>CM038680.1:463008122-463608122 GCA_021605205.1 Aegilops longissima
GTGTAGATCTCTGAGTTGAGTCATCTGAACATGACCGAGACATCTCTCGGCCAATAACCAATAGCGGAATGGATACCCATGTTGGCTCCCACATGTTACGATGATCTCATCGGATGAAACACGATGTCGAGGATTCAATCAATCCGTATACAATTCCTTTGTCAATCGATCGTTACTTGCGAGATTGATCGTGGTATCCCGATAGCTTTCGTTCAATCTTCAGCGAAATCACTTTACTCGTTCGTAACACATCATCCGTGACCAACCCCTTAGTCATTGAGCTCATTACGATGATGTCTTACGGTGGGCCGAAATACCTCTCCGTCATGGGTGACAAATCCATCTCGATTGTGCCAACCTTGAGATACTTCGAGGTTACCCGTGGTGCCTTTATATACCCAGATTACGTTGTGACGTTGGCACACCAAAGTACTCGGTATCAGGAGTTGCACAATCTCATGGTCTAAGGAAGGATACTTGACATTGGGCTCTAGCGGAAGAACTATCACGATCTTTGTGCTATGCTTGGAATGGGTCTTGTGTTGGGAGCGTTGCAGAAAATAAAATTTTCCTCGGTTTCACCAAGATCCATCTATGAGTTCATCTAGCAGTGATAGGAGTGCATCTACATACCTTTGTAGATCGTGGCGGAAGCGTTCAAGAGAGCAGGGTTGAGAGTCATTGCTAAATCGTGATCCAAATCACGATGACCAAGTGCGAGCGGACAACCTCCGCGTTCATTTGACATGCGGATGGCGTCTCCGCACCTTGATCCGGCAAGGAGGAGGAGGTTGAAGAAGATCCAACTGACCACGGCGTGGTGGTGGATCTGTGAGGATTGGCCGAGCTTGAGCCTGCGAGGAGGGAGTGTAGCGGGGAGGTGTTGGAAATATGCCTAGAGCGTAATAAAAATTATTATTATATTTCCTTGTTCATGATAATTGTCTTTTATTCATGCTATAATTGTATTATCCGAAATCATAATACATGTGTGAATACATAGACCTGTCGTCCTAGTAAGCCTCTAGTTGACTAGCTCGTTGGTTGCAGAGATAGTCATGGTTTCGACTATGGACATCAGATGTCATTGACAAGGGATCACGTCATTAGGAGAATGGCGTGATGGATGAACAATCTAAGCATAGCACAGAGATTGTGTATTCGTTTTGCTAGAGCTTTCTCAATGTCAAGTATCTATTCCTTAGACCATGAGATCGTGTAACTCCGGATAAGTGAAAGTGCTTTGGGTGTACCAAGCGTCACAACAACTGGGTGACTATAAAGGTGCACTACGGGTATCTCAGTGTCACATTGGGTTGACGGATCGAGGCGAGATTTGTCACTCCGTATGCGGGGAGGTATCCTTGGGCCCACTCGGTAGTGCATCATCATAATGAGCTCAAAGTGACCAAGTAATGCGGTCGCGGGATCATACATTCGATGCAGAGTAAAGTGACTTGCGATACTTGAGACTGAGCAGGTATTGGGATACCGGCGATCGAATCTCGGGCAGTAACATACCCGTCGACAAGAGGGTAGTATCTGGGGTTGCAGATCCTCGACATCGTGGTTCATCAGATGACATCATCGAGGGCATGTAGAACCAACATGGGTATCCAGATCCATTTGTTGGTTATTGACTGAGCGTCCCGTGTATGCGCATGTCTCCCGAACCCGTAGAGTTACATAAGTTCGGTGGCCTAGGGTTATTAGGAAGACTTGTATGTGATTACCGAATGTTGTTAGTCCGGATGAGATCCCGGACGTCGAGTTCGGAAGGTCCGGAAGTAAAATTTATATGGGAAGTTGTCAAGCGGACACGGAAAGTTTGAGGCGTACGGTGTTATGCAAGACGCAGGAGGTTAGGAGGTCCACAGGAGAACCACCTCGAGAACCCTGGGCTGCGTGGGGAGAGCCAGCCCACAGTGGGCTGGCGCACCCCTCCTTGGGCCCTGCGCCTGGGGTTGAACCCTGAGGCGCCCTTGGCAGAGGCAAGTCCCACCATGGCCGCCACCCCTCTAGATGCATCTGGGGGCGGCTCTCCCTCCCCTATAAATGGGGGTGAGGGAGGCAGCAGCACCACAAACCAAAACAGCCCTCCCTCCCAACACCTCTCCTCCTCACATTGTGTGCTAAAGCGAGCCACAAGAATCACCTTCTCCACCATCATTCTGTGATCGTGCTCTTGGGTGGGCTGTCTTCCTCAACTCTCCTTCCTCCTTGCTAGATCAAGGCGGGAGGCGTCACCGTCTTGAAATGCACGTGTGTTGAGCAGCGGAGGTGCTGTCAGATTCAGCACTTAGTGGTGATCCAGTCGACTCATCATCACCATCCTTAAGCTTCACTTTTCGATCTACAAGTGGTATGTGAATGCAAACTCTCCCTTGACTCGATTGCTTAGATGAACTCATAGATGGATCTTGGGTGAAACGTGGAAATTTTTAATTTTTCATAGCGTTCCCCCTAGCAGTGGTATCGAGCTAGATCTGTCGTGAATTCTCTATTGCAGGTAGAACACAATTTAGTTGTGAAATAGATCTTGTCAACTTGCTTGCACGCTACTAGTCTTATCTTGCTTCAGCGGTATTTATTATTGGGATGAAGCGGCTGGGACCAACCTTGCGATAAACTACATTGAGGCCAATCCACCGTGGCATGCACTAGTTGCATAAGGTGGCGCTGGTGTCTGTCTCTCCACTGGTTAGGCGGATTCGATGAAAAGGGTCCTTATGAAGGGTAATAGAAGTTGACAAAATCGCGGCTGTGGTTATTTGTAGAGTAAGAAAAGCGTTCTTGCTAGAACCCAATTGCATACGTAAAAGATCACGACAACAATTGAAGACGTCTAACATTTTGCAGCAATTGTCATGTGATTGATAGCCAAGTTGTGATGAATGATGAATGACATATTGTGATGTATGAGATCATGTTCTTTAATGGGAATCCACGACTTGCATGTCGATGAAGTATGACAACCGTGAAACCATAGGGTTGTCTTTATTTTTTTTGTATGACTGCGTGTCATTTGAAGAAGCATATATAAACTACTTTCTTTATTACTAAACCGTTAGTCATAGAAGTAAAGTAGTGGCGTGACAACTTCATGAAGACGATGATTGGAATCATATGATGGAATCATGGTGTCATGCGACAAGATGATCTCATCTTTGAAGGAAATATGCCCTAGAGGCAATAATAAAGTTATTATTTATTTCCTTATCATGATAAATGTTTATTATTCATGCTAGAATTGTATTATCAGGAAACATAATACGTAATGACATAGACAAGCAGATAGTCACTAGTATGCCTCTACTTGACTAGCTCATTAATCGAAGATGGTTATGTTTCTAACCATAGACATGTGTTGTCATTTGATTAATGGGATCACATCATTAGGAGAATGATGTGATTGACATGACATTATTAGATTAGCAGCACTTGATCGTTTAGTATATTTGCTTATGCTTTCTTCGCAACCTATACATGTTCACTTAGCTATGAGTTATGCAACTCCGTTTAGGAGGAACACTGGGTACTACCAAGCGTCACTGCGTGCTGGGTGATTATAAAGGAGTACTACGGTGTCTCAAGGTACTTGTTGGGTTGGCGTATTTAGAGATTAGGTTTTGTCACTCCGATTGTGGAGAGGTATCTCGGGCCTTCTCGGTAATACACATCACATAAGCCTTGCAAGCATTGCAACTAATGAGTTAGTTGTGAGATGATGTATTACTGAGCGAGTAAAGAGACTTACATTAGCGAGATTGAACTAGGTATTGGATACCGGCGATCGAATCTCGGTAAGTAACATACCGATGACAAAGGAACAGCGTATATCGTTATGGTTTTGACGATAAAGATCTTCGTAGAATATGTAGGAACCAATATGGGAATCCAGGTTCCGCTATTGGTTATTGACCGATAATGGTTCTAGGTCATGTCTATAGTTCTCGAACCGTAGGGTCCATACGCTTAACGTTTGATGGCGAGTTCATTATGAGTTTATAAGTATTGATGTGCGAAGGTTGTTAGTCCGGATGATCACGGACATGGCGAGGAGTCTCGAAATGGTCGAGACATAAAGATTGATATATTGGAAGCCTATGTTTGGACTTGGAAGGTTAGGATGAAAGCGAAATTCTTAAGACACTAAAGTTACGGAACCCCGGTATATGAGCCTTGATGGGCCATAAGAAGAGGAGGCCCGAGGGCGGGCAGCGCGCCCCTCCCCCTCTAGTCGAATAGGACAGGGAGGCGGCGCCTTCCTCTTCCCCTCCTCAATCTAATCCAACTGGGAGGGAGTCCTACTCCCGGAGGTAGGGGACTCCTCAGGCGCCTCCCCTAGGGCTGGCCTCACCCCCTTGGCTCCTTTATATCTCGACAGGGGCACCCCATGGCCTGGGATTGATCTCTGAATGGTTCCTTAGCAGTGTGCGGTGCCCCTTCCTATATTCCACCGGTCATATCGTCGCGGAGCTTAGGCGAAGCCTGGCGGAGAATCATATCGTCATGGGCTTAAATGGCTTCTGCGTCGGTGGAGCATCATCGTCCTGCGCCGTCGTCTTGTGGAACTCATCCCGGCCTTTCTGGATCGGGCCGGGGATGCGTCATCGAGTTGAGCGTGTGCAGAACTTCGGAGGTGTCGTCGTTCGGTACTTGGATCGGTCGGATCGTGAAGGCGTGCGACTACATCAGCGTTGTTATAGCGCTTCCTTTGATCTACAGTGCGTGGGCAGACCTCTCCCTCGTTGCTATGCCATCACCATGGTCTTGCGTGTGCGTGAAATTTTTGAAATACTACGTTCCCCAGATGTGTCGAGCTGGTTTTATGCGTTGATGTCATATGCGCAGTAGAACACAAGTGAGTTGTGGGCGATAGTCATCACCTTACCGACTGTCATACTTTGGTTCGACGGTATTGTGAGATGAAGCGGCCGGACCGACATTACAGCGTGCGCTTCGAGACTGAGTTCACCGCTGCGAGCACTAGTTGCTTAAAGGTGGTGGCGGGTGTCTGTCTCTCTCACTTTAGTTGAACCAGTGTGTGCCCGGTCCTTGGAAGGTTAAAACAGCACCAACTTGACAATATCGTTGTGGTTTTGATCGTAGGTAAACGGTTCTTGCTCAACCCGTAGCAGCCGCGTAAAACTTGCAACAACAAGTAGAGGGGCGTCTAACTTGTTTTGCGGGCATGTGTGATGTGATGTGGTCAAGGCGTGATGCTATATTTTATTGTGAGATGATCATGTTTTGTAACGAGTTATCGGCAATTGGCAGGGCCATATGGTTGTCGCTTTATTGTATGAAATGCAAAGCCATGTAATTGCTTTACTTTATCACTAAGCGTAGCGATATCGTAGAAGCAATAGTTGGCGTCGACAATGATGCTCGATGGAGATCAGGTGTCGCGCGGTGGCGATGGTGATCATGGCGATGCTTGGCGATGGAATCACAAGCACAAGATGATGACCATATCATATCACTATATTGATTGCATGTGATGTTTATCCTTTATGCATCTTATCTTGCTTTGATTGGCGGTAGCATTATAAGATGATCTCTCACTAAAAATATCAAGTGTTCTCCTATGCACCGTTGAAAGTTCTTCGTCTGAGACACCACGTGATGATCGGGTGTGATAGGCTCTACGTTCAAATACAGCGGGTGCAAAGCATTTTGCAGCGAATACTAGGGTTAAACTTGCGAGCCTAGCATATGCAGATATGGCCTCGGAACACGGAGACCGAAGGTCGGCGTGAATCATATAGTAGATATGATCAACATAGTGATGTTCACCATTGAAATTACTCCATCTCACGTGATGATGGGACATGGTTTAGTTGATTTGGATCACGTAATCACTTAGATGACTAGAGATGTTTGTCTAAGTGGGAGTTTTTAATGATTAATTAAAATTAAATTTATCATGAACTTAGTACGATAGTATTTTTGCTTGTCTATGTTTCTTGTAGATAGATGGCTCGTCTTGTTGTTAGTTGAATTTTGCGTTCCTTGAAAGCAAAGTTGAAGATGATGGTAGCAATTACGGTTGGTCCGTAACGAGATTATCCTCATTGCTGCCAGAAGAATTATGTCCTGGAAGCACCGCTGGGTGCGAACCTGCGAGAACAACGCGGAAGTTGTGAGCGTGCTGCGAGCAAAGCTGATGACTACTCGATAGTTCAGTGTGCCATGCTGACTTAGAACCGGGTCTTCAAGCGTTTTGAGCGTCATGGAGCATATGAGATGTTCCAGGAGTTGAAGTTAATATTTCAAGCAAATGCCGGATTGAGAGATGAAGTCTCCAATAAGTTCTATAGCTGCAAGATGGAGAGAATAGTTACATCGGTGAACATATACTCAAAATATGCAGGTATAATAATCACTTGATTCAATGAGGTTAACTTCGGATGATAGTGTCATTGACAGAATTCTCCAATCACTGCCACCAAGCTACAAGAGCTTCGTGATGAACTATAATATGCAAGGGATGACAAAACAATTCGAGCTCTTATAATGCTAAAAGCAGCGGAGGTAGAAATCGAAAAGAGCATCAAGTGTTGATGGTCAACAAGACCACTAGTTTCAAAAAAGAAGGAAAGAAGAAGGAACTTCAAAAAGAACAGCAAGCAAGTTGCTGCTCGAGAGAAAAGCAAATGCGGACCTAAACTGGCCCGAGTGTTTTCTTGCAAACAAGCTGGACCGGAAGCGGAACTGCCCCAAGTATTTGGCGGATGAAGGATGGCAAGGTGATCAAGGTATATGTGATATACATGTTATTGATGTGTACCTTATACTACTCGAGTAGTACAGGTATTTGATACTGGTTACTGTTGCTAATATTTGCAACTCAAGCAGGGAACTACGGATAGCGAAGATTGTGGGGCGAGGTGACGATCGGCGTGGGAAATGGTTCCAAAGTCGATGTGATCGCGATTGACTACCTCTACATCTACCATCGGGATTAGTTTTAGACCTAAATAATTGTTATTTGGCCAGCGTTGAGCATGAACATTATATCTGGATCTTGTTTGATGCGAGGCGGTTATTCATTTAAATGAGAATAATGGTTGTTCTATTTATATGAATAATATCTTTTATGGTCATGCACCCTTGAAGAGTGGTCTATTTTTATTGAATCTCGATAGTAGTAGTACACATATTCATAGTGTTGAAACCAAAAGATGCGAGTTGATAATGATAGTGCAACTTATTTGGCACTTGCCGTTTGGGTCATATCGTTATAAAGCATGAAGAAACTCCATCTTGATGGACTTTTGGAATCTCTTGATTATGAATCACTTGGTACTTGCGAACCGTGCCTCATGGGCAAGATGACTAAACGCGTTCTCGGAACTATGGGCGAGCAACTGATTTGTTGGAAATCATACATCACGGATGTTTGTGGTCCATGAATGTTGAGGCTAGCGGATGGCGGTATCGTTATTTCTCACCTTCAGATGATTTGAGCAGATATGGGTATATCTACTTAATGAAACACAAATCTGAAACATTTGAAAAGTTCAAAAATTTCAGAGTGAAGTGGAAAATCATCGTAACAAGAAAATAAAATTTCTGATCGGATCGTGGAGGAGAATATTTGAATTCTGAGTTTGGTTCATTTGAAACAATGTGGAATAGTTTACAACTCCGCCACCGGAACACCTCGGAGAAATGGTGTCCAGCGTCGTAATCGTACTTTACTGATATGGTGCGATCTATGATGTCTCTTCTTGATTTACCGCTATCGTTTTGGGATATGCTTTAAGGACGCATTCACGTTAAATAGGACAGTCTAAATCCGTTGAGGCGACACCGTATGAATGTGGTTTGGCAAGAAACCAAAGTTATGCGTTTCTTAAAGTTTGGGGCTGCGATGCTTATGTGAAAAACTTCAACCAGATAAGCTCGAACCCAAATCGAAAATCGTCTTCATAGGATACCCAAAGGAATTGGGTACACCTTCTATCCAGAATCGAAGGCAAAGTTTTCGTTGCTAAATCGGATCCTTTCTAGAAGAGTTTCTCTCGAAAGAAGTGAGGAGGAAAGTAGAACTTGATGAGATAAGCTGTCGCTCCCTTATTGGAAGGTAGTTCATCACAAGAAGTTTCTGTGACAACTACACCAATTAGTGAGGAAACTAATGATGATGATCATGAAGCTTGAATCAAGTTTCTTGAACCGTGGGTCACAAGTAAAATACTCACCCGAGTGATGCGGTAATCCTATTCTAAGTCATGTTACTTGACCATGCGAACCTACAAACTATGAAGAAGCGATGGTGAGCCATTCATGAAATGAAGCCATGAAATCGAGATGGGATCCATGTGAGAACAAAGTATGGACTTTGGTTGACTTGCCGATGATCGGCAAGCTATTGAGAATAAATGGATCTTTAAGAAGAAAGGCGCGATGGTAATATAACTGTCTACAAAGCTCGACTTGTTGCAAGGTTTTCGACAAGTTCAAGGGTTGACTACGATGAGACTTTCTCACCCGTGGCGATGCTTAAGTCTGTCCGAATCATGTTAGCAATTGCCGCATTTATGATTATGAAATTTGGCAAATGGATGTAAAAACTGCATTCTTGAATGGATTTCTAGAAGAAGGTTATATATGATGCAACAGAAGGTTTTGTTGATCCAAGGGTGCTAACAAAGTTACAAGCTCAGCGATCAATTTATAGTGCGGTGCAACCTCTCGGAGTTGGAATAAGCGCTTTGATAGTGTGATCAAAGCATATGGTTTATCTGGACTTTGGAAGCCTGTATTTACAAGAAAGTGAGTGGGAGCTGTAGCATTTCGATATTATATGTAGATGACATATTGTTGATTGGAAATGATATAGAATTCTGGATAACATAAAGGATACTTGAATAAAGTTTTTTCAATGAAGACCTCGGTGAAGCTGCTTACATATTGGGCATCAAGATCTATAGAGATAGATCAAGGCCTTGTTGGACTTTCTAAAGCACATACCTTGATAAAGTTTTGAAGAAGTTCAAAATGGATCAGTGAAGAAAGGTTTTTACATGATTACAAGGTGTAAAGATTGAGTGGACTCAATGCCCGACCCGCAATGAAGATAGAGAGAAAATGAAAGATGTTCCTATGCTTGATATAGGCTCTATCATGTATGCAATCTTGTGTACCGGAACTGATGTATGTAGCTGTAAGCTGGCAGGAAGGTACCAAAGTAATCGGAGTGGATCACGGACAGCGGTCAAGAACATCTGAAATACGAAAAGGACTAAGGATATGTTTCTCGTATATGGGTGACAAAGAGCTGATACGTAAATGGTTACGTCGATGCAAGCTTTGACAATCGAGACGATTAAATCGCAAACCGGATCGTATTTTTATTAAGCGGTGGACAGCCGGTTAGTGCGGTTCTAAAGCAAAGCGTCGTGGCGGGATCTACATGTGACGGAGTACATTCTGCTTGAGCGATAAATGAAGGAATCTAGATGAAAGAGTTCATTTCGATCTAGGTGTCATACCTAGTGCGCCGGGACCAATGAAGATCTTACGTGATATCTGGTGCAATTGCATTGGAAAAGGAATCCAGATTTCACAAGAGGACCAAGCATATCAAAAGGCGCTTCAATTCCATTGGGACCAAGTCCAAATGGGAGACATAAATTTGCAAAATACATACGGATCGAATGTTGAGACCGTTGACTAAGCCTCTTCCACGAGCAAAACATGATCGACACCAAGACTCCATGGGTTAGGCGGGCCAAGGAAGCGGCGGGGCCTATTTAAATGTGATGAAATTATTGTGCAAGTAGGCAGCGATCATGGCGATAACATCTAGCGTGCTTAGCCCCCCTAATGGCGGCGAATAGCTGCTTCTAAACGTACAAGCCCACTAATTAGTCAGTTTTGCAACATGCGGCTTCGTGGACTCTTGAGAGAAAGTAAAGAAGGCCCGTACAAGCCCACTAATTAGTCATTTTTTAAGTCCATCTTGAGCCGACCTCCGCTTCTAAATCTCTAAGCGCTAGGCATTATCTCCATGATGCTTTCGTGCATGGGATGCGCCGCTGCCATCCTATGCCTTTGCATGTAATCTCTCCTTGCCTCGGGTCTTCCTTCTTAAGATCCTATTAATTCATGCAATAGCGAGCTACTTCTCACCAATTCTTGGGGCTGCGACCATTGACTAGCGAAAGTTAACACATCCACATCATCCTAATTTCTCTCAATTCTCATCTTGTATCATGTTGAATTTCTACATCAGAAATTTAGTTATTTTGGCTATATGATTTGTGATGGGTTGCTGCACACTAATTATATGGAAGCGTTGATCATTTGCTAATCAACAATAAAATTTCCTAATACAACGATAATGATTGCCATTCAAACTTTTGTATAATGGCTAAAACTAACCATTTGATAATACATGATTATTTTGTTTCAATATATCTTAAATATTCATATGAAAATGTTTTTTGTTAACATGGCATTTCATGTCATATTTGGATATCAACAAATCTTCATAAGTAGCGCATTTGGAATTGATATTAATATACCTATACTTGCACATCTCCCGGCTGCAAACAAAATTGTGTGCTAAACGAAGTTAAATGTGTCATACTTCAATATAAAATAATGGGTAGTATGTGAGGCACAAAATATTTTGGCTTCATCACTAGTTATTCCCCCCCTGCCCTAAATCTGTTTCTAGCCTGACTCATAGGTGTTAGAATCATTCTATGTAATCTAGATTATTGACTCTGGTGATGCAAGTGGGAGCTGAAGGAAATATGCCTAGAGGCAATAATAAGAGATAATATTTATTTCCTTATATCATGATAAATGTTTGGCCATTAGTATTATAATTGTATTAACTTGGAAACATAATACATGTGTGAATACATGAACAAGCAGAGATAGTCACTAGTATGCCTCTACAAGACTATCATTAATGAGAAGATGGTTGTTTCCTAACATAGACATGTGTTGTCATTTGATTAATGGGATCACATCATTAGGAGAATGATGTGATTGACTATAAACCCATTTAGTTAACCTTAACTTGAAGTAGTTTAGTATGTTGCTTATGCTTTCTTCGCAGCCTATACATGTTCTGTAACTGTAAGTTAGCCGCTCCACGTTTACGGAGGAACACTTTGGAAGTACCAATCCCACCAGCGTAACTGGGTGATTATAAAGAATTACTACAGGTGTCTCAAAAGGTATGTACTTGTTGAGTTGGCGTATTTGAGATTAAGTTTTATCTCAGATTGTCGGGAGAGGTATCTGGGCCTTCTGGTATACACATCACATAAGCCTTGCAAACATTGCAACTAATGAGTTAGTTGTGAGATGATGTGATGGAGCAGTAAAAGAGACTTACAGTGAGATTGAACTGGAGGTATTGGATGCGGCGATCGAATCTCGGGGTAAGTAACACATATGATGACAAAGGAACAACGATATATCGTTATGTGGTTTGACCGATAGAATCTTCATAGTATGTAAAGGAACCAATATGGGCATCAGGTTCGCTATTGATTTAATAACCGAGAAATGGTTCTAGGTCATGTCTACATAGTTCTCGAACCCGTGGGTCACTTGCTTAACGTTTGATGGCCGGTTCATGTGAGTTTATAAGTATTGATGTACCGAGGTTGTTAGGAGTCCCGGATGTGATCACCGGACATGACGAGGAGTCTCGAAATGGTGAGACATAAAGATTGATATATTGGAAGCCTATGTTTGGACTTGGAAGGTTAGGATGAAAGCGGAGATTCTTAGGAACACCGAGAGGTTACGGAACCCCAGTATATGGGCCTTGATGGGCCATAGAGAGAGAGAGAGGGCCGGCCAGGTGGCGCCCCCTCCCCTCTGAGTCGAATGGGACAGGAGGCGTGCTCTCTTCCTCTCCAATCTAATCCAACTAGGAGAGGTGGAAGTCCTACTCGATGAACAGGACTCCTCAATGGCCGCCTCCTAAGACTGGCCTCACCCCCCTTGGCTCCTTTATATACGAGGTGGGGGCACCCATGTTTCTAGAGTTGATCTACGGATGGTTCCTTAGCAGTGTCACGGTGCCCCTTCCACCATATTCCTTGATCATGTCGTCGCGAGCTTAAATAAAACCCTGCTTGGAGGAGTCATATGTGTGGGCTTAGGCGGCTCTCGTCGTGGGCATCATCATCGTCCTGCCTTGCGTCGTGCTGGCGGAACTCATCCCGACGCTGGCTGGATCGGGCAGGGGATGATCGCCGGAGCTGAGCGATATGCGGAACTCGGCGGAGGTGCGTCGTTAGAGTGCAGATCGATCGGATCATGAAGGCGTCTGACCCATCAACAGCGTTGTTATAACGCTCGCTTTGGGTCTACGGTGCGTGGGCCGAGACCTCGCCCTCTCGTTGCTATGCCATCACCATGGTCTTGCGTATGGTAAAATTTTTGAAGTACTACGTTTCCCCATGATAGCATCGAGCCTGGTTTTATGCGTTGATGTCATATGCAGTAGAACACAAGTGAGTTGGTGATATAAGTCATACTGCTTACCAGCATGTCATACTTTGGTTGACGGTATTGTGAGATGAGCGGACCGGGCATTACGCTAATGCGCTTCTGCGAGACTGGTTTCATAGCTCACGAGCACTCGTTGCTTAAAGGTGGTGGCGGGTGTCTATCTCTCTCACTTTAGATTGAACCCGGTGTGTCACGCCCGATCACCGAAAGGTTAAACAGCACCAACTTGACAAACTATCGTTTAATGGTTTTGATGCGTAAGTAAGAACGGTTCTGCTCGGCCCATTAGCAGCCAAATAAAACTTTTGCAACAACAAAGTAGAGGGAGCGTCTAACTTGTTTTTGCGGGCATGTTGTGATGTGATGTGATCCGAGCGTGATGCTATATTTTATTGTATGAGATAGTCATGTTTTTATGCCTTGAGTTATCGGCAATGGCGAGAATCGCCATAGTTTGTCGCTTTATTGTATGAAATGCCAAAAGCCATGTAATTGCTGCTTTATCACTAAGCGGCAGGCGATAGTCGTAAAGCAATAGTTGGCGAGGCGACAGCGATGCTACGATGGAGATCAGGTGTCGCGCGGTGACGATGGTGATCATGTGGCGGTGCTTTGGCGATGGAATCACAAGCACAAGATGATGATGACCATATCATATCACTTATATTGATTGCATGTGATGTTTATCCTTTATGCATCTTATCTTGCTTTGATTGGCGGTAGCATTATAAGATGATCTCTCACTAAAGGTATCAAAGTGTTCTCCACAGTATGCACCGTTGCGAAAGTTCTTACGTCTTTGAGACACCATGTGATGATGGGTGTGATAGGCTCTACGTTCAAATACAATTGCAAAACAGTTGCATGCGGAATACTCGAGTTAAACTTGGCGAACCTAGCATATAGAGATATGGCCTGAACACCCAGGAACCCGAAGGTCGGCGTGAATCATATATTGAATATGATCAACATAGTGATGTTCACCATTGAAATTATCCATCTAACAAATAGGGCACCGTCTAAATCCGTTGAGGCGACACCGTTATGAATTATGGTTTGGGAAGAAACCTAGTATGCGTTTCTAAAAGTTTGGGGATCGATGCTTATGTCAAAACTTCAACCTAAAAGCTCGAACCCAAGTCGGGAAAATCGTCTTCATAGGATACCCTAAAGGAAACCATTGGGTATACCTTCTACTAAGATCGAGGCAAGATCTTTGTTGCCAAACGGATCCTTTACGGAAAAAGTTTCTCTCGAAAGAAGTAAGTGGGAGGAAAGTAGAACTTCGATGAAGTACTACCTCTTGAACAGGATAAGTGCAGCTCGGAAAATGTTCTGTGATGCCTACACCAGCGAGGAGAATTAATGATGATCAGGTACTTGGGATCAAGTTGCTCTTGAACCGTGGGTCCACAAGGACACGTTCCGCACCAGTGAATGCGGCAACCCTGTCACAAATCATGTTGTTGAACAACGGTGAACCTTGAACTATGAAGAAGCGATGGCGGCGATTCCAACAAATGGCTAGAAGCCATGAAATCCGAGATAGAATCCATGTATGAAAACAAAGTATGGACTTTGGTGACTTGCCGATGATCGTGACGATAGAAAACAAATGGATCTTTAAGAAGAAGGCGGACACGGATGGTAATGTCACCATCTATAAAGCTCGACTTGTCGCTAAGGGTTATCGGCAAGTTCAAGGATTGACTACGATGAGACTTTCTCTCCGTAAGCTTAAGTCCGTCCGAATCATGTTAGCAATTGCATACTATGATTATGAGATATGGCAGATGGGCGTCAAAAGCGGCATTCCTTAATTATCTTAAGGAAGAGCTGTATGATGCAGCGGAGGTTTCGATCCTAAGAATGCTAACAAAGTATGCAAGCTCAGCGATCCATTTATGGGCTGGTGCAAGCATCTGGAGTTGGAACATTAGCTTTGATGAGATGATCAAAGCGTTTGGGTTTATCAGACTTATGGAAGCCTGCGTTTACAAGAAAGTGAGTGGGAGCTCTGTAGCATTTCTCATATTATATGTAGATGACATACTTTTGATGGGAAATGATATAGAACTCTTGGACAGCATTAAGGCCTACTTGAATAAGTGTTTTCAATGAAGGACCTTGGAGAAGCTGCTTATATATTAGGCATCAAGATCTATAGAGATAGATCGAGGCGCCTCATAGGTCTTCACAAAGCACATACCTTGATAAGATTTGGAAGAAGTTCAAAATGGATCAGTCCAGAAAGGGTTCTTGCACATTGCAAGGTGTGAGATTGAGCTCGGCTCAATGCGACCTGACAAAAGATAAAGAAGAGATGAGTGTCATCCCTATGCTTCACCATAGGATCTATTATGTATGCCATGTGTGCAGACGATGTAAACCTTGCCGTAAGTTTGGTAGGAAGGTACCAAAGTAATCGGCAGGAACCTTTGAATGATCAAGAATATCCTAAAGTACTGAAAAGGACGAAGGACATGTTTCTCGTTTATGGAGGTGACGAAGGCACAAATGCGTAAGGGTTCGTCGATGCTAGCTTCGACACAGATGGATGACTCTAAGTCACAAACCGGATCGTGTATATGTTGAATGGTGGAGCGATGGCTGGTGCATTGCAAGCAGGCGTCGTGGCGGGATCTACATGTGAGGCGGAGTACATGGCAGCCTCGAGCAGCGCATGAAGCAATTTGGGTGAAGGTTCATCACCGACCTAGAGTCATACCCAATGCGTCGGGGCCGATCAAACTCTTCTGTGACAACACTAGAGCTATTGCACTTGCCAAGGCCGGGTTTCACAAGAAGACCAGAGCATCAAGCGTCGCTTCAACTCCATCCGTGAAAATGTTCAGGATGGAACATAGAAATTTGCAAAGTGCATACGGATCTGAATGTCAGATCATTGACTAAACTTCTTCAGCGGGCAAAACATGATCAACAGAGAACTCTGGGTGTTGATTCATCACAATGTAACTAGATTATTGACTCTAGTGCAAGTGGGAGGCTGTTGGAAATATGCCCTAGAGGCAATAATAAAAGCATTATTATTATATTTCCTTGTTCATGATAATTGTCTTTTATTCATGCTATAATTGTATTATCAGGAAATCATAATACATGTGTGAATACATAGACCACAATCGTCCCTAGTGAGCCTCTAGTTGACTAGCTCGTTGGTCAGCAGATAGTCATGGTTTCACGACTATGGACATTGATGTCATTGACAAGCGGATCACGTCATTAGGAGAATGCGTGATGGACAAGACAATCCTAAGCATAGCACAAGATCGTGTAGTTCGTTTTGCTAGAGCTTTCTCAATGTCAAGTATCTCTTCCTTAGACCATGAGATCGTGTAACTCCGGATACCGTAGGAGTGCTTTGGGTGTACCAAGCGTCACAAATGGCGGGTGACTATAAAGGTGCACTGGTATCTCCAAAAGTATGCATTGGGTTGACGGATCGAGCGGTTTTGTCACTCATTACGGGAGGTATCAGGCCCCTTTCGGTGATGCATCATCATAATGAGCTCAAAGTGACCAAGTGTAAGTCACGGGATCATGCATTGATGCAGTAAAGTGACTTGCGTACTTGAGGAGCGGGTATTGGGATACCGACGATCAGTCTCGGGCAAGTAACATCTGCGTCGACAAAGGAATAGTATCACGGGGTTGCTTGAATCCTCGACATCGTGGTTCATCAGATGACATCATCGAGGCATGTGGGAGCCAACATGGGTATCAGATCCGCTGTTGGTTATTGACTGAGAGTGTCGGTCATATGCATGTCTCCCGAACCGTAGGGTCTACACATAAGGTTCGGTGGCGCTAGGGTTATTAGGAAGACTTATGTGATTACGAATGTTGTTGAGTCCGGATGAGATCCGGAGTGTAGATCTCTGAGTTGAGTCATCTGAACATGACCGAGACATCTCTCGGCCAATAACCAATAGCGGAATGGATACCCATGTTGGCTCCCACATGTTACGATGATCTCATCGGATGAAACACGATGTCGAGGATTCAATCAATCCGTATACAATTCCTTTGTCAATCGATCGTTACTTGCGAGATTGATCGTGGTATCCCGATAGCTTTCGTTCAATCTTCAGCGAAATCACTTTACTCGTTCGTAACACATCATCCGTGACCAACCCCTTAGTCATTGAGCTCATTACGATGATGTCTTACGGTGGGCCGAAATACCTCTCCGTCATGGGTGACAAATCCATCTCGATTGTGCCAACCTTGAGATACTTCGAGGTTACCCGTGGTGCCTTTATATACCCAGATTACGTTGTGACGTTGGCACACCAAAGTACTCGGTATCAGGAGTTGCACAATCTCATGGTCTAAGGAAGGATACTTGACATTGGGCTCTAGCGGAAGAACTATCACGATCTTTGTGCTATGCTTGGAATGGGTCTTGTGTTGGGAGCGTTGCAGAAAATAAAATTTTCCTCGGTTTCACCAAGATCCATCTATGAGTTCATCTAGCAGTGATAGGAGTGCATCTACATACCTTTGTAGATCGTGGCGGAAGCGTTCAAGAGAGCAGGGTTGAGAGTCATTGCTAAATCGTGATCCAAATCACGATGACCAAGTGCGAGCGGACAACCTCCGCGTTCATTTGACATGCGGATGGCGTCTCCGCACCTTGATCCGGCAAGGAGGAGGAGGTTGAAGAAGATCCAACTGACCACGGCGTGGTGGTGGATCTGTGAGGATTGGCCGAGCTTGAGCCTGCGAGGAGGGAGTGTAGCGGGGAGGTGTTGGAAATATGCCTAGAGCGTAATAAAAATTATTATTATATTTCCTTGTTCATGATAATTGTCTTTTATTCATGCTATAATTGTATTATCCGAAATCATAATACATGTGTGAATACATAGACCTGTCGTCCTAGTAAGCCTCTAGTTGACTAGCTCGTTGGTTGCAGAGATAGTCATGGTTTCGACTATGGACATCAGATGTCATTGACAAGGGATCACGTCATTAGGAGAATGGCGTGATGGATGAACAATCTAAGCATAGCACAGAGATTGTGTATTCGTTTTGCTAGAGCTTTCTCAATGTCAAGTATCTATTCCTTAGACCATGAGATCGTGTAACTCCGGATAAGTGAAAGTGCTTTGGGTGTACCAAGCGTCACAACAACTGGGTGACTATAAAGGTGCACTACGGGTATCTCAGTGTCACATTGGGTTGACGGATCGAGGCGAGATTTGTCACTCCGTATGCGGGGAGGTATCCTTGGGCCCACTCGGTAGTGCATCATCATAATGAGCTCAAAGTGACCAAGTAATGCGGTCGCGGGATCATACATTCGATGCAGAGTAAAGTGACTTGCGATACTTGAGACTGAGCAGGTATTGGGATACCGGCGATCGAATCTCGGGCAGTAACATACCCGTCGACAAGAGGGTAGTATCTGGGGTTGCAGATCCTCGACATCGTGGTTCATCAGATGACATCATCGAGGGCATGTAGAACCAACATGGGTATCCAGATCCATTTGTTGGTTATTGACTGAGCGTCCCGTGTATGCGCATGTCTCCCGAACCCGTAGAGTTACATAAGTTCGGTGGCCTAGGGTTATTAGGAAGACTTGTATGTGATTACCGAATGTTGTTAGTCCGGATGAGATCCCGGACGTCGAGTTCGGAAGGTCCGGAAGTAAAATTTATATGGGAAGTTGTCAAGCGGACACGGAAAGTTTGAGGCGTACGGTGTTATGCAAGACGCAGGAGGTTAGGAGGTCCACAGGAGAACCACCTCGAGAACCCTGGGCTGCGTGGGGAGAGCCAGCCCACAGTGGGCTGGCGCACCCCTCCTTGGGCCCTGCGCCTGGGGTTGAACCCTGAGGCGCCCTTGGCAGAGGCAAGTCCCACCATGGCCGCCACCCCTCTAGATGCATCTGGGGGCGGCTCTCCCTCCCCTATAAATGGGGGTGAGGGAGGCAGCAGCACCACAAACCAAAACAGCCCTCCCTCCCAACACCTCTCCTCCTCACATTGTGTGCTAAAGCGAGCCACAAGAATCACCTTCTCCACCATCATTCTGTGATCGTGCTCTTGGGTGGGCTGTCTTCCTCAACTCTCCTTCCTCCTTGCTAGATCAAGGCGGGAGGCGTCACCGTCTTGAAATGCACGTGTGTTGAGCAGCGGAGGTGCTGTCAGATTCAGCACTTAGTGGTGATCCAGTCGACTCATCATCACCATCCTTAAGCTTCACTTTTCGATCTACAAGTGGTATGTGAATGCAAACTCTCCCTTGACTCGATTGCTTAGATGAACTCATAGATGGATCTTGGGTGAAACGTGGAAATTTTTAATTTTTCATAGCGTTCCCCCTAGCAGTGGTATCGAGCTAGATCTGTCGTGAATTCTCTATTGCAGGTAGAACACAATTTAGTTGTGAAATAGATCTTGTCAACTTGCTTGCACGCTACTAGTCTTATCTTGCTTCAGCGGTATTTATTATTGGGATGAAGCGGCTGGGACCAACCTTGCGATAAACTACATTGAGGCCAATCCACCGTGGCATGCACTAGTTGCATAAGGTGGCGCTGGTGTCTGTCTCTCCACTGGTTAGGCGGATTCGATGAAAAGGGTCCTTATGAAGGGTAATAGAAGTTGACAAAATCGCGGCTGTGGTTATTTGTAGAGTAAGAAAAGCGTTCTTGCTAGAACCCAATTGCATACGTAAAAGATCACGACAACAATTGAAGACGTCTAACATTTTGCAGCAATTGTCATGTGATTGATAGCCAAGTTGTGATGAATGATGAATGACATATTGTGATGTATGAGATCATGTTCTTTAATGGGAATCCACGACTTGCATGTCGATGAAGTATGACAACCGTGAAACCATAGGGTTGTCTTTATTTTTTTTGTATGACTGCGTGTCATTTGAAGAAGCATATATAAACTACTTTCTTTATTACTAAACCGTTAGTCATAGAAGTAAAGTAGTGGCGTGACAACTTCATGAAGACGATGATTGGAATCATATGATGGAATCATGGTGTCATGCGACAAGATGATCTCATCTTTGAAGGAAATATGCCCTAGAGGCAATAATAAAGTTATTATTTATTTCCTTATCATGATAAATGTTTATTATTCATGCTAGAATTGTATTATCAGGAAACATAATACGTAATGACATAGACAAGCAGATAGTCACTAGTATGCCTCTACTTGACTAGCTCATTAATCGAAGATGGTTATGTTTCTAACCATAGACATGTGTTGTCATTTGATTAATGGGATCACATCATTAGGAGAATGATGTGATTGACATGACATTATTAGATTAGCAGCACTTGATCGTTTAGTATATTTGCTTATGCTTTCTTCGCAACCTATACATGTTCACTTAGCTATGAGTTATGCAACTCCGTTTAGGAGGAACACTGGGTACTACCAAGCGTCACTGCGTGCTGGGTGATTATAAAGGAGTACTACGGTGTCTCAAGGTACTTGTTGGGTTGGCGTATTTAGAGATTAGGTTTTGTCACTCCGATTGTGGAGAGGTATCTCGGGCCTTCTCGGTAATACACATCACATAAGCCTTGCAAGCATTGCAACTAATGAGTTAGTTGTGAGATGATGTATTACTGAGCGAGTAAAGAGACTTACATTAGCGAGATTGAACTAGGTATTGGATACCGGCGATCGAATCTCGGTAAGTAACATACCGATGACAAAGGAACAGCGTATATCGTTATGGTTTTGACGATAAAGATCTTCGTAGAATATGTAGGAACCAATATGGGAATCCAGGTTCCGCTATTGGTTATTGACCGATAATGGTTCTAGGTCATGTCTATAGTTCTCGAACCGTAGGGTCCATACGCTTAACGTTTGATGGCGAGTTCATTATGAGTTTATAAGTATTGATGTGCGAAGGTTGTTAGTCCGGATGATCACGGACATGGCGAGGAGTCTCGAAATGGTCGAGACATAAAGATTGATATATTGGAAGCCTATGTTTGGACTTGGAAGGTTAGGATGAAAGCGAAATTCTTAAGACACTAAAGTTACGGAACCCCGGTATATGAGCCTTGATGGGCCATAAGAAGAGGAGGCCCGAGGGCGGGCAGCGCGCCCCTCCCCCTCTAGTCGAATAGGACAGGGAGGCGGCGCCTTCCTCTTCCCCTCCTCAATCTAATCCAACTGGGAGGGAGTCCTACTCCCGGAGGTAGGGGACTCCTCAGGCGCCTCCCCTAGGGCTGGCCTCACCCCCTTGGCTCCTTTATATCTCGACAGGGGCACCCCATGGCCTGGGATTGATCTCTGAATGGTTCCTTAGCAGTGTGCGGTGCCCCTTCCTATATTCCACCGGTCATATCGTCGCGGAGCTTAGGCGAAGCCTGGCGGAGAATCATATCGTCATGGGCTTAAATGGCTTCTGCGTCGGTGGAGCATCATCGTCCTGCGCCGTCGTCTTGTGGAACTCATCCCGGCCTTTCTGGATCGGGCCGGGGATGCGTCATCGAGTTGAGCGTGTGCAGAACTTCGGAGGTGTCGTCGTTCGGTACTTGGATCGGTCGGATCGTGAAGGCGTGCGACTACATCAGCGTTGTTATAGCGCTTCCTTTGATCTACAGTGCGTGGGCAGACCTCTCCCTCGTTGCTATGCCATCACCATGGTCTTGCGTGTGCGTGAAATTTTTGAAATACTACGTTCCCCAGATGTGTCGAGCTGGTTTTATGCGTTGATGTCATATGCGCAGTAGAACACAAGTGAGTTGTGGGCGATAGTCATCACCTTACCGACTGTCATACTTTGGTTCGACGGTATTGTGAGATGAAGCGGCCGGACCGACATTACAGCGTGCGCTTCGAGACTGAGTTCACCGCTGCGAGCACTAGTTGCTTAAAGGTGGTGGCGGGTGTCTGTCTCTCTCACTTTAGTTGAACCAGTGTGTGCCCGGTCCTTGGAAGGTTAAAACAGCACCAACTTGACAATATCGTTGTGGTTTTGATCGTAGGTAAACGGTTCTTGCTCAACCCGTAGCAGCCGCGTAAAACTTGCAACAACAAGTAGAGGGGCGTCTAACTTGTTTTGCGGGCATGTGTGATGTGATGTGGTCAAGGCGTGATGCTATATTTTATTGTGAGATGATCATGTTTTGTAACGAGTTATCGGCAATTGGCAGGGCCATATGGTTGTCGCTTTATTGTATGAAATGCAAAGCCATGTAATTGCTTTACTTTATCACTAAGCGTAGCGATATCGTAGAAGCAATAGTTGGCGTCGACAATGATGCTCGATGGAGATCAGGTGTCGCGCGGTGGCGATGGTGATCATGGCGATGCTTGGCGATGGAATCACAAGCACAAGATGATGACCATATCATATCACTATATTGATTGCATGTGATGTTTATCCTTTATGCATCTTATCTTGCTTTGATTGGCGGTAGCATTATAAGATGATCTCTCACTAAAAATATCAAGTGTTCTCCTATGCACCGTTGAAAGTTCTTCGTCTGAGACACCACGTGATGATCGGGTGTGATAGGCTCTACGTTCAAATACAGCGGGTGCAAAGCATTTTGCAGCGAATACTAGGGTTAAACTTGCGAGCCTAGCATATGCAGATATGGCCTCGGAACACGGAGACCGAAGGTCGGCGTGAATCATATAGTAGATATGATCAACATAGTGATGTTCACCATTGAAATTACTCCATCTCACGTGATGATGGGACATGGTTTAGTTGATTTGGATCACGTAATCACTTAGATGACTAGAGATGTTTGTCTAAGTGGGAGTTTTTAATGATTAATTAAAATTAAATTTATCATGAACTTAGTACGATAGTATTTTTGCTTGTCTATGTTTCTTGTAGATAGATGGCTCGTCTTGTTGTTAGTTGAATTTTGCGTTCCTTGAAAGCAAAGTTGAAGATGATGGTAGCAATTACGGTTGGTCCGTAACGAGATTATCCTCATTGCTGCCAGAAGAATTATGTCCTGGAAGCACCGCTGGGTGCGAACCTGCGAGAACAACGCGGAAGTTGTGAGCGTGCTGCGAGCAAAGCTGATGACTACTCGATAGTTCAGTGTGCCATGCTGACTTAGAACCGGGTCTTCAAGCGTTTTGAGCGTCATGGAGCATATGAGATGTTCCAGGAGTTGAAGTTAATATTTCAAGCAAATGCCGGATTGAGAGATGAAGTCTCCAATAAGTTCTATAGCTGCAAGATGGAGAGAATAGTTACATCGGTGAACATATACTCAAAATATGCAGGTATAATAATCACTTGATTCAATGAGGTTAACTTCGGATGATAGTGTCATTGACAGAATTCTCCAATCACTGCCACCAAGCTACAAGAGCTTCGTGATGAACTATAATATGCAAGGGATGACAAAACAATTCGAGCTCTTATAATGCTAAAAGCAGCGGAGGTAGAAATCGAAAAGAGCATCAAGTGTTGATGGTCAACAAGACCACTAGTTTCAAAAAAGAAGGAAAGAAGAAGGAACTTCAAAAAGAACAGCAAGCAAGTTGCTGCTCGAGAGAAAAGCAAATGCGGACCTAAACTGGCCCGAGTGTTTTCTTGCAAACAAGCTGGACCGGAAGCGGAACTGCCCCAAGTATTTGGCGGATGAAGGATGGCAAGGTGATCAAGGTATATGTGATATACATGTTATTGATGTGTACCTTATACTACTCGAGTAGTACAGGTATTTGATACTGGTTACTGTTGCTAATATTTGCAACTCAAGCAGGGAACTACGGATAGCGAAGATTGTGGGGCGAGGTGACGATCGGCGTGGGAAATGGTTCCAAAGTCGATGTGATCGCGATTGACTACCTCTACATCTACCATCGGGATTAGTTTTAGACCTAAATAATTGTTATTTGGCCAGCGTTGAGCATGAACATTATATCTGGATCTTGTTTGATGCGAGGCGGTTATTCATTTAAATGAGAATAATGGTTGTTCTATTTATATGAATAATATCTTTTATGGTCATGCACCCTTGAAGAGTGGTCTATTTTTATTGAATCTCGATAGTAGTAGTACACATATTCATAGTGTTGAAACCAAAAGATGCGAGTTGATAATGATAGTGCAACTTATTTGGCACTTGCCGTTTGGGTCATATCGTTATAAAGCATGAAGAAACTCCATCTTGATGGACTTTTGGAATCTCTTGATTATGAATCACTTGGTACTTGCGAACCGTGCCTCATGGGCAAGATGACTAAACGCGTTCTCGGAACTATGGGCGAGCAACTGATTTGTTGGAAATCATACATCACGGATGTTTGTGGTCCATGAATGTTGAGGCTAGCGGATGGCGGTATCGTTATTTCTCACCTTCAGATGATTTGAGCAGATATGGGTATATCTACTTAATGAAACACAAATCTGAAACATTTGAAAAGTTCAAAAATTTCAGAGTGAAGTGGAAAATCATCGTAACAAGAAAATAAAATTTCTGATCGGATCGTGGAGGAGAATATTTGAATTCTGAGTTTGGTTCATTTGAAACAATGTGGAATAGTTTACAACTCCGCCACCGGAACACCTCGGAGAAATGGTGTCCAGCGTCGTAATCGTACTTTACTGATATGGTGCGATCTATGATGTCTCTTCTTGATTTACCGCTATCGTTTTGGGATATGCTTTAAGGACGCATTCACGTTAAATAGGACAGTCTAAATCCGTTGAGGCGACACCGTATGAATGTGGTTTGGCAAGAAACCAAAGTTATGCGTTTCTTAAAGTTTGGGGCTGCGATGCTTATGTGAAAAACTTCAACCAGATAAGCTCGAACCCAAATCGAAAATCGTCTTCATAGGATACCCAAAGGAATTGGGTACACCTTCTATCCAGAATCGAAGGCAAAGTTTTCGTTGCTAAATCGGATCCTTTCTAGAAGAGTTTCTCTCGAAAGAAGTGAGGAGGAAAGTAGAACTTGATGAGATAAGCTGTCGCTCCCTTATTGGAAGGTAGTTCATCACAAGAAGTTTCTGTGACAACTACACCAATTAGTGAGGAAACTAATGATGATGATCATGAAGCTTGAATCAAGTTTCTTGAACCGTGGGTCACAAGTAAAATACTCACCCGAGTGATGCGGTAATCCTATTCTAAGTCATGTTACTTGACCATGCGAACCTACAAACTATGAAGAAGCGATGGTGAGCCATTCATGAAATGAAGCCATGAAATCGAGATGGGATCCATGTGAGAACAAAGTATGGACTTTGGTTGACTTGCCGATGATCGGCAAGCTATTGAGAATAAATGGATCTTTAAGAAGAAAGGCGCGATGGTAATATAACTGTCTACAAAGCTCGACTTGTTGCAAGGTTTTCGACAAGTTCAAGGGTTGACTACGATGAGACTTTCTCACCCGTGGCGATGCTTAAGTCTGTCCGAATCATGTTAGCAATTGCCGCATTTATGATTATGAAATTTGGCAAATGGATGTAAAAACTGCATTCTTGAATGGATTTCTAGAAGAAGGTTATATATGATGCAACAGAAGGTTTTGTTGATCCAAGGGTGCTAACAAAGTTACAAGCTCAGCGATCAATTTATAGTGCGGTGCAACCTCTCGGAGTTGGAATAAGCGCTTTGATAGTGTGATCAAAGCATATGGTTTATCTGGACTTTGGAAGCCTGTATTTACAAGAAAGTGAGTGGGAGCTGTAGCATTTCGATATTATATGTAGATGACATATTGTTGATTGGAAATGATATAGAATTCTGGATAACATAAAGGATACTTGAATAAAGTTTTTTCAATGAAGACCTCGGTGAAGCTGCTTACATATTGGGCATCAAGATCTATAGAGATAGATCAAGGCCTTGTTGGACTTTCTAAAGCACATACCTTGATAAAGTTTTGAAGAAGTTCAAAATGGATCAGTGAAGAAAGGTTTTTACATGATTACAAGGTGTAAAGATTGAGTGGACTCAATGCCCGACCCGCAATGAAGATAGAGAGAAAATGAAAGATGTTCCTATGCTTGATATAGGCTCTATCATGTATGCAATCTTGTGTACCGGAACTGATGTATGTAGCTGTAAGCTGGCAGGAAGGTACCAAAGTAATCGGAGTGGATCACGGACAGCGGTCAAGAACATCTGAAATACGAAAAGGACTAAGGATATGTTTCTCGTATATGGGTGACAAAGAGCTGATACGTAAATGGTTACGTCGATGCAAGCTTTGACAATCGAGACGATTAAATCGCAAACCGGATCGTATTTTTATTAAGCGGTGGACAGCCGGTTAGTGCGGTTCTAAAGCAAAGCGTCGTGGCGGGATCTACATGTGACGGAGTACATTCTGCTTGAGCGATAAATGAAGGAATCTAGATGAAAGAGTTCATTTCGATCTAGGTGTCATACCTAGTGCGCCGGGACCAATGAAGATCTTACGTGATATCTGGTGCAATTGCATTGGAAAAGGAATCCAGATTTCACAAGAGGACCAAGCATATCAAAAGGCGCTTCAATTCCATTGGGACCAAGTCCAAATGGGAGACATAAATTTGCAAAATACATACGGATCGAATGTTGAGACCGTTGACTAAGCCTCTTCCACGAGCAAAACATGATCGACACCAAGACTCCATGGGTTAGGCGGGCCAAGGAAGCGGCGGGGCCTATTTAAATGTGATGAAATTATTGTGCAAGTAGGCAGCGATCATGGCGATAACATCTAGCGTGCTTAGCCCCCCTAATGGCGGCGAATAGCTGCTTCTAAACGTACAAGCCCACTAATTAGTCAGTTTTGCAACATGCGGCTTCGTGGACTCTTGAGAGAAAGTAAAGAAGGCCCGTACAAGCCCACTAATTAGTCATTTTTTAAGTCCATCTTGAGCCGACCTCCGCTTCTAAATCTCTAAGCGCTAGGCATTATCTCCATGATGCTTTCGTGCATGGGATGCGCCGCTGCCATCCTATGCCTTTGCATGTAATCTCTCCTTGCCTCGGGTCTTCCTTCTTAAGATCCTATTAATTCATGCAATAGCGAGCTACTTCTCACCAATTCTTGGGGCTGCGACCATTGACTAGCGAAAGTTAACACATCCACATCATCCTAATTTCTCTCAATTCTCATCTTGTATCATGTTGAATTTCTACATCAGAAATTTAGTTATTTTGGCTATATGATTTGTGATGGGTTGCTGCACACTAATTATATGGAAGCGTTGATCATTTGCTAATCAACAATAAAATTTCCTAATACAACGATAATGATTGCCATTCAAACTTTTGTATAATGGCTAAAACTAACCATTTGATAATACATGATTATTTTGTTTCAATATATCTTAAATATTCATATGAAAATGTTTTTTGTTAACATGGCATTTCATGTCATATTTGGATATCAACAAATCTTCATAAGTAGCGCATTTGGAATTGATATTAATATACCTATACTTGCACATCTCCCGGCTGCAAACAAAATTGTGTGCTAAACGAAGTTAAATGTGTCATACTTCAATATAAAATAATGGGTAGTATGTGAGGCACAAAATATTTTGGCTTCATCACTAGTTATTCCCCCCCTGCCCTAAATCTGTTTCTAGCCTGACTCATAGGTGTTAGAATCATTCTATGTAATCTAGATTATTGACTCTGGTGATGCAAGTGGGAGCTGAAGGAAATATGCCTAGAGGCAATAATAAGAGATAATATTTATTTCCTTATATCATGATAAATGTTTGGCCATTAGTATTATAATTGTATTAACTTGGAAACATAATACATGTGTGAATACATGAACAAGCAGAGATAGTCACTAGTATGCCTCTACAAGACTATCATTAATGAGAAGATGGTTGTTTCCTAACATAGACATGTGTTGTCATTTGATTAATGGGATCACATCATTAGGAGAATGATGTGATTGACTATAAACCCATTTAGTTAACCTTAACTTGAAGTAGTTTAGTATGTTGCTTATGCTTTCTTCGCAGCCTATACATGTTCTGTAACTGTAAGTTAGCCGCTCCACGTTTACGGAGGAACACTTTGGAAGTACCAATCCCACCAGCGTAACTGGGTGATTATAAAGAATTACTACAGGTGTCTCAAAAGGTATGTACTTGTTGAGTTGGCGTATTTGAGATTAAGTTTTATCTCAGATTGTCGGGAGAGGTATCTGGGCCTTCTGGTATACACATCACATAAGCCTTGCAAACATTGCAACTAATGAGTTAGTTGTGAGATGATGTGATGGAGCAGTAAAAGAGACTTACAGTGAGATTGAACTGGAGGTATTGGATGCGGCGATCGAATCTCGGGGTAAGTAACACATATGATGACAAAGGAACAACGATATATCGTTATGTGGTTTGACCGATAGAATCTTCATAGTATGTAAAGGAACCAATATGGGCATCAGGTTCGCTATTGATTTAATAACCGAGAAATGGTTCTAGGTCATGTCTACATAGTTCTCGAACCCGTGGGTCACTTGCTTAACGTTTGATGGCCGGTTCATGTGAGTTTATAAGTATTGATGTACCGAGGTTGTTAGGAGTCCCGGATGTGATCACCGGACATGACGAGGAGTCTCGAAATGGTGAGACATAAAGATTGATATATTGGAAGCCTATGTTTGGACTTGGAAGGTTAGGATGAAAGCGGAGATTCTTAGGAACACCGAGAGGTTACGGAACCCCAGTATATGGGCCTTGATGGGCCATAGAGAGAGAGAGAGGGCCGGCCAGGTGGCGCCCCCTCCCCTCTGAGTCGAATGGGACAGGAGGCGTGCTCTCTTCCTCTCCAATCTAATCCAACTAGGAGAGGTGGAAGTCCTACTCGATGAACAGGACTCCTCAATGGCCGCCTCCTAAGACTGGCCTCACCCCCCTTGGCTCCTTTATATACGAGGTGGGGGCACCCATGTTTCTAGAGTTGATCTACGGATGGTTCCTTAGCAGTGTCACGGTGCCCCTTCCACCATATTCCTTGATCATGTCGTCGCGAGCTTAAATAAAACCCTGCTTGGAGGAGTCATATGTGTGGGCTTAGGCGGCTCTCGTCGTGGGCATCATCATCGTCCTGCCTTGCGTCGTGCTGGCGGAACTCATCCCGACGCTGGCTGGATCGGGCAGGGGATGATCGCCGGAGCTGAGCGATATGCGGAACTCGGCGGAGGTGCGTCGTTAGAGTGCAGATCGATCGGATCATGAAGGCGTCTGACCCATCAACAGCGTTGTTATAACGCTCGCTTTGGGTCTACGGTGCGTGGGCCGAGACCTCGCCCTCTCGTTGCTATGCCATCACCATGGTCTTGCGTATGGTAAAATTTTTGAAGTACTACGTTTCCCCATGATAGCATCGAGCCTGGTTTTATGCGTTGATGTCATATGCAGTAGAACACAAGTGAGTTGGTGATATAAGTCATACTGCTTACCAGCATGTCATACTTTGGTTGACGGTATTGTGAGATGAGCGGACCGGGCATTACGCTAATGCGCTTCTGCGAGACTGGTTTCATAGCTCACGAGCACTCGTTGCTTAAAGGTGGTGGCGGGTGTCTATCTCTCTCACTTTAGATTGAACCCGGTGTGTCACGCCCGATCACCGAAAGGTTAAACAGCACCAACTTGACAAACTATCGTTTAATGGTTTTGATGCGTAAGTAAGAACGGTTCTGCTCGGCCCATTAGCAGCCAAATAAAACTTTTGCAACAACAAAGTAGAGGGAGCGTCTAACTTGTTTTTGCGGGCATGTTGTGATGTGATGTGATCCGAGCGTGATGCTATATTTTATTGTATGAGATAGTCATGTTTTTATGCCTTGAGTTATCGGCAATGGCGAGAATCGCCATAGTTTGTCGCTTTATTGTATGAAATGCCAAAAGCCATGTAATTGCTGCTTTATCACTAAGCGGCAGGCGATAGTCGTAAAGCAATAGTTGGCGAGGCGACAGCGATGCTACGATGGAGATCAGGTGTCGCGCGGTGACGATGGTGATCATGTGGCGGTGCTTTGGCGATGGAATCACAAGCACAAGATGATGATGACCATATCATATCACTTATATTGATTGCATGTGATGTTTATCCTTTATGCATCTTATCTTGCTTTGATTGGCGGTAGCATTATAAGATGATCTCTCACTAAAGGTATCAAAGTGTTCTCCACAGTATGCACCGTTGCGAAAGTTCTTACGTCTTTGAGACACCATGTGATGATGGGTGTGATAGGCTCTACGTTCAAATACAATTGCAAAACAGTTGCATGCGGAATACTCGAGTTAAACTTGGCGAACCTAGCATATAGAGATATGGCCTGAACACCCAGGAACCCGAAGGTCGGCGTGAATCATATATTGAATATGATCAACATAGTGATGTTCACCATTGAAATTATCCATCTAACAAATAGGGCACCGTCTAAATCCGTTGAGGCGACACCGTTATGAATTATGGTTTGGGAAGAAACCTAGTATGCGTTTCTAAAAGTTTGGGGATCGATGCTTATGTCAAAACTTCAACCTAAAAGCTCGAACCCAAGTCGGGAAAATCGTCTTCATAGGATACCCTAAAGGAAACCATTGGGTATACCTTCTACTAAGATCGAGGCAAGATCTTTGTTGCCAAACGGATCCTTTACGGAAAAAGTTTCTCTCGAAAGAAGTAAGTGGGAGGAAAGTAGAACTTCGATGAAGTACTACCTCTTGAACAGGATAAGTGCAGCTCGGAAAATGTTCTGTGATGCCTACACCAGCGAGGAGAATTAATGATGATCAGGTACTTGGGATCAAGTTGCTCTTGAACCGTGGGTCCACAAGGACACGTTCCGCACCAGTGAATGCGGCAACCCTGTCACAAATCATGTTGTTGAACAACGGTGAACCTTGAACTATGAAGAAGCGATGGCGGCGATTCCAACAAATGGCTAGAAGCCATGAAATCCGAGATAGAATCCATGTATGAAAACAAAGTATGGACTTTGGTGACTTGCCGATGATCGTGACGATAGAAAACAAATGGATCTTTAAGAAGAAGGCGGACACGGATGGTAATGTCACCATCTATAAAGCTCGACTTGTCGCTAAGGGTTATCGGCAAGTTCAAGGATTGACTACGATGAGACTTTCTCTCCGTAAGCTTAAGTCCGTCCGAATCATGTTAGCAATTGCATACTATGATTATGAGATATGGCAGATGGGCGTCAAAAGCGGCATTCCTTAATTATCTTAAGGAAGAGCTGTATGATGCAGCGGAGGTTTCGATCCTAAGAATGCTAACAAAGTATGCAAGCTCAGCGATCCATTTATGGGCTGGTGCAAGCATCTGGAGTTGGAACATTAGCTTTGATGAGATGATCAAAGCGTTTGGGTTTATCAGACTTATGGAAGCCTGCGTTTACAAGAAAGTGAGTGGGAGCTCTGTAGCATTTCTCATATTATATGTAGATGACATACTTTTGATGGGAAATGATATAGAACTCTTGGACAGCATTAAGGCCTACTTGAATAAGTGTTTTCAATGAAGGACCTTGGAGAAGCTGCTTATATATTAGGCATCAAGATCTATAGAGATAGATCGAGGCGCCTCATAGGTCTTCACAAAGCACATACCTTGATAAGATTTGGAAGAAGTTCAAAATGGATCAGTCCAGAAAGGGTTCTTGCACATTGCAAGGTGTGAGATTGAGCTCGGCTCAATGCGACCTGACAAAAGATAAAGAAGAGATGAGTGTCATCCCTATGCTTCACCATAGGATCTATTATGTATGCCATGTGTGCAGACGATGTAAACCTTGCCGTAAGTTTGGTAGGAAGGTACCAAAGTAATCGGCAGGAACCTTTGAATGATCAAGAATATCCTAAAGTACTGAAAAGGACGAAGGACATGTTTCTCGTTTATGGAGGTGACGAAGGCACAAATGCGTAAGGGTTCGTCGATGCTAGCTTCGACACAGATGGATGACTCTAAGTCACAAACCGGATCGTGTATATGTTGAATGGTGGAGCGATGGCTGGTGCATTGCAAGCAGGCGTCGTGGCGGGATCTACATGTGAGGCGGAGTACATGGCAGCCTCGAGCAGCGCATGAAGCAATTTGGGTGAAGGTTCATCACCGACCTAGAGTCATACCCAATGCGTCGGGGCCGATCAAACTCTTCTGTGACAACACTAGAGCTATTGCACTTGCCAAGGCCGGGTTTCACAAGAAGACCAGAGCATCAAGCGTCGCTTCAACTCCATCCGTGAAAATGTTCAGGATGGAACATAGAAATTTGCAAAGTGCATACGGATCTGAATGTCAGATCATTGACTAAACTTCTTCAGCGGGCAAAACATGATCAACAGAGAACTCTGGGTGTTGATTCATCACAATGTAACTAGATTATTGACTCTAGTGCAAGTGGGAGGCTGTTGGAAATATGCCCTAGAGGCAATAATAAAAGCATTATTATTATATTTCCTTGTTCATGATAATTGTCTTTTATTCATGCTATAATTGTATTATCAGGAAATCATAATACATGTGTGAATACATAGACCACAATCGTCCCTAGTGAGCCTCTAGTTGACTAGCTCGTTGGTCAGCAGATAGTCATGGTTTCACGACTATGGACATTGATGTCATTGACAAGCGGATCACGTCATTAGGAGAATGCGTGATGGACAAGACAATCCTAAGCATAGCACAAGATCGTGTAGTTCGTTTTGCTAGAGCTTTCTCAATGTCAAGTATCTCTTCCTTAGACCATGAGATCGTGTAACTCCGGATACCGTAGGAGTGCTTTGGGTGTACCAAGCGTCACAAATGGCGGGTGACTATAAAGGTGCACTGGTATCTCCAAAAGTATGCATTGGGTTGACGGATCGAGCGGTTTTGTCACTCATTACGGGAGGTATCAGGCCCCTTTCGGTGATGCATCATCATAATGAGCTCAAAGTGACCAAGTGTAAGTCACGGGATCATGCATTGATGCAGTAAAGTGACTTGCGTACTTGAGGAGCGGGTATTGGGATACCGACGATCAGTCTCGGGCAAGTAACATCTGCGTCGACAAAGGAATAGTATCACGGGGTTGCTTGAATCCTCGACATCGTGGTTCATCAGATGACATCATCGAGGCATGTGGGAGCCAACATGGGTATCAGATCCGCTGTTGGTTATTGACTGAGAGTGTCGGTCATATGCATGTCTCCCGAACCGTAGGGTCTACACATAAGGTTCGGTGGCGCTAGGGTTATTAGGAAGACTTATGTGATTACGAATGTTGTTGAGTCCGGATGACAAGTCTATCTTCAACTCTGAAGAAAATGACCTCATCAACAATGCTTGATGAAGGCAATGATGACTATGCTCCCACCTATTGCTTCATGGCAAAGGGTGCCAAGGTACTCAAATATACCTCCTCGAATCAAGTGAGAATGAATCGATGAAAACCTCAAGCCCAACTATTCTAAACTTGCTAAGATTGCTGTGAAGCGACAAAGGGCTTTTGATAAGGTTCAAAACATGCTAGACAAAAGTGATGATATGTTGGGTGAAGAAATGGGTGCACTAAAACCTTGGTGAAAATCTTGAGACTTGAGACTAGATTTGACAACCTTCAAGGTCATCATAAAACTCTCTTATCGATCATGAGAAGCTCTCTTATGAATTTCTTCAAAAGCAAGATCATGAGAAGCTAAGAGTGAGTTATGAAGATCTTGAGAAGGGCCTGATTCATTACTTGCTCAACAAATCAGCGCTGTCGGGAAGAATTTGTTCCGCCATGTTTGAAATGCATTGAGCGTGAATCTGCTAATTCTTCACGAATGTTCAAATGCTTCTAATGTTACAAATTCTTCACCTGCCTCTTGCTATCGCTAATCCCTCATCGAGGACATTGTTAGTATCCTTGCGATGCGGAGTGAAGGAATTGTACATGCGAGGCATGTACAAAAGTCTCAAAGGGCATCAGACTCTGTGATGTGCTTAAAAGCAGATCCTCAACGGAACCCTAGGAAAGAGGTATTGCCTTTGAGAGGAAATTCAATCTTGATGGTACATATTGGAAGCCAGAGCGATCTTGTCACGCCCAATATGCGACCCTATCCAAAAGGAACTCGAAGGTCCCACCAAGGATAGACCCATATTGAAACACTTTTGCAAGGTGGATATCATTACATCAACATTACATAATAGATGGGGATACATACATAAGGCACAAATGCCACAAGAACACATCAACATCATATACAAGATCAACATCCGACTACGGATGAAACATAAACAAGCTCAAGCGACATCCACCCTAGCCGGAATGCCGCACGGAACCTATCCCTGATCGAAGAAGAAGCGGAAGAAGAACTCCAAAACAAGCATGCATCGCTCTCGCGTCATGATCATCGCATAACCTGCACGCAACTGTTGTGTAAGTATCATGAGCCACGAGGACTCGGCAATCCCATTACCATGGGTATCAAGACTAGCAAAGCTTAATGGGTAAGGAAGGAGTAAAGTGGTGAGGTTGCAGCAGCGACTAAGCATATATGGTGGCTAACATACATAAATGAGGCGAGAAGAGAAACAAAGGAGCAGTCGTCAACTTGTAATGATCAAAAGTGATCCTGAACTCCTACTTACGTCGAGACATAACCCGAAACCGTGTTCTCCTCTCGATCAACCCGAAAAGAGACACTCACGATTCGCTACGGTTGGTGTATTTTAGAAAGTTTGCTTCAAGTTTACTACAACGGATATTAACAAATTCCCATCTGCCACATAACGCAGAGCACGGCTCTCGAAAGTTTATACCTGCGGGGTGTCCCAACTAGCCCATGATAAGCTCTCGCGATCAACGAAGGATATTCCTTCTCCGGGAAGACCCGATCGGTCTGGAATCCGGCTACAAGACATTTCGACGACAATAAAACAAGACCAGCAAAATCGCCGGATGTGCCGACAAATCCCGATAGAAGTCGCTCGTACCTCGTTCTCGGGCGCCGGATAAGTCAAGCTCTGAGTAAAACCAACCCTCGAGTTGCCCGTGGTGGCCCAGATCTGCTCGGTTCGGACCAACACTTCGAAGAGCACGGCGGGGGGCTAAATAAAGATGACCCTTGGGCTCGAAACCCAAGGGAAAAAGGGCATAGGTGAGGCAAATGGTAAAACCAATGTTGGGCCTTCTTGGAGGAGTCTTATTCAAAGCGAACTGTCAAGGGGTCCCATAAATCACCCGACCGCGTTAGGGGCGCAAAATCCGGAACATAATACCGATATAGCGGAAACTAGGGCGAAGTGGAACAAAACACCGAGGCATAAGGCGAGCCTTCCACCCTTTACCAAGTATATAGATGCATTAATAATATAAGATATATTGGGATATCCCAACAAGTAAACATGTTCCAACAAGAACAACATCTCAAGTTCAACAAGGAACAAACTTCATCTTCACCTGCAACTAACCGCTATAAGAGGGGCTGAGCAAAGCGGTAACATAGCCAAACAATGGTTTGCATAGGAAGGGGCAAATTAGAGGTGACATGGCAATTTGGGAGGCTTGAAGAACAAATGATAGGTAGCGCAAAAGCGATAAACGAAAACTAGCATAGCAATGATAGTAGTGAGATCCGGGGTGCGGTCTTTGCCGAGATCCCGCTAGGAAGAAAAACGAGTCCATGAAGAAGATGAAGCCACGAAGGCGAACCAAGCGTGAGCGATTGAATCCTCCGAGCATAGCAAAAGCAGGAACTAACAAAAGAAGCACACAACATGGTAAACACACCACATGAACAAGGCATGATGCACAACAAGCATGATGCATGACAAGACTAATGGCTACTCATGGCAAAAGATGATGCAAACAAGAACAACACATCAAAGCAAGTTTAAATGAGGCCGGAACAACATATAACAAATCCGGTAAGTCCTCATACAAATTTCGAAATTGGTCCAGAACTGAATAAACCTTATTTTCAAGTTGTTAAACAGCAAGTTAAGATGCACCACGATGATCTACAAATTCTAGTCAAGTTACATATAAAATTCATTAAATTAACTCTGGCCTAGAAGATATGAGCAAAATAAGATAAACATGGCATTGATGCAAAATGCATTCAAACATCAAACAAACACCTCAAAACAAGGATGCAACATGATAATATGAAACTACATGCAAAATCAAGCAAGTTTCATATAGAGCACACTCAAAAGCGACAGCGGTTCAACACACACTCTATACAAGTTTAAGGACAAGCTTCCAAAACAAACTAGGCATATTGCAAGCATCAAAACACTATGCTACAACATCTCAACGTAATAACAAAGGCATGGGCATGATGTACAGGTAAAGCATGACAAAACATGAACATGAGCTATCTCAAATCACTAGAACATGCTCAAACACACATGGCAAGATTGCAAATAATAGGTTTGGACTTATGGGAAATAACATCAGGTTGCAATGTTTGAGCTATCAAACAACATGTTACAGGAACTTATTATGGCAAACAAAGGCATGGCATGAATCTACTAATTTCATAGAACAAAAGTCCTTTCTGACCATGAGCCACAAAGGATCAGAAAATATGATACCCATTAAACATGGCAAGTTATATTCGATTCATACGGAAAAACAATAAGTAGGCATGTTGGTGAGCTTGAACCACTCACCACAGAGCAATACATGGCATGGCAAGGCAACTCACAGTAAGAAGACATGGCATAGAAGCTATACTGGCAAGAAAAACATCATAGCATACGGATCAACTACAACAACCTTGGCAAAATTGAATAACATGTAAACAACACCGGAAACATTTTATAGCAAAAAGAGCTATTGACTCAAGCTATGGCACTCCATAATTTCAAAAAAAGGGCATGGATGGATGAGAATAACCATATGTTCAAAACATCCTTACTTAAGTATCTTAAAATAAGCATGGATCTCTCGGTAGCATCAAGTTTACATGGCATAAAAATATCGACAAAGCAGGGCAAATCAGCAACATCATGAAGCCTAGTTTGCATGCTTGTGCTAGTCACCAAGAGATCACAAAAAAACAACACCCCTGTAAAGATGGCATATTAAAAACACATGGGACCCAAGTTCATAGGGTGCACAATCAATCATGGCAAAATGGCAAAAGTGCATGTTCGAAAGAATCAAACTAACATCACATAGCCCTCTTCCAACAGCATTTTGGGCATCAAGATGACCAAATGTAAATGATGCAATGAGATGAAATAATTTACTTTGTGGGAACAATTTGACATATTACACCAAAGCGGACTCGGATAGAGATACGATCACGAACATGGCATGATAATAACAAAATTCAGGACTTGGGGAATTTCACCTCCGGAAAATCAACCGGGGCGGAGGGATCCGGGGGCGGTCAGATGGGGGGAGCGTTTGGTTGGGCCGTGGATCTGTCCATCTTCTCCGGATCCGCCGGACAAAACTCGGCGACTCGGCGGTGTTCAGGAGGCCAGGGCGAGGGCCCGGGATCCGCGGGCCGGGAGGCCGGGCGGGCGGCAGCCGGCGGGCCGGCGAAAAACCGAGGCGATCCGAAAGCGGAGCCCGCCATGGGAGCCGGGAAACGAAGCGGGAAAGGTGGGGCCGGAGGAGCAGGCAAACCCGGCGGGAACCCGGGGGCGCGGACTTCCAGCAGCGGCCGGTGAAAGCGGAGGGGGCGAGGAAGCTTCAGCGGGCGGCGTTAGGCCCCGGGGGACCACCGGCCGGGACGAGCCGGCGACGGCGACGGGGCGCCATGTGGCGGAAAAGTGGTTGGGCAAAGGCGGCGGACATGTCCGGGGGATCGGCGTGTCCTGTGGGATGAGGGCAACTAGGGTTAGGGCGTTTTGATCCAAATTTGGGGGGACATATTTATAGGTAGAGAGCTAGGAGACTCCAAATGGAGTGCGGTTTTTACCCCTGGATGGACGGAAAAGAGCATGGAGGGGTTTGTTGGGTTTTGGGCCACTTTGGAAGGGTGTGGGCTGCAAAAGAAGGGGCTTTTGCGGTTACCAGTTGTTGGATTCAAAGACCCCAAAACCCGAGGCGGTCTCTGCTATACCAAGGCCTTGACAAACCTCGGTCCATTCCGAAAAGTTTAACACCCTTGAAAAAGAGGTAAAAGGGGCGGGAGACATAAGTGCGGATTGCAAAAGCGGAAGCAGGGAAAATGCCGGATGCATGAGGCGAACACGTATAAAAGCGATGCACATGATGACATGATTGAAATCAGATGATGACAAATGCAACCGCAACAAATGACATGGCAAGCCGAATAAGCGGGGACAGGCGCTTCCGGCGTTACAAGTACCCCAAAACCTCATGGGTTGTTGCAAAGGGACCTCAATTGATCCATCTAATCTATGGCTTTAATGTGAATCTCCTCATTCTTGATGAGTCATTTGACTCCAAGTATAAACTGTTCAAAAATCAGAATGGTGAAGTATTTGCTAGATATGTTGGCACTAGGCAGGACGGTTCCCCTATGAAGAAAATCTGGTTCCCAAAAGGTGCCTTGAAAGTATTATGAATGTTCTCATGACACCACCTGAAGAATAGGAATCCCAGATCAAATTCTTCATATGTACCAAATTCCTCAAAGGATCAAAGTCCATATGAATATCATCGTGCTAACAACTCATCTCCGGAGGGGAGCTAAGGGCTATGAATATGGGCATTATTCTTCTAATCATTATGCTCATAAGTCCTCGAAGAATTTCTCCTTATTCATATCTTACCCTAACTCCTCTTATGAAAGCGAAATGGATTGGCTTCTATACCTTTCTATGGAGCTTGAGTGATGAATTCTTTGCCACCCCTTGGTGTGGGTGGTGAAGAAAAGAACTAATCTCTTCTGGGTCGGTTCGGGCGTGCATGAGCGTCTGAAGAATTTCTTTGGAGACCAAAATTGCGAAAGGGAGCTAATCATGAAGAAATGAACTTTCATTTCTCCGTCCTCTCTTGCTTTTTTCTTTAGATGAAATTGATCGATGAATTGATGTCATATTCTTCCGATGAAGTATATGAGTTAAATAAGCTACTAATTCATCTGCGGATGATCAACCCAAAGCCGAGGGGTCCTCGATAGTGGTGGAATCACATTTGGTGACAGGATCTATTGATGGATGTCCTTTCTCCATCTCATCGAAGCATATCATCTTATAAAGGCAAAAAAGTCGGTATTGGGTCTAGGAAGGTTGCGATCACAAAGGATCAACACATGGACAAAGTCATGTTGTCGAGTCCTTAGGATACAACCTCATGTCATCTCAATGCTTTGTGATCTTAATATGGTTGTTGTCTTTGGAAATATCGTTGTGTTGTGGTTATGGGGACAATTCCAAAGTCTTGAAGGCTTTAGGAGAGAGACTTGTATATTTTGATTTCTCTCGGGACCACAACCACCGTTGCCTACTTGCAAAAGGAAGGCTGGCTATGGCATCGACGACTTGGACATGCGGCATGAAATTTTCCCTGCTAAGAAGGCATGTCATTGGCATTGAGAATGTCAAATTCCTCAAGGATCCTTATCGAACTGTGAAGCTGGAAAGAACAAAGGCTAAGCATCTAGCGAAGACTATCATGACTACTACTCGACCATTTGAATTGCTTCATGGATCTCTTGGTCCTAACCATTATTCTGTAGTTTCAAATGATGCATCTCAATATTGCTTTGTTTTGTTAATTTTCTGTTACACATGGGTACACATTGTTCACAAACATGAAGTGCAGGAAGTCTTCAAGCGATTTTCCTCGGGGCTTAACCAACTTTGGTGTGAAGATCAAGCACATCAAAGTGACAATGGGGAGTTCAAAATTCTGGTCTTGATGAATATCTTGATGAACTTGGTATTACTCATGAGTTATCGCTCCTATACCCTCGTGAGAATGGGTCGTGGAGCACAAGAATAGGACTCTTCTTGAGATAGCTCACTATGCTTGATGAATACAAAAGCGCCTCGTCGTTTCTAGATTGATGCAATTGATCTTGCATGCCACATCATCAATAGAGTATATATTCAAAAATTCAAGGAAATGAACTCCTCCGACAAAAACCCAATGTGAGTTATTTCAAAGTCTTGATTGCTAAATCTTTGGATTAGAGATCCTCATCACAACTCAAAATTTGCAGAAAGCACATGAAGGTTTTCATGCTTGGTTCGGAAGGACTCGCACCCTCTGAGTCTTCAAGCGTTCTTCACAAGGTTGTTGAAGCCTTAGATGTCGATTCGATGAAAACAATGGCTAAAAGAGCACCTACCTTCTTGATAGATGAACCCTTTGAGGAATCTATCAAGTTCAAAACTCTTGAGGATGTCATTCCTCGAAGAATCTTGAAAATTCATTCGAGCGTGAAAACGTCGAGCTAATGCACGAAGAAAATGCTGATCAAATTCCTCGATGACCCAGCTCATCCTCCCGTTGCAAAAGAAGTGCAAGTTGAAAAGATCATCATTTGAAGCACGGGTCCTCTCCCGCTCAAAAGCTTCACATTTATCTAACTTTTGTAGGCACTATGCTTTTGTCTCTATCATAGAGCCCACTAAGGTAGATGAAGCATTTTGACTGAGTGGATTGGATGCAAGAAGAATTAATCGTTCGAGCTCAACACGTCGGAATGGAACGTCCAGATCCGCAAAGCACAATATCATTGGCACAAAGTGGATCTACCCAACAAGCAAGATGAAAATGGCCTTGTGGTGAGGAATAAGGCCGGCTTGTAGCTCAAGGCTACACACGGGTTGAAGGAATTGATTTGATGAAACTTTGCACTTTGCTAGACTTGAGGCTATTCCAATATTACCTTATCTAACCATCATGATATCACTTTATATCAAATGGATGTGAAAATGCATTCCTCAATGGTAAGCTTGAGGAAGAGGTACAAGTTCTCAACCCCGGTTTGAAGATCCAAAGAATCCTAACAAAGTCTTAAAATCAATAAGGCCCTCTATGGCCTCAAGCGGCCCTCGGGGTTATGATACTTTGAAGAATTCCTCATGAAGAAAGGCTTCAAACCGGTTCCTCACCCTCTTTTCACTAAATCTTATGATGGTGAACTGTTTGTGTGCCAAATATATGTTGATGATTTATCTTTGGGTTTGTCTTGAACGTTATAGTGATGAATTTGCCTATATGATGAGTGAAGAATATCAAATGTCTATGATGGGAGGTGAAATTCTTTTGGGTCTTCAAATTAAATCAGCGGCAATAGCATATTCATATCACGAAAATACCTCAAGGATGTCTTGAAAATTTGGCATCAAGATTGCAAAAGCGAAAATTCCTATGCCCACAAATGGCCATCGTCCTTGATGAAAGTGGTATTGACTTTGATCATGGTATACGCTCCATGATTGGTTCTTTATTTCTTATGTGCATCTAGGCCGGATATAATGCTTGTGTTTGCATGTATGCATTTCAAGCTACCCAAGGAATCACCCATAAGGCTGTGAAGCATATTCTTGATATCTAGCTCACACACCAACACTTGGATTATGGTACCCCAAAGGGCCACTTTTGATCTCATTGGATATTAATCGACTATTTGGTGATGTGTGGACAAAGTCAACATCTGGTACATGTCATTTCCTCGGACGTCTTTGGTTTTGATCATCGAAGAAAGCACTGCTATCCGTCTCTTTTTGGCGGGTACATTCTTCTGGTTCTTCTGTGTTCAATTCTGTGAATGAAGCAAACTCTCAAGGACTGTGTCAGCGTGAAGAATGTGCCCTCTTCTGATAATGAGGTGCCATCAATATTTCCCGTTCCCTGAAAAAGCACATTGTTGTCATCATTTTCTTCGTGATCATGTGTTGAAGGCGACATTTCTATTGAGCATGTGAAAGAAAAACTAGCGATATCTTCACAAAGCCCTTGGATGAGAAAGATTTAGCAATTGTGGTGTGAGCTAAATATCTTAGAATCTTGAATGTTCTTTGAAAAACACCCATCCTAACACTTATGCAAAATTTATGACTTAGATGTAAAACACATGAAAGCGTTTTCTTCAATCAATGAAGAATAAACTCTAAGTGTGAAGAAATTAACGAAAATTTGATTCTCGGAACCCTCGACAATTGGCGGTTCTGAAATCATCATTCTTATCGTGGAGTCCGCCACCACCAAAGTTGAAATTCTTCAATTTGAGTTTTCCTCGGTTTTAAATTCCTCATTTTCATTTTCTTCAACTTTGCAAAATCTTCCTTTTTTATCGTTTTTCTTCATTTTTATATATATATATATATATATATATATATATATATATATATATATATATATATATATATATATATATATATATATATATATATATATATATATATATATATGAGTTTATTCCTCTGACATTCACTTATTGCAATTTCTTCAATCGTTTTCTCTTAAGTGAATGTGATGGACCCTTCCCCTATACTAAACTCAACCCATTCTCTTCACAAATTATTCATTGCGTTCTATTTGAAACTGTTCAAAATCTTCCTTTGTCCTTTCGGTGAAGAATTTGCGACGCGTTAAAACTTATCATATCCAAACTTTTTTGCCGCTCAAACCGTTCCGCATCCCATGAAATACTTATCTATTCACCCATGATCACCCTTCTCGATGCGTGGGTGACACATGTCAGCGAATGAGAAGGGGGACGTTTCCAAATTCTTTGACGAACAGTTTTTCACCGTGGTTATAAGTACCCCCCCTTCTCCTTCCTTTACTCGCTCGAGCTTCTCAAACCTAAGCGCGCCGCTACTTCATCATCACGGTGGGAAGGCTTCTTCCCGACCTTGGCCGTCTTTTCCGCCCGGCTGGTTTCTTCACTCCGCCGTTGTATGTTTTTCCGCCAAGTTAGGGTGGAAGATCTGCGACAAACTTCATCTCTACCTCAAAGTTAAATCGTGTTCTTCGTCGGGGTAACTAAAAGTTACTTTACGCCCTCTTTGATTCAAATGACTTCTCTGAAATCCTCAAAGGTGTTTATTCTTCAAGTTCTTCACACTAAACACCTCATATGTCATCGATCTTGATTGTTTCTCTAAGCAATAATTTTCTTCAAGATTCCTCAATTGTGTGGATTTTGATCTATACAACTCTGGAACCTAAGACAAAGAGCGTTAGTGAAATTCTTCAAGATTTGGTCAAATTCCTCAAACTTGTTCTTTTACAAAACCAAGAGCAATGACCTCTCCAAATTCCCAACTATACTCTGTTCACAAGTACTCATGTCTTCTGAATCACTAGGTTCTCATCAACTTAACTCATTTGTAGTGTTCCCGAAGAAAAGTTGCATACTTCTTGAGAGAATTAAATTGTTCAAATTCCTCAAGGAAGAAAATGGCTGGTGAAGCCACACAAAGGAGGAAAGAGGCCGAGGTCAACCCGTTTGAAATCCTTGAGGACATCTTTCTTTGGTTTCACACCCCCTAAGGAAGACAAAAATCAGCGGAAGGTGCTTAGGAAGATAGAGAGAGATGGGCAAGAGTGGAGGATACAGATATTTACTCCCAAATACATGAAGAAATTCCTCTTAATCCTCCATGCCCAAGACCTCCATTGCACCTGGCCAAATAGCTGATCCCCCGGCCTCAAGCATGGTGAGGATTATCTGATGAATGGGCCCGGCCGGCCAAGTTGGCCAAGCAAAAAAAAAGCGGTGAGGAAGTTCAATGAACACTCTTTTCTCTTTGGGCGACCTCTGTCAAGCCAAAAAATCCATGGCAAAAAGCACACAAGTCAAGTGCTTCTTCTTCAATGCCCTCCGGCAGAATCCTCAAAGCCCTCCGACCAATTCCTCACCTCTGCTCCAAAGTCCTCTGCTCCTCCTCCAAAGTCCTCATGCTCGATCAAATCCTCAACACCATTTGCCACGTGCCAAGGGCGACGCATCTCTATTGCCTGGGAGCTTACCTGTTCTCGGCCAAAATTCTTCAAAGGGACCCTCTCTGAAGACAAAGGCCCCGGGGCAGGTTCTCGCCCAAGTCCTCCGAAAGCGGTCGCCTTCAAGTGCCGTCTGAAGAAGATGGGTTGATGAGGAACTTCGAAATCATCGAGAGATAGGCAAGTCGGGGCTGCTAGAGCCAAGGGCATAAATGTGCCCGATTTTGGATCCAAGCTGATCCTCGACTATATTGACCTCGGCCGGACCCAAACACTCCTTGCGATTTCAAGTTGACTCTGGCCAAAAGTCATATGATGCCTTCATCAAGAAGAAAAATGGAAATATGGAAGGCCGGTAGATCAATAAAATCGATCGGAAGGAGAAATTCACGAAGAACAATGATGACCCACAAGTATAGGGGATCCATCGTAGTCCTTCGATAAGTAAAGTGTCGAACCCCGAGGAAGGAAGGAAATGATAAGCGGTTTCGCAAGGTATTCTCCAATCTTTGAAATAAGTGGTAATAGATAGTTTTGTGATAGGATAATTTTAAGAGCAACAAGTAACAAAAGTAAATAAAGTGCAGCAAGGTGGCCCAATCCTTTTGTAGCAAAGGAAAGCTGGACAAACTCTTATAATAGGAAAGCTCCCGAGGACACAGGGAATATCGTCAAGCTAGTTTTCATCACGTTCATATGATTCGTTGGTACTTTGATAATTTGATATGTGGGTGGACCGGTGCTTGGGTGCTGTTCTTACTTGAACAAGCATCCCCTTTGATTAACCTCTATTGCAAGCATCCGCTACAACAAAAGTATTAAGGTAAACCTCCATAGCATGAAACATATGGATCCAAATTTTAAAACGCATAAACTAGGGTTTAAGCCATCACTCTAGCAACCCATCATCTACTTTTAATGCCTTCCTCTAGGCCCAAATCATGGTGAAGTGTTATGTAGCGGCGTTCACATAACACCACTAGAGGCTGAACAACATACATCTCATCAAAATATCGACGAATACCAAATTCACATGACTACTAATAGCAAATTTCCCCTCAACAAGCGTAATTACTCCAAAATATTCATGTGGGGAAAGGGATTAATATGCATAAAGGATCTGAACATATGATCTTCCCCAAATAAACCAACTAGCATCAACTACAAGGAGTAATCAAACTACTAGCAACCTACTAGTACCAATCCGGACTTGAAGACAAGAATAGGATACAAGAGATAAACTAGGGTTTTGGAGGAGATGGTGCTAGTGAATATGTTGATGGGTTGCCTCTCCCAATAAGAGGCGTTGATGATGGGGTGATGATTTCCCCCCTCCGGGGTGTCCCCGGAAAACTCTGGGAGCCCTAGATTGGTTCCAAAGGTTCCCCTGGGGCGGAGTTTTCGAAGGTTGCTTATGAATTTTTCGGAAAGACCTCAATAGCATAAGATGGGCATCGGAGGGTCACGGGGGCCCGAGGTGGGGCGCCGGGGTGGGGCCCCCTTGGGGTGGGCCCCTATTTGAACTTCTTTCGCTGGATATTTTATTATTTCCCAAAATAACTTTCATGGAGTTTGGGACTTTTGGATTTGGAAAGGTCTCTAATATTTGCTCCTTTTCCATTGAAACCGGGCCCTTCCCTCCTTATGTAAACCAAAATAAGAAAAATAGGCATAAGTATTGTGAATAACTGTAATAACAGCCCATATGCAATAAATATCGATATAAAAGATGATGCAAAATGGGCACTCCCCAAGCTTAGACCTCGCTTTACTCAAGCGGGATCTTGATAAATATGTCCCCATGTTTAGAGGTAGAGTGTCGATAAAATAAAATCGGACATGAAGGCATCATGATTATTCTCATAACAACAACATATATAGAAAAATGTCATATGATTTCTTATGTTCAAGTAATAATCCATTCACAATGCATGAATCATAAACTTTTTGAGAACCAACAAACTATAATGTCATTGAAGCAATTGCAATTTATCATAACATCGAAAGAGTCTATATTGCTTAATAGCAAGTCCCATACTCAACTATCATTTAGTCCTTCATAATTGCTAACACCCGCGATACTTGTGGTTGGAGTTTTAATGGACATAGAAAATAGGGCTTATTTTGCCTCCCAACCTTTTACCTCAAGGGTAATGTCAACAAAATAACTCTGCCCCACTTAATTAGATATATAATCAATCTTTCCAAACATTGTGCTTCCAAAGGATAAAATGTAAAGGAAGGTGAAGATCACCATGACTCTTGCATAAGGTGAAGATAATGATAAAGGTAGGCCCTTGGGGAAGGAGAGGGGCCATGCTTTTTGGTTTGATGCAAAATCTTAATTGAAAATCCTTTATATTGCCACTTTGATATGAACCATTATTTGAGAGAAATTTTTTGCTTTACCGATGACAACTTACTTGAAGGATCTTACTCAATCCATAGGTAGATATTGGAATCTCATGGAAAACTGGTTTAAGGGTTTTTGGAAGCACAAGTATTCTCTACTTGGTTAAATTTAACATGGGGAAACAAGCTCAACATTTTGGAAGATCCATGACAATATACTTTATCTGATATAAAAAACATAACCCATTATTTGTCTTCCTTGTCCAACATCAACTCTTTAGCATGTCATATTTTAATGAGTGCTCACAATCATAAAAGATGTCAATAATAGTTATTATATTGAAACCTCTCCTTTTTTACATTATTAATTAAATAAAAATATGTTTGAACCCAAAACTTTTAATATCAATTTTTGGAATCTTAAGATCAATTAACCTTTGTTTTTATTCCCTTTTTTTTTTAATCAAGACTCTAACAAGTTATAAAAATTATATAGGATATTAATGGGATCTAAAGTCAAAATAATTGCCATAAATTTATTTATAACAAGAAAAATAGGATCAATAAAAAAATATGGGGGTTTGTGATCATTGGGGCACCTCCCCAATTGGGTTCCAAAGGGGTGTCCCAGTGAATGCTCCTTCTTTGGGGGAAAAGGCCCCTTGGGATTTAAATTCTTCCCATTATTGACTTCTCTTATTTATTTTTCAATTTTTGGTATTTGACAAAGGGGTTTTTAAAAAGTATTTTTATTTTTCTAAAGAAATTCTTGGGGAAAAAATTTAAAGCAGTTGTTGCCATTAACCCACCCAAAAACTTTTGATCCTTTTTTCATAACCACCTACTTTTCCTTTCCCAAATGGCTTTCTTTCTTTGGTTCCAATCAGTGAAGCCTTATCAAACTCTTCTCAATCGGCAAAAAAACCAAGGAACTCCTTTGACAAACCCGAGTTATAATGAATTTTTAATCTTTCAAAACGGAAAGGACATCCCAAGGTAAGGCGGCTGGCCCCTTCATCCCTTGGTTTCCTTTTAAAATTTTTTAAATATTCCGGTTTTAAAATTTTTTGGAGTTTTATTCCAATCCTATTCCTTTTGGTTTGGGTTAGGAAAATGCCCAATTCCTGGGTTTTTCAATAAATTTTTCAACATTTAAGGAAGAATAATGTTTGACCCCACCTTAGTCCTTTAAAATTATTTTAGGACCCAAACCTCCCGAAAAAGGGCCTTCCCTTTAAGATTTTTAAAAATTTAAGGAGGTTTAGAATCAAACACCTACATTAAATAGCTTTTTACCCACCTTTTTAACTTTTCAAACAACAAAATTGGGTTTCCATTAAAGGAGCAATATCAAAAACCCCCATCAAAGTTTAAACCAAGTTGATTTTAATCCAATAAGCCTTTTTCTATTAATAATACATTTTTTAAACCATTTTACAGACATTAGGGCATTCTTGGAAAGATATCAATTTTAAAACCAGAATTGCATCCTTAATTTGAGTTCTATTCTCTTTCTTCCATAGGGGGGTGAATGGAGGAATTCTTGTTTCTTTTCAAGCTTTCGGAAACACCATGTAAAAAACCACCTCTCTTAAAATTGGGTCCAAACCCAAAAATATTCTTTAAATTTTAATAGATTTTTTATTTGGAATGTTTAACTTAGGGTTAATAAACAACAAAAATGTTAATTAAAAAGGCCCAATAATCAAACCCCAAACCAAATGGAATAACTAATAAAAGGATTTTTGTTAATTTAAATTTTTCATTTGAAAGACATTAGGGTTTAAGGGGTCAATAAAACAATTCAAACCTTAGGGGTTTATCCGGGGTTCCTCCTCATACATTGCAATCTTCTTTAGCCAAAAGTCTAATAAACCCATTACCCTTCTTTTTTTCATCCCAAATAATTTAAAATAGAAATTTTCGGTTTGAAATAGGGGTTAAATTTAGCAACAATTAAAGCTAAACTACCATGGAATAGAATAAGAATTTTTTTCTGGAGCTATTCTGGATGGGTCTAAGAAATTTTCTAACCTAGCAATTTATGGAAACATTTTTTTCTATCAACTTGCTAAACAGCAAAACCTCAATAATCATTTAGCATCCTTTTCCATAAATATTTTGAACAGATCGGGTTTAATGTTCTTTAGAATCCAAATGGTCTAACATCACATCAAATAAAGGTAAAATTCCTTTTGTTAATAGTTTCGAGCATTTTGAGTCCTTAATGGAAACTTTTTCTTATAACCGCCCTGAACAGACCTCCATAACCTAGCTACACATTTTCAAAGGGTAAATTCAACTGGCTAGGAAGACCTTCTTCTTAACAACATCATCGGGTATACCTGCAAGCTTAAATAGTCCACAAACTTCATCCACATATATTAGGTGCTCATCAGATGCTTTGTTCCATCTCCTACAAAAGGATTAGCTAGCAGTTTTTCCATCATACCCAAGGAAATTCAAAGGAATATTTTCATATTCATTTTCTGTAGGTTCATTAGGTTGAGGAGCAACTCTTTGTTTCACTGGTCGGGGTGAAGATACCCTAACAAGCCCCTCAGAGGATTACTTTCCATAGTAACAAGTGACAGAAATTTCAGCACATTATATAAATTTTTCCTTACCAAATTCCACCTACCAAAGGCGCTTCACTCCCCGGCAATGGCGCTTTAAAAGAGTCTTGATGACCCACAAGTATAGGGGATCTACCGTAGTCCTTCCGATAAGTAAGAGTGTCGAACCCAACGAGGAGCGTAGGAAATGATAAGCGGTTTTCAGCAAGGTATTCTCTGCAAGTCTTGAAATAAGTGGTAACAGATAGTTTTGTGATAGGATAATTTGTAACGAGCAACAAGTAACAAAAGTAAATAAAGTGCAGCAAGGTGGCCCAATCCTTTTGTAGCAAAGGAAAAGCCTGGACAAACTCTTATAATAGGAAAAGCGCCCCGAGGACACATGGGAATATCGCAAGCTAGTTTTCATCACGCTCATATGATTCGCTCGTACTTTGATAATTTGATATGTGGGTGGACGGTGCTTGGGTGCTGTTCTTACTTGAACAAGCATCCCACTTATGATTAATCTCTATTGCAAGCATCCGCAACTACAACAAAAGTATTAAGGTAAACCTAACCATAGCATGAAACATATGGATCCAAATCAGCCCTTACGAAGCAACGATAAACTAGGGTTTAAGCTTCATCACTCTAGCAACCCATCATCTACTTATTACTTCCCAATGCCTTCCTCTAGGCCCAAATAATGGTGAAGTGTTATGTAGTCGACGCTCACATAACACCACTAGAGACTAGACAACATACATCTCATCAAAATATCGAATCTAATACCAAATTCACATGACTACTAATAGCAAGACTTCTCCCATGTCCTCGTGAACCAACGTAATTACTCACAAAGCATATTCATGTTCATAATCACAGGGTATTAATATGCATAAAGGATCTGAACATATGATCTTCCACCAAATAAACCAACTAGCATCAAGTACAAGGAGTAATCAACACTACTAGCAACCTACTAGTACCAATCCCGAACTTGAAGACAAGAATTGGATACAAGAGATGAACTAGGGTTTTGAGAGGAGATGGTGCTGGTGAAGATGTTGATGGAGATTGCCCTCTCCCGATGAGAGGAGCGTTGATGATGATGATGGTGATGATTTCCCCCTCCCGGAGGGAAGTGTCCCCGACAGAACAGCTCTGCTAGAGCCCTAGATTGGTTCCGCCAAGGTTCCGCCTCGTGGCGGCGGAGATTCGTCCCGAAAGGTTGCTTATGATTTTTTCCTCGACGAAAGATCTCATATAGCAGAAGATGGGCATCGGAGGCCACCAGGGGCCCACAAGGTAGGGGCGCCCAGGGGTAGGCGCGCGCCCACCCTCGTGGCGTGTGGGCCCCTCCGTGAACTTCTTCCATCGGATATTTTTATTATTTCCCAAAATAACTTTCGTGGAGTTTCGGACTTTTGGAGTTTGCGTAATAGGTCTCTAATATTTGTTCCTTTTCCAATTTTGAATTCCATTTGCAAGCATTCTCCTCCTTATGTAAACCTTGTAAAATAAGAGAGAATAGGCATAAGTATTGTGACATAACGTAATAAAGCCCATAGTGCAATAAATATCGATATAAAAGCATGATGCAAAATGGACGTATCAAACAACGTTGTCTCTTTGACAATTGATGAACTTGTGAAGGTCCAGTCTGAAATCAAAGTCCTCGGCGATGATTTCAATGCTTACTATGTTGATTGGAAAGGAGCCAAGGTCAGGTTTGTAAAACTGACCAAAAAATTCACTCCAAATGTTGCAGCTCCATCGCAACAAGAAATTCCTCAGGCTGAAGCATCTGCTCAGCCGACTAAAGAACATGCCAAGACTGGCCGATGACATTCAGCTCTTCAAGAAAATGTGAGTTCGTGGTGATGACCGCAGATTCCAATTGCCGGTGTCAAACCGCGGATCTCGGTAGGGGGTCCCAACTGTGCGCCTAGGCGGATGGTAACAGGAGACAAGGGACATGATGTTTTAACCAGGTTCGGGCCCTCTCGATGGAGGTAAAACCCTACTCCCGCTTGATTAATATTGATGATATGGGTAGTACAAGAGTAGATCTACCACGAGATCGAGAGGCTAAACCTAGAAGCTAGCCTATGGTATGATTGTTGTTCGTCCCACGGACTAAAACCCTCCGGTTTATATAGACACCGAAGGGGCTAGGGTTACAGTAGTCGGTTACAATGGGAGGAGATCTACATATCCAGACGCCAAGCTTGCCTTCCACGCCAAGGAAAGTTCCATCCGGACACAGGACAAAGTCTTCAATCTTTTATCTTCATAGTCCAGGAGTCCGGCCGAAGGTTATAGTCCGGCCATCCAGACACCCCCTAATACAGGACTCCCTTAGTAGCCCCTGAACCAGGCTTCAATGACGACGAGTCCGGAGCGCAGATTGTCTTCGGCATTGCAAGGCGGGTTCCTCCTCCGAATACTTCATAGAAGATTTTTAACACAAGGATATTGTCTGGCTCTGCAAAATAAGTTCCACATACCACCGTAGAGAGAATAATATTTACACAAATACAATCACGACGTATTCGCATGACATGACATCACACCACGCCAAGCCTTTATTCGAATCATTTTATCGTCCCACCTCAGTAGCGCTTAGCGAGGCGGTTTCCTTGGCACGCCTTGTCAAGCAGAGATCGTGTCCCCTTATTCCGGATTCTCATCAATACGGCGTGGGTAACCCAATCGTGCCCGTTGGTATGTCTCCTCTATTGAAGGCGAGTCCCAAACGGTCACGGGAAGGGCTCTTGGTATTCAACCTCTTTATAAAGAGACCAAGGCTCGACTCCTTTCTTTCAATCTCAATCGAATGCGCTTCTCACCTTGAGTTCCAACACCCAAAGCTCCAGATTCAGGCGCTTCGGACCTTCGATGATGTCCGGTTCCGACCTTCAGGGCCGGTGGATGCCTTCCTCCGTTACGGAAGAAGACGTGCTAAAGCTAAGAGATGCCAGGTATCTAATCGGCGAAATCTCGCATAGGCTGCCTGCTCAAGGGCAGGTTATTCCCACTCCCAAGCCTGGTGAGAGCGTGGTGTTTGCATCTCACTTCCTTCGGGGGCTAGGCTACCCGACGGACCCCTTCGTGAGGGGGCTCATGTTTTATTATGGGTTGGAATTTCATGACTTGGCTCCGGAGTCCATCCTCCACATCTCATCGTTCATTGTCGTGTGCGAAGCCTTCCTCCGTATTACTCCTCACTTCGGATTGTGGCTTAAGACCTTCAAAGTAGAGCCGAAGATGATAGAGGGGCTGCACGCAGAGTCGGAGGTGCTGTCATAAGCAAGAATGTTGACGCTCCATGGCCCGAGGGCTCTTTTCAAGAGGAGTTCGGCTTATGGCAACGAGAGTGGTTTTATATCACACCTCCCAGGGGCACCAAGTGGGTGGCGCCACCTACCTTTTGCTCGGGTCCCCCACCACAGCTAGTGTCATGGGTCAATAAAGGGTTTGACTGGGGGCCGTCCAAGGACGTGCCCTTGTTGCAGGGCCGCATTCGAGATCTCCTAGAAAGAGACATCAATCTGGTCGCAGTGACGCATGTCATGTTGATTCGCCGCACCCTGCCTTGCAAACGTCTCCCCCTCCGCCTGTGGGAGTTTATTCCGGAGGGACCACGAGCCCTCCAACATTTTACGGGCGCGACGCCCATGGAGATGTACAAATTGTTCTTCAGATCACAAGCAATGTGTCCGGACTCGACCGAGGATGCAGGTCTGAGCTGCAATCGCCCGGATACTCAAGTAAGTAGCCCTGTACCGGGACACGCTATCCATATATTTATCATAAAATTGCCCTTAAAAGAGTTGTCCCTTAAACAGGAGTGGATAGCGAAAGCAAAGCTAATCAGGTGTCCGGCCCCCCTCCCTGAGACCACGCCGGATCTCGTGTTAACCAGGATGCTGGAGGTTGCGCCTTTGGAAGAAGGCGAAGGGGGGAACAAGGAAGCTACCGCCTCCCCGAAGGAGGCTGTCAGGAAAGGAGGAATCGAGAATTCCTCTATCCAGGGGAAGAAGAGGACCGCCTCAAGACCCAAGACCATGGTCTTAAAGCGGGGAAGAAATCTTCGCCGAGGGTCCTGGCGGGGATGCCTCGGCCGCACCGTGCCCCCAAGGGGATCAGCCCTCCACCGAGCCGTAAGTAAAGAGGGGAGTTTTAAAATAAGAGACATCCCTGTTCTATTTCTGAGGACCAAAATTTTACCTTGTAGTTCGGATCTCACTCCTTCTCAGCAGAGCTCATCTTCAGGGGATCTTCGTCCGGAGATGATGGAGAGCGGAACGCCTCCCCCTGCCATACCGCCTTGCGAGGCGGGCGACCCTGAGGTGTCGTCACGGAGGGTTTCTCCGAATCCGGCAGGGCCGGAAGGCAATCGTATGACCCCCCAAGGTCCTCCGTGTCTGGCCTTCGAAAAAGGCCATCGGACGAGTCCGGCACCGTCCAGTGCACGGTCGGAGGAGCTGAAGGATCTGCTCGGGCGAGCGTCTATCTCAGAAGAACACCATGCATTGATGGGTATGATGATTGAAAGGATTTCATCCGCGGAGAGCGGGTTGTACGAGGCCGTTAGGAGTTTATTGACAGGTTTTGAGGTACGCAAAATGATGTACCTTTTGACAGTTCCACATATATAAGATGCGCGTTGTGTAGATAGTAGCCCCTGAGACTTGGTGCGTTGTCAAAAATGACGGCGCGCCGAGGATCATAATCCCAGGTATAGTATGTCGCCCTTCGTATGTAGGTGGCAAAGTGTTCGGTGGCTAGCCGGACTGATGAATTTGCCGAGCTAAAGCGGCAACTTGACGTGGCAGATGCCGACATCGCGCTTGTCAACAAGCGGCTTGACGAGGCACAAGGTATGTAATTTCTCCAAGACACCGGTAAGAGGAGCTTGATGCCCGTATCTTACAACATATGTGCTTGATGCAGATGGTGCCGCTGCCATGGAGAACCTTCGGCGGAACTTGCCGGGCCAAGGAGCAGGCAGAAAAGCGGCGCGGTTGCCTTAAAGGCGGCCAAGAGCTGAAAGCGAACAGGCTGCTCACCGCCAAGCAAGAAGGAAATGGCCGAGATGGCTGTGAAGTTGAAGAATGTTGCCGACCGCTGCAAGCTTCTTGAAAAAGAAGATCGGACGGAACAGAAGGACCTGAAGAAGGCCACTACTGAGGCCAAGGATGCTCGCTCTATGATGAGAGCTATGAAGGAGGAGCTACGTCAGGCCGGAGATATCGCGGCTGGAAAGCCCTTTATGCTGCGGATGAAGTTCGGGGATCCTAAACATGCTCCATTGGACCGGCTGTGGAGTGCGGCAGACACTTATCTGGACTTGGCGGCGAGTGTCGCGGACGCGGCCGAACACTTCCGAGATCAAAAGGATCACGAAGTGGAAAAGCTTTTTTGGTCGCGGTACCACAATCCAGAGCGCCCACTTCCATTAACTGATCGTTTGGCCGCATGGGCGGAGCTGAATAGGTTATCCGGACTCGCCATGAAGTATGTCGTGATTTATCTGTGGCCGGAAAGGCCTGAGCCGAAGAGTTATTTTAGCTTGGTGCAGCAGTTCCTTGGTGCGGTGCCGCATATCAATGCAATGAAAAGGTCAGCGTGCATAGAGGGTGTGCGGATGGCTCTTGCCCGTGTCAAGACATATTGGGCGGAGATGAAGTCCGTCGCTGTTGCATCCCAAGATTCGGACGGGAGCCGAGTACCTGCCGAGCACTATTTTCAGGAAGTTCTGCAGGGCGCTCGTTTAATAGAGACGCAGTGCTCAAAGGATTTTATGTTCGAATAACATGTATTATTGTAAAACAATGTTTCGGGGGAATATAAAAGCTTTTTATACTTGTGCCTTCAAGAATTAAAATACCTCATGTGCGGCCGTTAATGTATATGTATATATAACTTGAAAGATGGCAGTCTTCGGCTTCAGCCCCCACGCATATAATGCGGGGGTGTTCGCAAAAGGCGCATTTTCACTCTTGATCCAACGTCTTGGTCCTATTAAAGAGGTGATAGCGCAGCGAACTAGGCAACCGGACTATAATGCTTTATCACTTTCACTTAGCCATAGGAGTTTGACGGTGGGGCTAATATATAGCCCCTAGGGGCACCGCACTCACCCGAATTCGGGGCGCATGTGTGCCTGGCCGGGAAATGGGCCTTCGTTAATGCGGAGGAATCCTAAAGATTCTGGCGGGTCATCGAGTGGTTGACCAGTCTCACGCTATATCATGACAGCCGCCGCTTTCATCGAGGTGCTCGCTTTGGCGAACCGCGACACAATCGCAGTAGTTCTCCTGGTGCCGCCTTAGCCGATAGAGCGGAACGTAAGGCAGCAAAACACAGGAGCCGGGCAAACCCAACATTTGACCAAAGACATGATTCGGAGCTGATGCATATAAGGCCAAACTCGCGACGCCGAACACTCCCTAAGGTATTCGGTCTTTATGAAAACGGGCTGAACAACGCCCTTGGTAATAAGCCCCTGGTGTCCAGGTATGCGCAAAATTCTGACGTGGTCACATGCCTAGACGCCAGCCTCCTCCTCGGTTATATCACGAAACCGGGGGATGTGTATCAACAAGAGACAGTAAAAAAGGTTTACGCAGGGTCTTAATCTAAAAAGAATCCTTGGAACGGGTCCCTACCGCATGTCTCTCGCATGTGTCTCCGCAGCCGTATCTCGACGGGTATAGCACGGTGTTCATCTCAGTAAAAGAGAGGAACTTAGTTGAAAAAGATCGTATGTAAAATATACGTTATATTAAATAAACAAAGTATAATTCAAAAATGAATAAAACTGAGCTTTATTGTCTCTTGTTGTACATGCGCGGAGCCCCTTGTACGGGGGTATGCGGCTAGTAAGCCCTTGTATGTTTACGCCGGACTTGTCTGTTGGGGAACGTTGCAGAAAATAAAAAAAATTCTACGGTTTCACCAAGATCTATCTATGAGTTCATCTAGCAACTAGAGAGAGGAGTGCATCTACATACCCTTGTAGATCATGAGCGAAGCGCTCAAGAGAACGGGGTTGAGGGAGTCGACTCGACGTGATCCAAATCACCGATGATCCTAGTGCTGAATGGACAGCACCTCGCGCTCAACACATGTACGGAGCGGAGACGCCTCCCGCGCCTTGATCCAGCAAGGAGGAGGAGAGGTTGAGGAAGAGAGCTCCAGCAGCAAGACGACGGCGTGGTGGTGGTGGAGAGGCAAGATTCGGCAGGCTTCGCCAAGCTCTTAACGGAGGAGGAGAGGTGTTGGGAGGGAGGGCTGCGCCTTGGATGTTGTTTGCAGCCCTCCCTCGCCTCTATTTATAAGGGAAGGGGAAGGAGCCGCCCCTCTAGATGAGATCTAGAGGGGGCGGCGGCCAAGGGAGGGGCTTGCCCCTCTGCAAAGGGGCGCCCCACTAGGGTTCCCCCAACCCTAGGCGCATGGGCCCAAGGGGATGCGCCCAGCCTCCAGGCTGTTTCCCTGCCCACTACGGCCCATGAGGCCCTCCGAGAGGTGGCCCTCCTGGTGGACCCCGAACACCTCCGGTGGCCCCAGACAACATCGATATGCCCCGAACCTTTCCGTGACCGTATGACAACTTCCCATATATAAATCTTCACCTCCGACCATTCCGAACTCCTCGTGACGTCCGGGATCTTATCCAGAGTCCAACAACATTCGTAATCACATACAAGTCTTCCTAATAACCCTAGCGCCACCGAACCTTATGTGTAGACCCTACGGGTTTGGGAGACACGAGACATGACCGAGACTACTCTCCGTCAATAACAAACAGCGGATCTGGATACCCATGTTGGCTCCTACATGCTCCTCGATGATCTCATCGGATGAACCACGATGTCGAGGATTCAAGCAACCCCAGATACGATTCCTTTTGTCACCGGTACGTTATTTGCCGAGATTCGATCGTCGGTATCCCAATACCTCGCTCAATCTCGTTATCGCAACTCACTTTACTCGCATCAGTAATGCATGATCCCGTGACTGACACTTGGTCACTTTGAGCTCATTATGATGATGCATTACCGAGTGGGCCCAGAGATACCTCTCCGCCATAACGGAGTGACAAATCCAGTCTCGATCCGTGTCAACCCAACAGATACTTTTGGAGAAACACGAGTATACCTTTATAGTCACCCAGATTACGCCAGGACGCTTGGTACACCCAAAGCACTCCTACGGTATCCGGAGTTACACGATCTCATGGTCAAGGAAAGATACTTGACATTGGAAAAGCTCTAGCAAACGAACTACACGATCTTGTGCTATGCTTAGGATTGTCTTGTCCATCACATCATTCTCCTAATGATGTGATCCCGTTATCAATGACATCCAATGTCCATAGTCGAAACCATGACTATATGTTGATCAACGAGCTAGTCAACTAGAGGCTCACTAGGGACATGTTGTGGTCTATGTATTCACACGCGTATTACGATTTCGGATAATACAATTATAGCATGAATAAAAGACAATTATCATGAACAAGGAAATATAATAATAATCCTTTTATTATTGCCTCTAGGGCATATTTCCAACAGTCTCCCACTTGCACTAGAGTCAATAATCTAGTTACATTGTGATGAATCCAACACCCATAGAGTTCTCGTGTTGATCATGTTTTGCTCATGAAGAGGTTTAGTCAACGGATCTGCGACATTCAGATCCGTATGTACTTTGCAAATATCTATGTCTCCATCTTGAACATTTTCACGGATGGAGTTGAAACGACGCTTGATGTGCCTGGTCTTCTTGTGAAACCTGGGCTCCTTGGCAAGTGCAATAGCTCCAGTGTTGTCACAGAAGAGAGTGATCGGCCCCGACGCATTGGGTATGACTCCTAGGTCAGTGATGAACTCCTTCATCCATATTGGTTCATGTGCTGCCTCCGAGGCTGCCATGTACTCCGCTTCACATGTAGATCCCGCCACGACGCCTCGCTTGCAACCGCACCAGCCATCGCTCCACCATTCAACATATACACGATCCGGTTTGTGACTTAGAGTCATCCAGATCTGTGTCGAAGCTAGCGCCGACGTAACCCTTTACGATGAGCTCTTCGTCACCTCCATAAATGAGAAACATGTCCTTTGTCCTTTTAGGTACTTCAGGATATTCTTGACCGCTGTCCGTTGTTCCTTGCGGATTACTTTGGTACCTTCCTACCAAACTTACGGCAAGGTTTACATCTGGTCTGGTACACAAGATGGCATACATAATAGATCCTATGGCTGAGGCATAGGGATGACACTCATCTCTTCTTTATCTTCTGACGTGGTCGGGCATTGAGCCGAGCTCAATCTCACACCTTGTAATGCAGGCAAGAACCCTTTCTTGGACTGATCCATAGTGAACTTCTTCAATATCTTATCAAGGTATGTGCTTTGTGAAAGACCTATGAGGCGTCTCGATCTATCCCTATAGATCTTGATGCCTAATATGTAAGCAGCTTCTCCAAGGTCCTTCATTGAAAAACACTTATTCAAGTAGTCCTTAATGTTGTCCAAAATTTCTATATCATTTCCCATCAGAAGTATGTCATCTACATATAATATGAGAAATGCTACTGAGCTCCCACTCACTTTCTTGTAAATGCAGGCTTCTCCATAAGTCTGCATAAACCCAAACGCTTTGATCATCTCATCAAAGCGAATGTTCCAACTCCGAGATGCTTGCACCAGCCCATAGATGGATCACTGGAGCTTGCACACCTTGTTAGCATTCTTAGGGTCGACAAAACCTTCCGGCTGCATCATATACAGTTCTTCCTTAAGATAGCCGTTAAGGAATGCCGTTTTGACGTCCATCTGCCATATCTCATAATCATAGTATACGGCAATTGCTAACATGATTCGGACGGACTTTAGCTTCGCTACGGGAGAGAAAGTCTCATCGTAGTCAACCCCTTGAACTTGCCGATAACCCTTAGCGACAAGTTGAGCTTTATAGATGGTAACATTACCGTCCGCGTCCGATCATCGGGCAAGTCTGTCAAAGTCCATACTTTGTTTTCATACCTGGATTCTATCTCGGATTGCATGGCTTCAAGCCATTTGTTGGAATATGGGCCCGCCATCGCTTCTTCATAGTTCGAAGGTTCACCGTTTTCTAACAACATGATTTCCAGGACAGGGTTGCCATACCACTGGTGTGGAACGTGTCCTTGTGGACCACGAAGTTCAAGAGCAACTTGATCCAAGCACCTTGATCATCATAATTAATTTCCTCTCCAGTCGGTGTAGGCACCACAGGAACACTTTCCTGAGTTGCACTACTTTCCGGTTCAAGAGGTAGTACTTCATCGAGTTATACTTTCCTCCCACTTACTCCTTTCAAGAGAATCTCTTTTTCCAGAAAGGATCTGTTCATGGCAACAAAGATCTTGCCTTCAGATCTAAGGTAGAAGATATACCCAATGGTTTCCTTAGGGTATCCTATGAAGACGCAATTTTCCAACTTGGGTTCGAGCTTTTCAGTTGAAGTTTCTTGACATAAGCATCGCATCCCCAAACTTTTAGAAACGAGCTTAGGTTTCTTCCCAAACCATAATTCATTCGGTGTCGTCTCAACGGATTTAGACGGTGCCCTATTTAAAGTGAATGTAGGTGTCTCTAGAGCGTATCCCCAAAATGATAGCGGTAAATCGGTAAGAGACATCATAGATCGCACCATGTCCAATAGAGTGCGACACGACGCTCGGACACACCGTTATTACCGAGGTGTTCCAGGCGGCGTGAGTTGTGAAACGATTCCACATTTCCTTAAGTGCGTACCAAATTCGTGACTTAAATATTCTCCTCCACGATATGATCGTAAGAATTTTATCTTTCGGTCACGTTGATTCTGTACTTCATTCTGAAATTCCTTGAACTTTTCAGAGGTCTTAGACTTGTGTTTCATCAAGTAGACATACCCATATCTACTTAAGTCATCAGTGAGAGTGAGAACATAACGATATCCTCCGCGAGCCTCAACGCTCATTGGACCACACACATCAGTATGTATGATTCCCAATAAGTTGGTTGCTCGCTCCATTGTTCCGGAGAACGGGGTCTTGGTTATTTTGCCCATGAGGCAAGGTTCGCATGTGTCAAATGATTCATAATCAAGAGACTCTAAAAGTCCATCAGCATGGAGCTTCTTCATGCGCTTGACACCAATGTGACCAAGGCGGCAGTGCCACAAGTATGTGGGAATACCGTTATCAACTTTACGTCTTTTGGTATTCACACTATGAATATGTGTAACATCACGTTCGAGAATCATTAAGAATAAACCATTAACCATCGGAGCATGACCATAAAACATATCTCTCATATAAATAGACAACCATTATTCTCGGATTTAAATGAGTAGCCATCTCGTGTCAAACAAGATCCAGATACAATGTTCATGCTCAAACTTGGCACTAAATAACAATTATTGAGGTTTATAACTAATCCCGTGGGTAAATGTAGAGGTAGCGTGCTGACGGCGATCACATCGACCTTGGAAATATTCCCGACGCGCATCGTCACCTCGTCCTTCGCCAGCCTCCGCTTATTCCGCAGCTCCCGCCATGAGTTACAAATATGAGCAACGCCACCGTATAAAATACCTGTGAGATACTACAAGTATCGGTAAGGTACACATCAATTACATGTATATCACATATACCTTTAGTGTTGCCGCCTTCTTGTCCGCTAAGTATTTGGGGCAGTTCCGCTTCTAGTGACCCTTCCTTTGCAATAAAAGCACTCAGTCTCATGCTTGGGTTAATTCTTTGACTTCTTCCCGCAATCGGCTTACGGGCGCTGCAACATCCTTGCCGCCCTTCTTGAAGTTCTTCTTACCCTTGCCTTTCTTGAACTTGGTGGTTTTATTGACCATCAACACTTGATGTTCCTTTTTGATTTCTACCTCCGCTGACTTCAGCATTGAAAATACTTCAGAATAGTTTTCACCATCCCCGCATATTGTAGTTCATCACAAAGCTCTTGTAGCTCGGTGGGAGCGATCAAGGATTCTGTCAATGACCGCCTCGTCCGGGAGGTTAATATTCAATCGACAAAGCGGTTATGCAACCTGACATTTTGAGTATGTGCTCACCGATGTAACTATTTTCCTCCATCTTACAACTATAGAACTTGTCGGAGACTTCATATCTCTCGACCCGGCGTGAGCTTGGAAAACCATTTTCAGCTCCTCGAACATCTCATATGCTCCGTGTTGCTCAAAACGCTTTTGGATCCCCAGTTCTAAGTTGTAAAGCATGCCGCGACCGAACGAGGGAGTAATCATCAAGACGTGACTGCCTAGCGCTCATAACGCCTTGGTTCTCTTCGATGGGTGCTTCACCTAGCGGTCCTTTTAGGACATATGCTTTCTTGGCAGCTATGAGGATGATCCTCGTGTTCGGACCCATCAGATAGTTGCTGCCATCATCTTTCAGCTTGGTTTTCTAGGAACGTTGAAGTTCATGTTGACAAGAGCGTTGGCCATTTGATCTACAAGACATTTTGCAAAGATTTTAGACTAAGTTCATGATAATTAAGTTCATCTAATCAAATTATTTAATGAACTCCCACCAGATTAGACATCCTCTAGTCATCTAATGTTACATGATCCGAGTCGACTAGGCCGTGTCCGATCATCACGTGAGACGGACTAGTCATCATCGGTGAACATCTCCATGTTGATCGATCTTCCATACGACTCATGTTCGACCTTTCGCTCTCTCGTGTTCCGAGGCCATGTCTCGTACATGCTAGGCTCGTCAAGTTAACCTAAGTGTTTTGCATGTTGTCGGGGGTTGGGTGCGACATATGCCAAAGGATGGCTTATCATGGAGGGGCGAGTAGAACGTCGTTGGTGCTCTGGAAACGGGATGAGGCGAAGACATGCACGCCGCTAATCTTACCCAGCTTGTGGCTCTCCGAGGAGATAACACCTCATCGCTGCTCTGCTGGGTCTCCGCATGATCACTATGGCAAAGTGGGTACAAGAGGCTCCTTGAGTTGTTTGGGATGAGGAAGGAGAAGGGCATGGCTTGCTCTTCTCTCCTCTATGTGTGTGTCTAAAACTGCTAGCTTCCAACCCTTTGCATGGGTGCCCCGGGGGTTTATAGGTCTACCCCGGGGTACAACGGTAATCCGCCGGGTGTGGGTCCAAGCCGCCGGCCTCTAAGTCGCCGCCTTCTCCGCCGACTCGGGCCCGCCGACTAGTGGGCCCCATCGACGCCCAAAGATGGGGCCGAAACCCTTGTCCGCCGGCGTGGTCTTGCCGGCTGCAGGATTATCGTAGTCGCTTCTAATGACGCGAAGTTGGTCATGGGGTTATGGCAACAAAGTCGCGCCGGGCGGCGTATCAATGTTGCCATTCCTCGCCTTGTTCGTTAATGGCGCGTGGATCCGCGAGGAGCCGGCCGAGCCAGGCCGACTCCATCGGGTCCGCTTTGGGGTGCTCGCCGTTTTGGTACTCCCGCCGACAGCGGATCCCGCCGCTTCGGTCGTGACAGACATGCCATCGTGGGGATGTAATCTGCCCACGGCAGCCGATGTCAGGCCGGCATGGCAACAAAGGCTGCGCCGGACGGAGATCTCCGCTGCACGGCGCTCTGAGCCATACCTGCCTTTATGGATCTGGAGGGATGGGCCGCGAGGCGGCTTTACCCCATAGTCGCCAGCGTGAGGTGGTGGAGGTCGCGGGTCGACTCTTTGTAGCCGGCCTTGCTGGAGGTCGCTGGCTTGGAGTCGGCTTGTCTCAAGGCGGCCTCGGGACTCGCCCAGAGGGGTAGTCGGCGACTCTGTTGCCGACTATCTGAAGGCGGCTCTTTGTCTTGGGGTCTTGAGGGGCGCAGCCTGCCCCGATGTTTTGAAAGGTTCAGGGCTCGGTCCGCCTACCCGTAGTCCATTACTCCGGCAGAGTCCCCGGCCGGGAGGCGCCGAGGGCAGCCTGTCGAGGAGCCTCGGCGCTTCATCCCTTTGATGGAAGAATCTGACTCGCCCGCCGCTCCATCTCGAGTCGGCTTTGCAGGAGGTCGCCTTGCTCTTCAAAGGTTTCGAAGGTCGCAGCGGGATCCGGGCGGCGTGCCTGATAAGCTTCCCGGCAGCCGCCCGTCATGGGCCCGCCACGCGACGCCACGCGGCAGGCTACCGCCAGCCCACGCTGCGGACAAGACAGGCCCGCCAGCGGGCCCACCACTACCATGCCCCGGCACGCAGCGGATCCGCTGCGGTCGTGCGGGCGTTGACTCCCCACGCCGTTACTGCGCGCAGTAACGTCGTGGGTTAAATCGTGGGGGCGCGAGGACGTGGGCGCAGTTAATCCCACGCCCGCCCCCTCGGCTTCGCAGCCCAGGCGCCTATAAGTAGGCGGGGGGAGGGAGGGGGCGGCGACGCACGCGCACTCTCTCATCCCCGCTCCCTGCCTCGTCTTCTTCCTTGCTCCACCGCGCCGAGCCTCGTTTCTTCCTCGCCGCGGAGATGAGCTCCTCATCAGCCGCCGCGCCTCCCACCGCGCGCTCCGGCGTGTGGGACGGCTCCATCATCGACGACGACATAATCGAGTTCCTTCGCAGACGCGCCGCATCCCCGGCAGCCACCTAGTGCGAGCCCGCGCCCCGCCGGAGGGCGAAATCACGCCGGCGCCGGAGGGGGGCGAGCGGGTGATCTTCCGCCGCACTCACGCTGCTGGCTGGCTGCTGGCGAGCGGCTTCTTCCGCTCGTTTGAGTTCTTCGGCTCCACCGCACCACCTCACCCCCAACACGGTGGTGTGCTGGCCGCCGCGATCCTTATGCGCGGTTTCTCGAGTTCTCCCCACCATCGAGCTATGGGAGAGTTCTTTCGCGGCTCGGGACCCACGCCGCCGAGGCCGGCTCAGGCGGCACGCTCATCGCCAAGAGGAGGCCGGTGCCCGAGAATCCTTTCCTGCCATCCCCTCATCAAGTCGGTGAAGATGTGGTAGCGCCAGATTCTACATCAAGAACGCCGCCCCGACGGCGATCGGGTCAACTTGCCGCCCCTACATGGGCGGCGAATCGGGCGGGCCGACCCACCAGCTGGTCCTACAGGCCCGGACGCCGACCGCAGCACCGCCGCCGCCGCTGGTTCAGCGTGATGATACAATGGAGGGCCTGACCGAGCAGACTTGCTGGCCGCCTTCCCGGCGCGCCGAAGTTCTCTCCTCTTAGGGCCGCCTCATCCGATTCGCCAGATGAGCGCCGCCGACCCCAGCCGGATGTGCTCCAAGGACATGCCCCACGCGGAGGTGGTGGACACGGTGAACTTCTTGGCGAATCTGCGACCTCACGGAGGAATGGCGTTTCGCAAGGAGCCATACTCGCGCCAATCCCCGCCGATGGTAAGTCGCCTCTTGCTTCTCTGTTTCTTCCTTAGCCGGATCCGCTCTTACTTTCCTTGGTCCTTTCTGACTCAGAATCCCCTCATGCCGCCCTCGACCGGCGCCGCGGGGCCGGCTCGCGACTTTGTCCCCGACCGGGCGGAGAGTGACGCCGACGACCCCGACTTGGGCGTGGCGGCGATGGAGGCCGATGTCGAAGGAGGGGGAGGGGCCGACGACTTCAGGCCCTCGGCCACTTTTGCAGACGGCTCGATGATGAAGTCACCCCCGCCAGCAGAGAGCCGCCATCCAGCGCGAGCTCCTCCGCCGCCTTGGGGGGCCGAGGCGGCGCGAAGAAGCGCCGGGCCGGGCCGAGTCAGCCAAGCGGCCAGGCCAAGAGAATCAGGGGAGCGGCCGCCGCGACTCAGCGCGAAGAAGCGGTCGCGAAGGCTAACCGCTTCCGCAAGGAGGTGAAGAAACCACCGCTGGTCTCCGCGTAAGTATCTTTTTATTCTGTCTTGTTTTCTTCTGGTCCGTCTTGCCCAAGTCTTCTCATGTCCTTTTTTCTCATCGTGGCTCCTCACTTTGGAGAGGGTCGCCGCCGCCCGGCATGGGGTCGGCGGAGACGCCCGCCAGCCAGCCGGCGGGTTGACCTCGCGCCGCGCCCGGGAGGCAACAGAGCGGAATGCGCAGGAGAAGCGCGACGAGGAGGCGGCCGCCCGTCGAGAGAAGGCGGCGGCCGAGAAGGCGGTCGAAGCCGCAGCAGCAGCAAGAAGGCAAGCCGAGGAGGCCGCGCGCCTTCAATCGGCGCTGCTCGTCACTCCGCTGAGCTCAGCGCCACCACCGCCGGAGTTCACGGGCAGTCGGAGGGAATCGTGGTGAGGTCCCCGCCGCAGGAGGGAAGGCGGCGAGGTCTCTTCGCCGGCGCGCCGCGCCACCTCCGCCGCCCGCCGCAGCCTCGAGGTCGCGCGAGGCAAACAGCCGGCGGACCCACCCATGCCGCCGACCGACGATGAAGCCGTGGCGTAGCTGCTTCTTCAAGTCGCCGCGCCAGCAGCGCTGGGCGCCGTTTTGAGAAGGCGGACTCGGCGCCGCCTTTGGAGACCGGGCGCCGCCAGCTCGCCATCCTCGACGCTGAAGCGATAAGCGCCGCGCCCACTGGGTGGGTGCGAGGAGGCGGCACGGGCCTGCTGAACACGGCGCCCCGACGCCCCGGTTGCGGGCAAGGCGCCGCCTCCGTAATCTTTTCCAAGGCGCACTGGCATCGCGATCCGCCCGGCGGGTATGTTTTATTTCCAATTTTCTTTTGATCTTCTTCGTAAGGCGCAGCCGCACTCCACCGGGTGTAGTCCTCGAAGTTTCGGTCGGTGCCGAGCAAAGCGGCCCGAACTTTATTTGCTTACTTCCAAGTTTTTATTTGTGTTCGAATCCTTGTTACAGAATATCACAACCTCCGGCTACCGCCTTCAACCGCAACGTTGAAGAGCTGAACAAGCGGGCTGCCGACCGGCGAGGAGCCGAGGTGAGTTTTTTCTTCTGGGCGCGCTTGCACACTGCTGGCTGTAGTCCTCGAGATTTGGCCGATCGCTGCGCAGCCGGGACGGATCTTCCGGCGACCTTCTTAACTGACGACTTTGCGTCCTTCTTCTTTTTATTCTTCAGAGTCCAACGCCGCTCTACGGGGGCAGCTAGGTACGGCCGAGACCGCTTTGCGTGCCAAAGAGGAGGAGTGCGGCAAGCTCGTCGCAGAGCGCGACCTGCTGGCTACGCAGCTGGCGGAGCAGAGGGAGTTGCTCAAGGCGGCGCGGGCCAAGGCGGAGAAGAAAGAGGCCGCCCTCCTGGCCGAATTTGAGAGCGAGCACTCCGCCTGGACCGACAGAGAGGCGCAGCTGACCTCCGGCTTCCATGAAATCGAAGATATCGTCGATGGTAAGTTTGCTTTTACTTTCTTTTGGGTTGCCGACTATGGGTTAAGCCGCTCCTGTTTTTCTAACTTGCTTTTTCTTCTTCTTGGCGACTTCTTCCCCGGTCATACGCAGCGCCAATCAGGCCATCGAGGCCGAACGCGAGGCGCGGAGGGCGGTGGCGCCGAGATCGCAGCCAACGCCTCGACCCTTGACGAGCAGCACTCGAGCATTGAGGCTCGCTCGCGGCCGCACATCGGATGTTGCGCCGCCTTCGCCGTGTCGGGCCCAGCGATTGCTGCCCTGTGGCCGGACATGCCGGGTTGCAGACTCCCACCGGACCGCCGACCGGCCGGAGGTCGCGGCTGGGCGCCTTGAGGCTTGGAAGGCTCCTGCTCGGCTGGGGCTCGCCGAGCCCGGAGTTCGCTAAGGCATGGTATCTGTGGCTCGACCGACCGCTGGCCGCTGCTCCGCCGAAGCCCAGCGGAGCTGCAGTCGCGGAGGGCGCCTTGTCGAGTGCGGCGGCAGCGATCGCCGACTATACGGACACCATCGTCTTCGTCCCGGAGCGGGCTGAAGACGGTGGGGAGGCGCCGCCGGAGTGGTTCGGGATGAACCCGGACTACGGCGAGGACTCGGCGGAGGTGATCGACTCCAACACCGAGGATGAAGACGAGGCGGAGGACGGAGACGGCATGGAGGCGTCAGAAGACGGAGCGGGCGGCCAGCCTCAGCCGACCGCGGCTTCCAAAGAACGAGCCGCGCCCATCCGAGCCAGCCGCTGCCGAGACGATCAAACCGAGATCGCCCAGCCAGCCGCCTCTGGCGCCGACGCCGCGACGCCGCCGCCCGCCTTCCAACCCCATCCGCCGCTTCTTAGGCCGCTGCCTTGGCTTTTATTTTATCTGCTTGTTAGTCTTTCAAAGAACTTTGTTAATTCACACAATTCCACCCCTGGGTGTATTCTCAACCTCTGTTCAAGATCCGCCAAGGGCCTAAGTTTGTGTAAATATTATTCTAATTTCATGTTTCTTGCTTATTGCTCTTGTGGCTTTTTTCCTTGCCGCTTTCCTTAGATGCCGCTTGTTCGTCGGGCAACCGCCTCATGGATTGCCGCTCAGGTCAAGTGCTTGGCTACTTTGAGAAGGCAAGTACTTGGCCATTTTAGAGTCGTTTAAGCAAGTTGGGTAGAAACGGCAAGCCGGCTTCTTAAGAGTCGGTTTCACAAAACGGGCTGGGAGCCGATTTAAACTATGTTTATGCTTTGGGTCCTTAGTCTTTTTTTTCGTGGGCGCCTGTTTACCTTACTCCTGCCCACCAAACAGCGCTCATGAGCTGCGGCTTCGACAGAGACGGCTTGGGCACCGTGACGCTACTTGTCGGACTTCGTGAAGCACTTCATAGCTCAAAGCGGTGAGTCCCCGGCCGACTAGTCGAGCCCGTGCCAAACAGCATAATAAAAGGGTAACATACCCAAAGGCATAATTTTATCATACAGATAACAAAGAGGGCAGTCCCCGAGCTCGCCCTCGGGGCCCGGAGTCTTGGTATTTCAAACACAAAAGGGTAGCGTGGTACATACTGCATCAATCAGAAAATCTTCAAGGAGATTCAGATTCCATGGCCGCCCGCCTCTTTGCCGGAGTCGCCCTCTTGCGTGCTCGGGCTTCGAAAGGCCGATCGTAGTAGGAGTCGCTGCTCAAAGACTTTCATCGATGATGAACGGTTCTTCCTAAGGCGCCGATACCAGTGCTGGCCGGCTGTTCGCTGGATCAGCCGGAGCACAAGGTCGCTTTCTAGGAATGATCTTGGCTTGACCTTCTTGTTGTAGTAGCGGCGCAGCTCGCCGGTAGATGCCGGACCGCCGAGTGCCAAGAGTCGCCCTCTTCCAAAGCAGATCGACGCCGCCTTGACGTGCTTCTTCCGCTTCTCCTCGGTGTACATGGTGACTCGCGGGAGTCGAACTCTATATCCGTTGGGATGACGGCTTCGCACCGTGAGACGAGGAAGAAGGTGTGAAGCCGCTGACTTGTTTGGAGTCATACGCAGACTCCAGAGGACGGTCGGCAACCTCGCAAAGCAGCCGGCCGAACGCTCCAAAGTGGTTCGACCAGACGAGGCTTGATGCCGCATAAGATGAGGCCGTTCGCCGCTTCCACCTGGCCGCTTGATCATGGATGGGCAACGGACGCTAAGTCCAAGCCGGATGCCCCGCGTCGCGCAGTAAACGGGCTGTGGCGCCTTGGCAAAATTTGTGCCGTTGTCGGTGATGATGTTGTGTGGTACGCCGCATCGAGTCGTGATGTCGGCGATAAAAGTCACCGCCAGAGGACCGCTCAACTTCTTGATGGGTTTTGCTTTATCCACTTGGTGAACTTGTCCACCGCGACAAGTAGGTGAGTTAGGCCACCTCGTGCCGCCTTGAATGGTCCCACCATGTCCAGTGCCCTGACAGCAAAGGGCCAGCGATGGGGATAGTCTTGAGCGCCAAGCCGGCCGAAGCGGCTTGGAGCGAACACCGCACCCCTTGCATTTTTGAACTAATTCCTTGGCTTCTTCTAGGGCAGTCGGCCGAAGAAACCGTGGTCGGAAGGCTTTGGCGACGAGTGCTCGAGGCTGCATGATGGCCGACTCGCCTCGATGGATGTCTTCGAGGATTGCTTGGCCTTGCTCGATTCGACGCAGCGCTGGTAGACACCGTGACGCCGCTACCGACCAGCTCTCTATTGATTATAGTATAGGCTGCCGCCGGTGCTGCACTTGCCGAGCCAAGGTTTCATCGCTGGTAGCTCTCCGCTACTAAAACTTCAAGATGGGCTGGGCCCATGAGGGTGCTGCTATTTCTTCGATCGCCAAGATCGCTACTTGGACGAGGGCGGCTGGGCTGGGAGGCGGCGGTTGAGTCTGCAGCAGCTAGCTGCGTTGAAGAAGTCCCCGGGCCGATTGGCGCAGTCCCCGGGCCGAGTACTGGAGTCTTTGCAAAGGTCGCCGCAGTCCCCGGCCGGGTTCAAGTCCCCGGCCGGCTTCGACCGCCGCGTTTGGGGGCGCTTCAAGGATTCTTGTGCCGCTCGCCGAGGCTCGAGTCGGATCTGCTTTCTTCGTGGGGAGCCGCACAAAATGGAGTCTGATTCGTGACGGTTTGACGGATGGCTTGAGAAGGCGCCAAGGGCGACGCCGATGGTATTGCTCGTCGGTGGAACCGATTCTTGCTGTGGCATCCGCTGGTCGTTGTCGCCTTGGTACATGGAGGAATTCGCATCCTCAAAATATCCACTCAGCTGTTGTACCGTAAAGCGGTAGCTCGCCATATTTGCATCTTTGGCGCCCCGGCGCCGGATGACTGTTGGACCACCAAGTCGGAGTCGCCATAGCACGTGATCCGCGAATGCCGAAGTTCTTTGGCAAGCCGGAGCTCGTGGATGAGCGCCAGATTCGGGCGACGTTGTTGGAGGCGGCGAAATGGATCTGCAGCTGCATTTGAGCTTGTCGCCTTTAGGGAAGTGAGGACCACGCCGCTCCCAAGCCGGTGCGCATCTTGGAGCCATCAAAGTGCATCCGCCAATGGTGGAGTCGGGCGCCGGCGGCAGATATCGGTCTCGCCCAATCGACGAGGAAGTCGGCCGCTGCTTGTGACTTGATGGCGGTGCGGGCTGGTAAAGATGGTGTAGGGGCCAACTCTATGGCCCATTTGGCCACTCGCCTCAAGCATCTCGGCTTCCAATGATCTCGCTAGTGGGGCCATGCAAACCACGGTGATTGAATGCTCTTGAAAGTAAGGCTTCAACTTGGCGGCAAAGTGCACGCCAGAACACATCTTTCCGTAGTGGGGTAGTTCTGCTTGAGGTCGACAAGACTCGCCTGTAATATATCGGTCTCTCGGATAGGTAGCGCCTTGCCTTCCTCCTCATGCTCAACCACAATAATCAGGCTGACTACCCCGCTGGTGGCGGTAATATACAGAGCATGGGCCTTTGGAGTCGGAGCTGCCAAAGATCGGGGAGTAGTCAGCATTCTTTTCAATCGGAGAAAAGTCATTCCGCTTTTGAGTTCCATTCAAGAAGGTGGTCTTGTTCATAAGCTGGTACAGAGGAAGGGTTTTCACCCACCGATCGATGAATCGATCGATAGACGCCAAGCAGCCGTGAACTTCGCACATCCAGCAATCGGCGGGCACTTCCATTCTCTCAATTGCCTTGATCTTCACGGGTTGCACTTATGCCGCTGCTCGATACCAGAAGCCAAGGAGCTGGCCGGCCGGTAATTCAAGACGATTTCTTCGGGTTGAGCTTGATCTCGAATCGGCGCAGGTTTTCAAAGGTCTCTTTGAGGTCTTCCAACAGCGCTCTCGCCTCCGCCTTCACCACCACGCCGCCCACATAAACGCATGCTTCGCCAAGCTGCTTGAGGAGGCACTTCGCATGCAACGCCGAAGGTGGCGCCGCGCTCTCAAGCCAAACATCATGGTCGCAGCGTAAGGCTCCAAATGGCGGATGAAGGCGGTCTTCAATCTGTTCGCCGGGTTCAGCTTGATCCGATGATATCCTGAATATGCATCTAAGAAGCTCAACAGCTCGATCCGCCGTGGAGTCTATCACCGATCAATTCTGGGTAGAGCGAACGGTCCTTGGGGCAGGCTTTGTTGAGGCTTGTGTAGTCAATACACATCCGCCATCGCTTGTTCTTCTTTAGTACCAGGACCGGTTCGCCAACCATTCCGGAAAGAAAACTTCCATGATGAAACCGCTGCAAGGAGCCGGGCTATCTCTTCTCCAACAACTCTTCTTTTTTCTTCCGACAGCGGCGCAAGGGCTGCCTCGACGGGCTTCACATCAGGTCGGACATGTAACTTGTGCTCGGCGAATCCATCGGTACACTGGCATGTCTTTGGGGACCATGCGAAGATGTCCCGATTCTCACGGAGGAAATCGACGAGCTCGCTTTTCCTATTTTATCGCCGAGGTTCGCACCTATGACAACAGATTTCTCCGGGTGCTCCGGGTCCAAGGGTATCTTCTTGGTCTCTTTGGCGGCTTGAACGAGCCTCAGCTTCGACCTTGGGGTCGGACGATATCTCCGGCTGCTTGCCGCCATCGCCACGACCCGATCCAGAGCCGCTTCACCGCGATCACTGTGGACTCGCTAGCCGGTTGCTTTCAGCTGCAAGCAGCGGACGACTTTCAGAGTCGCCGGCCACGGTCGTAATCCCTTGAACTCGGCATCTTCATCTTGAGGTAGGCGAGTGGGGATCGCCATGAACTTGGCCAAAGCAGGTCGGCCAAGCAAGGCATGGTAGGGGCTCGAGGTCCACCACTTCAACCAGATCGGCTCTCGCGAAGTGATCCTTGTCCCCAAAGAGGACGCCTATCGAATCTTGCCAATCGGTGAGCAGGAAAGGCTGTGTACAATTCCGTGGAACACATCCGACTATGTCAAGCTGCCTCGCTGATTCCTAGCTTCTCCATCGTATCCTTGTACAGATGTTGATGCTGCTGCCTCCGCTCATCAAGACTCACGAGAAGCGAGCGCCCGCCTATCCGTGGCAAGGGTGGCTCCCAAGACCAGGGCGAGGAGCCCGGATTCGCATCACTGGGTGATCAAGACGGCCCACCGATGGGCTTCTGACCAAAGGCATGAATTTCGGGCGCTTGATGCTACGGCATTCACCTCTTGTTGCTGCTGCCGCCGCTGCGGCGATCATCACCACGCGGTAAACACGACATAGGCGCCGCGGTTTTTCGGGTAATCGTCTTGTATCGCACCGACCGGCCGGACAGCCGCTGCCGGGCGGTGGTGGAGGCGGCGCCAAAGAGCGGAGGAGGGCAAGGCCGCCTCCCTTGGCGATCCGGTGAGCCAGCTGGCACTTCCGGTGGTGTGATTTGACGGCCAAGGCCACTGTGGAACTTCGCAGGTCCGGCCCGTAGTCTGCTCAGAAGAGAAGGCCGGCAACCAGCTTGACTTGCCGCCTTTCGCCGCTATGTGAGGCTGCCCTCTTGCTGCTGGTTCGATCGCCGCCACCGCCGGCTGTTGGAAGCCGGCTGCGGGCCTTGCGCCAGGATCATTCTCTGCTGTTGCCGCTGGCCGGGCGCCGCCACCTGGAGTTTCGGGAGCATGAGGAGCTACTTTGCTGGCCAGACCGACTTCGATCTCCGCCTTCATGGAGGAGTCGGCATTGGCGCATTTGTTCCGCTATGACTAGCAGCTCGTCGAGGGTCTCCGGCTCGCCGCAAAGGAGCTTGTGCTTGAGGAGGGTGCCTTCTCGCACCCGGCGGTGAAGTACTCGATTGCTCGCACTCTGCACTCCTTCGCAGGAGTTCCGGAGTCGCCCAGCGCTGTGGAGGTAGTCGCGAGTGGACTCTGCTAGCCTTGTACGCACAAGGACAGCCGACGAGGCTTGGGAGGTCGCTTGTATGTGCTCGTGAAGGCGGACGAAGGCCTCGTGAAGTCGACCCAGCCGCTGATGCTGCGGGCTTCGTTGTTCAACCATGTCCGGCCGTGCCTCGAGCATGAGGGGAACATACTTTACGGCAACGCGCTTGTTGCCATTCGCTATGCCGACGGCCATGGAGTAGTCCACCAGCCAGTCCTCCGCTTCACGGAGCCGTGTATTTGGGTGTGTCTCGGGAGTGTGAACTCGGGAAGGGCTCGCCGCGGATGCGAGGTCCAAACAGGGTGGGCCCAACTCTTCTTCTTCTTCTAGCGCCAGGATCGGTGGAGTCGCCGATCCGGTGGCGGGCTTCGTTTTCTCCGACTTCTCTCGGCGCCAAGGCGGTCGCCGAGAGTCGGATGCTCGACGGTGGCGGGAGACTCGCCTTTTCTCGCGGGAGGAGGAGGCCGATAGTCGCCCGCCGCTTCCACCGCCCTAGGGCGGCCGCTTCGCGCGCTCGATGGAGATGTGAGTCCGCTATGGCCGATACCGGATCTCGGTTCTTTCTTCCGCGGACGCCGCCACCGGCGTCCGAGATGTCGCGCTTGATCTCGGGCGAGGAGGCAAGTCGCCATGTTGTCGCTGTGGCGCCTGCGGCGGCAGCCGGCTTCGCCGTCTTTTGCGCGGGCGGCGCGCCGAGGAGCTGCTAGACTCGCCTCCGTCATCAGTGGCGCCTCGCCGGTTATCCAGCTTGTCCGCCGCCGCCGGGCAGCGCGAATGTTCTCCGCCGCGTGGGCATACATACAGGTGACCGCCCCAAACAGATCGGGCGAGGGCCGCGCAAGGCCAGCAGCCGGACCGCCGCTTAGGCGGTTAGGCCCGGGCGGAGCGGGCGAGCCGCCTACGCCGCGATCCATCTCTCGCTGATAGGCTTTCGACAAGCGCCTCATGCTTGCCAGCTTCGCGGCGCCCACGAGGAGCTGAAGGCGCGCGCTCCAGCGCTTTCAAGGCCGGGCGCCCTCCGGATGGAGGCGGTCGTCTTGCGTAACAGCGCCGAGGGTCACGAGCCCCCGCCGGAGGGCTCGCCGTGATCGGCGACAAGTACTTCGTGACGGTGCTCCCGCCGCTCTCCGCGCGAGGGAGAGGTTTCGTCGAGACCACCACGTTGGTGGGGAACGCGCCGAGCGACGCGGTGTCGGAATCGACCAAAGATCGGGTCGGTGGAGCCTACGGACTCTGTGTCGGCGGCAGGCTCGCCGCCGACGTGGAGCTGCTCGAGGAGGCCCGCGAGAGGCTTTCGGGGTCGTCTGTGCTCCGCCGGACGCAGGCTCGTCGGAGAGGCGAACTCGCCGACAAGTTCGGCGAGGCAACTCGCCGCGCAGCAACCTCAGCGCCATGCAGCGCCGGGCGCAAACTCCATCTCGGCGTGTCGGGCTGGCTGCGCCGCCAGGAGGAAGAGGGTTCCCGCCCGAGCAGGTCTCCAGACGACGGTGCACCAGGCCCCACGATGGGCGCCAAATGTCGGGGTTGGTGCGACATATGCCAAAGGATGGCTTATCATGGAGGGGGCGAGTAGAACGTCGCTGGTGCTCGAAACGGATGAGGCGAAGACATGCACGCCGCTAATCTTACCCAGCTTCAGTGGCTCTCCGAGGAGATAACACCCCTCATCGCTGCTCGCTGGGTCTCCGCATGATCACTATGGCAAAGTGGGTACAAGAGGCTCCTTGAGTTGTTCGATGAGGAAGGAGAAGGCACGGCTTGCTCTTCTCTCCCTCTATGTGTGTGTCTAAAACTGCTAGCTTCCAACCCTTTGCATTGGTGCCCTGGGTTTTTATAGGTCTACTCGGGGTACAACGGTAATCCGCTGGGTGTGGGTCCAAGCCGCCGGCCTCTAAGTCGCCGCCTTCTCCGCCGACTCGGGCCCGCCGACTAGTGGGCCTCGCCGATGGCTCTAGCATGGGGCCGACAGCCCTTGTCCGCCCATGCGCGTGGTCTTGCCGGCTGCGGATTATCAGTAGCCTGCTTCTAATGACGCGAAGCTTGGTCATGGGGTTATGGCAACAAGCAGCCGCCGCCGGCGGGCGATCACCGCTGCCATTCCCCGCCTTGTTCGTTAATGGCGCGTGGATCCCGCGGGAGGAGCCGGCCGACTTCGGAGGCCGACTCCATCGGGTCCGCCTTGGGGTGCTCGCCGCTTCGTATTCCCGCCGACAAGCGGGTCCCGCCGCCTTCGGTCGTGACAGACAGCCATCGTGGGTACAAGAATCGCCCACGGTGCTGATGTCAGGGCCGGTATGGCAGCAGTGTTGCGCCGGACGGAGATCTCCGTCGGTACGGCGCTCTGTAGCCATACCTGCCCTTTATGGACTGGGCGGGGATGGGTCGCGAGGCGGCTTTACCCCATAGTCGCCCAGGCGTGAGATGGCGAAGGTCGCGGGCCGACTCCTTGTAGCCGGCCTTGCTGGAGGTCGCTGGCTTGGAGTCGGCTTGTCCTGAAGGCGGCCTCTGGGACTCGGCCCAGAGGGGTAGTCGGCGACTCTGTTGCCGACTATCTGAAGGCGGCTCTTTGTCTTAGGGTCTTGAGGGGCGCAGTCTGCCCCGATGTTTTGAAAGGTTCAGGGGCTCGGGTCTGCCTACCCATAGTCCATTACTCCGACACATGTGTAAAACTGTCTTACACCCGTTGTATGTGAACGTACGAATCTATCACACCCGATCATCATGTGGTGCTTCGAAACGATGAACTTTAGCAACGGCGCACAGTTAGGGGGAACACTTTCTTGAAATTATTATGAGGGATCATCTTATTTACTACCGCCGTTCTAAGTAAACAAGATGCATAAACATCACATGCAATTATATAGTAGTGACATGATATGGCCAATATCAAATAGCTCCTTTGATCTCCATCTTCGGGGCTCCATGATCATCTTCGTCACCGGCATGACACCATGATCTCCATCATCATGATCTCCATCATCGTGTCTCCATGAAGTTTCTCGCCAACTATTACTTCTACTACTATGGCTAACGGTTTAGCAATAAAGTAAAGTAATTACATGGCGTTAAATCATTGACACGCAGGTCATACAATAATTAAGACAACTCCTATGGCTCCTGCCGGTTGTCATACTCATCGACATGCAAGTCGTGATTCCTACTACAAGAACATGATCTCATACATCACAATATATCATTCATCATTCATCACAACTTTTGGCCATATCACATCACAAAGCAATTGCTGCAAAAACAAGTTAGACGTCCTCTAATTGTTGTTGCATCTTTTCCTTGGCTGCAATAGGGTTCTAGCAAGAACGTTTTCTTACCTACGAATAACCACAACGTGATTTGTCAACTTCTATTTACCCTTCATAAGGACCCTTTTCATCCAATCCGCTCCAACTAAAGTGGGAGAGCAGGACACCGCTAGCCACCTTATGCAACTAGTGCATGTCATTCGGTGGAACCTGTCTCACGTAAGCGCGTGTAAGGTTGGCCCGGCCGCTTCATCCCACAATACCGCTGAAGCAAAATAAGACTAGTAGTGGCAAGAAAGTTGACAACATCTACGCCCACAACAGATTTGTGTTCTACTCGTGCAATAGAGAACTACGATAGACCTAGCTCATGATGCCACTGTTGGAACGCGCAGAAAATAAAAAATTTCTACGGTTTCACCAAGATCTATCTATGAGTTCATCTAGCAACGAGAGAGAGGAGTGCATCTACATACCCTTGTAGATCGCGAGCGGAAGCGTTCAAGAGAACGGGGTTGAGGGAGTCGTACTCGACGTGATCCAAATCACTGATGATCCTAGTGCTGAACGGACAGCACCTCCCCGTTCAACACACGTACGGAGCGGAGACGTCTCCCGTGCCTTGATCCAGCAAGGAGGAGGGAGAGGTTGAGGAAGATAGCTCCAGCAGCAGCACGACGGCGTGGTGGTGGTGGAGAGGCAGTACTCCGGCAGGGCTTCGCCAAGCTCTTAACGGAGGAGGAGAGGTGTTGGGGAGGGGAGGGGCTGCGCCTTGGATGTTGTTTGCAGCCCTCCCCTCGCCCCTCTATTTATAGGGGAAGGGTGAAGGGGGCCGTCCCCCTCTAGATGAGATCTAGAGGGGGGGGCGGCGGCCAAGGGGAGGGGGCTTGCCCCCCAAGCAAAGGGGGCGCCCCCACTAGGGTTCCCCAACCCTAGGCGCATGGGCCCAAGGGGGGGATGCGCCCAGCCCTCCAAGGGCTGGTTCCCTGCCCACTACGGCCCATGAGGCCCTCCGAGAGAGGTGACCCCTCCCGGTGGACCCCCGGAACCCCTCCGGTGGCCCCGGTACAATACCGATATGCCCCCGAACCTTTCCGATGACCGTATGACAACTTCCCATATATAAATCTTTACCTCCGGACCATTCCGGAACTCCTCGTGACGTCCGGGATCTTATCCGGGACCCCGAGCAACATTAGGTAATCACACACAAGTCTTCCTAATAACCCTAGCGTCACCGAACCTTAAGTGTGTAGACCCTACGGGTTCGGGAGACACGTAGACATGACCGAGACGACTCTCCGGTCAATAACCAACAAATAAATCTGGATACCCATGTTGGCTCTACATGCTCCTCGATGATCTCATCGGATGAACCACGATGTCGAGGATTCAAGCAACCCGTATACGATTCCTTTTGTCGATTCGGTCGTTACTTGCCCGAGATTCGATCGTCGGTATCCCAATACCTCGTTCAATCTCGTTACCGGCAAGTCACTTTACTTGTACCGTAATGCATGATCCCGTGACCAGACACTTGGTCACTTTGAGCTCATTATGATGATGCATTACCGAGTGGGCCCAGAGATACCTCTCCGTCATACGGAGTGACAAATCCCAGTCTCGATCCTTGTCAAGCCAACAGATACTTTCGGAGAAACCCGTAGTATACCTTTATAGTCACCCAGTTACGTTGTGACATTTGGTACACCCAAAGCACTCCTACGGTATCCGGGAGTTACACGATCTCATGGTCTAAGGAAAAGATACTTGACATTGGAAAAGCTCTAGCAAACGAACTACACGATCTTGTGCTATGCTTAGGATTGGGTCTTGTCCATCACATCATTCTCCTAATGATGTGATCCCATTATCAATGACATCCAATGTCCATAGTCAGGAAACCATGACTATCTGTTGATCAACGAGCTAGTCAACTAGAGGCTCACTAGGGACATGTTGTGGTCTATGTATTCACACGTGTATTACGATTTCCGGATAATACAATTATAGCATGAATAAAAGACAATTATCATGAACAAGGAAATATAATAATAATCCTGTTATTATTGCCTCTAGGGCATATTTCCAACATTGTCTAGCCATGTCCGGGGTCTGGACGACCTGTTTAGGTGCTTTGATTAGTGAAGCCGGTTTAGTGTGTGGCTGTCAAGGCAGCCGCACAATCTTCAGCGCCGAGGAACACTCGATATTTCCTTTAATGAGATGATGCCTCATGGACCGGCATTTTAAGTGTAAGAGATGCATAATGCGGTATTGCGTTAAAGCGGGCGAAAGCTTCGCGTCCCAATAGTGCTTGATAGCTACTTGTAAATGGGGCGATGTGGAAGGTTAGCTTTTCGCGACAGAAGTTGTCGGCAGAGCTGAACATAACTTCTAGCAGGAGAGAGCCCGTACAATGGGCATCTAGGCCTGCTTTACCCCTTAAAAGGAAGTGTTGCTATGGCGAATTTTTGTTGGCTCTATCCCCATTTTGCGGATTGTGTCCTGATATAGCAGGTTTAGATCACTGCCGCTGTCCATTAGGACTTGTGTAAAATGGAGTCCGTCAATTATCGGATCTAATATCAAGGCAGTCCAGCCTGCATTCCGGATACTTCTAGAGTAATCCTGATGGTCGAAGGTGATTGGTTTTAACAACCAGTGGTGGGACTTCTCTGGGATAGGCCGTATGGCGCGTATCTCTATAGGCGCCACTCTGTTTTTCCCTTTTGTCACGTGAAGTTAGTTTACTGTTTTGACTTCTTGTGGGAAATTCTTTTGTTTTCCGGTGCTCTGCTTGTGGGGTTCGTCATCGTCCTCGCTTGGTGTGTCGAGCCCCTTATGTTCGGCGTTGAGTTTGCCGGATTGCTTGAAGACCCAACAATCTCTGTGGGTATGGTCTGCAGGCTTCCTGGGAGTACTGTGGATTTGGCATATCTTGTCCAAGATTTTGTTTAGGTTAGATAGCTCGTCCCTGTTATCCTTGAGGGGCAGCTTTTTCTGATTCTGCCGAGAGCTTTTGAATCCGAAGTTGACTGCCGTGCTCTTCGGGCTGTTTCCCTTGGTCCGGCGCTGGTCCTTGCTGCGTCGCGGTTTCCCGTTTCCATCCCTAACTTCGGATGTGCTTGGGTCGCTAGTACTGCATCTTGCCAACCAGCTATCCTCTCCTGCGCAAAAGCGGGTCATGAGGCTTATTAATGCGGCCATTGTTCTTGGCTTTTCTTGGCCATGGTGTCTGGCGAGCCATTCGTCTTGGACGCTGTGTTTGAAAGTTGCTAAGGCTTCGGCGTCCGGACAGTCAGACTATCTGGTTCTTTTTAGTAAGCAATCTGTTCTAGAATTTCCGGCTGACTCTCCGGGTTGTTGAGTTATGTGACTTAAATCGTCTGCATCCGGAGGTCGGACATAGGTCCCTTGAAAATTTGACCGAAAAGCATCCTCGCGCTCTTCCCAACTTCCAATGGTGTTTTCGGGAAGGCTTTTAAGCCAATGTCGGGCTGGCCCTTTGAGCTTTAGGGGTAAGTATTTTATGGCATGGAGGTCATCTACTCTAGCCATGTGTATGTGGAGGATGTAATCCTCAATCCAGACTCCATGGTCAGTTGTTCCGTCGTATGCCTCTATGTTTACGGGCTTGAATCCCGCTGGAAATTCATGGTCCAGCACCTCATCGGTGAAACATAGGGGGTGTGCGGCACCCCTATATTTGGGTGTGCCGTGATGTTCGGATACTTGTTGCGTTGCATTGCTTACTAAAGCTTGCTTTCTTGGCCCGTAGATAGATCTAGCTGGGCCATCTTTTTGATGCAAATCCTTGTGCGGATCGCGTTCTGGCTTGTGTGCGGCGCCGTTTGCCGCTCTATGTTGGCCATCGGGTTGTTTACTCGACCGGGTGGCTTCCTTATTTTTTGATTGCGGGGGCTCTAAGGCCTCCTCATCAAATTCCGGCAGTAATTTTTGCTTCGGATAGCTCTTTGTGTGGCGACTATCGCCGTATTTGTCTGCGGTGTTGAGTACATTGCTCCATCTAATTCTGAGTGCATCTTCTGCTGTTTTGAGCTTCCGCTTCTGCTTCTTCAGGCTATGCGCAGTGGCGATGAGCCTTTTGTGGAGATTCTTCTGCTCCAGCAACTTGTCCGGCGTGAGGTTGTCCGGACTGTTATGTTCGCCGGGGATGGGTTGTTCGGTTTGTTTATCCAAGTTGCCATGTTCGGACGGTTGCTCGATGGCATGTTCATCGTCCGCCGGTCCGCCCTGCTCTATGGCTGGGTCTGTATGGCTGTTGTCTCTGTCGAGGTGGGGTTTGGAGCGGCGCTTACGCCGCCACTTTGACTGCTTTTCGAGGGAACGATCCCTCGTTGCATCCCGTTGTTCCTCGTCGTCGTTTCTTTTAGGTGTGTCCACCATGTATACATCGTGAGATGAGGTGGTTGTCCAGTGCCCTATAGGCGCTGGTTCCTGTTCGTCTCCTACATCGTCGTCCATACCGTCGATGTCTTCGGAGTTGAAGTCGAACATGTCGGTTAAATCATCGACAGTGGCTACGAAGTGGGTGGTGGGTGGGTTTTGAATTTCTTCGTCATCCGCATCCCAACCTTGCTGACCATAGTCCGGCCAGGACTCTCCTGATAAAGAGAGAGACTTTAGTGAATTCAGAATGTCGCCGAAGGGCGAAGTCTTTGAAAAGATGTCCGCGCAAATAACTCCATGATCGGCGCCCAATCGGATTCGATCGGCAGGGGCGTGGAAGGTTCGGAGTCCGGAGAGGAGTCTGACACCTTGGAGTCATGAGCTTCGCAGAGGACAATGCTGGTGTTCGGCTCGATCGCCGTAGAGATTGCAGCCCCCGAGGCGGTGTCCAGCCACCCATCCTCGATTGGCGCAGTCGGCTCCGAGCTAAGGGTCCGAGCGGACACGGGTGCGGCCTCGAGGCACTGCTCGGGGCGAGCTAGATCATGCCCATCGTAAGCGGTCGGCGCTTCGGCTGTGGCTCGAACCGTCGAAGATCAAGTCGCCGCGACGTCTGCCGTGTAGTTCAAACTTCCAAATCTGACACGATGGCTGGGCGTAGCTTCGATCTGCTCCGGATGGCTGCTTAATTGCCCGCGATGCAAAGCCGCCGAATACGAAGATCTGTCCGGGAGAAAAGTCTCACCTTGGACCGCATCATTGTTGATGGTCCGAGGAGCCATCGGGCCTAAAGGTGACGACACGAGGAACTCTCAATGAAAGCACCAATGTCGGTGTCAAACCGGCGGATCTCGGTAGGGGTCCCAATCTGTGCGTCTAGGCGGATGGTAACAGGAGACAAGGGACACGATGTTTTACCTGTGTTCGAGCCCTCTTGATGGAGGTAAAACCCTACCCTGCTTGATTAATATTGATGATATGGGTAGTACAAGAGTAGATCTACCACGAGATCGAGAGGCTAAACCCTAGAAGCTAGCCTATGGTATGATTGTTGTTCGCCCCACGGACTAAAACCCTCCGGTTTATATAGACACCGGAGAGGGCTAGGGTTACAGAGTCGGTTACAATGGGAGGAGATCTACATATCCGTATCGCGAAGCTTGCCTTCCACGCCAAGGAAAGTTCCATCCGGACACGGGACGAAGTCTTCAATCTTGTATCTTCATAGTCCAGGAGTCCGGCCGAAGGTTATAGTCCGGCCATCCGGACACCCCCTAATCCAAGACTCCCTCACCAGCCGCTGATGAAATTGCCAGGGCATCCACTAGTGGTGCGCCTGAAGAAAATGAAGAGGTCAGGGCAACTGCATCAGTTGTGCCTGAAGAAAATCAACCACATTCCTCTGCTCCTCCTGCGCCTACCCCAACTCCAATCCTTCCATCTGCTTCAGATGTGAAGAAGACCAAGGCTGCAGAACATGCTGCAGTGAAGAAAAGGAAAGCATCAGCTTCATCAGATTCTTCAGCTCCGAAGAAGTTGAAGAAATTGACCAGCTCATTTGAAAATCCAATTGATGTTGTTCCTGTTTCCACCATGCCATCAAAGGAAATCGTCCCTTTTGATGAAGAATACGTGATCCCTAGCGGATTTGATGAAGGAAATCCTTCTGCTGCTACGTCAGAGCAGATGGATGAAGAAATTGAAGTGGATGAAATCCCTTCAACTCCAGCTGTTTCCTCGCCTGTGCTAAATGATGACTTTTGGGAAAGTCAGCACCCCAACTCTCCACTCTTCACACCATTGCAAAAAATTCCTCAGTCCCCAGTAACTACAGTTCAAATGGGACCTGATGAACCATATGCCACACCGTCTGTCCATGAAGAAATTCCAGCCACCAGTGCTGAAGAAAATGTAAATGAAGAATTGAAGACCCAGGCTGTCACTGGAGAAGAAGCTGAAATCCCTCAGCCTAAAGAACCTCAGATTGCGATTCCTGAGGTGATAATGCAATTGACTGACACTCCTCAGCCCAAGCCAAAGGATCCATTCTCAAAGAAGCAGAAATTCAAGGCTGATGATTTCTTCGGCGAGCACGTGTTCTTCACAGACTAGAATCCCTACGATTCTGCTCGTCTTAGAAGGAAGCGCTTCTGGACCGCCAGCCATGCCAACTTCTATTCCCCAGTGCTCTTCAACAAGGATAAAGTCTTCGACCACGAGCATATTCCTCATGTGGACATGGAATCACTGCCATGCTTCACACCTGTCCTCAGTGTGCTTCATGACACAGGCCTCCTCAACTTTTGCACAGACATCGTTGATTGGAATGAAGAACTCATTCTTCAATTCTACGCAACATTGCACATCACTGGAGATGCTGACGATGTGAACTCCTGGGTTTTGGACTGGATGACCGAAAACACTCACTACAAAGCACTGGCCTCTGAATTACTTCACGCCCGCCCATCAGTCCTCCACCTAAAGGAGCTCGTTGTTCGTACCAAGAGCCCGAGCTCACTGCTCATTATATGCAAGTTCTTATGAAGCCATTGAAACCGGTCAAGCCTCAAGGACAAAATTCCTCGTGAAGGAATTGCAGTATGTACCAAGGACAGTCTATCGCATTCTGACGAAGACTATGAGTCCAATCAAAGGCCACGACTCATCTGATGAGGAAATTGTTGGCATCATGAAGAATCTGGTATTCAACATCATTCATGGCATTCCTGTCAATTATCACGATTTCTTCATGAGGACTCTGGCCAATGTTGCACTTTCTCCGTTTGAGCTGAAGCCTTATGCTCCCTGGATCATGAGATTCCTCAGAACAAGGTCTTCACTCAACTACAAGGCTGATTTTCATAATCACCTCACCTACTTGCCCCCGATTGAAGTCCTCAAGCGGACCTACTCCTCAGCTGACGACAAGAGCAAGGCACCAACTGTTATAGATGAAGGCATTCGTCCATTGGATGGTCAATTTCGCATGGCTGCATCTTATTCCACCAATGATGACTCTACCACTCATGATTCTGCTGCCCATGCCTTCAAGCCAAATCCTCAAGCTACTGCTCCTCGTGTGATGACTGACCGTGAGCTTCTGCTAAGTCTTCACCAGAAGGTGGATCGAAACCATAAATGGGTTAAGCGTCAGTTTGGTTCAATTCTTCACAACATGACTGCTACACATAATGTAGTGAAGAAAAACCATTACTACCTCCATGAAGTCTTCGGTCGCAACTGGACCATTCTGTCTCACATCTATAGCGAAGAAGAACTGAAGAATATGGGTCTCAAGGAAGACTTTGACTGGTCTGCACCTCCACCGAAGAAACAAGAAGGTCAAGGTTCCTTCCTTGGTGGCCAGCTCCTATTCTTCATCGCGCGAAACTGACGAGCATGAAGACTTGGACGACACTGCGGCAGGCCCTACATCAACAAACGACCCCAACAACGCTGGCGCTCCTTCATCAACTTGATATTTCTTCAGGGGCGTTAGTCCTCATTTTCGATCCTTTTGGTCATTCGATGACAAAGGGGGAGAAATTTGAGTTAGTCTTCAAGCGGGTCTATTATATGGGCGTTTTTTTTGCTAAGTTACAACTCTCGTTCTTCTGAAACTTTATTGGATCGAGTTGTAAACTTAAACTCTATGGTGGCCTGATACCTTTGTTGTTTCCTCTACATGCTTATTCCTCGTTAATGTTATTGCACGCATGCTGAATTACATCAGTCACCATATTTCATCATGCATTTCAAATTCTTCATATTATATGTCAAATGCGTGTATGAATTACAAGATATAGGGGAGATCTCCATGATTCAACTCTTCAAGTGTGCATTGCTTCAAAAGCAAATTCCTCACTATGCACATCTTCAGGGGGAGTTCTTCTATATCTTGCAATCAAATTTCTCAATATCAGTATTTACACTTCATATGTTTATCCCCATTGAAAACTTAACCTATATTGTCATCAATCACCAAAAAAGGGGAGATTGTAAGTGCATCTAGTGCCCCTTAGTTTTTGGTGTAAAAGACTTGTAGGTTAAGGGACTAATGTGTTTATGAGTGTACACAGGTCTACAAGTCTATGAAGAGTTTGATATTTACAGAGAAAGTCGACCCCTAAAAATGAAGTTCTTCGTCTGAAGACTTCGGATTTCTGAAGACTTTGAAAGTGAAGAAATTGGTGTGACCTTGAAGACTTGGTATTCATTTGAGGAACATGAAGCGTGAAGACTTTTGTTTTCGTAGTTTCATTCTCTCTTTCTTGAGTCATAAGAAACACCGTACTGTTAAAGGGGGTCGAGGAAATACTAAGGAAAAATTTCCATGTAATGCTCAACTCAAAATCCTACACCTATCAATCCCTTTGAGTGAAGCCATTGGAAATCTCATACAGATTCGATCAATTTCTTGATGATAGAGATGAAGTTCTTACGTCACGAGAATTTGTTTCGACCGAGGAGTTAGGAATTCGCCATGATGGATTGCCTACGATGAGGAACATGATAGCCCCGAGGAATTTGAGCCTCAAATTTCCGGCCGTTCTTTGTGCTCGCGCCACCTGTCCCAAAATATCTTATCCACCTAACGGTCATATCATTGAAGGGCATTTATGTCTTATCATGTTGGGCAGCTCCCTAGGCTATAAATAGCCACCCCCTACAACCACTAGCGGGTTGGCTGCTCCGAGAGAAACTGACACTTGTCATCTGAGAGCATCCCATCCTCCGAGGACTTTGAGCGAAAATCATCAAGTGAGGAAAACCCAAACCCAAAGAGATTGAGCATCACTGAAGAGATTGATCCTGCATGGATCCGATGCTTGTTACCTTTGAAGACTGTGTTTCTTCCAGACGGTTAGGCGTCATGGTCTAGAGCATCCAAGAGGAATTGTGGATCGCCGAGTGACCAAGTTTGTGAAGGTTCAGAAGTCACCTGAAGACTTACCAAGAGTGATTGGACGAGTTCTATGTGACCTTAGTTCAAGGAGAATACGGTGAAGACTGTGTGTCCTCGGGTTTAAATACCTAGCCGCTCCAACCAGATGTACAACTGAGACAACAGTTGGAACTGGTCTACCTAATCATTGTATTCACCAAGCCAACTGGTTCTATTTCCTCAACTCTTTCATTTCCTCATAACTGTGTTGTGCGCTTGTTCGTATCTGTGTTTGAAGACTTTGACTGAAGACTTTCTCAATTTCCTCAGTTCAATTTCTTCAGTCTGTTTGTCTTCATCCTGTGTTTACGCTTTCTGTACTCCGTGCTTGTCTTCATTTCATCATGATGACCATGCTTGTGTTCTGTTATGTTTACTTTTGAGTACTTATTCCGCCGCAAGTAGTTCTTCGCTAAGGAATTTCCTCACCTGCAAATTCCTCAGTGAAGAATTCATAAAAATCGCCTATTCACCCCCCTCTAGTCGATATAACGCACTTTCAGTCTGTCTTCTTCTTAAAGATCCATTTATTTTCTATGGCTCGCCTATCATCGGGCAAGTCTGTCAAAGTCCATACTTTGTTTTCATACATGGATCCTATCTCAGATTTCATGGCTTCAAGCCATTTGTTGGAATCTGGGCCCGCCATCGCTTCCTCATAGTTCAAAGGTTCACCGTTGTCCAACAACATTATTTCTAGGACAGGGTTGCCATACCACTTTGGTGTGGAACGTGTCCTTGTGGACCTACGAAGTTCACTAGTAACTTGATCCGAAGTTCCTTTATCATCATCATTAACTTCCTCTCTAGTCGGTGCAGGCACCACCGAAATTTTTTCTTGAGCTGCGCTAATTTCCGGTTCAAGAGGCAGTACTTCATCAAGTTTTACTTTCCTCCCACTTACTTATTTCGAGAAAAACTCTTTCTCCAGAAAGGATCCATTCTTGGCAATGAAGATCTTGCCTTTGGATCTGAGGTAGAAGGTATACCCAATAGTTTCCTTAGGGTATCCTATGAAGACGCATTTTTCCGACTTGGGTTCGAGATTTTCAGGTTGAAGTTTCTTGACATAAGCATCGCATCCCCAAACTTTTAGAAACGACAGATTAGGTTTCTTCCCAAACCATAATTCATACGGTGTTGTCCCAACGGATTGCGACGGAGCCCTATTTAAAGTGAATGCGGCAGTCTCTAAAGCATATCCCCAAAATGATAGCGGTAGGTCGGTAAGAGACATCATAGATCGCGCCATGTCCAATAGAGTGCGATTACGATGTTCGGACACACCATTACACTGAGGTGTTCCAGGCGGCGTGAGTTGTCAAACAATTCCACATTTCCTTAAGTGCGTGCCAAATTCGTGACTCAAATATTCTCCCCCACGATCTGATCGTAAGAACTTTATTTTCCTGTCACGTTGATTCTCAACCTCACTTTGAAATTCCTTGAACTTTTTAAAGGTCTCAGACTTGTGTTTCATTAAGTAGACATACCCATATCTACTTAAGTCATCAGTGAGGGTGAGAACATAACGATAACCACCGCGAGCCTCAACGCTCATTGGACCGCACACATCAGTATGTATGATTTCCAATAAGTTGGTTGCTCGCTCCATTGTTTCGGAGAACAGAGTCTTGGTCATTTCGCCCATGAGGCACGGTTCGCACGTGTCAAATGATTCATAATCAAGAGACTCCAAAAGTCCATCTGCATGGAGTTTCTTCATGCGTTTGACACCAATGTGACTAAGGCGGCAGTGCCACAAGTATGTGGGACTATCATTATCAACCTTACATCTTTTGGCATTCACACTATGAATATGTGTAACATCACGTTCGAGATTCAATAAGAATAAACCATTGACCAGCGGGGCATGACCACAAAACATATCTCTCATATAAATAGAACAACCACTATTCTTAGATTTAAATGAGTAGCCATCTCGCATTAAACGAGATCCAGATACAATGTTCATGCTCAAAGCTGGCACTAAATAACAATTATTGAGGTTTAAAACTAATCCCGTAGGTAAATGTAGAGTTAGCGTGCCGACGGCGATCACATCGACCTTGGAACCATTCCCGACGCGCATCGTCACCTCGTCCTTCGCCAGTCTCCGCTTATTCCGCAGCTCCTGTTTTGAGTTACAAATATGAGCAACCGCACCGGTATCAAATACCCAGGAGCTACTACGAGCGCTGGTAAGGTACACATCAATAACATGTATATCACATATACCTTTGGTATTGCCGGCCTTCTTATCCGCTAAGTACTTGGGGCAGTTTCGCTTCCAGTGAACGTTTCCCTTGCAATAAAAGCAATCAGTCTCAGGCTTGGGTCCATGCTTTGTCTTCTTCCCGGCAACTGGCTTACCGGGCGCGGCAACCCCCTTGCCGTCCTTCTTGAAGTTCTTCTTACCCTTGCCTTTCTTGAAACTAGTGGTTTTGTTGACCATCAACACTTGATGTTCCTTTTTGATCTCCACCTCTGCTGATTTCAGCATTGAATATACCTCAGGAATGGTCTTTTCCATCCCCTGCATATTGAAGTTCATCACAAAGCTCTTGTAGCTAGGTGGGAGTGACTGAAGGATTCTGTCAACGACCGCGTCGTCCGGGAGATTAACTCCCAGCTGCGATAAGCGATTGTGTAACCCAGACATTTTGAGTATGTTCTCGCTGACAGAACTATTCTCCTCCATCTTACAACTGTAGAACTTGTCGGAAACTTCATATCTCTCGACCCGGGCATGAGCTTAGAAAACCATTTTCAGCTCTTGGAACATCTTATATGCTCCGTGCTGCTCAAAACACTTTTGGAGCCCCGGTTCTAAGCTGTAAAGCATGCCGCACTGAACCAGGGAGTAGTCATCACTACGCGACTGCCAGGCGTTCATAACGTCTTGAGTTGCTGGGAAAACAGGTGCATCACCTAGCGGTGCTTCAATTTCATATGCTTTCTTGGCAGCTATGAGGATAATCCTCAGGTTACGGACCCAGTCCATGTAGTTGCTACCATCGTCTTTCAGCTTGGTTTTCTCTAGGAACGCGTTGAAGTTGAGGGCAACATTAGCGTGGGCCATTTGATTTACAAGACATATTGCAAAGATTTTTAGACTATGTTCATGATAATTAATTTCATCTAATCAAATTATTTAATGAACTCCCACTCAGATTAACATCCCTCTAGTCATCTAAGTGATACATGATCCGAGTCAACTAGGCCGTGTCCGATCATCACGTGAGACGGACTAGTCATCATCGGTGAACATCTTCATGTTGATCGCATCTTCTATACGACTCATGTTCGACCTTTCGGTCTTCCGTGTTCCGAGGCCATGTCTGTACATGCTAGGCTCGTCAAGTCAACCTAAGTGTATTGCGTGTGTAAATCTGGCTTACACCCGTTGTATGCGAACGTTAGAACCTATCACACCCGATCATCACGTGGTGCTTCGGAACAACGGACCTTAGCAACGGTGCACAGTTAGGGGGAACACTTTCTTGAAAAATTATTGCTAGGGATCATCTTATTTAAGCTACCGTCGTTCTAAGCAAATAAGATGTTAAACATGATAAACATCACATGCAATCAAATAGTGACATGATATGGCCAATATCATTTTGCTCCTTTTGATCTCCATCTTCGGGGCGCCATGATCATCATCGTCACCGGCATGACACCATGATCTCCATCATCGTGTCTTCATGAAGTTGTCCCGCCAACTATTACTTCTACTACTATGGCTAAAGGTTAGCAATAAAGTAAAGTAATTACATGGCGTTTTCATTGACACGCAGGTCATACAATAAATTAAGACAACTCCTATGGCTCCTGCCGGTTGTCATACTCATCGACATGCAAGTCGTGATTCCTATTACAAGAACATGATCAATCTCATACATCACATATATCATTCATCACATCGTTTTGGCCATATCACATCACACGGCATATGCTGCAAAAACAAGTTAGGCGTCCTCTAATTGTTGTTGCAAGTTTTTTACGTGGCTGCTATAGGTTTCTAGCAAGAACGTTTCTTACCTATGCCAAAACCACAATGTGATATGCCAATTCTATTTACCCTTCATAAGGACCCTTTTCATCGAATCCGATCCGACTAAAGTGGGAGAGACAGACACCCGCTAGCCACCTTATGCAACTAGTGCATGTCAGTCGGTGGAACCTGTCTCACGTAAGCGTACCTGTAAGGTCGGTCTGGGCCGCTTCATCCCACGATGTCGCCGAATCAATATAAGACTAGTAACGATAGGTAAATTGACAAAATCGATGCCCACATCAACTTGTGTTCTACTCGTGCATAGAAACTACGCATAGACCTGGCTCATGATGCCACTGTTAGGGATCGTTGCAGAAATTAAATTTTTTTCTACGCATCACCAAGATCAATCTATGGAGAGACTAGCAACGAGAGAAAGGGCAGTGCATCTTCATACCCTTGAAGATCGTGATGCGGAAGCGTTACAAGAACGCGGATGAGGGAGTCGTACTCGTAGCGATTCAGATCGCGGTTGATTCCGATCCAAGCGCCGAACAACGGCGCCTCCGCGTTTAACACACATGCAGCCCGGTGACGTCTCCCACGCCTTGATCCAGCAAGGAGAGAGGGAGAGGTTGGGGAAGACTCCGTCCAGCAGCAGCACGACGGCGTGGTGGTGTTGGAGCAGCGTGGTACTCTGGCAGGGCTTCGCCAAGCTTCGCGGGAGGAGGAGGAGGTGTTGGGGAGGGGGAGGGCTACGCCTTGGATGTGGTGCGGCTGCCTCCCCCCCCTCTATTTATAGGGGCAAGGGAGGGGGGGGGGGCGGCCCCCTCCAGATGGATCTAGAGGGGGGGCGGCGGCCAAGGGGGGAGGCTTGCCCCCCAAGCCAAGGGGGGCACCCCCTTTAGGGTTTCCCCCAAACCCTAGGCGCATGGGCCCTAGGGGGGTTTGGCGCCCAGCCCACCTAGGGGCTGGTTCCCCTCCATATTCAGCCCATAGGGCCCTCCGGGGCAGGTGGACCCTCCCGATGGATCCTCGGAACCCTTTCGGTGGTCCCGGTACAATACCGATAGACCCCCGAACACTTTCGGCGACCGAATAAGGACTTCCCGTATATAAATCTTCATCTCCGGACCATTCCGAAATTCCTCATGACGTCCGGGATCTCATCAGGACTCCGAACAGCATTCGGTAACCACGTACAAACTTTCCCTATAACCCTAGCGTCATCGAAACTTAAGTGTGTAGACCCTACGGGTTCGGGAGTCATGCAGACATGAACGAGACATCTCTCCGGCCAATAACCAACAGCTGGATCTGGATACCCATGTTGGCTCCCACATGTTCCACGATGATCTCATCGGATGAACCAGGATGTCGAGGATTCAATCAATCCTGTATACAATTCCCTTTGTCAATCGGTACGTTACTTGCCCGAGATTCGATCGTCGGTATCCCGATACCTCGTTCAATCTCGTTACCGGCAAGTCACTTTACTCGTTCTGTAACACGTCATCCCGTGACCAACCCCTTAGTCACATTGAGCTCATTACGATGATGTCTTACCGAGTGGGCCCAGAGATACCTCTCCGTCATACGGAGTGACAAATCCCAGTCTCGATTCGTGCCAACCCAACAGATACTTTCGGGGTTACCCGCAGTGCACCTTTGTAGCCACCCATTTACGTTATGACGTTTGGCACACCCAAAGTACTCCTACGGTATCCGGGAGTTGCACAATCTCATGGTCTAAGGAAAGGATACTTGACATTAGAAAAGCTCTAGCAGACGAACTATACGATCTTTGTGCTATGCTTAGGATCGGGTCTTGTCCATCACATCATTCTCCTAATGATGTGATCCCGTTATCAATGACATCCAGTGTCCATGGTTAGGAAACCGCAACCATCTATTAATCAACGAGCTAGTCAACTAGAGGCTCACTAGGGACAAGTTGTGCTCTATGTATTCACACATGTATTACGATTTCCGGTTAACACAATTATAGCATGAACAATAGACAATTATCATGAACAAGGAAATATAATAATAACCATTTTATTATTGCCTCTAGGGCATATTTCAAACAGAGAGGGGGCGGCGAGAGGGACGTGGGAGGGTTTGGGGAAAATGGCGCCAAATAAGGCGTGGGGGGAGGGGGTTTGGTTTCTTCCACGGACAGGCGGGCCAGGGGAGGACAAGCGTGCGCGTCCCGCCCGTCCACGCGCTGTCCGTTTCACCCCAAAACCGGCGCAAACTTGGACCGCGGATGGATCGAAAACGGACATAAAACTGACAAAAGTACGTTTACGCCCATGCGTTGAACCGTCTGGTTTGTTTATTTTACCCTAAACGGACGGGGACAGACAAGACGGGGTCGTGCGGTGGAGTTGGGCTCAGAGCCACCACCACCATACCCCGTGCACTGCCCGTGGTACCTGACCGGCCTGATCAAACCCCGACCGCGCGCTCACTGCCACGTCCCGAGATGTCACGTGCACCGCCACCTAAAAAACCCTAGAGAAAACTTTAATTCTGGAGAGTGAGAAGCGATTGATCACGGGCACGTTCCTTGTTTGACCGGGAACAGTGCCTAGCTACCTAGCTACCTAGCTGCTCTGTTACTTTGGCTAACTACCGCTGGCGTGGATGGATTAGGCTGACCCGGGCGGATTCAGTAAACAACGATACCCACGCGGGGCCTCCGGCGTCGTCTGGTGCGGTTCGTTATCTGTATGATGAATGTTTTTGGTGAAATTACATTACATATGCGCAAGTGCATGCAGCTATGCTTTGCTCCGAGGCCACGGAAAGCGACGGAGGGTGTGGCTGGCTGCATGTGCCGAGCGAGGGGGACGCGCGACCTCGGTCGAGTAGTATAATCTTCATCGTTTACGTTAGCAAGAGGGCCCGTGTATGTTAGATGGGTACTTAGGTTTTCTGGGTAGCCAACCGCAAGCGCAGGCTGAAGCTCGTGTGTGTGTGAGATAAGATTCCTTGGTGCAAACAGAAGCAAGTAGGCGAGGACCCATATCTTGTTGGATGGTTAAACTAGTTGTTGTATCTCTAGCTAAACAAGGATCAACCCCCAAGTTTGACCACCTACGTGTATCATTAAGACGAAATGCTACGATGCTGTCGCGTGTGATGCAGTAGTGTTGCCGACGTGGCGAGATATGAACGTCTGCCGACGTGCATGCGCTGGTCGGTCCTTCTCCGACAGCTCAAGCCTCAAGCCTCTCAGAGAGATCGACATGCTACAGTGCTTACCAAAGTGTTGAGCTAGCACACGGTTTACTCTGGTCCTAAACAAGAAACCCAACAAGAAAAGGCTGAGAGACCGAGTGCACGTAAGAGATACGCTAATGAATCGCATCAAACAGCTCATGGTCCATGCCCGGACGGCGGGTGGCTGGGGATAAGATCTACCTAGTCGGCCCGCCGGAGTCGGGGTTCGAGCATGGCATATGGGCGTTAGGTGCGCCGTTGCGACGGCCGGAACACGTACGCAACATGCTCACATGGGGGCCGTGGACCTGCCATCATGAAGACTGGCAGTTGCCGGCCACGATAATTAAGCCATGCATTAAAGTGGTCGTTTGGGACCTGGCTATTTTTCTCAATGGGAAAAATGTCGGGTCGCCACGCTTGGAGGACGACCTGCTGCCTAAAATGGTGGCATGCATTTTCGGTGTTGTGAACGTACAGTCAGGCATCAAGGCGAGGGTAACTTGTGTCAGCGTTCGTTTCGCAACGCTTTGGATGGAAATGCAAATGAAACTTCTATGACACGAACACTTTGTGTGCTCCTGCAGCTAGGTTTTGCCGACGCAGTGTGATCTTCTGATGTAAACGATAAGCTGCATTATTGTGGCACTCCTAATTCCTACTCCCTTCGTCCGAAAAAGCTTGTCCCAATCTTGTCTCTTAAATGGATGTATCTAGCACTGAGGGACAAGTTTTTTCGGACGGAGAGAGTAATTCCTAATTCCTAATCCATGTCCCCGATGCTGCGATGCATATGCCCATGTACATATCAGATATCACACGCAGTACGTATTATAGAGAGAGAATACTGTGCTTTTTTTTTTCTTTTGAGAATCATGTTGAATTTACTTGGGAAATACAGTGCTTAACGTAAGAGGGGGAAAAAACAAACGTAAAGCCATGCACCATGGACCGTCACTTCTTTGGGTTTCTCGAGTGGACCGCTCATACGGCCGGCCTTGCAGCCCATGGCAAAATATTATGATTGCTACACAGGTTCTTTTAGGCTTATGTATGGCCCAACTAGCTCTATGCAGGTTGGTTCCATTTTCTGGGTCTTTTATTCTTTTACACTTTTCCCCATATTTTTGAAAAAAATGTAAATACATATATTCCAAAAACAATATTTACTTAATATTGCCTAAAAATCACAAATTTGAAAAATATAAACATGATGTAGAATTTGTGTTGATGTAATTTTTTAAAAATGTTGATAGAATTAAAAAAAGTCACGTGACATTTATAAGCTCTTCCCGTGTTTCAAACTAAAGCAAGTAAAATTCCATAAAATGTTGTACAATGTAAAAAAATGTAAGCGTAATTTGAAAAAAAAGTGCTGGACCATTTAAAAATGTATGTTTCATTTGAAAACATGTTCACACATTTAAAAATTTATTTATTTGAAATTTTATGAAATGATTATACAATGTATAAGTTTTTCCATAGTTTTAAAAAAAATTAACATGCACCGAAAAAATATCCAAATGTATGTATTTTATAAATGTTAAACCTGTATAAAAAGTTCTTTATATGTGTACCAAAAATGTAATATGTGAAAAATAGACATAAAACATATATTTGAAAAAATTTAAACTACAAAAATGTTTCAGATGTATACAAAAAGTGTACCATGCACATGAAAAAGTAGGCAATTGTTAGAAAAAAGAAAAAAATCCTAAGAAAACTGAAGAAAACCGAAGAACAAAAAGAAAAGGCAAAAGAAAAAGACAAAGAAAACCATAGAAAAAACGAAGAAACCCGAAAGAAACCGAGGCAAAACTGTTAAAAACAAATCATAGAAAACAGGTCGTGCACCACTACAGTATTTGGGTCGGCCCATATTGGGTTGACACTTGATGGCATGTGGGCTTTATTTTTAAATTTGAGTTTGCCTGGTTAGGATAGATCATGTTAGGGACAGTATTTCTAGTGTCTGGTCTTCTGCTCCTAGACATTTTTCTAATTTGGACAAGTGGTCGTGGATGCTTAGACAATTAAGCAGGACACTGAAAGGGTGAAATGAAATTGTGATTGTCGTCTACAAGAAAAACAAGATGATATTTGTGACAAAGAGCTGGATCTGCCCAATGAGGATTATGGAATTAAAGAATCCCAAAGAGAGGGCAAAACGATGTCAGAGGCTCAATTGGACAAACTACTTAAACATGAGGAGTTAAAGTGCGAAGAAATATCATTTTTTAAGGGCAAACAATATTGAAAACGTAAAATATTTTTGAAACCTCCTAAAAAATTAAAGTGCGAATACTTTTTGAAACTTCTGAATACATTTTGGAAAAACAAACAATTATTTTAAAACAATATCAATTCTGAAAAAGCAAACACTTTCTGAACATAAACATTCTTTTGAGAGAATGGGAATAAATTTTGAAACATGAAAAAAAATTAAAGTGTGAACGCTTTATGATTTTTTTAAAATGGGAACAAATTTTGAGACCTGAATAAAATTTTAAAGTGCGAAAACTTTCTGAAAATTTAAAAAACGGGAATTTTTTAAAACCTGAACAAATGTGTAAGAAAATTGTTTGTGGCATCGAAAAAATGTCATATACTCCATCCGTTTTTAAATATAAGTCTTTGTAGAGATTTCACTATGGACTACATACGGATGTATATAGGTGCATTTTAGAGCATAGATTCACTCCTTTTGCTCCGTATGTGGTCCATAGTGAAATCTCTTTACGCTCTGTTTGGATGTCTGTGAAGGGCTCCGTATTGAATTGGCTGGAATACCAATTCAGCAAGGAAATTGAAATGGACAGGGATACAAATTCACTTGTTTGGTTGTCCACTGAATTGGCTCATTGAATCTCAATGAGGTTTCAATACCAAATCGTGTTTGGATGACAAACTCTTGAATTTGTATATTCAGATGAATTAGAAGATTATGCTTTGTTCAACATACTTTAAAACAAAATCTGTACAAAATATGACTATTATTCAAAGCATATGATGGTAGGGAGAAAAGGTAGCAGGGAATGGGAAGTGCTTTGGACTCGAAGCTTACATCCCTAATTACCTATTTTACCCAGAAATAGTGCTTCAGACTTAAACACCAATAACCTAATAATTAACAAATAGAGCTTCGTATTAACATTGGAAGTGTGTACTGTGTAGCGAGCAGGACACACATTGAAGGATCTAGCAAGGGCGCTTACATGTAACAGCTTAGCGCGCCTCAGCGTGGTGCCCGTGGAGGGGCTGGTAGTAGCAGCTGGGGGTGGTCTTGGAGGCCGGCGAGCGCGAGGGATGAGGGCGGCAACAGAGATCCCTGCTCCTCTCCTCCATCTCCATGGGCAGCGAGGGGTTCCTTTGAAGCCGACGAGAGCGAGGGAAGAGGGCGGCGGCGCAGCTCCCTACTCCTCTCCTCCACGGGCGGCGGGGAGGCTCGAAGGGACGAGCCCGGCGGCAGATCTCCCTGCCCCTCGGCGGCGGGGGAGGGGGGGGGGGTTCCTTAGAGTCCGGCGAGCGAGGGACAAGGGCGGAGCTCCATGGGTGGCGGTGGGGGACCTCCACGGATGTCTGTTTTCCTGGGCGAGACGAAGCGGTACGTTTTGCGGGAGCGAGCGTTTCGGAGCAAATCGTAGGCCTCAGGCTTGGTATTCACGAGCAACGTGCACAAGTGGGGAAAATCACACTCTGTATTGAGATACGTTTTCACCTGCCAATACAAAGGCCATCCAAACAGCTGAATTGGAACCTCCCAATACCAATTCACAATTCGGAGCCTGAATACATACATCCAAACGCAGTGTTAAAGACTTATATTTAGGAACGGAGGGAATAGTTTTGTAAAAAAATGTGACATCTAAAAGAACCTGAACAAATGTGTAAGAGCAATGTAAACAAATGTTCATATAGTTTTATGTAATGTTTATTTTATTTTAGAAAAGGTAAAATGTGTATTTGGAAAAATGTTACTGTGTATTCAAAAAAGTAGAAAACATGTATTTTTCTTTAAAATGTACATATCAGGCCGCAAGCCTCGTGAACTATAAAAAATGTACTTCCTGTATTTGACAAAATATCCAAAGTGTATCAAAAATTGTTACATGTGTGCGTTACCAATGTACATTGTGTGCTGAGAAAAATTAGACATGTGTAATAAAGAAACGGTTAAAAAGGGCAAAGCGAAAAAAGGAAAATAAAAAAACAAAAAATGAGGGAAATCAAGAAAGAAACCAGATAAAACCAAAAGTGTAACAAAGAAAGAAAAACCAAAGAAAACCAGTGAAAAACAATGTATAATGAAGGAAAAAAGAAAGCCAAAAAACCCGATGAGAAACAAAGAAAAACCAAAGGGAAAATAAAAGAAAACGGAATAGAAAAAAAAAAGAGCAGAGCGAGCGCGTGAGTGACTGTGCTAATGGGCCGGTCTGATTTGACTTGTTACGTTAACAAATCCCAGCTAAACACTCTCAAGGTTCAAAATAGACCGGGATCAGAAAATTTGTTGTGCTGATTTCAAGGATTAGAAGTTCAGGTTTCTATTTAGTTTTCATCCACAAATTCAAGGTTTGTTTTGGACTTTTTCCAGTTTAAGTTTAACCCTAACACGATAACCTAATGGGAGACAAGAGAAATGAAACACAAGTTGGAACATGCAATCATTATTAAATCTACTAGTGGTTGGCCAATGTGTCATTATTTGCTTTATTTCACAACTTTGACACATACTTCTGATACCCTATTATGTTTTCATCACTAACTAATTAGCTACAAAATTACACTCCGCTGCAAAGCACACATCCTTGTACCATCTAGTGCAAATTTTGCATCAAATTTCGCACTAAATGACATGTTACGGGTTGTTACTTGCATCCTTGTATCCACACTATTGGGCAGAATTAACCTGTGGGGTCATTGTATTTGAGTGAGTTCATTTCTTATTATGTATAACATAACTATTATTCAAAAGAACATGATTGCGGTGCAGAATGGTATTTTTCTTCCACTCAATTGAAAAATTGTTCTTTCTTGGAATTTTATGCCCTTTCCAATGAATAAGAAACAATTATTGCTTCAAAGGACAAAGAGATGACCATAGTACATGTATTTTCAGAAACAAAAAACCAAGCAACCAACGATCTTGCATCATGTACAAATATAGTATTGCTTTGAAAATCGCCCCTCTTTGTAGTGCCCAACAATGATTTATGTCATAATTACAGAAAAATAGTAATGGATGTTGGATTTATGTTTATGTTAATGGTGTTGCGAACATTAAATGTGGTAATTCCAGAAAAAATATTTTAGAGTGCTCATACTTAATATCCTAGGTATACTATGTTAATTTTGCTTCTTATATTACACTTGCTCCAGTTTTGATTCCATTCACTATTTTTCTAGTTATTATTATTGCAAATTAATCAACATCAACTAATTGTAAAGACCAAAAAAATAAATAGGAGAGTCAGTCGGGGTGGCGTGCACTTTTTTATTCTTGTGAGTCGGTAGTTGCTAATGGAGAGAAACTGGCAATATTTATAACTTGAAAATAATCTTATTATCTCAGTGTTGTCGGCTCCACTAATTGTTTGGTTAATTATGCACCATAACTATTAATGGTTTATTTTCTATGTTAACAATATATTGAATAACATTATCTTTAATTTGGAAATATCATTAGTACGAGTTTTTATCCGTGCAACACAACAATTTAATGGATTACGTATTCTTTAGTGTCATATAGTTTTATGAAATGCATGCTAATATGTATATCTCCATTATCTAACACTTATGTTGTTGCTAACAAGAATCCTAACTTCACAACTCATCCAACTAATGAGTAAATTTTCTCCCCTTTGTGGTATATTGAGGTTGTGATTTGTCAAACTCACAATATTTCCCCGAGGATATTTTATAGAATGTTTTGATGGAAAGTATAAATCAATGTTCCTCCTATGCAATGCAAAGAAATAAAAACATATATCCAACAAACATATATATATATTGTTCATAAGCATGCCAGCTAATGTGATCTGAATGATCTTATGATATGCAGGAACGTCCTTGTCTTGTCTCAAATCATTTCAACATGAATCAACCATAATACTATTATTCGATCAGTTGTTGATGTAGCATCTAGTTGATCAATCAATACATCATGGAAACTTTTGTATTGTCGTGACGTTTACAAGTGATATAATTCAATGAAAAATTTAACATGATATTTTAAAACAAATATTCGTTACTAGAACAATCACAACCAACCTAAATTTTTATGCAAACGTCATGTGATATATAAATAATGAACATATCAAATTTTGTCCGATGCAATTTTGCAGTTCTATTGTTACACAACTTCATGTTAGCATCACTCTGTATGCTATATATGCACACAAACCCATTAAAGTATTAGGGATTTTTGTTATAATTTAAAAATAAAAGAGTAATGAAATATTTAAATATGTGCACGATATTAAGCGATAAAACATACACCGTTTCACTAGAGCCCTTCCTCACATACGAAAAATTACCTCTAATAACCCAAACAATAACAAGTATAAATTTTCAAATGTTTTAATTTGAGCAACCATCTGTCGTAAGGGTCGGACAATTTGTAATTCACCTACCTATAACGATGGTATTTCCTTGCATCTTCTTGTTCCCTACCTACGCTCTTCTACTGTATCAGCAAGTCATATTCCTTTTAAGGGTACGCTGGGCCATTGAACTCTATTGCACATGTTAAGATCTTAGCTATGACAAATATATCATATGTAGAAAGTTCACCCAAGTAACTACATGTAAATTGTTTTGTATTTTAGAAGACAAATGTTCTCTATATTTTTCTATATAATATAATTGTACTTGCAATTTTTTTATGAGAGTGTAATTATTTTTTAGAGAAAAAGAGTGTAATATTTTACAAGTTTTCACTTTTGGAATTTTGACATATTCAATGAGAACATGTATGGTATCGACAAGCCATTTTGTATCTCAAGTATTCTTCCTCTAAACTCATAGGTAGCTGTGGTTCGGTTTACCTTCAAACTCATAGGTAGTTGTGGTTCGGTTTACCTTCTTTCTTTGCCTTGGGTTTGGTGGTAGGAATAGTCCTTCTTTAGCTCACTCCTCCTTTCTTGGGTTCCCTAACTGTTGTCTTTTGGGCAAACAAAATTGGAAGGAAGAAAATTTCTTTTTGCGCAGAACGATGTAACCATACTGGAAGCACTATGATTACCTTAGAGCGCAGATGTCTCTGTCCCTAGGAACGTGATGCTTAGGTGCGAGGTGAAACACAAACAGGAGATCGAGAAAAGAAATCATACGGATTGCAACCTACAGATGAAGAATCTGCTTCATTGTTCCCACCATCTATATTAGATGTTTAATAAGAATAGGAAGGGTGGAGTGCTCAAATTTGGCCACAATTTAGATGCCGAGAATAATGGGCATCATAATTGGATAAAACTATACATTACTGCATACATCAACGTGTTTTGGTAATTTTCTTGTGTAGTTGCGACATGAATCCAGTTTAATTGTCTTACTGCATTTTAGTATACAGTGAGAATGTTTCTTTTTGTAGTTATCAGTTAGATCATGTTTTTGTCTGTGATATATCTTTTTCATCAATGATAAATGAGAGGGAGCTTAGGGCATGTACAATGATGCTATCTTAGCAGTGCCAAGTAGGATAAATGCTAAGGTGGAGAAAAAAAATCATAAGAAAAAGGCTTGTCTTCTCTTATTTAAGAGTCGATCTCTTAGCACAGTATGTCTCAACACATTTTTAGAAATAGCTAGTAATTAAGATAAAGCTAAGAGATAACCCATTGTAGACTTGCTTTTTTGTCTTCTCTAAATTACATACAAGTCTTAAAATAAAACTGTCTTATCAACTATTATACATGCCCTAAGCGATCCTAGTCATGTTTGATTTGACAACGAGAGGCACGATAAAACTATCACAATGCATAGGTGTAAGGTTGCAAAAATGCGTTGAAATGGAAAAAGGGTGAGTGAACTCCCATGCAGATACAATTGTGATTGTTGCTGCGTTGATAATTTATTTTTCTTCCCGCAAAAAAAAGAGATAATTTCTTTTTCAAATTTTAGGCAAATGCGAAATGCTAATTATCTCGAGGTCGACAAGCTATCAAGGATAAACTAGAGATCAGGCCGTACACTAAAAAAAACAAAACTAGAGATCAGAGCGGTTCCCAAATGGGCCTGGACCCGGGCAGAAGCACACCCACAACCGGACCTTGCTTGCAGTCTGCACCAGAACAATCGGACCTTGCAGCCCATTGCAGTCTTTGCAGATAAGCACATCGTAATCACACTACCCTGGGCGCCTGAACCTGTATGTGCCATCGCGTGTACTGTTCACCTTCTCCAGTCTCTCTCTTTGCGTTTCCAGAAAGCCAGGAGATCGTAGAACTGCATGCACACGGTCCAGTCCAGTAGCTAAGCCAATAGTAGTACGAACAACAGCCGAAAACAGATTGCAGGGATCGATAAGAAATGCTCGCTCACCTTTTTGCAGTAGTAGTAGTTCCCAGTGTCCACCAACAGAAACCGACGATCTTGCTCATCAACGTAAGGATCGATGGACTCATGGGCTCCATCGATGTAAGCAGCGGCGCACTCTCGGCCGCGTGTTTCCAGCTCCGCTCCCCCGCCGTGCTCCTCCCCCTCTTCACACGAGTACGCGTCGTCGCCGTTGGCGTGCTGTGCCGTCCAATCCAGCGGCGCGAAGGAGGCGGAGCACGAGAGGAACCGCGCCGCGATCGCGCAGACGAGCCAGAGGGAGGCGGCCGTGCAGGCGAAGGGGAGGAGCACGACGATGAGGGCGGCGGCGGCCACGGAGGAGAGGACGAGCGCGACGTGGAGCGCGCATACGCTCCATACGTACCATGCTAGAGCGAAGCACGACGACGACGACGACACTGCGGTTCCCGGAGCGTCTAGCGTAGGGGAAGAGGGCGACATGGGACTTCAGACTCTGAAAGATGCCCCAGTTGATGCGACTGCCGCGAGGCCTATGGACGAGTAAGATTTCTCTTCGGACTTTGGTTGCGTGGAGTTTTGCTGCAACGATCCTTCGCGCGCAACACGTGTAGGTTCGGGTACGTAGAACTGCAGTGATGCAGTTCGAATTAAAGACAACTGAAATACGTGTATTGCTCCGCAAGAGGGAGTGGCTCCACGTGGCGGGGCCACTGTCGGCTGTCATTTTTTTAGCATATAAGAACTGTCGGCCGTCAGTCATGGGCGGGACTTCTTGACAGGAAGATAGCGATTGGGCCATGCAGTTTGTTATAGTTACGGGCCAGCCTACCAACTCGTGTGCACACCATAAAAACAGGGAACGCGAGACTGGGCCAGCCCAGGTTGCAGGAGGCCACAGAGTCAAATTTCTTTTCTGTTTTTTCACATTTTTGGTTTTTGTTTTTTCATTTTTGTTTATACTATCAAATATTCTAAATACATATATTACGAAAAACACTCTACACAAAACATTTGAAAAATGTTAATCCAGCATTTGTAAAATGTTAAGTGTGTTTAGAAAAAAAACTCTCATGCATATGAAAAATGTATACAAAAAAAATACAGTGTGGATGAAAAAAGTTGATCATGTATTTGAAAAATATTAATCAAGCTTTTGAAAACAATCCACGAAATAATTTGATCCATGGACGACACTGTTGTGGTAAAGGTCGTAATTCCAGAGGAATCAGCTAATCATGTATTAAAAAAATGTTAGACGTGTATATGAAAAATTGATGTTATATTTCCAAAAAGATAACCATGTATAAAAAGTTGTTCCTAGTATATACCGAAAATGTATAGTGTGTATGAAAAAAGTAGGCATCTAACACAAGTATTTGAAAAATTGTGAATCATCCATTAATAAAATGTTTAACATGTACAAAATGTTTCTAATGTATATAAAATATAAATCATGTATTAGATTGAACATAAAAAATATTTTTAAAAAATATTGATCATTTAAAAAATTTAATCATATATTTAAAAAATTAAACATGTACCATGTTATACACGTGGTAAGCAATTCAAACTATTCAAAATAAATGTTAAACATGTATTAAAACGTGTTCCTTATATATACCAAATATGTACAATGTGTATGAAAAAAGTAGTCAACAAACATAATTTTTAAATATTAATCATGTATTTAAAAAATGTAAACATGTACAAAAAAATGTTCCTGATATATCGCAAATGTAAAAATATGTATAAAAAATGTACACATGTGTTGAAGAAATGAGGAAAAAATCATTGAAAACAGAAGAATCAAAAAAACACTACAGAACAAAGAAAGCGGAAAACCCAAAGAAACCTTTGAAACAGCGTGAAAAAAAATCAAAGACAAACGAAGAAAATTGATTAAAACTAAGAAAGAAACAGAAAAAGGCAAAATAAAAATAAATAAAAGAAAGAATAAAAAAAACCGAAGAGAAAAGGGAACAAGAAAAGTGGAGAAAAAGAGTGCAAAAAAGAAAATCCGAGCAATAAACAAAAGAATAAAATAAAATAAAATAAAAAGGAAACAAGAAAACCGGTGAAGAAATATAAAAATACCCAAAGAAAATACAAAAAACAAAAAAAACAAATAAAGCGGACTCCAGCATTGAAAACCAGAAAAGAAATGCACGCGAAAAACCCAAAAGAAAACCACGAATGAAACCCAGCAAACTCGAACGAAACTCGACGAGTAAAAAAATGACGTAAATAGGTTAGCCAGTAGCAACAGCGGGGGGACAAAGTTTCACACGAGACGAAAGGAGCACACACTAAGCGAGATATAGCTCCTACAAACTAGTCCAGCCTACCTCTGGTTCTTTTTTTTCTTGGCAAACTCATATACATGTTTAAAACATCTAGATTTCTTTAGAATTGCACACATATTTATATGAAAAAGTATAGGCACGGTACTTCAATTCATAGAGGCAAAAAAATCAAACAAACTTTTATTAGTAAGAAGTAAATGAAATTTCCTAGAATACGATCAACCTATAAACCACCCTCATGTCCGGGCCATGTCGATCCCCGCATGACGGCGTACTACACCGTGGATGGCCTGACGGGTGGTATTCCAGATAGTGGCCTGGTCCTAGGGTCTTGGAGGCCTCCGACTGTGGCTAGGAGCCCGTCATGGAAACTAGGGTGTCTTGAAGCACAAGTTGGAACTCCTCCCGCCGACCTGACAAAGTAGGATAGGGTCCTTGTAACCCTAGGTCTCATCGTCCTTTATATGGTGCGACCAGGGGATAGCGTAGGGATCGACTCCAACTCAGTAGCTATAAACACCATATCTTTGTAACCCCCCTCATGTGAGCTGTTTTCATCATCATTTGAATCAAAAGCAGGAGTAGGATATTACCTCAACCATGAGGGCCAGAACCTCGGTAAACTCCCCGTGTATGATATCCTTTGGTACTTTCGACTACACTCTCCACCCAACCAAGGACGTCGATGTTTTTTGTATCATTAGTTGGCGCGCCAGCGAGGGGTTGTGTCGGCCAGAGAGGGAGCCCAGTTCGGATCTCTAGTCATGCCTTCATGTCAGGCCAATCATACTGATGGTGTCCCGGCTAGGGGCCTCTCACCACGGCGTCTCCCGGTCTGGTGTGCGGGGCTGAGGAACCCCTCTTGTCGGTTCAGGGGTGGACCACGGAAAGATCCAGGAGACTTGTCATGTACTCCAAGATGCCACAATCATAGACTATTCGTTTTCCTCTTACTAATTGTAATACCCCCGTAATTAAGCTACAATGATTTCCCTTTAAATATGCCAAGTCATCATGTTTTGCAAAGCTTAAATGCCACCTGTCCCAAATTCAATTCAAATTCAAATTCAAAATGCAAGACAAAATATTATTTATTCAAAGAGAAAAACAAATATGTTGGCAATATTCCAAATAATCCCCATGTATTTTTCAGGATGAAATCAACCCTATTTGAATTACCAAAATGCCCCTAGCAATATTTAAAGTGCACTCACAACACTTATTTTTCAAAACATTGTCTAGTATTTATGTGCTAAGTTTCACATTTAACAAAAACCGTTTGCTAGCTGAGATGAATAGAAAACATAAAATAAAATCAAAACCGGAAAGAAAGGAAGAAAAAGGCTCACTATTGGACTGGGCCATGAGTGCACAGTGTGCGGCCCAGCCCAACAACCACTCGTCCCTAACCTCCTGCTCACCTGCGTCGCGCTGGAGGCTGCGCGCTTGCTCATGTCGCGGATGCCCATGCAGCATCCACCCCCGGCCTCGTGGATGGATTAGAGCATCGCCCTCGAGCCCCACGTGAAACCCTAGGGCACTTCTCCCCCTCCCTTGCTCACTCCCATCTAATCGATTGATGTCTGAAGCCCCGTCGCCATGCATGGCTGGACTCGCCCGTGTAGCCATCGTCACCCCCAAGCCCTAAGACCGTGTGAAAGAGCATGGTGCCTCATGTTTGGTTTTGGTAATTGATGACAATCTCTATAAAGTAATGGTTGCCTTGAGTTGTATTTGAAGGGTTTGTCCATGGCTTTGCTTGAAAACCATTTGTTGGTTTCAAGGTTATAAGGAAAAGATAAGATACAAGGTTGATCAAGACTAAGTCAAAGAGTGAATCAAGTTGATCAACACACAAAGCATCAAAGATGTACCGACAGGGATCAAGTGATCCCATGGTATGGTAAACATTGTTTATTACGCTTTGTGTACTAACACATGGTCTACGTTAGAGTTCTTTGTGGGGTTAGGTATGTTTCCATGGGCGTGCATCAAAAGGAAGATATCATATAATGCATGGAGGATGACATCAAGTGGTGATCGTCATCAAGGTTGCGTTGTGCAAGTTCAAGTGGAGCAACACGAAGATATCACGTGCTTGAAGCTTGCCATCCATTATGCTGACACTGGACTTGTGAAGATGTGCGAAAGAGTGGCTCACCTATATTAGAGTATGGGGGATCAATCTACTAGTCTTCATCGAGCCTGCGCAATCAAGAAAGGTGGTCCAGCTTGAGGAGGACAAGATCGTCATCATCTAGCTCAAGTGGACTATGCACAAGGCAAAGGTTTATCCTTGATAGGTTTTCTATTTTACCGGTCTCATGGTGTTAGTTGAAGACCGGGTTATAAGATCGATTTTCCTACTATCAGTGGGGCTCTCGAGTGAGTAGCTTGATCGTATCATTCCTAGAGAGCTCAAACCCATCATTGGCATCATCTTTCTTGGTTCTTATTTGATTTTTCTCTATGTGAGGTTTTAGAGTTTGTATTTGGCTTATTGTTCAAACTCAAGCTCATAAAAAATGGATTTTGTATGCATCATCTTTGCGTTTCCGGTGTTGGAGAGTCCGCCGGTTCATATTTGTGGAAGGTCCTCTTCCTTATCCTATTGGCGTTTCTTCTCCATCGTTGTTGGATAGTACTTGTCGCCATTGATACGTCCATTTTATATCATGTTTTCCTACTGTTATTTATTATGTTTTGGGTCATTATTTCACTTTATGATACTATTCTTATGCCTTTTTTCTCTTATTTTGCAAGTTTCACATGAAGAGGAAGATTGCCGGTAGCTGGAATTCTGGACCGGAAAAGGCTACAACAGAGATAGCTATTCTGCACAACTCCAAATGACTTGAAAATTTACGGAGAATTATTTTGGAATATATAAAAAATATTGGCGGAAGAAATACCAGGAGGGGGCACTAGAGAGCGACAAGCTCAGGGGGCGTGCCCTACCCCTTAGGCGGGCCTACCGAGCTTGTTGGCCCCTTGGCAGGCCTCCGGTGCCCATCTTTTGCTATATGAAGCCATTTTCTCTATAAAAAAATCAGAAGAAGACTTTCAGGATGAAGCGCTACCGTCTCGAGGCAGAACTTGGGCAGGAGCATTTTTGCTCTCTGGCGGAGCGATATCGCCGGGGACACTTACCTCCAGGAGGTGGAAATTGAAGCCATCGACATCACCAACGATCCTCTCATCATGGGAGGACCAATCTTCATCAACATCTTCGCCAACACCATCTTATCTCAAACCCTAGTTCATCTCTTGTATTCAATCTTTGTCCCAGAATCTCAGATTGTTACTTGTGGGCTGCTAGTAGTGTTGATTACATCTTGTAGTTGATGCTAGTTGGTTTATTTGGCGGGAGATTAAATGTTCAGATCCTCAAGCATATTCAATACCCCTCTGATCTTGAACATGAATATGATTTGTGAGTAGTTACTTTTGTTCTTGAGGACATGGGAGAAGTCTTGTTATAAGTAACCCTGTGATGTTGGTATTCGTTCAATATTTTCATGATATGTATGTTGCTACTTGATGACCCACAAGTATAGGGGATCAATCCTAGTCCTTTCGATAAGTAAGAGTGTCGAACCCAACGAGGAGCAGAAGGAAATGACAAGCGGTTTTCAGCAAGGTAATTTCTGTAGGCACGGAAATTATCGGTGATAGGTAGTTTTATAGCAAGATAATTTGTAAAAAGTAATAAGTAGAAATAGTAACAATAGGTGCAGCAAGGTAGCCCAATCCTTTTTATAGCAAAGGACAGGCTGAAGCGGTCTCTTATAGTAAGCAAATCGTTTTTTAGGACACACGGGAATTTCATCTAGTCACTTTCATCATGTTGGTTTGATTAGCGTTCGCTACTTTGATAATTTGATATGTGGGTGGACCGGTGTTTGGGTGCTGTTCTTACTTGAACAAGCCTACTACTTATGATTAGCCCCTCTCGCAAGCATCGGCAACTACGAAAGAAGAATTAAGCTAAAATCTAACCATAGCATTAAACATATGGATCCAAATCAGCCCCTTACGGAATATCGCATAAACTAGGGTTTAAGCTTCTATCACTCTAGCAACCCATCATATAATAACTACTCCACAATGTATTCCCTTAGGCCCAAAGATGGTGAAGTGTCATGTAATCGACGTTCACATAACACCACTAAGGGAATCACAACATACATACCATCAAAATATCAAACGAATATCAAGTTCACATGATTACTTATGAAAAGACTTCTCCCATGTCCTCAAAAACAAAAGTAACTACTCACAAAACATATTCATGCTCAAGATCAGAGGGGTATTGAATAGCATAATAGATCTGAACATATAATCTTCCACCAAATAAACCGGCTAGCATCAACCACAAGATGTAAGCAACACTACTAGTCACCCACAGGTACCAATCTAAGGTTTTGATACAAAGATTGAACACAAGAGTTGAACTAGGGTTTTGAGATGAGATGCTGCTGTTGAAGATGTTGATGAAGATTGGCCATCCCATGATCAGAGGGGTGTTGGTGATGACGATAGCTTTGATTTCCCTCTCCCGGAGGGAAGTATCCCCGGCGGAATCGCTCCACCGGAGAGAAAAAGTGCTCCTGCCCAAGTTCCGCCTCGAGACGGCGGCACTCCGTCCCGAAAGTCCTCCCCTTATTTTTTTTCTAGGAAAATGACCTTATATACCAGAAGATGGGCACCGGAGGATGGCCAGGGGGTCCACTATCCACCAGGGCACACCAGGGGGGTAGGTGCGCCCTGGTGCCTCGTGGGCACCAGGGTGAGCCCCTCTGGTATTTCTTTTCTCCAATATTTTTGATATATTCAAAAATAAATCTCCATAAAATTTCAGCTCATTTGGAGATGTGCAGAATAGGTATCTCTGACATAGCTTTTTCAGGTCCAGAATTCCAGCTGCTGGTAATCTCCTCTTTGTGTAAACCTTGAATACTATGAGAGAAAAGGCATTAGACTTACTCCACAAAGTGTTATATTGAATAAAAACTCTATAAATAACAGTAGGAAAACATGATGCAAAATGGACATATCAACTCCCCCAAGCTTAGACCTTGCTTGTCCTCAAGCGAAAGCCAATATCAAGAATCGTGTCCACATGAATATATATATATATATATATATATATATATATATATATATATATATATATATATATATATATAGAGAGAGAGAGAGAGAGAGAGAGAGAGAGAGAGTGTCGATAAAGCAAAATACGGACATAGTAGCATCATGATCGTTATTATAACAACAATACACTTTATTAAAAAAGTCCTCATGAGCAAGTACCAATTCATCACAACATCGAAGTATAAAGCATAAGCTTTCTTGAAAACTAACAAACTATGTTCTCAGTCAACAATGCAATTGCAATTCATCATGTTTTCAGGAAGGGTCTCATGTAGGAGATTTTTAGCAAGTCCACATACTCAACCATCATTTAGTCTTCTATGATTGCTAACACTCACAACATATATATGGAGCAAAAAATTTCAGCCGGACACATAGAAAGAAAGGGGCTTATTGATACGTCTATTTTGCATCATGTTTCCTACTGTTATTTATATTGTTGTTATGCTTTATAACACTTGTTGGAGTAATTCTAATGCCTTTTCTCTCATAAGATGCAAGGTTTACACAAAGATGGAGAATGTCGGCAGCTAGAATTCTGGACCTGAAAAAGCTATGTCAAAGATACCTATTCTGCCATATCCAAATGAGCTGAAATTTTACGGAGAATTATTTTGGTATAAATAAAAAATGCTGGAGAAAAGAACTACTAGAGGGGGGAACCCAGGCGTCCACAAGGAACCAAGGCGCGCCACACCTTCCAGGCGCGCCCTGGTGGGTAGTGGGCAGCCTGGCCCACCTCTGGTGCCCATCTTCTGGTATATAAGGTATTTTGACCTAAAAAATAAGGAGATGACTTTCAGGAGGAGCGCCGCCGTCTCGAAGCGGAACTTGGACAAGAGTACTTTTGCCCTCCGGCGGAGCGATTCCGCAGGTGGAACTTCCCTCCCGAAGGGGGAAATCAAAGCCATCGTCATCACTAACAACCCTCTCATCTTTGGGAGGCCAATCTTCATCAACATCTTCAACAACACCATCTCATCTCAAAACCCTAGTTCATATCTTGTGTTCAATCTTTGTACCGGAACCTCAGATTGGTACCTGTGGGTGACTAGTAGTGTTGATTACATCTTGTAGTTGATGCTAGATGGTTTATTTGGTGGAAGATTATATGTTAAGATCCATTATGCCATTTAATATTCCTCTGATCTTGAGCATGAATATTATTTGCGAGTAGTTGCCTTTTTTCTTGAGGCCACAGAGAAGTCATGTTGCAAGTAATCATGTGAATTTGATATTCATTCAATATTTTGATGATATGTATGTTGTGATTCCCTTAGTGGTGTTATGTGAATGTCGACTAAATGACACTTCACCATCTTTGGGCCTAAGGGAATGAATTGTGGAGTAGTTATTAGATGATGGGTTGCTAGAGTGACCGAAGCTTAAACCCTAGTTATGCGCTATTCTGTAAGGGACTGATTTGGATCCATATGTTTAATGCTATGGTTAGATTGTCATCTTAATTCTTCTTTCGTAGTTGCGGATGCTTGCGAGGGGGTTAATCATAAGTGGGAGGCTTGTTCAAGTAAGAACAACGCCCAAGCACCGGTCCACCCACATATCAAATTATCAAAGTAGCGAACGCGAATCAAACCAACACGATGAAAGTGACTAGATGAAATTCCCGTGTGCCCACAAGAACGCTTTGCTTATTATACGAGACCATTCCAGCCTGTCCTTTGATACAAAAAGGATTGGGCTACCTTCCTGCACTTTATTTACTATTACCATTACTTGCTAAATTATCTTACTATCAAACTACTTGTTACCGACAACTTCAGTGCTTGCAGAAATTATCTTACTGAAAACCGCTTGTCATTTCCTTTTGCTCCTCGTTGGGTTCGACACTCTTACTTATCGAAAGGACTACGATTGATCCCCTATACTTGTGGGTCATCAAGACACTTTTTTGGCGCCGTTGCTGGGGAGTGAAGCACTCTTGGTAAGTGGAAATCGGTAAGGAAAAAATTATATTATGTGCTGAAATTTATTGTCACTTGTTACTATGGAAAACAATCCTTTGAGGGGTCACCTCGACTGGAAACACAAAGAGTTTCCCCTAAACCTACTGCACCTACTGAAAATATTAGTTATGAAATTTCTTCGGGTATGACAGAGCAACTAATGGCTAATCCTTATGCAGGAGACAGAACGAAGAATCCCGATATGCATTTGATACATGTGGATGGAATTTGTGGAGTATTTAAGCTTGCAGGTTTACCCGGAGATGAAGTTAAGTAGAAGGTTTTCCCTTTATCTTTGAAAGGAAAAGCATTGGCATGGTATAGGCTATGCTATGATATTGGATTTTGGAACTGGAATCGATTGAAATTGGAATTTCACCAAAAGTTTTATCCTATGCATCTAGTTCATCGTGATCGGAATTATATATAATAGTTCCTACTGCTTATATTGAAAAACCACCTTTCCCTGTTAGGATAAAGGAACATGCTAAGGTATCAACAGTGGTTCGCAAAAGTAATATTAAAGCACCTAAACCCTTTGAACAAATTAAATAGAACCTAGTGTTGCTATGGTTAAAGATCTCTTGGTCGAAAATGTTGATGGGCATGTTATTGACTTCTTTGATGAAGCTGCTAGAATTGCTAAACCCGACACTAAAGATAAGAATAGACATGTTGTTGGCATGCCTGTCATCTCAGTTAAAATTGGAGATAATTGCTATCATGGTTTATGTGATTCGGGTGCTAGTGTGAGTGCTATTCCTTTTACCTTATACCAAGAAATTATGAATGGTATAGCACCCTCCGAAATAGAAGACATAGATGTTACTATTAAACTTGCTAATAGAGATACCATCACACCACTCGGGATTGTTAGAGATGTTGAAGTCTTCTATGGGAAAATAAAATACCATACTGATTTTCTAGTTCTTGGTTGCCCACAAGATGATTTTTGTCCCATAATTAAAGACCTTTCTTGAACACTGTCAATGCTAAGATAGATTGTCATAAAGAAACTTTCAATATTAATTTTGGTGGCCTGTCTCATGAGTTTAATTTACCTAAGTTCCGTAAACAACCTCATGATAAATAATTACCTAGTAAGGATGCAATAATTGGTCTTGCTTCTATGGACGTACCTCCTACTGATCCTTTAGAACAACATTTGCTAGACCAAGAAAATGATATGCACTTGCGTGAAAGAAATTAAATAGAGAAAATTTTATTTGAACAACAACCTATCCTTAAACACAATGTGCCTATTGAAACTCTAGGAGGTCCTCCTCCACCTAAAGGCGATCCTGTGTTTGAATTAAAACAATTTCCTCACACTCTGAAGTATGCTTATCTTGATGATAAAAAGATATATCCTGTTATTATTAGTGCTAACCTTTCAGAACACGAAGAAGAGAGATTATTAAAAATTCCGAGGAAGCACCCTGCTGCTATTGGATATACTCTTGATGATCTTAAGGGTATTAGTCCCACTCTCTGTCAGCCCAAGATTAATATGGAACTTGATGCTAAACCCGTTGTTGATCACCAACGACGTTTGAATCCTAAGATGAAAGGAGTGGTAAGAACTGAAATACTAAAGCTTCTGGAAGCAGGTATAATCTATCCCATAGCTGATAGTAGATGGGTAAGTCATGTTCATTGTGTCCCTAAGAAAGCAGGTATTACTGTTGTTCCTAATGATAAAAATGAACTTATCCCACAAAGAATAGTGACTGGCTATCGAATGGTAATTGATTTTAGGAAATTAAACAAAGCCACTAGAAAAGATCATTACCCTCTGCCTTTCATTGATCAAATTCTAGAAAGATTATCTAAGCACACACACTTCTGTTTTCTTGATGGATATTCTGGTTTCTCTCAAATATCTGTTTCACAACCTGATCAAGAGAAAACCACCTTTACTTGCCCTTTTGGAACTTATGCTTATAGACGTATGCCCTTTGGTTTATGTAATGCACCTGCTACCTTACAAAGATGTATGTCTGATGTATCTCTGATTTTTGTGAAAAGATTGTTGAGGTTTTCATGGATGATTTCTCCGTTTACGGAACTTCTTTTGATGATTTCTTAAGCAACCTTGATCTAGTTTTGTAGAGATATGAACAAACTAATCTTGTCTTGAATTGGGAGAAGTGTCACTTATGGTTAATGAAGGCATTGTCTTGAGGCATAAAATTTCTGAACAAGGTATTAAGGTGGATAAAGCTAAAGTTGATGCAACTGAGAAAATGCCATGTCCTAAAGACATTAAAGGTATTCTTAGTTTCCCTGGTCATGCTGGTTTCTATAGGAGGTTTATTAAAGACTTCTCTAAATTTTTAGGCATCTTACTAATCTTTTACAAAAGGATGTTCCATTTGTTTTTGATGATGATTGTGTAGAAGCCTTTGAAACACTTAAGAAAGCCTTAACTTTTGGACCTATTGTTCAACCACCTGATTGGAACTTGCCTTTTGAAATTATGTGTGATGCTAGTGACTATGCTGTTGGTGCTGTTCTAGGACAAAGAGTTGATAAGAAATTAAATGTTATCCATTATGCTAGCAAAACTCTAGAAAGTGCCCAAAGAAATTATGCTACTACTGAGAAAGAATTCTTTGTAGTTGTGTTCGCTTGTGATAAATTCAGATCTTACATTGTTGATTCAAAAGTAATTGTTCACACCGATCATGCTGCTATAAAATATCTTATGGAAAAGAAAGATGCTAAACCTAGACTCGTTAGGTGGGTTCTCTTTCTACAAGAATTTGACTTACATATCACTGATAGGAAAGGAGCTGAGAACCCCGTAGCTGATAACTTGTCTAGGTTAGAAAATATTATTGATGAACCACTACCTATTGATGATAGCCTCCCTCATGAACAACTAGCTATAATAAATGCTTCTCATAATACTCCTTGGTATGATGACTATGCTAATTATATCGTTGCTAAATTTATAGCACCTAGTTTCACATACCAACAAAAGAAAAAAATTCTTCTATGACTTAAGACATTACTTTTGGGATGACCCACATCTTTATAAAGAGGGAGTAGATGGTATTATTAGACGTTTTGTACCTGAGCATGAACAGGAACAAATCCTACGGAAGTGTCACTCCAAAGCCTACGGGGGACATCATGCAGGAGATAGAACTGCGCATAAGGTATTACAATTTGGTTTTTATTAGCCTACTCTTTTCAAGGATGCCCGTAAGTTTGTCTTGTCTTGTGATGGATGTCAAAGAATAGTTAATATCGGTAAGCGTCAGGAAATGCCTATGAATTATTCACTTGTTGTTGAACCTTTTGATGTTTGGGCTTTGATTATATGGGACCTTTCCTTCCTCTAATCGGTACACACATATTTTGGTTGCTGTTGATTATGTCTCTAAGTGGGTAGAAGCCATTCCAACTAGCAGTGCTGATCATAACACCTCCATTAAAATGCTTAAAGAAGTTATTTTCCCAAGGTTTGGAGTCCCTAGATATTTAATGACTCATGGTGGCTCACACTTTATTCATGGTGCTTTCCGAAAAATGCTTGCTAAATATGATATTAACCATAGAATAGATCACCCTATCATCCTCAATCTAGTGGTCAAGTTGAACTTAGCAATAGAGAAATAAAATTAATATTACAAAAAATTGTCAATAGGTCCCGAAAGAATTGGTCTAAGAAACTTGATGATGCACTTTGGGCCTATAGAACAGCTTATAAAAACCCTATGGGTATGTCTCCATATAAAATGGTTTGTGGAAAAGCTTGTCATTTGCCTCTTGAGTTAGAACATAAAGCGTATTGGGCAATTAAAGAACTCAATTATGATTCCAAACTTGCTGGTGAAAAGAGGTTATTTGTTATTAGCTCACTAGATGAATGGAGAACCCAAGCTTATGAAAATGCCAAACTGTTCAAAGAAAATGTAAAAATATGGCATGATAAACGAATCCAAAAGCGGGAATTCAAAGTTGGTAAATATGTTCTATTGTACAATTCTTGTTTTAGATTTTTTGCAGGAAAACTTCTTTCCAAATGGGAAGGACCATTATGATCGAAGAAGTTTATCGCTCTGGAGCTATCAAGATTAATAATGCTGAAGGTACCAATCCGAAGGTGGACAATGGACAAAGAATCAAGCACTATATTTCAGGTACGCCTATTAATGTTGAAACTAACATTATCCAAACCTTGACACCGGAGGAACACATAAAAGAAACCTTCCAGAACACTCTAGAACCGTAAAAAGGAAGAGGTGTGTGATACGGTAAGTAAACGGACCCCTCGGGCACCTTCCCGACTCCGGTTTCCTTCCATATACTTGTTTCCCAATATAAAAAATCTTTATATATACCCCCGGATGATTTGGCCACCTTATCACGGAGAAATCCTCTTTTCTTGTTTCGTGTTGTTTTCTGTTAGATCTATGAAGCCAGGCATCATGTCTTCTCCCTCTTCCTACAACGTAGAAGATGATGTTGGGTTGCTATAGGTAGAATTGAGGGGAGAGGGGATCGAGGAGGCATCCATGGAAGAAGGTGAAGGGAACTCGCTTGGAACCCAATCGATCTCCGGCCTCCGAGCGGGGCACTCTGGCTCGCATTTCCACTATCCCTAATCCCCATCAAGCCATGAGTTCAACAAACGATCAAGGAATCCATGAAGTGCAAGAGGGAATCCCTCCAAGGAGGCCCTTAATCAGGTTACATCGAAACAATTTTCATAATTTGATTCATAACTACGGGGTCAAAAATACTCCTCGTGTGCACATACCGTCCAATTGGGACATATCTCGTCCAAGAGAAAGCGATGCATGAACAAACTCCTGGGGACCGAAGAATAAACACATTATGGTTGAGGTGGTGAGGAACACTGATTTGCTTCGTCGAGCCCTCCAGGAAATTCAAAGTTTGAGGGAGGCCCTCAGAAATATTTTGGAGGAAAAGACCACCTAATTATTCCACACTCGCTATTTGTAATATATTGTGATATATTCTAACTTTATGATAACAACACCTATTTTTATATTTTAGTTCTCCGATATCATACAAGGCTATCTTCTTCATACCCACAATGTAGTTTTATTTCTCGTTTCCAGATGGAAGCAAACGTTCGGTGTACGTAGAGTCGTATTAGTGGCAGATATGACTTGAGAGAATATTTATCTTACATTTAGCTCCTTGTGGGACACTCCATACTTATCACTTCCACCTTTGGAAATTTCTACGATGATTCCTTGCACTTGGGGATTATCAAGCTCTTTTCTGGCGTCGTTGCCAGGGAGCAATGGCGTGGGGTTGATATTCTCGTGTGTGCTTGTTTGCTTTCTTCACTAAGTAGATTTTGTTGTCCCTTTTGTTTTTGTTTTCTTTAGTTGTGGGTGAAACAAACAATTTTTTCTAAAGAATACAAAATACAAAAAAATTACTTGCCTCTTATGCCTAAAAACTTTTTTCAAAAAGAGAAGTGATTGGAAGGTTATGCATTGGAGAAGTGAGGGTCGACCTTAAACACTTGTGTTCATGCTCATGGAAACAATGTAGATTTTTTCATGGAAGTTTCTAAAAAATAATTATCCCATTATATATATCCATGTATTATAAAAATAATGTGTCAAGTTTTGGCTTTATGATGATTAGATTGCTTGTTTGCTATGTGCGGTGCAAAAACAGAAACTTTGGCTGTAGTGCGTGAATTTACATTTTTACACAGTACTGCTAGGAAAATTGAATGTCAAAAGTTTCTGAAATTCTTACACAGTAATGCTATGAATTTTTTTTATTTTTTCCTATATTTTAAGAATTTTTGGATTTACATAAGTATGGTAAATTTTCAGATTGCTACAGATTGTCCTGTTTTTTACAGATTCTGTTTTCTATGTGTTGTTCGCTTATTTTGATGAATCTATGGGTTGTATCGGGGGGTATGAACCATGGTGAAGTTGGAATATAGTAGATATAATGCTAATATGAAATTGGAATATGTTTACAATAGTACCTAAAGGTAGTGATTTGCCTTATTATACTAACGGATCTGAGAAGGGTTTTTGTTAAGTTTTGTGTGGATGAAGTGTTCAAAGATCGAGGAGGTATCGATATATGAAGAATATGGGGAGACAAGAGTTCAAGATTGGGGATGCCCAAGGCACCCCTAGTAAATATTTCAAGGATACTCAAGCAACTAAGCTTGGGGATGCCCTGGAAGGCATCCCATATTTATTCTTCAACAATTATCGGTATACCTCGGCTTTTGTTTTGTTCACATGATATGCGTATTTTGTGTTTTTATTTTCCTTTATGCACCATGCTAGTATGAGAAGTCCTTCATGTCTTTATAGAATACTCTTTGTGCTTCACTTAAATCTTTTGAGTATGGCTTTATAGAATGCTTCGTGTTCTTCACTTATATATTTTGAGCTTGGATATTGGTCAATCTATATTAATTGTAGAATGCTCTATGAACTTCACTTATATCTTTTGGAGTATGAATAAAATTATCATGGGCTTGGAAGGGTATCATTAAATCAACATGCCTAGCTAAAAAAACATTAAAGAAAAGCACTTGTTGGGAGACAACCCAATATTTATACCTACTGCTTTTGCGTGTTCACATGATTAAGCTACTGTAGTAATCATGTTTTACAGCTTTGTTTCAATAAAGTGCCAAGAAAAGCCTTTGTGATAGTGTGCATGATGGTTGATTTGATTCTGTGCAAAAACAGAAACTTTTGTGCCTAGCAACAGAATTGTTTAAAATCACTAGAGAGTCGAAAAATTATGAATTTTTTATAGATGATTGATATATAAATTTTCTATGTTTTCCTAATTTTTCAGAATTTTTGGAGTAACAGAAGTATGGTTACTGTTCAGATCATTACAGACTATTCAGTTTTTGACAGATTATGTTTTCAATGCTTAGGTTGCTTGTTTTTCTAGTTTTGATGGCTTATATTGCTCAATATAAATTGTAGAAATGATATGGTATAGTAGGCATTGTGTGAGAACAATTATGAATCTTATCTTGACAGTACCAAAGTGAATGATTTGTCTTTCTCATACTAACCCATCTCATGAAGTTCCGTCAAGTTTTGTGTGATTGAAGTTTTCAAGTTTTGGTTGAGATATCGATATGAGGAGAATAAGGAGTGACAAGACCCAAAGCTTGGGGATTCCCAAGGCACCCCAAGATAAAATTCAAGGAAGATACAAGCAACTAAGCTTGGGGATGCCCCGGAAGGCATCCCCTCGTTCGTCTTCAACACTATCGGTATACCTTACTTGGAGCTATATTTTTATTCGTCACATGATATGCGTTTTGCTTGGAGCGTATTTTCATTTTACTAGCTGTTTGAATAAAATCATTGGACCTTAAATCTTGAATGAGAAAGAGTCCTCACATGGCTATTTAACTAATTGACTATGCATTGATCTTCACTTATATCTTTTTGGAGTAGTTTTGTCGTTTACTCTCATGCTTCACTTATATCCTATGAGTAAATGGTTGAATGAATTGAATATCATAAATCTGAAATTATATATGTTTTATATGCTTATCCCATGGGGAGTACTGACTTCCACATATAAGAAGTATAGGTGGTAAAATTTATTGAAAGTTAGCAAACACTGCACTGGTCACTTGAACAATTCATGAAAGAATATTGAAGGAAGAGAGATTTCACATATAAATATACTATCTTGGACATATTCTATGATTGTGAGCCCCTTTAATTATTTTCAAACTTGAGCAAATTAGTTGAAGTTGGACAAGGAAGACAACGTAATGAGTTATGTTTGGGTATATTTGTATAGAAGTTATATTGTTATGGATCCTCCAACATGTGGTGCTTGCTTAGGATCTTTTGCTAGCCAAAAATTTGTACTAAGTAGAGATACTACTTGTGCATCCAAAAACCCTTAAACCCCATTTCTTGCCATGAGTGTCCACTTCCATGACGATAAATCGCGCGTCGTGGAAGTGTTTTCGTCAAGGGTAACTGACACGTGGCATCCACCGTAACGGGTCGCTGTTAAGCTATCGGGTTCTGGTTTGGATCCGATAACCCGTTAACAGCCCTGACCAGTGGGGATTTTCCACGTGTAAAATTCTCATTCGCCGGAGTATCCACGTGTCAGCTCAGTCTTGGGAAAGATGTCATCCAGCGAATGGACGGTATGTGCCTATGATACGTCGACACATGGCATGGCCCAACAGTGGCCCATTCAGGTCAAAAGGCCGGCCCATTTGACTTAGTCAAAAGGTAGCGGCCCGGCGCATCGAAGGCCTGTTAACGGCCTGTTCGCATATAGCCATTTATAGCCCGCTAACTCACGGCCCGTTATAACATATCCGAATTAGGCCCAGTAGCGCCATATGGGCTGTCCAATATGATTCCAACCCGTTGTAACTTCCGGCCCATGTATGGCCCATGACGTCTTTCGTCCCATATGAGGTCCTTTCTAAATCTTGGCCCATAAACGACCCATGGTGAAACTGGCCCATAATGAACATTATATAGCTTTAAACCCATTAAAGGCCCATTATTTCATTGGGCTATTTCAGCCCGTGTTATCTTCTAGCCTTCTAAGGGCCCATTTAATGTTGGGCTCATTTTCGGCATTCGATTACTTACGGTCCATTACTGGCGTGTTCCTTATGGGCAAAACTCAACCCTTGGTTAAAGTTTGCCCGTGTGTGGCCCTTTAATCCATTGGGCTGTTTTCATGGCGTCATCAAATATGGCCCATTAACGACCCGTTATGCCTGTCATTGGAATTTAGCCCATTGTACACATGGGCCTGTTAACGGCCCATAAACAGACGATTCCCATTATAGCATGTTTACGACCCACATTGCGGTCCATTAATTGTCCATGAAAGTACGGCCCATGTTTGGCCAATCGATCATACGGCCCATAAAAGTCCCATTGAATCTACGACCTATAGAAGGCCCATGGATCATATAGACCTTAGGCGGCCCACTACAGTAGGCAGCAGGACCATGGTTACAACGATCAGTATGTTGCCCATGTTTACTGTGGCCTAGTTCTAAATAAAAAGGTTACCGCGGAAAAATAACTGCAGGGACTACCAGCAAAAAGATAAACAAGAAAATAAGGAAATAAATAAGCAAGCAACTTACGCTAGGCTATTACGGCTATTACATATATTGCATCCACTGGGCATCAAAGTCGCCACCAGTGCAAATATAGTGACCAAAGCAACATATTACATACACTGGGCGTCTAAATTGGCCACCAGTGAAAATAAACGCGGCATCAAAACAAGTCCAGAACTGAAACCACTTCAGAAGAGCTCAACAAACGATATCCTGGATACCCACCATGCTGGCAAGAAGCTTAGCAAGCTTATTAGTTTTCTCTTGTTTGGCGCTAAAATCGTTCAGCGCTCGCTGTTGCAACAAAGATTATGCATCTGAATTCTGCAGGAGCTTCCTCAGTCCTTCGGCTTCTTGCCGCAGCACAACTGACTAATGCCTTTCAGCTTGTAGCTGAGACTGAAGAAAGCCGAAGTGATTCAGGCAGTGAGTTTGAAGAGCTTGTGCCAGCGGTAGTGGCCAGTAACTCGAACACTACATCAACGCAGGACTTTGGGGTTGTCTCACTGTCTACAAGATAGTTTTTATCACCTTTCTTGGAGACCAACATGGTTGTCTCACTATCTTCAACCTTATCTGCATTAATTTCTGTACCATTGCATAATGGGGTGCTCTTCTCCAATATTCCATTCGCGTTCTACAAGAGAAACAAGCAGACACATAACGTGCTTAGCATGTAGTATATGAAACTCATTTTGGTTCAGTAGTAAGGTGGACAGGATAACAACATGAAACAAACATATATCTATGTACTATGGTCACTATATTGTCCATATCATTCTAGTTTATGTTGCCAAATCAAGACAGAGACACAGTTCAAATCATATATTTTTAAGACACAACAGCATAGACAGAATATAAGTGTGGGAAACTACACAACACTGCCAACACTTGTAATGTGCATGACATGAGAACATAACTGTTTATACAACTGAAACTGAAATCAACATAGAGCAAGAAGTTAGAACAACAATCCCGTTAAAGAAATAGGTTTAAAACATACCTATTGTGCCATTGGAGTTTCAATTGGATCCTTCAAATTCGAAATTAGTTGGTATGAGTAAATACAGTGATGCAAGAGCAAAGACATATGGACCATAGCTATGGAATCTGACCTGAGAATCTGCTTTAAACGTGGAGTTTGGGTTCGCTGTTGTGGTCTTCGTGCTTTGGGCACTGCAGTTGCTTTACAAACTGCTCATGTGGGGGTAGTCTGTGGTGGACAGGGTGTTGTGTCAACTAGAAGTGGGTTACTATCCGCCGGGGTTGGGGTTAGATGAGCTGTAGCTGGTTCTCTATCCAAGGGTGTAAGTGTCAATCTGGAAGAGTCTCGATTATGTGTGGTGGGGCTAGTTCGTGGGCTAGTACAACCATGGTTCTATCTGCATCGACGGGTAGCACCGTATTTTGTGAAGAATGGGTTTTTAGATACTGCCATCACCCCCTCCAATTCAAATGGCTGATAAACAAGAAAAGAAATTGAACGTATAGACATTGTATGATAGACAGATGTGGTAATTCACATATATGTTGTCTAACCAAACATGACAGCATGACACAATTTCACATATATGATGGCTAACTAAATAGGATAGCAGGACACAGTTTCAGATATATGATGGATAACTTAACAGGATATAATGGCATAATTCAACATATGATGAGTATCTAAGCAGGATGACATGATGAAACTATATGATGTCTTTCTAAAATAGGTTGGGATGAAATAATTCATATACATGTTGTCTAAGTATACAGGATGGCATGATATAATTCACATAATTGATTCATATACTAAGTAGCTGGCACTCGCATGTATGATCTCTAAACTAAGCAAATGGCATTGCATATTGTGTATATGATGTCTAAACTAAGCAATGCAAGACACCATATGCATGATATGAGAAATATAAGCATTCCAAGTTAGAGCATACACCTCAGGTGGGATATAGGACTGGTCATCTGTCTCTGAATCCTCCTCTGAGGAGCTACCTGTAACCATCGAGATATATGCTTTATTAGGTACCATTGCCTGCTCTGAAGAACTTGTTTTCACTCCAAATTTTTCCATAACCGGCTCAAATGGCTGATACACATGAAGAGTAATTCAATATACACTGATTGTCGACAAATGGAATACGTAATGAAAAAAAGGTGGCATGATATAATTCAGATATATGATGCCTGGCTACATGGCGGTGCATAATTCACATATATGATAACTTGCTAAAAACTTGGCATTGCATAATTCACATATCTGATATAGAAAGCAAACATGAGGCATTCACACAAAGCATGTCTAATCTAAGCAGATGACATGGCAATGCAAGACACCATATGCATGATATGAGCAATATAACCCTGCCAAGTTAGAGCATACACCTCGGGGAATCTGTTGGTCATCTGTCTCTGAATCCTCCTCTGAGGAGCTATCTGTAACCAGCAAGAAATTTGCATCAACGGGTAGCACTGACTGCTCAAAAGACCTTGTTTTCACTCTAGATTTTCCCATGACCGACTCAAATGGATGATGCACAGGAAGAGTAGATGAATGTAAACATTGTTGACAAATGGAATACATTATGGGAAAAAATATGGCACGATACAATTCACATATACGATGACTGGCTAAATAGGATGGCATCGCATGATTCATGTATATGATGCCTGGCTAAAGAAGATGGCATTGCATACTTCACATATACTCCCTCCGTTCCTAAATATTTATCTTTTTAGAGATTTCAAATGGACTACCACATACGGATGTATATAGACATATTTTAGAGTCTAGATTCACTCATTTTGCTCCGTATGTAGTCATTTGTTGAAATCTTTAAAAAGAAAAATATTTAGGAATGGTGGGAGTATGATATAGAAACCAAACAGGTGGCATTCACACAAAGCAAATCTAAACTAAGCTGATGACATATAAGATGTATAAATTAAGCAATGCGAGGTGCCATATGCATGATATGACCAACATCAGCATGCCAGGTTAGAGCAAACACCTCAGGGGGTAAATAGGACTGGTCGGCTCCCTCTGAATCCCCCTCTGAACAGTTATCTTCCTCTGGAATACAATCTGGAATGGGGGAGGGGGCCCCCACTTCGCCCACCATGGAGCGGCGTCTGCATGACATTATATTCCCACGCAACGGTCTTCTCTTTTTCTCTACATGTTCAGTACGATTGTGTACAATAACTGACATGCATAATAAAAAACATAGTTAGATTATGTAAGGCCTAAGGGGTGCATGAAGAAATCAAGACTGATGGTAGCAAACAAGTGGATAGATCCAAAACTAATGATAGCAGGCAGATGATAGCTTCAGTTTAAAAAGATAGACGATGGATCATCCACTGTTTGTTGCCCACCCAACATGAACCACATAGAAGACCCCATATGAACAAGATAGTAGACAAATACTATTCGTTGCTGCCTTGATATGTGCCTCACAGGCATTTTAAAACTCAAGTTTGAACATTAGTCTGGACCTGACATGGAGTCTAAGAGGTGAACAGGACGATAAAGTAGCAGGTAATAATAACCGTTGTATAATGTAAGCAGACATGAAAGAGTGCGACCTCTCTTCCGGAACTGTGTAGTCCTCAGGTTCATCTGCTCAATCGATGATGGTAATGCAGTTGGCGTGTCTGCCGACAACGAGGAAGATGGTCTGAGGCGGTGAAAGAAGGTCTGCAGGGGGAATCTCTGCTGCAGTGAACACTTCCATCGATGGTGCACCTCAGATGGGGTGGATGGCGACACGACAGGAGCGGGACAAAACACACAGAGTTTTCTTTGACACCTATCTGAAAATGAAGTAAATCTTCAAGGGCTCCTTCGAATTGGAGGATTCTAAAAATGCAGGGACAGGAAAAACACAGGAATAGAACAGGAATGCATGTGTGAAATAGAGCATTTGCAAACATAGGATTTCTGTCAACCTGGGTGTTTGGTTCACATGAATTGGAAGAACACAGGAATGGAGAAACATGGTCAAATTAAAATCAAACCACATGAAAATGTAAAATAAGAATCTTATTATGCCAGTAATGCAATTAGTCCTATTCTTCATGCATATTAATTTGAATAGACGTCCAAGTGGATATTAAAAATCCTGCATTTTTTCTTTGAAAGAGACACCAAAGGAAAAAATCCTCCAGTTTTGCTTTGCTCCATTCCTTCTAACCAAATGCACGAATAGTAGTGCCTTCGTAAAGTTTCCAATTCCTATGTTTCCCTTCACTCTTTGTTTGAACCAATGGCGATTCTAGTAGGCAGTCTTCAACAGGCTGAAGCCTGCCCTCGAAATATTTTGTGAGCTTAGATTTGGTCCACATGAATATCATATAATGGCTATCTTGCTAAACCAATTCAAATTGTGGTTCAAAAGAGCATTTAGTTTTCTCCCTGTTAACTTTGTGACCACGATTCATTTATTTCTAGATTTGCAACTGCTTTGAACCAAAGGATCCCTGAGGGATCGACATGAATGCAGAGTAACAAAGTGATGCGACGAGTGTACAACCTCTTTGGCATAGCCTTGTCGACCTCAGCATCATTGGGTTGGACGTGGAGGATGGTGATGCTGGTATGACTGTCGGGGGCGGGGAAGAAGATCTAAGGCCTCTGAAGACGGCGCAGAGGGTACTGCTCCACTGTGATAGACGGTTCTGTCGTTGGAGCAGCTCCGGTGAGGTGGACGATGGCGAGGCTGAAGCAGGACAAGACAAACAACGTTAATCTGAAGTGGGACTCTAATAGCATCTGCAATAGATGATGTAAAATACATCACCAAAAAGTGCTAGATGTAAAATGCATCAGCCGTGCCACGGCCGCTCCGACAGTTGCTGTAAATACTGTTCACTCTGAACTTAACTGAAGAAACTGAACTTTACATTCAAAACTGAATTTTACTGTCAAAATTGAATTTTACTGACGAAACTGATTGAATTACTAGCAGAGCACTACAATAGAATCGAAGTTTAGGGCGTTCGAGCACTAGTAGCAGAGAAGCAGTGATCGAAATCTGCAGTCGCTCGAGCAGGGAACGCACTAGCAGAGAGCGGGTCGTGCAGCAGCACCGCGAGCGAGTGCTAAAGCAGCAACTCATGTAGATGTCGCAGGTCGTGCAGCAGCAGCAGCGAGAGCAAGAGCACAGCAGAGCAGCAGCACGAACGAGAGCAAGAGCGGACCAACAACAAGAGTGGAGCAGCAGCACGAACGAGAGCAAGAGCGGAGCAACAGCACGACCGACAGCAATAGCAGAGCAGAGTAGCAGCACGAATGAAAGCAAGAGCAGTGCAGCAACGCGACCGACAACAAGAACGGAGCCGCAGCACGAGCGAGAGCCAGAGCAGCAGCAGCATGAGCGAGAATCGGAGCAGCAGCAGCTAGTGCTGGTGTGGAAGTCAATGTCGAGGAAGCAACGACATGGGGGAGAGACGTCGTGGAGGAAGTGGCGGGCGACGACGCCGTTGAAGGAGACCCGCCATGGCTACTCGATATCGAGCATCGGCAGCCCCGTGAAATCGAATAAAAGATAAAATGTAGGAGTGAGTGCAGAACCTCCTTGGTGGCACCGAGTAGGCCTCGGTTTCATCAGAGGAATTGGTGAGGGTGCTGCGGTTCCGGTGGGGCAGGTCAAGATAGCGCTGTGGGGATGGAGGTGGCGCGATAGACGAGGTGAACGTTGGGGTAGCTCCTTGGAGGTGGAGGACGGGGCAGCTGATCTGGCGGGACGATGAGATCGATGATGGATCCTCATCCGGTGCGGTGGATGACGGACGTCGAGCTGTTGCTGTGGACGACGTCGCCGGGGAAGAGTCTCCGGCTGGGCGGTGGTCGGAAGGCCGACGGTGGAGTGTGGGGTTTCGCGAGTTTTGGCGGCCTCGGTGTACAAATAGGGGGCGAAGGGGAAGGTAGGGGGAGCCATGGCTTAGGGACGCGCTTGTTCAAAATGTGGGGTAAGTTACGAACGTACCACACCGGTTTTGACCATGTGACGCCGAGGCGGCATTTCCGGCTGAGGGGTAAAAGGGGGATTTCATGTGTCTAGGCCGCGGGACCGATTTCGGATGAGGAGGCAGTTTTTGCGTGCGTCGAAATTTCGGGATAACAAGGCGCGGCGCAGGTTGAAGAGGCGGGAGTTTCACAGCAGAAGAGACAAAAGATACTCGAGCTTGAAAATTTCAGGATAACAAGGCGGGGATTCCATGTTCGGCAGAACAAACTTAACGTGTAAAAAACAATTCATACAAGACACAAGAGAGTCATGTCCCATTTTACTATATTGCTATAAATGCCATTGAAAAAAATACAAGAAAAATGTAAGAAAATCGGGAGAACAAGATTAGCCTGTATAGTACCAAATCAATTCACACTTCCCTCAACAACAACAAAAAACAAATCAATTCCCACCACAAGAAAGATTCATGTCCCTTTTTATATGATTATAGATTCCAGGTTCTCGAATTTCAATTTTTGAATCCACATTATGTTGAATTCGAATATACCGTTCGGTGATCTTGCGGTTTATAATGGATGTAGTCCTACATTTTGATCTTCCATCTTATATGAACATTTTACTCCACCCTATGAATATATATATATATTGTCATCTACCATATGGACTAAATTTGAATCAATTTTCCTTATTTGAATACGATTGTAGTCAATTTATACCATCATTTAAATATTATCTTGATAACAAAAAAACATGCACATAGTAGTAATCATATTTCAATATGAACTACATGTACCATACGATCACCAATTCAAATATTTGTATCCATTTTGTGTTGGATTCAAATCACAGTACATTGATCTAGGTAGCGAGATGTTCGGGATAATCTAAACCCTGTTTTCATATGTATAATTTTTGGCTGAATTGGGACAAGTTTTGGTATAAGCTTCTTGCAAACCGGAGCTTCTCAAGAAGCCTCGTGGTTCCGAGAGGGAACATGTCACCTTTGTGTGCGAAACGATATACACTGCCTCCCCCTAATTTTCTTTACAGAGGCAACATAGAACTATATGAGTGCCCTATTAAATTTTGGAATTATTCTGGGTTCGTTTGGCCTTTTTTATACATTAATTGAGTTTCTGGTCATTTAATGCACATAATTCAAATTTGAACTACAAACACATGCTCTGGTGCACCAAAGTTGGTTGAAAAATCACATGTGTGTCCTTGGGTGAATTTCTAGGTCCCATGCAACAAATGGTAATGAAATTCAAACATCTGGGCGTCGTCGTCGTGGCTCGGCTAAGAACATTGAGAAACTTGGTTTTTAAGCTCTTGTAAATCCAAAATACGCCTGAAAATCATGAAACTTGGCATGGTGTCATGTCATGGCACTAACATGCTATGGTAAAAAAATTGGCCGAATTGCAACAAGTTTTGGTATAAGCTTCTTTCAAACCGGAGCTTCTCTCAAGAAGGCTCGTGCTTCTGAGAGGGGACGTGTCACCTTTGTGTTAGAAATGATATACGCTGCCCACCCCCCTTGATTTTCCTTACAGAGGCAACGTAGAACTATATGAGTGTCGTGTTAAATTTTGGAATTATTGCGGGTTCGTTTGGCCTTTTTTATACATTAATTGAGTTTCTGGTCATTTAATGTGCATAATTCAAATTTTATCTACAAGAACATGCTCCAGTGCACCAAAGTTGGTTGAAAGATCACATGTGTGTCCTCGGGTAAATTTCTAGGTCCTATGCAAGAAATGGGAATGAAATTCAAACATCTAGGCGCCGTGGCTCTGCCGAAAACATTGAGAAACTTGGTTTTTTAATTACTGTAAATCCAAAACACACATGAAAATCATGAAACTTGGCTTGGTGTCATGACATGGCACCAACATGTTATGGTAATTTTTTTGGCCGAATTGGAACAAGTTTTGGTATAAGCTTCTTGCAAACCGGAGCTTCTCTCAAGAAGGCTCATGCTTCTGAGAGGGAACATGTCACCTTTGTGTGCGAAATGATATATGTTGCCCCCTTGATTTTCTTTACAGAGGCATCATAGAACTATATGAGTGTCGTGTTAAGTTTTGGAATTATTTCGGGTTCGTTTATTCTTTATACATTAGTTGAGTTTTTGGTCATTTAATGTGCATAATTCAAATTTGAACTACAAGCACATGCTCCAGTGCACCAAGTTGGTTGAAAAATCACATGTGTGCCCTCGGGTAAATTTCTAGGTCCCATGCAAGAAATGGGAATGAAATTCAAATATCTGGGCGTCATGGCTCGGCCGAAAACATTGAGAAACTTGGGTTTTTAATTCCTGTAAATCCAAAACACGCATGAAAATCATGAAAATTGGCTTGGTGTCATGACATGGCACCAACATGTTGTGGTAATTTTGCTGTTTGATTTGCGAAGGCGCACACATTAACAATCAACAAAGTCATTTTGGAACAAGTGCTGTCACATTACAATCGGAAACACAAGTATTATTGAAACCGTGGGCATTCTACTTACCATTTACGTGCCGCCACGCATCCCCTTTTTTTATTGGCTAGGAGGCGCCGTGCGGGGTAGCTATTTGAGTACGGAGATGTGCGATCAGACCCCTGCGCATGCTTATCAGGAGGAGAGCCCTTTGACCACCATCTATCGCCCACCTCTCTCCCAAGGTCTCCATTAATGGTGCATGCGCCCATGTTTAATGGCGTGGCTATGTCTCACTCGACTGAGATTTAAGGGAGAAAAAAGAAAATTTTGCATGGATCTTGATGTAAGATCTGACGGACCTATATAGCATCTACCGCGACTTATAGCAAGACTGATGAACATATAAGGACGACGACAGTGGATAATAATTGTCTTACATATTTAGGAAGATAATTTAAAAAGCCACATGCTGCTACGCCCGAAATACAGAAGGGCAAAAGAAGAAGGAAGGCGCATACAATGATCTGGCTCGCTGATCTCTACTTTCTTGATGCACTGTAGGTTGCGGAGACTAGTTCTCGCGGCGAGCGGCAATGATCTCTTTCATCAGTTTCATGTCCTTAATATGCTGCTTGGCAGCATCCACGGATTCCTCCACCAGCCTTTCGTGCTCGATGCACAGCATGGCATTCTCGTACATAAGTTTCTTGACGATGACACATGTCCTCTTCAACAAAGTAGCGGCCTCCTCCGCCTGCTTGGCCCTTCCGGCGATCTTCGCCCTTAGCAGGTCGCGCTCGGTACGGAGCTTCGCCTTGTCCTCCCCTAGTCCCCGGATGATGGTGGTAGCATTTTCAAACGAGGCATTCATCTCGTCCTGCAGCTTCATCCAGCCGAAGAAGTACCAGAGCGGTGCCCCGAGGGGGGCACAACCCACCAGGGTGCGCCTGGGGGCCCAGGCGCGCCCAGGTGGGTTATGCCCACCTTGGTGGCCTCCCGCACCGCCTCTTTGCTCTATAAATACCCTAATATTCCAGAAACCCTAAGGGAGTCGACGAAAATCAATTCCAGTCGCCGCAAGTTCCAGAACCACCAGATCCAATCTAGACACCATCACGGAGGGGTTCATCATCCTAATTGGTGCCTCTCCGATGATGCGTGAGTAGTTCATTATAGACCTACGGGTCCGCAGTTAGCAGCTAGATGGCGTCCTCTCTCTCTCTCTTTTGATTCTCAATACAATGGTATCTTGGAGATCTATTTGATGTAAGTCTTGTTGCGGTGTGTTCGTTGGGATCCGATGAACTTTGAGTTTATGATCAGATCTATGTTTTTATCCATGAAAGTTATTTGAGTCTTTTGATCTCTTATATGCATGATTACTTATAGCCTCGTATTTCTTCTCCGGTATTTGGGTTTTGTTTGGCCAACTCGATCTATTTATCATGCAATGGGAAAAGGTGCTTTGTGATGGGTTCGATTTTACGTTGCTTGATCCCAGTGACAGAAGGGGAACCGACATGTATGTATTGTTGCCATTAATGATAACAAGATGGGGTCTATTTCTACATAAATATATCTTGTCTACATCATGTCATAGTTCTTATTGCATTACTCCGTTTTTCCATGAACTTGATACACTAGATGCATGCTGGACAGCGGTCGATGTGTGGAGTAATAGTAGTAGATGCAGGCAGGAGTCGGTCTACTAATCTTGGACGTGATGCCTATATAATGATCATTGCCTGGATATCATCATGATTATTTAAAGTTCTATCAATTGCCCAACGGTAATTTTTTTACCCGCCGTATGCTATTTTTCTCGAGAGAAACCACTAGTGAAATCTACAGCCCGCGGGTCTCTTCTTTATTATATTTGCCTCCGCGATCTATTTTTATTTGCTTTTATTTTCAGATATTTTAATCCAAAAATACAAAAATACCTTGCTGCAGTTTTTATTTATTTATTTTATCTCGCGTTCCCGCGAGATCTATTTATCCAATTTACTACAATTTTACCTATCTTTTTGCCCGTGAGGGATTGACAACCCCTCTCTTACGTCGGGTTGCAACCTATCTTTGTTTACACCCACTCTTTCCACACATGGATTCACTTTCATGCACACCGCCACATCATATTAGATCGAAGAGCCAGAGTTTTCGCGACATTTGTGTTCTTTGGTATGCATGCATATTATTGATGTGGGTAGTAGTAATATGTGATGTTGCTTGAATATAATATTATTTGTATGCCTTGTGTGCTTTTGTTTTATCCTTTCTTTTGTATATTTCTTTGGGCCCTTGGTCTTACCTTATTTTCCCTTTATTAAAGTTGCTCATCCACCGACACCGGACCTGAAGAATCAGCAATGAGTTCAAATATTTGGAAGCTCGGCTAAACATTATGGAATTCTCAGCCGATTGCATTATATTGGAAATATCTTGTGTGACTGCAAAAAAACATATCTTGGCTTGACTATCAGCATCAAGTCTACATCGGTGTGCAATTTTCAGAGCAGTAATAATGAAATCAACCGAAAGACAGATTGTGTGCAAGACCAACAGTATATATCGAGTCAAAGGTATGGTTCATATACAAGGTTGATTCTGCTATGAGTAAGATTTGAAGCATGCTATACACTGGAAGCCTTCCAGATTGTACTATGAATTCAATGCTCGGCAAGAGGGATAGTCGAACAGCCTTTGGTAGCAGAAATATTAAAGGGTATATATATGGCATTCAGTCAGTATACCATAGTAAGAAGCTTCTATTGTAAGCAACTCAGTCTTCCCTCATAAGCAACCCAAGAAGCTTCCAATGCAAGATTCCTCTGTCTTCCCAAGTATGATATATGGATGACTTCTAGTACAAGATACCCAGGCTTCTTCCGCAAGCTACTGCAAAAGCTTCTGGCACAAGGTACCGAGTCTTCCCCAGCAAGTCTTTAAAGGGGGAAGCTTCTGAAGTACGGTACCGAACCTTCTTTAGCAAGCTGTCTGATGAAAGCTTTGAGCACAAGCTATTCAGTCTTCCTCAGCGCGATGGCTTTCAACACAAGTTTCCTCAGTATTGCATTAGTACAAGGTATTACACAGTGAGTTGGCAGCATAGGGCAGCGCATCTCAAAAGTTGGATCCACAACAGTTTGGTCAGGAACACGAGCCAATCTGGACACAAGTGTCTCTCTCAGGAACCAAATGCTCAGCTACACATGCTTTCATTGTGAGCATACAACCAAGGTCTTGCAAGTCACTCGAACGAGGATGTAAATAGAATCTGACAACTAAATGAGTATTGTTAAAAGAAGGAAGCTAGTATACACCTTAGTGTGACAAACGACTATGAAGGATGACGACAACCTGTGAACCTGGTATATGATCCTGATGAGCCCTTGTCTACTTTTCTCTAGCAACGGCACCATGCCTGTGTTATGAGCAGTTTTTGGCCGTCCGGGGTGGATGACGACTTTATATTTCTCCATTCAACAATTGTCACGAGTTCTGAGCTGCTTTCCGGTCATCTCGTACAACTGTTGAGTTTCTATTTGTGACAGTGGCCATATGCTCTGAGCTGCTTTTCGGCCATCTTAGGGAACTGCCACTTTCTTCTTATCAACACGGTCTCATGCTCCGAGCTGCTTTTCGGCCGTCTTGAGCCGTGGTTGAGTTATTTCAGTAATGTCCCAGATTTGAGTTGTAAAGACCGTTCTGGTGGCTACTGATTTATTTGCCAATTTCTTGCAAGGATTCGAATGATTATTTCCCTACGGTTAAAACTTGAGAGACAATGAACCTGCCATTTAAATGATGTTACCATGTCAGGAGATGAGGATAAAGGTACGCTTGTCAAAATATTTCCCCTGACAGAACCCATGATCACACGAAGCATTAAGATATATGGCCAAGCCCTCCATCGCCAGTCAAGTCGGTGGATACTATCATTATAAGGTTGTACCTCTTTTATGCTAGGCACGATAGGCGAAAGTCAAATATTTGGGATGGATTGGATACTCAAGACAGTGGATCTAGTTAAGATGATTCAGAAACTCCTGCGAGAAGTCAGATCTTGCCAGAAGAACAGTTATGATTCACGCCACTGTGTTGAACATGGAGGACATGCATCTAAGTAAGCAACCCGATGCCAGGATGAAAAGAATTCGTGCCCACCGAGAAAATTGGTTCACGACTCCATGGAATGTTGTCTGTACTGGATGACACATCCATCAGAAACCATTCACGGACTTGTGAAAAGGGCATATATCTCAGTCACGATAATCCATCGCACCCCAGTTAAGTCAGCAGATATGAAAGAAATTGGAGCCAGTATAAGCATGAACATATGAGGAAAGATCTGTGAGAATATCGGATATGGTGAAGCAAACCACCCCAGAGACAAGTAGTCAAGTCATATAAATTTCAGTAGGAACAATCATATAAGGAAAAGCATACCCGAGTTGGAAACGGTTTCCTTAAGTCAGGTATATTTATATTTGTTCTCTGAGCAACCAAATCTCGAGGACGAGATTTCTTTAAGGGGGAAAGGTTTGTGACACCCTGGATTTTGGCCCTTTCTTTTTCCTTTGATTTTCTGAGGATTTTGCTTGAGATTTCTTTTTCTGTGGCTGTAGGCTTGAAACCTGAGGAGATCACCTTTGATTTCTCTCCCAAGTGGCTTGTCATCCTCAAAACCATCTCAAGACCCATTTTCATCTTAGCCCAATCCCAATATTATTTTTATTGGGAATATTCCTTTTTCTATTAAAGGAATAACCCTATTAGCCCTAGGCTGTGAAGCAACCTATATTTCTATCTACCACAAAATTCCCAAATAATTCTCATAATTTCTTTGGGTCATATATTGCTCAAATATGCCCAAACCTTCCTGTCCTAGCCCAAAAATAATTCCCCAATATTTATTCTTCATTTCTGACCAGTGTGGTTTTCTGTGAAGGAAGTACCATTTGGCAAGTCCATTTGGTATGAAATTTTTACAGCATCATTATATGCCCTAATGATCACACTTTTCCAAGCTTCAGCCCAATCCAACACTCCTAGTGACTGCTACTTCTTGATCTTGATTCTGGACCAGATTAAGCAGTTGTTAAGAAACTCTATTAAATACATGTCCAAATCCCTCCAAACTCCACAGGACTCTTGTCCCTCCTACCCCAGACCTCTGAGACATGCTATTTCATCACTTAGCTATCACTGTTGATCACAGTTTCATGCAACATTTTGCAACAACAAACTTCAGAGGTCACTTCCCATCTAACCACATCGTCTTTCATCGAGCTATCACCTGTGTTGTAACCTACCTTGGAGGGACTACACACTGGGCACCGTCGGCCGGCCAGGGTGCAACCGCGTGCGCCAGTTCACGTGGTGACCACGCGGGCGGCATGCCATTGCGCGCGCTCTGGCAGCTGGACCCCTTGGTTTCCTCTATTCCCTCGCGCCCTCGACACCTAGCCATGTCCAGGAGGTTCCCCTCGTCATCGCCTTCACCCTGGACCCCTCTCCCCCTCCTGTAGCTCGCTCATTGGAGCTTGTCGCCGTGCACCCACGGATGAGCTATAGTTGGCCGTCGTCTTCCTCCTCTGGCCTCTTCCTCCCCGTGCCCCTTGGCCTTCTCTACCCTGTGAGCTTCCCCCCTGTACCCTCTCGTCACCTACCGTCGAGCAAGCTCGCGTGCCCATGTGTCTGCGGCTCCGGCGACGTGTCCCGCTGATACGTCTCCAACACATCTATAATTTTTTATTGCTCCATGCTATATTATCTATTGTTTTGGACTATATTGGGCTTTATTTTCCACTTTTATATTACTTTTGGGACTAACCTATTAACCGGAGGCCCAGCCTGAATTGTTGTTTTTTGCCTATTTCGGTGTTTCAAGAAACGGAATATCAAACGGAGTCCAAACGGAATGAAATCTTGAACGTGATTTTCTCATCGAGATAAGATCCAGAGACTTGGACCCTCCATCAAGAAAGCCACAAAGGCGGCCACGAGGTGGGGCGCGCCCCTAGGCGCGCCCCCTGCCTTGTGGGCCCTCAAGCTCCACCGACGCACTCCTTCCTCCTATATATACCTCGCACCCCCAATGGACAGATACGGAGCCAAAACCTAATTCCACCGCCGCAACTTTCTCAGATCAACGAGATCCCATCTTGGGGCCTGTTAGGAGCTCCACCGAAAGGGATTCCACCACGGAGGGCTTCTACATCATCATCATAGCCTCTCCGATGAAGTGTGAGTAGTTTACCTCAGACCTTCGGGTCCATAGTTAGTAGCTAGATGGCTTCTTCTCTCTTTTTGGATCTCAATACAATGTTCTCCCCCTCTCTCATGGAGATCTATTTGATGTAATCTTCTTTTTGCGGTGTGTTTGTTGAGACCGATGAATTGTGGGTTTATGATCAAGATTATCTATGAGCAATATTTGAATCTTCTCTGAATTCTTTTATGTATGATTGGTTATCTTTGCAAGTCTCCTCGAATTATCCGTTTGGTTTGGCCAACTAGATTGGTAGTTCTTGCAATGGGAGAAGTGTTTAGCTTTGGGTTCAATCTTGCGGTGTCCTTACTCAGTGACAGAAAGGGTTGCAAGGCACGTATTGTATTGTTCCCATCGAGGATAACAAGATGGGGTATTTATCATATTGCATGAATTTATTCCTCTACATCATGCCATCTTGTTTAAGGCATTACTCTGTTTTCATTAACTTAATACTCTAGATGCATGCTGGATAGCGGTCGATGAGTGGAGTAACAATAGTAGATGCAGAATCATTTCGGTCTACTTGTCTCGGACGTGACGCCTATATACATGATCATACCTAGATATTCTCATAACTATGCTCAATTCTGTCAATTGCTCAACAGTAATTCGTTCACCCACCGTAAAATACCTATGCTCTTGAGAGAAGCCACTAGTGAAATCTATGGCCCCCGGGTCTATTCTCATCATATTAATCTTCCTACGCTTTATTATTGCTTTGCTTTTTGCTTTTTATTTTACTTTGCATCTTTATACCAAAAATACCAAAAATATCATCTATCATCTCTATTAGATCTCACTGTCGTAAGTGACCGTGAAGGGTTTGAAAACCCCTATTCGCGTTGGTTGCGAGGAGCTATTTGTTTTGTGTAGGTACGAGGGACTTGCGTGTGGCCTCCTACTGGATTGATACATTGGTTCTCAAAAACTGAGGGAAATACTTACTCTACTCTGCTGCATCATCCTCTCCTCTTCGGGGAAAACCAACGCAAGCTCAAGACGTAGCACCCGCGGCCGTGCTCGCCCACCCGCGTCGCCCCGGGTATATAAGCCCATCCCGAGCTCCCTCGACCTCACCAGCAGCTCCACTACCCTCCTCTGGTCCCGCCTAGCCTCTTCCCCGAGCCGGAGATCCCCTCCTCACCTCTTATTGTCGCCATGGCCGCCGCCTCCGTTCTTCCCGATTTCGGAGAGCCGCGCTTCCATTCTTTCTTCCACCACCACCAGAGTCACCCCCTCGACCCATTGATCCTCCCCACCTCATCATTTTCCCTTCAGAGCGACTGCATCACCGTCCACCACGACGGCCGACGGCCTTGTCCGCAGCCCTTCCACCCGCCATCGCTCCGGGCTTCTCCGATGTTCGTGTGTCACCGGAGCGGATGCGCGACAGCCTCCTGAAATCTTCGGGGGCTCCAGCACCTCGAATGGTGGCCGGAGTCGGCCAGAATCATGCCGGCACCGGCGACCCCTCTCTCTACTCTGCACCCGCATCGGGGAAGAAGAAGGACGAGAGGGAGGAGAGAGAGTCAGAGGTGGGGACCACACGTCAGCGACCCAGGCGCCCGCCCCCCCCCACTGCCACGCTGGATTAGTGGAAGCGCATTCTGCGCTTTACACTTTCCCCGTGGGAAAGCGTATTCTGCTGGAGTGCGCAACCCACCGAGCTGCCAGGGACCCTGTTGTGAATATTTTTATTTGCAGATAGGCCCCTGGCAGATAAACGCTTATATCTTTTCAACCACAACTCCAAATGAGGTGATTCCAAAGCCTACTTCTTCGTCTCGTCGAGCTGTATCCGTTAGTATCATTTTCACTAGGTGGTACTACTTTGAAAATGACCATTTTTCCTTTGCACTTATCTAGCCCCCTCTGGGAGAGAACTGTTTTCGGCGAATCTTTCCGCGATCCTTCTGCACTTCTTCCCGTTGACCTCTTCTTTACCAGGCAAGCCACGACACCATGTTTTATTATGCTATTATTTCCTAATGCTAGTGGTCATGCTATGTTCTTATGTAGTGTTGTTATTGTGTTATGCATTGTTATGCCATGCTCAAGTGCATTCAGTAGGGTAAATGAATTGTTGCTGCTGATTTGTTAAATAGTGATGTGGTTCATCCATGCTCATGTTGATATAATGCTCATATGCATTGTTATTTCATCATGTTATTATGACTCTTCTCATTACCTTCAATTTAAACCGGACATTAATCGAACTTGAATACATGCTGGTTGAGTCATAGTGCCATCGAAATCGAACTGACCAGTGCAACCACAACTTTATGGGGGCTCCTAACTGGGTCTATTGTCTTGCCTCTTGCCGGTGCCTCCAACCAGGGAAGGTTATGGGCGCGCGCTACCCTGATCAGGTAGGCGGACATAAGCCTTTTGTGCCCGTTGTTGTTGTACCCGAGTTGTCCCCGTTTGGGACTATTTTGTTTTGCCACGACGGTGGTCGTTGGATGTCACGAGGTGACATCGGGGCCACCCATGACTTAGCCCAAAGGGGAGTTTGTCTGAGTGGCTGGGAGAGTGTCATGGCAATAGATCGGTTTTGTTGGAACGTTGTTGGTCCACCCGAATGGGAGCATGAGGCCTTGGTTTCCGTGGTGTGGGTACAGTGTACTAACCTCTGCAGAGTGTGTTTAATCTCTCGATAGTCGTGCCCACGGATAAGTGCCCAGTTTGCAGTAGGTCACACTATGGGTCAATAGTAATAATAACCTGATTAAATGAACAACCCTGGTTCAATGAGGAAAGAAAGTGGTTGATCTTTATGTGGTCATGAGAGGATCACAGTGTTATCATGGATACCGAAGTTGCTTGATATTTCTGGTGTCATGTGGTAATCCCGGGTAAAGATCAAGCTCCTTGTGTTCATATGATCACTACGGTATTGTTAATACCAAGCTTGATTGGTCCTGAGATGATTGTGTGATGCCCAAGTGGGTAAGTTGATACATGTGGTGGTTACAAGGTAACCTCGAGCAGAGTAAGTGGATCATGCTAAGTATGTTGCATGCTAGTATCATCTTGTGCATATCAGGAGTAACATTGCCATGCTCATTTCATGTGATGCTAGATGTGTTATGTTCAACATGTTCATGCAATGATTATAAGGTTCTAGTGGTATCATGTTCATCATTGCTTTAACCTGTAAATGCCATGCTTTTGTTTGTCTTGATTGCTTTGGTTGTTGTGAGCTTGCAAGTCCATTCAATGTACTGACCTGGCGTGTCATGCCAGTTTGCAGGTCATGCGTCGTCTGCTTGCTTGTTTTCCATGGATCCTTTGTTGGCGAGCTAGGATAAGCGTTCCAGGCAGAGTCCCTGCGGAGTGGAGTCCATCCCTGTCGTCGTGTTCCGCTGCTAGAAGTTATTCCGCTGCTCCGAGTTGTTCTGCTGCTAGCATAGAGCAACCTTGGCAGGCGTAGTGCCGTTGTGCTGATGTAATTCCCTATTATATCGAAACCCTTGTATCCCTGAGTATTTGTAATAAAGAGCTGATTTGTTCTATGCCAGCAGTGATGTATTCCAGAAGACTTTTCTCTGGGCTGGAATACGGGGCGTTCCGGTTTCCTCTGAGCCGGGGTGCCACAATACTAATGTATGATACTACCTTCCTAATGCATAGTATCATATATTATATCATGTAGTACTCTATTTATTGCCATGCATGACACATAGTAGCAAAGTATTTATTATGATAAGGTACCACAATACTCAACCCTCTCTTTCTTGATTTAATTCTATGACACCTCATCAAAATTGCCTAGTTGGCATGCATGATACTCCATTACGACCAGCCTAATCGTTGGAGTCAGATCCATGCTATGAGGCCGTCTGGAAGCATTTTTTGATTAAAATAATCTTCTAGCCCTACCTCTCATCCTGGTGATTGTAGTTTGCATGCTGATCTTGTCAAGAGAGGAATGTATATTTTAATTTGTGGTGGGGTAAATGTTAGAGGTTGCATCAAATAATGTCCACTGCGGGTCTTTTAGCCAAGTTTAGAGGCAAGCATGTGGGGCCAGTGCTATGATGTGTCACGTCAACTCATATAACAAGGAGAATCTTGATTACTACTAGTACGCCCTCTCCCTCTCCCATGCATGCGGTGGCTCGCAGATGAGGAGAGGCTTTTGCTTACTACAACAAGCTATCCCTCCCGCACGCGGTGGACGGACATGCAGCAGTTGATTCGATACTGTACAAGTAGTAACATCATTGTTTGACTTCTTGAAGAGGCGAAGAGCCAAGCGCAACCCGAACATGGCATTTGTGAACGCTCACGTGGCAGTCTTTTGTGTAGGGGTGGGGCGTGGTCGGGCAGTTTTGTGGCAATTCTTTTCTATTGATGTTTGCGTCCAATAGGTGCCACCGTCGGATGCAGATCTTACGGTTATTGTGGTGATTGCTAGTTATAGTCATCTTACGAAAATCAAATAATCCCAAAACAAACCCGACCATGTTTCTTGTTTGTAGAAATGAATAGGAATCAACCAATGAGAGACGTGGGACGTAGTACCTAGCATGGCATGCAGCGGTCAGTTCATTGCATGCAATGGTATTACTAATTAGCAAATACTCCCTCCGTTCCTAAGACTAGTCACAATGGGTAGTAAGTTAGACTAGTAACATGCATATGTTACTAGTCTATGTTACTACCTCTATAGTGGGGAGTAACATATGTGTGGTGTCATGCAACACTTCATTTATTAGGTTGTAGACTCATCTTGTCTTGGTATGTGTGATGTTACAGTAACTAGCTATGTTACCACATGCCCCTCTTTCCTCATTAATTACTCGCCACATCATCTGTTTTGCCTAGAGATGTGTGATGTTACCACCTATGTTACTCCCACTGTGGGTAGTCTAAATATTTGTCTTTCTAGAGATTTCAACAAGTGACTACACCGCTAATGAGTACATACGGAGCAAAATGAGTGAACCGTAAATATTTAGGAATAGAGGTAGTATTAAGTTCTCATGTTTTCCTCCACGCCTTGGTCGTGGTGCTCAATATTGAGTACTACTACTGACTAGTCTCTTTTTGACACGCATTTACGTTGATACAGCTTGAATGCTGATGAGGGAGAGGGTAGCGGTTCCCGGAACGTTGAACGGTCAATGATGCCTTCTCATTCAATTAGCATGCAGAGGTAAGTAATTGGATAAGCAAAATGGAGCCAACACAATGTGAATGCAATGCAGTTTGGACTCTCATATAAAGGCGGCCCACCACTCCAATCCATCTACTCCTCCTAGTCTCTGTGCAACACTGCTCACATCAATCCAGGACCAAGAACAAGTGACAAGAAGCCAAAAGCACCCATGGCGTCGATGGACGCGAGCGGCAGTCAGCTATGCCAGATCGTCCAAGACGACGGCCTGCGGCCCTGCACCGTGCAGTTTTTACAGACGGTGTTATCGATCGCCGGCGTCATAGCCCTCGTCGACGCCGGCTTCGCCTCTCGCATGTGCAAGATGATGGTCCACTCCATCCGCAAGTTCATCATCGTCAAGAAGCGCGCGGACGACCTTGCCATACTGCTCCAGCCCGCGTGCCCAGGCTCCTCATTGCCTGGCACCCTCATCAGCCTCCAAGGTGATGAAATCTTTGAAGCACTGGTGGCCCTGCAGCTACCGGAGGTCGCGACAAAGAATGTTCACCTCGAGGCCGCGCTCGCCGCGCAGCGCCTCGCCATGTAAGAAACCGTCGACCTACACATCCACGCCTACAAGGAAATCGTCTACTTAGGCCACTACAAGGCCAGCGAGGACAGACGGACGTTGGCCTTCTTCCACGGGCTGGAATTGTTGGATGCCATTGTTTAGAAGCATGTTGACCTGGCCACGAAAGCCACTGCTACTTAGCCATCGTTCAGTGGGCCGACACCCTTAGTCGAGGAGGAGGATGTCGTCGATGGATGCATCTTTCTTCTAGCCTCCTAAAACCAGCACTGCATCGCCTCGTGGCCTTAATGTTTATTAGCGTATGACATTTTTATTATAGTCGTAAATGACATGTGTGATCCCTTGCTCTTATTTGGCGTTAATTATATATAGTATCGCTGCCTTCGTCCTGGTGTACTACATAGGTCCTGGTTTATTAGTCCCTTTTGTAATTTGTGCTAAATTTTGACCAAAGACTTAACTGACAAAATGTTAGTGCATGTCAACAAAAATTATATAGTTTGATTTGTATTTGAACATAGTTTTCAATGATATAATTTTGGTGACATGCATGAGCCTTTTGTTAGTCAAAATTTGGCATAGATTACGATGGGGAGCAATAAACCAGGACGGAGGTAGACTGGTCCGTCACCATCGTGTTTTGTGTCAAACTTTGACATCAGCGACCCAACCTACATGGAGGGAGTACTATATATATTGGCACGACAACCAAACTTATATATTCATAACTCAACGTTACTACATGTTACGAGTTCAAAACAAGAAAGTGGAACAAGTACAACATGCCCGTGCAATTCGTGTTGCACCCCCACACGGTCTGTCCGGCACGCCGCTCAAGCTAGGGAACGCTTGTTAGCATTTTCGCTGTCAGGTGGGGCCATAGTTGAGCAAACCGACTATCGGCAAATCCCCACCCCGCCCACCGCGTGTTGGCTGAGTTAAAATTAGAAGAGATAAATGAGGGAGAGGAGCTAGCTGTAGCACTGACGCCGTTGTCAGATGGGACTCGTGTTGATAGAATAGGAGTATTGAGTACTCGTGCGTCTTGTGCTATGCTACGTCTTGAGCTTGCGTTGGTTTTCCCCGAAGAGGAGAGGATGATGCAGCACAATAGCGTAAGTATTTCCCTCAGTTTTTGAGAACCAAGGTATCAATCCAGTAGGAGGCCACACGCAAGTCCCTCGTACCTGCACAAAACGATAGCTACTCGCAACCAACGCGATTAGGGGTTGTCAATCCTTCACGGTCACTTACGAGTGAGATCTGATAGAGATAATATTTTTGTATTCGGTATAAAGATGCAAAGTGAAAAGTAAAAGCAAAGCAAGTAAATAAAGTGATGGAGATTGATATGATGAGAATAGACCCGGGGCCATAGGTTTCACTAGTGGCTTCTCTCAAGAGCATAGATATTCTACGGTGGGTGAACAAATTACTGTTGAGCAATTGATGAATTGAGCATAGTTATGAGTATATCTAGGCGATGATCATGTATATAGGCATCACGTCCGAGACAAGTAGACCGAAACGATTCTGCATCTACTACTATTACTCCACTCATCGACCGCTATCCAGCATGCATCTAGAGTATTAAGTTAAAAACATAGTAACACCTTAAGAAAGATGACATGATGTAGAGGAATAAATTCATGCAATATGATAAATACCCCATCTTGTTATCCTCGATGGCAACAATAAAATACGTGCCTTGCAACCCTTTCTGTCACTGGGTAAGGACACCGCAAGATTGAACCCAAAGCTAAGAACTTCTCCCATCGCAAGAACTACCAATCTAGTTGGCCAAATCAAACGGATAATTCGAAGATACTTGCAAAGATAACTCAATCATTCATAAAAGAATTCAGAGAAGAATCAAATATTTTCCATAGATAAGCTGGATCATAAATCCACAATTCATCGGTCTCAACAAACACACCGCAAAAAGAAGATTGCATCGAATAGATCTCCACGAGAGAGGGGGAGAACATTGTATTGAGATCCAAAAAGAGAGAAGAAGCCATCTAGCTACTAGCTATGGACCCGAAGGTCTGAAGTAAACTACTCACACTTCATCGGAGGGGCTATGGTGTTGATGTAGAAGCCCTCTGTGGTGGATGCCCCCTCCGGCGGAGCTCCGGAACAGGCCCCAAGATGGGATCTCGTGGATACAGGAAGGTACGGCGGTGGAATTAGGTTTTTGGCTCCGTCTCTGATCTGTTGTGGGTACGTAGGTATATATAGGAGGAAGGAGTACGTCGATGGAGCGTCAGGGGGCCCACGAGGCAGGGGCGCGCCCAGGGGGGGAGGGCGCGCCCCCACCCTCGTGACCGCCTCTAGCACTCCTTGGAGTAGGGTCCAAGTCTCCTGGATCACGTTCGGTGAGAAGATCACGTTCCCGAAGGTTTCATTCCGTTTGGACTCCGTTTGATATTCCGTTTCTTCGAAACACTGAAATAGGAAAAAAAACCAGCAATTCTAGGTTGGGCCTCCGGTTAATAGGTTAGTCCCAAAAGTAATATAAAAGTGGAAAATAAAGCCCATTATAGTCCAAAACAATGGATAAAGTAGCATGGAGCAATCAAAAATTATAGATACGTTGGAGACGTATCAGGTATCCCCAAGCTTAATTCCTGCTCGCCCTCGAGTAGGTAAATGATAAAAAGAGAATTTTTGATGCAGAGTGATACTTTGGCATAATTTCAATGTAAATCTTCTTAATTGTGATATGAATATTCAGATCTGAAAGATTCAAGACAAAAAGTTCATATTGACATAAAAATAATAATACTTCAAGCATACTAACTAAGCAATTATGTCTTCTCAAAATAACATGGCCAAAGAAAGTTATCCCTACAAAATCATATGGTCTGGCTATGCTCCATCTTCCCCACACAAAGTATTTAAATCATGCACAACCCCGATGACAAGCCAAGCAATTGTTTCATACTTTAACATTTTCAAAACTTTTTCAATCTTCACGCAATAAATGAGCGTGAGCCATGGATATAGCACTATATGTGGAATAGAATGGTGGTTGTGGAGAAGACAAAAGGAGGGAAGATAGTCTCACATCAACTAGGCGTATCAATGGGCTATGGAGATGCCCATCAATAGATATCAATGTGAGTGAGTAGGGATTGCCATGCAACGGATGCACTAGAGCTATAAGTATATGAAAGGTCAACAAAAGAAACTAAGTGGGTGTGCATCCAACTCGCTTGCTCACGAAGACCTAGGGTATTTGAGGAAACCCATCACTGGAATATACAAGCCAAGTTCTATAATGAAAAATTCCCACTAGTATATGAAAGTGACAAAATGAGAGACTCTCTATCATGAAGATCAAGGTGCTACTTTGGAGCACAAGTGTGGTAAAAGGATAGTAACATTGTCCCTTCTCTCTTTTTCTCTCATTTTTTCTATTTGGGCCTTTTATCCTTTTTTTATGGCCTATTTTTTTATTGTCGTCCGGAGTCTCATCCCGACTTGTGGGGGAATCATAGTCTCCATCATCCTTTCCTCACTTGGGACAATGCTCTAATAATGATGATCATCACACTTTTATTTTTCTTTACAACTCAACAATTACAACTCGATACTTAGAACAAAATATGACTCTATATGAATGCCTCCGGCGGTGTACCGGGATATGCAATGATTCATGAGTGACATGTATGAAAGAATTATGAACGGTGGCTTTGCCACAAATACAATGTCAACTTCATGATCATGCTAAGCAATATGACAATGATGGAGCGTGTCATAATAAACGGAACGGTGGAAAGTTGCATGGCAATATATCTCGGAATGGCTGTGGAAATGCCATGATAGGTAGGTATGGTGGCTGTTTTGAGGAAGGTATATGGTGGGTGTACGATACCGGCGAAAAGTGCGCGGTATTAGAGAGGCTAGCAATGGTGGAAGGATGGGAAAAAAGTGCGTATGATCCATGGACTCAACATTAGTCATAAAGAACTCATATACTTATTGCAAAAATCTAGAAGTTATCAAAGCAAAGTACTACGCGCATGCTCCTAGGGGGATAGATTGGTAGGAAAAGACCATCGCTCGTCCCCGGCTGCCACTCATAAGGAAGACAATCAATAAATAAATCATGCTCCGAGTTCATCACATAACGGTTCACCATACGTGCATGCTACGGGAGTCACAAACTTCAACACAAGTATTCTTTAAATTCACAAATACTCAACTAGCATGACTCTAATATCACCATCTTCATATCTCAAAACAATTATTAAGCATCAAACTTATCTTAGTATTCAACGCACTCAAAAGAAAGTTTCACATATCTTGTATACCAAGTATATTAACATTAAGCAAATTACCATGCTATTAACGACTCTCAAAATAATCTAAGTGAAGCATGAGAGATCAAGTTTCTTTAAAACAAATCCACCACCGTGCTCTAAAAGATCTAAGTGAAGCACTAGAGCAAAAAATTGTCACGCTCAAAAGATATAAGTGAAGCACTATGAGCAAAACTATCAAGCTGAAAAGATATAAGTGAAGCACTACGAGCAAAACTATCAAGCTCAAAAGATATAAGTGAAGCACGTAGAGTATTCAATCAAATTCCAAATCATATATGGCTCTCTCAAAAGGTGTGTACAGCAAGGATGATTGTGGTAAGCTAACAAGCACATACTCAAATAATACAAGACGCTCCAAGCAAAACACATATCATGTTGGTGAATAAAAATATAGCTCCAAGTAAATTACCAATGGAAGTAGACGAAAGAGGGGATGCCTTCCGGGGCATCCCCAAGCTTTGAATTTTTGGTGTCCTTGAATTATCTTGGGGGTGCCATGGGAATCCCCAAGCTTAGGCTCTTGCCACTCCTTGTTCCATAATCCATCAAAAGAATTCACCCAAAACTTGAAAACTTCACAACACAAAACTCATTAGAAATCTCGTGAGCTCCATTAGAGAAAGAAAACAAAATATTACTTTAAGGTACTGTAATGAACTCATTCTTTATTTATATTGGTGTTAAACCTACTGTATTCCAACTTCTCTATGGATTATAAACTATTTTACTAACCATAGATTCATCAAAATAAGCAAACAACACACGCAAAACAGAATCTGTCAAAAACAGAACAGTCTGTAGTAATCTGTAACTAACGCAAACTTCTGGAACCAAAAAATTATACCAAACTTAGACGACCTGAACAATTTGTTTATGGATCAGCAGCAATTGGAATCAGTATTTTATCACGTTCTGGTGATTTTTAACAATTCGGGCACTGAGCACAAAGATTCTGGAAATTACAGCAAGATCAAATAACTATCATCCAAGAAGATCCAATAGGTCCAACTTGGCACAAACACTAATTAAAAGATAAAGCCACATCTAACCAGGGGCTAGATGGATTATTTATTCCTAAACAGAAGAAAAAACAAAAACTAAAAACAAAATTGGGTTGCCTCCCAACAAGCGCTATGTTTAACGCCCCTAGCTAGGCATAAAAGCAAGGATAGGTCTAGGTATTGCCATCTTTGGTAGGCAATCCATAAGTGGCTATCATGATAGATTCATATAGTAATTTTATTTTCTTTCTAGGAAAGTGTTCCATATCCTTCTTTAAGAGAAATTGGAATGTAATGTTTCCTTCCTTCATATCAATAATTGCACCAATCGTTCTAAGGAAAGGTCTACCAAGAATAATAGGACATGAAGGATTGCAATCTATATCAAGAACGATAAAATCTACGGGCACATAATTCCTATTTGCAACAATAAGAACATCATTAATTCTTCCCATAGGCTTTTTAATAGTGGAATCCGCAAGATGCAAGTTTAGAGAGCAATCATCAAAATCACGGAAATCTAGCAAATCACACAAAGTTTTAGGAATAGTAGATACACTAGCACCCAAATCACACAAAGCATGAAACTCATAATTTTTAATTTTAATTTTGATAGTAGGTTCCCACTCATCATGGAGTTTCCTAGGGATAGAAATTTTCAAATCAAGCTTTTCTTCATAAGATTGCATCAAGGCATCAACAATGTGTTCGGTAAAAGCCTTATTTTGACTATAAGCATGAGGAGAATTTAGCACGGATTGCAACAAGGAAATACAATCAATTAAAGAGCAATTTTCATAATTAAATTCCTTGAGATCCAAAATAGTGGGTTTAGCAACATCTAGATTTTTATTTCTTTCAATCCCACTTTTATCAATTTCACCATCAAGATCTAAAAACTCCGAATTCTTAGAACGCCTTCTAGGTAAAGGAAGATCATATTCAGTTTCATCAAGATTCATATTGCAAAACAAAGATTTAATAGGGGACACATCAATAACTTTTAGATCATCATCTTGATTTTCATAGGAATTAGAAGAACACGCTTTAATAAAGGCATCTTTGGAAGCACACATCCTAGCGGTTCTTTCCTTGCACTCATCAATGGAAATTCTCATGGCTTTGAGAGACTCATTGATATCATGCTTAGGAGGAATAGATCTAAGATTTAAAGAATCAATCTCAAGAGAAATTCTATCAACGTTCCGAGCCAAATCATCAACTTTAAGAAATCTCTCTTCAAGCAAAGCATTAAAATTCTTTTGTGAATTCATAAACTCTTTAATACTACTCTCAAATTCAGAGGGCATCTTATTAAAATTTCCATAAGAGTTGTTGTAGGAATTTCCATAATTATTAGAAGGATTACTAGGATAAGGCCTAGGATTAAAATTCCCTCTATACGCATTGTTACCAAAATTATTCCTACCAACAAAATTCACATCCATAGATTCATTATTATTCTCAAGCAAAGTAGATAAAGGCATATCATTGGGATCAGAAGAAACACTCTTAGCAAATAAATTCATAAGTTCATCCATCTTTCCACTCAAAACATTGATTTCTTCTATAGCATGCAGTTTTTTATTAGTAGATCTTTCAGTATGCCATTGAGAATAATTAACCATAATATTATCTAGGAGTTTAGTAGCATCTCCTAAAGTGATTTCCATAAAAGTGCCTCCCGCGGCCGAATCTAAAAGATTTCTGGAAGCAAAATTCAATCCAGCATAAAATTTGTGTATAATCATCCATAAGTTCAAACCATGAGTAGGACAATTACGTAGCATTAATTTCATTCGCTCCCAAAATTGTGCAACATGTTCATGATCAAGTTGCTTAAAATTCATAATATCGTTCCTAAGAGAGATAATCTTAGCGGGAGGAAAATACTTAGAGATAAAAGCATCTTTGCACTTGTTCCAAGAATCAATACTATTTTTAGGCAAAGATGAAAACCATGCTTTAGCACGATCTCTAAGCGAAAAAGGAAATAGCTTCAATTTAACGACATCATTATCAACATCTTTTTTCTTTTGCATATCACATAAATCAAAGAAGCTATTCAGATGAGTAGCGGCATCTTCACTAGGAAGGCCGACGAATTGATCTTTCATAATAAGATTCAACAAAGCAGTATTGATTTCACAAGATTCAGTATTGGCAAGAGGAGCAATCGGAGTGCTAAGGAAATCATTATTATTGGTATTGGTGAAGTCACACAATTTGGTAGCATCTTGAGCCATCGCGACAAACAAGCAATCCAACACACAAGCAAACAAAAGGCAAAGGGAAAAAGAGGAGGAGATTGGGAAAGAGAAGGCGAATAAAATGGCAAGGGTGAAGTGGGGGAGAGGAAAACGAGAGGCAAATGGCAAATAATGTAATGCAAGAGATAGGGATTGTGATGGGTACTTGGTATGTTGACTTTTGCGTAGACCTCCCCGGCAACGGCACCAGAAATCCTTCTTGCTACGTCTTGAGCTTGCGTTGGTTTTCCCCGAAGAGGAGAGGATGATGCAGCACAGTAGCGTAAGTATTTCCCTCAGTTTTTGAGAACCAAGGTATCAATCCAGTAGGAGGCCACGCGCAAGTACCTCGTACCTGCACAAAACGATAGCTACTCGCAACCAACGCGATTAGGGGTTGTCAATCCCTTCACGGTCACTTACGAGAGTGAGATCTGATAGAGATAATATTTTTGGTATTTTGGTATAAAGATGCGAAGTGAAAAGTAAAAGAAAAGCAAGTAAATAAAGTGATGGAGATTGATATGATGAGAATAGACCCGGGGCCATAGGTTTCACTAGTGGCTTCTCTCAAGAGCATAGATATTCTACGGTGGGTGAACAAATTACTGTTGAGCAATTGACAGAATTGAGCATAGTTATGAGTATATCTAGGCGATGATCATGTATATAGGCATCACGTCCGAGACAAGTAGACCGAAACGATTCTACATCTACTACTATTACTCCACTCATCGACCGCTATCTAGCATGCATCTAGAGTATTAAGTTAAAAACAGAGTAACACCTTAAGAAAGATGACATGATGTAGAGGAATAAATTGATGCAATATGATAAATACCCCATCTTGTTATCCTCGACGGCAACAATACAATACGTGCCTTGCAACCCTTTACATCCTTTGGGTAAGGACACGCAAGATTGAACCCAAAGCTAAGCACTTCTCCCATTGCAAGAACTACCAATCTAGTTGGCCAAACCAAACGGATAATTCGAAGAGACTTGCAAAGATAACTCAATAATTCATAAAAGAATTCAGAGAAGAATCAAATATTTTCCACAGATAAGCTGGATCATAAACCCACAATTCATCGGTCTCAACGAACACACCGCAAAAAGAAGATTGCATCGAATAGATCTCCACGAGAGAGGGGGAGAACATTGTATTGAGATCCAAAAAGAGAGAAGAAGCCATCTAGCTACTATCTATGGACCCGAAGGTCTGAAGTAAACTACTCACACTTCATCGGAGGGGCTATGGTGTTGATGTAGAAGCCCTCCATGGTGGATGCCCCCTCGTGAGCTCCTAACAGGCCCCAAGATGGGATCTCGTGGATACAGGAAGGTACGGCGGTGGAATTAGGTTTTTGGCTCCGTCTCTGATCTCATGGGGGTACGTAGGTATATATAGGAGGAAGGAGTACGTCGGTGGAGCGTCAGGGGCCCACGAGGCAGGCGCGCCTGGGGAGGCGCGCCCCACCCTCGTGACCGCCTCTGGCACTCCTTGGAGTAGGGTCCAAGTCTCCTGGATCACGTTTGGTGAGAAGATCACGTTCCCGAAGGTTTAATTCCGTTTGGACTCCGTTTGATATTCCGTTTCTTTGAAACACTGAAATAGGAAAAAAAAACAGCAATTCTGGGTCGGGCCTCCGGTTAATAGGTTAGTCCCAAAAGTAATATAAAAGTGGAAAATAAAGCCCATTATAGTCCAAAACAATGGATAAAGTAGCACGGAGCAATCGAAAATTATAGATACGTTGGAGACGTATCATACTACTAGTTGGGTGCGTGCGACCTATACCTGTCATCACTTTAGGTCTCCTATTCAATCAGCAGCTACACTTCATAGTACATAATTTTTCACGCATTTTTCTGCCTATATGTACTCCTAGGCTATTTCCACGTGCTTCCTTTTGCTGACATGTGGGACATATAGCATCTGGTTCGTAGTGCGTGCACGACACAGAGCATATGCAACCATGCCGGCGTACTTTACATTTCAGATCTCACGAATTACATGCAAAACCCCCGCAGGAGAATAAATAAATAAATGAATTACTACATGCAAACCTGATTATTTTCATTGAAACCGGAGCACGTTCATTAAATTTTGGACGTAACACATTGGAAAAAAACGACCTGACCTAAACTAGTCTAAGGGCCTCTTTGATTCATAGGATATTGAAAACACAGGAATGGGAAAGTATGATGGCGATGAACCGAGAGGAGGAGGAAGAGGAGTAGTCCTGTACATGCTAGAGACTGGACTGTAGTACATTGATTTTTATGGCCAAATCACCACATTGTTTTCTATGGTTGAAAGTGCGTTATATCGACTAGAGGGGGGGTGAATAGGCGATTTTTATGAATTCTTCAATGAGGAATTTGCCGGTGAGGAAATTCCTAAGTGAAGAACTAATTGCAGCGGAATAAGTACTCAGAAGTAAGCATAACATAATACATGAATGGTCATCATAATGAAATGAAGACAATCACAGAGTACAGAAAGCGTAAACACAGGATAGCACAAGATGAAGACAAACAGACTGAAGAAATTGAACTGAGGAAATTGAGAAAGTCTTCAGTCAAAGTCTTCAAACACAGATATGAACGAACACTCAACATAGTAATGAGGAAATGAAAGAGTTGAGGAAATAGAACCAGTTAGTTTGGTGAAGACAATGATTTGGTAGACCAGTTCCAACTGCTGTCTCAGTTGTACATCTGGTTGGAGCGGCTTAGTATTTAAACTCGAGGACACACAGTCCCGCACACCCAGTCGCTGAGCACGCAGCTTAGGACACCAAGTCCTCACCGTATTCTCCTTGAACTAAGGTCACACAGACCTCGTCCAATCACTCGTGGTAAGTCTTCAGGCGACTTCCAAACCTTCACAGACTTGGTCACTCGGCGATCCACAATTCCTCTTGGATGCTCTAGTCCATGACGCCTAACCGTCTGGAAGAAGCACAGTCTTCAAAGGTAACAAGCGTCGGATCCACGCAGGATCAATCTCTTCAGTGATGCTCAATCACTTTGGGTTTGTAGGGGTTTGGTTTTGGGTTTTTCCTCACTCGATGATTTTCGCTCAAAGTCCTCGGAGGATGGGTTGCTCTCAAATGACAAGTGTCAAGTTCTCTAGGAGCAGCCAACCAGCTAGTGGTTGTAGAGGCGGCTATTTATAGCCTAGGGAGCGCCCGACATGATAAGACATAAATGCCCTTCAATGATATGACCGTTAGGTGGATAAGATATTTTGGGACAGGTGGCAAGCGACAACGAACGGTCGGAAATTTGACTCTCAAATTCCTCGGGGCTATCATGTTCCTCACTGTGTAGGCAATCCGCACTGGCGAATTCGTAACTCCTCAGTTAGAACAAATTCCTCAGCGACCAGGAGAACTTCGTCTCTGTCACTAAAGAAATTGACTGAGCTGTATGAGATTTCCAAAGGCTTCACTCGAAAGGATTGGTAGGTGTAGGATTTTGAGTTGAGCATCATATGGAAATTTTTCCTTAGTATTTCCTCGACCTCCTTTAACAGTACGGTGTTTCCTATGACTCAAGAAAGAGAAAACGAAACTACGAAAACAAAAGTCTTCACGCTTCATGTTCCTCAAATGAATACCAAGTCTTCAAGGTCACACCAATTTCTTCACTTTCAAAGTCTTGAGAAAGTCTTGAGAATATCAAAGTCTTGATCGAAGAACTTCATTTTAGGGTCGACTTTCTCTGTAAATATCAAACTCCTCATAGACTTATAGACCTGTGTACACTCATAAACACATTAGTCCCTTAACCTATAAGTCTTCAATACACCAAAATCACTAAGGGGCACTAGATGCACTTACAATGGTCACCTTTGTAGTTTGTGCCAAATTTTGACCAAAGATTTAGCTAACAAAATGTTAATGCATGTCAACAAAAATTATGTCGTTGGATTCATATTTGAACATAATTTGGAATGACATAATTTTTGGTAACATGCATGAACATTTTGTTAGTTCAATCTATAGTCAAAATTTGTTACAAAATACAATGGGGACCAATATACCGCATGATTCTTTGCTCCTTCTCACATCGCCGACATGTGGGAGAGCCAACACCCGGGTCGACATGTCATGCACAAGATTAGAGTGGGGAACGAAATGGGGGCATCACCCCGGTTGTAGCGCCGCAGTAATAATGACTATAATGAGCAGCCATATCACAAGACCCCATCTTTCCAGTAGTGACGAGCCGTCAAATCACATAGCCCTGCCTTTCCAGCAGTAAGTTGAATCCGCTAGTCCCTCACCCTCTTCACCTATCTGTCAAACCGGCTACGCGAAAACTGCCGCGCGTACACATTCTCCAGCGGTGGCAGCTCCACTGGCCCACCCTGCACCGGAACAAGTCAACCCTCGTACTCCCCTCCGCATGCGTCTTCCCTTGCTCCGGTTTGTTCTGGTCCGAGGTCTCTACATCGTCCTTCGCCTTAGTGCTCTCGCCGCGGCGCCGCCGTCTGTCGTTCCCAACATGGTCAACAAAACGAGAGAATCGGGAGACGACTGTTCATCGGGAGGCTGACAGTCTGGGATCACCAGGTCCATGGCCTAGGTTTTGTTGTTTAACACGCGCAACCCACGACATGCAGACACAGTTGATCCAACATGTTTCAACTTTTTTTGGGGGGTCCAGCAGGCATCAAGCGGCCTCTGGGCCTCCCAGCCTAGCTTGTCTATAACATCAACAACCCAAGTTATGTTTGTTTTTTCAAGACAACGCATAGCTCAGTTCTATTTTTCTATAAGAATGCAAAACTGAATCTATGTTTTCGCTTCTATAATTTTATATATATACTTATATTTATACTTATATCTTATTTTATTATATATATAATAGAAACACCATAAGGTTCCGTTAAACCTGTCATTTGTCGAACCATTGTACAGACCTTTCCACTTCCTTTATTTTTCGTTTTTATTAATCCTATATCTGAATTTTCTCCCACTTTCTTTTTCGATGTAATATGAGTTTCCTCCGAGTAGTTTTCCCTAGAACCAACTCAATTGTCCCATGTCTAGACTAAAATAAATAAATAATACCCCACGTCCTATTAACTCATCAAATTAAAATCATATTTTATTTTGTAAATCAAAAGTTCTTACAAAATAATAATAATTGTTTATATATATAACTTGACAAGTTAACTCCTCGTGATTGCGTACATAAGCTTGCAAAGATTTTACTGACCAATAAGTAATAGACGTGCAATCATGTGTTTATGTTTTTATAACATTTCTCCGTCCAGCCCAACATGATATTTTCACCCAGGCCAGCAAGTCCGTGGATTTCGAAAAAAATGCAAATGGGCTTTAAATTCTAACATAATATATAAACAGGCTGTATAGACTCTACATCATTGTTTCACCCAGCCCACCAAATGGACTAAAAAATCCAAATGGACTGGCTGACATGTGGGCCAGCAGCTCGAAGCCTAAGCACTTTCACACAAAAATACAAAGGTCGAAGCCTAAGCAAGGCGTTGGATTTACATCCAACGGCCAGCATTCTTCTTAAATCTCTCGTCTTCTTCCTGCAGCACTGTCGGGCCGCCTGCTCCAGCCTCCGCCGTCCAGTGGCGCTATTTCACGCGCAGCGAAACGCTACCCCATCGACGGCCCGGCCATCCCTCCACTCCTCCACACCTCCTGTTATTCTCCGCCGAGTGCAGGCCCACCCCGCACCCGAACCAGTCAAGTTTCCCACTCCTCTCTGTCTGTGACTCCACTGCCGCATCTTCCCCATCTCCGTGTCGTTTCAGTCTGGGCCTCGTCGTTGTCCGTCCGCCTTGATGCGCGATACATCTCCAACGTATCTATAATTTTTGCTTGTTCCATGCTGTTATATTACCATTCTTGGATGTTTCACAATCATTTTATAGCAACTTTATATTATTTTTTGGACTAACCTATTGACATGGTGCCCAGTGCCATTTGCTGTTTTTTGCTTGTTTTTACTTCATAGAAAAGCAATACCAAACGGAGTCCAAATGCAGTGAAACTTTTTGGAGATTTTTTCTAGACTAGAAGACACCTATTGAGCCAAAGAATTACCAGAGGGGGCCTCTGAGGGGAGCACAACCCACCTGGGCGCACTTGGGGGCCCAGGCGCGCCCTGGTAGGTTGTGCCCACCTCGGCCGCCTCCCGCACCGCCTCTTTGCTCTATAAATACCCAAAAATCCAAAAACCCTAGGGGAGTCGACGAAACACAATTCTAGCTGCTGCAAGTTCCAGAACCACCAGATCCAGTCTAGACACCATCACGGAGGGGTTCATCATCCTCCCCGATGATGTATGAGTAGTTCATTGTAGACCTACGGGTCCGTAGTTAGTAGCTAGATGGCTTCCTCTCTCTCTTTTGATTCTCAATACAATGGTCTCTTGGAGATCTATTTGATGTAACTCTTTTTGCGGTGTGTTTGTTGGGATCCGACGAACTTTGAGTTTATGATCAGATCTATTTTATCCATGCTTATTTGAGTCTTCTTTTGATCTCTTATATGCATGATTACTTATAGCCTCGTATTTCTTCTTCGAATCTTTGGTTTACTTAGGCCGACTAGATCGATTTGTCTTGCCATGGGAAGAGGTGCTTTGTGATGGGTTCGATCGTGCGGTGTTCTTTCCCAGTGATAGAAGGGGCAGCAAGACACGTATTGATCATTTCCATTAAGGACAACAAGATGGGGTCTATTCCTACATGAATAGATTTTGTCTACGTCATGTCATCGTTCTTATTGCATTACTCCGTTTCTCCATGAACTTAATACACTAGATGCATGCTGGATAGCGGTTGATGTGTGGAGTTATAGTAGTAGATGCAGGCAGGAGTCGGTCTACTAATCTTGGACGTGATGCTTATATAATGATCATTGCCTGGATATCGTCATAATTATTTGAAGTTCTATCAATTACCCAACAGTTATTTGTTTACCCACCTTATGCTATTTTCTTGAGAGAAGCCATTAGTGAAATCTACGGCCCCCGGGTCTAATCTTCTTAATATTTGCCTTCCGTTATATTATTTGCCACTTTTATTTTCAGATCTATATTTCCAAAAACCCAAAAATATCTTGCTGCACTTTTTATTTGCATCTTTTATTTTGCATTTTATCGTGATCCATTTATCCAATCTACCACAAACTTATCTATCTTTTTAACGTGGAGGGATTGACAACCCCTCTTACGCGCCGAGTTGCAAGTATGTTCTTTGTGTGCATGTACTGTTTACATAGTGTTGCTTGGTTCTCCTACTGGATTGATACCTTGGTTTCATAACTGAGGGAAATACCTACCGTAGCTGTGTTGCATCATCCCTTCCTCTTTGGGGAAATACCGACGTAGTTCAAGCGACATCAAAAGGAATTTCTGGCGCCGTTGTCGGGGAGACATCATCAACATCTATCAGGTTCCTAATCACAAATCTCATCTCCTTGCAATTTAAATTATTAGCCATTTGCCTCTCGTTTATATCTTCCCCACTTCACAAAAATTTGTCGTTTTATTCGCCCTTTTTTGTCCGTGTTTTTCTCGTCAGAACTGTTTATGAGGGCAACTTTGCTTGCCTACTTTGTCATTATGGCTAGCATGGCTACCCGTCCTTTGTCACCAGATTTCGAAGTTCTATACTTCAAGCAAAAACAAGGAGAAAATTTGAAAGACGCTTGGTATAGATTAATGGAATTTTATCACATTAGCAATCTTAGAGGTGATGCAAGGATTTTGCTTTGAAACTTTTATATGGGATTAGATTTGCATCATAGACAACTTTTGGATTTTGCCGCTAAAGGGAATTTTATTGAATTTGATGCTAGTGCTGCTTATGAGATCCTAGAGGGGATCTTGGGAATCCCACCAACCAAAAAGGGGATTTATTTTACTCAAGAAGGGGTCAAAATTTTAGACAAGTTGAGTGATTTGCATAAACATATGGTCGAGTTGCAAAAATATAATGAACCTCTCAAACATATTAGTGGAAACCTCAATCGCATGAATACTTTGCTTACTCTTTGAAATAAAGGGTTGGATATTTTAGATCTCAAGATGGTTTCCTTTCCTGAGAATTTAGGGAAGCGTAAAGAGCCTCCCAGGTTTGAGAAAGCCCTTACAAAAGTTGCCAAAACTAAATATGATAATACTTGAATCTATGCTTTATGCCTAGCTAGGGGCGTAAAATGATAGCGCTTGTTGGGAGGTAACCCAATGAATAAAATTTATTTTTTCCTTTTTCTTTATGTTCTCGAGTGTTTGCACAATTATGCCTTTGTTATAATTGTGTTTTTTATGTTTTAGTTAGTGTTTGTGCCAAGCAAAGCCTTTGGGATCATGTTGGGTGATAGTTGATTTGATCTTGTTGAAAAACATAAACTTTGTGCGCCAGTGATAGAATTTTCTAAATTTATAGAAACGTGATAAAATTCTGAATGTTTTACACAAGATTGATAGACAAATTGCCTGCGTTGTCCTAATTTTTCTGAATTTTTGGAGTTACAGAAGTATACAAAGTTTTCAGATTACTACAAACTGTTCTGTTTTTGACAGATTCTATTTTCTTTGCGTTGAGTGCTTATTTTGATGAATCTATGGGTTGTATCGGGGGGTATGAGCCATACAAAAGTTGGAATACAATAGATGTAATGCAGAAATAAAATATGAACGGGTTTGCAACAATACTTAGAGTGGTGATTTGCTTTGTTATACTAACGGATCTCATGAAGGTTTTGTTGAGTTTTGTGTAATTGGAGTTTTCAAGTTTTGGGTGAGATCACGATGGATGAAGGAATAAGGAGTAAGAAGAGCCTAAGCATGGGGATGCCCCATGGAAGCCCAAGTTACTATCCAAATAGGAACAAGCAACTAAGCTTGGGGATGCCCCGAGTGGCATCCCCTCTTTCTTCTAACGATCATCAGTATTCTACTTGGAGCTATATTTTTATTCGTCACATATCACGAGTTTTGCTTGGAGCGTTTTGTATTATATGAGTCTTTGCTTGTTTTGCTTTTTGTTTTGTTTTGTGTCAAGTGTCCTTGCTGAACACACCTATTTGAGAGAGCCAAAATTATGCTATGATTTGTTAGAATTACTCTATGTGCTTCACTTAAATTTTTTTGAGCTATGGAATTGCTCTAGTGCCTCACTTATATATTTTTGAGCTCGGTGTGCTTTAATATTTTTGAAGAAATGCTCTCATGCTTCACTTAGATTTATTTGAGATTTAGTAATTTTTGAATAAATTCTCTCATGCTTCACTTCTATTATTTTGAGAGAAGAAATTTTTATGCTCATGTTCTTCACTTAGATTTGTTTGAGCTATCAAAAGCAACATATGAAATTAGTCCCAAAGTGATAGATATTCAAGAGGGATATAATAAAAACTTTCATGAAGATCATTGGAAAAAATAAACTTGATTCTTTGTAATAGTTTTGCGGTATGATGATAGTGATATGTGAGTCATGTTGATGAGTAATTGTGCTTTAGTAAGAATATTGGTCTTAAGGTTTGTGATTCCCTATGCAAGCACGAAATTCAATAGTTATGCAATGAAATTACATCCTACTTGTGGTGCATTATTCGGTGTTAGTTATGCTTAATGCTCGCTTATGAGATTTTTCGTTTCTTGGTTGGGTGCTTCTCAATCTTTTTGCTAGCCTTCCCTTGTACTAAGTAGCATTACTACTTGTGCATCCAAAATCCTTAAACCCGGTTTTGCCACACGAGTCCACTATACCTACCAATATGCGGTACTTCCGTGCTGTTCTAAGCAAATTTGTATGTGCCATCTCTAATTTTCAAAATAAATTTCCTTTTTGTGTGCTCGTACCGCTCATGAAACGGTAGGGGGTGGCTGATATTTTCCCATGCTAGATGTGTTATTCTCAAGATGAGTGTTTATTCACTTTTCATTGCACGAGAGTACGACAAAGGTATTAGGGATGCCCAGTCCCGAAATGAAAAATGAATTTTATATTGTCAAATAATAAATTCCATGGAAAGTGTTTGTATGGACGGCACCCGTGGATATGGCTAGCCGTGGAATGTGAAAGTATGGTGAAAAAAGGAATAAACTTTATTTTCTGTTTGGGAACCGCCTATGATATATCTAGCATGGAAAGTATTGGGAACTACTCGATTGTTTTTGTTGATAGGAAAAGCATGCCACCAAAAATGTTTTATCTCTATTTCTTTTGCTTTGAGCTCTGGCACCTCTACTTCCCTCTGTGAACGGCCATTCTATTTACTCTATGCATTTTTTATTTTTTGAGTCTCCATCTTCTCTTACAAAGCACCAACTAAGGGGCACTATGATCGTACTTGAGCATTGGGTGTAGCTAATATGCGAGTGTGTTTCATGAATGGATCAATTATTGAGCATAATATGCTAGGGATAACTTGCTTTAGTATTGATATTTTGAAAGACATGGTTGCTTCTTGATATGCTTCAGTATTGAAATCTTCATGTCAAAACTAGAGTATTGCTTTGAACCATACAAAAGTACAAATGTCAATGCTACAAAAGAAAAGAATATGTGATGAACATGTTAGGCAGCATTCCACATCAAAAATTCAATTTTTATCATTTACCTACTCGAGGACGAGTAGGAATTAAGCTTTGGGATGTTGATACGTCTCCAACGTATCTATATTTTTTGCTTGTTCCATGCTATTATATTATCATTCTTGGATGTTTAACATTCATTTTATAGCAACTTTATATCATTTTTTTGGGACGAACCTATTGACATAGTGCCCAGTGCCAGCTGCAGTTTTTTGCTTGTTTTTTACTTCGCAGAAAAATCAATACCAAAGGAGTCCAAATGCAGCGAAACTTTTTGGAGATTTTTTCTGGACTCGAAGACACCTTTTGGGCCAAAAATGTACCAAAGGGAGGCTCTGAGGGGAGCACAACCCACCTGGGCGTGCCTGGGGGCCCAGGCGCGCCCTGGTGGGTTATGCCCACCTCGGCCGCCTCTTGCACCGCCTCTTTGCTCTATAATACCCCGAAAATACAAAAAACCTAGGGGAGTCGACGAAACACAATTCCAGGCCGCAAGTTCCAGAACCACCAGATCCAATCTAGACACCATCACGGAGGGGTTCATCATCCTCATTGGTGCCTCTCCAATGATGCGTGAGTAGTTCATTGTAGACCTACGGGTCCATAGTTAGTAGCTAGATGACTTCCTCTCTCTCTCTCTCTCTCTCTCTCTTGATTCTAAATACAATGGTCTTTTGGAGATCTATTTGATGTAACTCTTTTTGCGGTGTGTTTGTTGGGATCCGATGAACTTTGAGTTTATGATCAGATCTATTTTATCCATGAAATTTATTTGAGTCTTCTTTTGATCTCTTATATGCATGATTACTTATAGCCTCGTATTTCCTCTTCGAATCTTTGGTTTAGTTAGGCCGACTAGATTGATTTTTCTTGCCATGGGAAGAGGTGCTTTATGATGGGTTCGGTCGTGCGGTGTTCTTTCCCTGTGATAGAGGGGCAGCAAGACACGTAGTGATCATTTCCATTAAGGATATAAAGATGGGGTCTATTCCTACATGAATAGATCTTGTCTACATCATGTCATCATTCTTATTGCATTACTCCATTTCTCCATGAACTTAATACACTAGATGCACGCTGGATAGCGGTCGACGTGTGGAGTAATAGTAGTAGGTGCAGGGAGGAGTCGGTCTATTAGTCTTGGACGTGATGCCTATATAATGATCATTGCCTGGATATCATCATAATTATTTGAAGTTCTGTCAATTGGCCAACAGTAATTTGTTTACCCACCGTATGCTATTTTTCTTTAGACAAGCCACTCGTGAAATTTACAGCCCCCAGGTCTATTCTTCTTTATTTGCCTTCCGATCTATTATTTGCCACTTTTATTTTCAGATCTATATTTCCAAAAAACCCAAAATACCTTGCTTCACTTTTTATTTGCATCTTTTATTTGTCGTTTTATCAAGATCTACTTATCCAATCTACCACAAACTTATCTATCTTTTTACCGTGGAGGGATTGACAACCCCTCTTACGCGTCGGGTTGCAAGTATTTGTTCTTTGTGTGCAGGCACCGTTTACGTAGTGTGCTTGGTTCTCCTACTGGAATGATACATTGGTTTCGTAACTGAGGGAAATACCTACCGTAGCTATGCTGCATCATCCCTTCCTCTTTGGGGAAATACCGACGTAGTTCAAGCGACATCAGTGCACTCGGCACGGTGTGGTCAACGTGGTCAACAAATGAGAGTCATCGGAAGATGACTGTACGTGGAGAGGCTGACAGTGGGGATGCACCACGCTCATGGATGCATGCATGCAACTGCATCCTTTTTACCCTGAAAAATAATGTTTTCTTCCCTGACAACTGGGCCCACCAGCTCCATCTTCGCACGCAAGGAAGTGTGTCCTCATTACGCACAAAAGAAATGATTCCTCCCCTTGACAGATGGGACCCATCAGCTATATCTTCGCACGCAAGGAAGTGCCTCATTATCCTGCCTGACAGCTGGGACCCACCCTGTCGAACCATATGTAGGGTTGTCTCTCTGGTCGCGAACGTGTACGTACATTTTTTTGCGGGTGGAACTTGTACGTACATACTGGTCGATCGATCTCTCTGCAAGGATGAACCGTGGCCGAGCAATGAGCGGCATGTGTGACGTAGCAGTTGAGGCAGTCCTGTATATATCATGTACACGTACATACAACCACGCTGCAAGAAAGTAAATATGGCTACGTACGTACATACGGGCGGGGTCTCAAACACGTACAACGATGGTGTCCTATTCATCGGCAGCCAACCGGCTGGGTCGGAACGGAGGAAACCGCGTCGTGTTCATCCAGAGGCAAGCGACTGGGTCAGAATGCGTCTTGTTCAGCGGGAGCCAACCGACTTTGACGGAACAACCCAAATCGGGTCCTGTTTATCGACTCGGGGTCTCGCGTCCCGCAAAACGGAGGAAACAGAGTTCTCTTCGACCGCCTACGGTCGAAGTGGGTTCCTGTTCATCGGGAGGGGTCTTGCGTACCGCAAAACGGAAGAAGCAGACTTCTCTCCAACCGCGTACGGTCGAAACGGGGTCCTGTTCATCGGGAGGGGTCTGACGTACCGCAAAATGGAGGAAACAGACTTCTCTCAACCGCGTACTACCACGGGGTCCTGTTCATCCAGCGGCAACCGCCTACACACGGCTAGGGTCCTGTTCATCCAACCCCCACCAGGGACTCTTCATCCACAGCCAACCCAACCAGCTCGGCTCACCACGTCTCGACTCGTTCTACATATCGCGCGCACGGCAGCAACGTGCACTGTTCATGTAGAGGCAACCCAACCGGCTAGCTACGTCTTGCACGGGGGTTCCGATTGGCTTCAATAATTAAGCAGCAACAGCGATCGATCGGTTTCAGTTAGTAGCAAAGGAGTCGGTCAGTTTCAGTTAGCAGCGAAGGGATCGATCAATCGGTTTCAGTACGTAGCAGCACACACGATTGCTCGGGTTCAGTAATTTAAGTGAACGTCTCTTGCTCGGGATCAGTTATAGTGACACGGCTCGCACCACGCGTGCATACGTGAGAAAAGCGCAAATCACAGTGCATCGCTCGGCCCCGACCAACCCACCGTAACCGGGAACTCCGTGAAAATTTCCTCGCCCTCACTTCTACCATGATTTTTTATGTCATGGATGGCATAAAGAATGTCATGCAGGTGCGTCCCCAGCCTGCCTAGGACGAAAAGCCCATTTTCTATGATGATTTTTTGTCATAGAAGTAGGAGCCCACCACATCTATAGTGATCCATGCTTTTGTCACAATTATCGTCATAGAAGTGTCATAAGCATGACAAAAAAAATCGTTCGGCCCATAATGTCACGGATGTGTCTTTTTTGTAGTGCTGGTAAATAAGTTGGGAGGCAAAACATTAAAGCCCCTATCTTTCTCTATGTTCGACGGATGCTATTTTTTCTAAAAATATGCTTTGAGTGTTAGCAATCATGGAAGACTATATGATAGTTGAGTATGTGGAATTTGCTAAATCAGAGCTCTTACATAGACCCTTCCTGAAAGTAAGATGAATTGCAATTGTTTGGTGACTGAGAACATAGTTTGTTAGTTTTCAAGAAACTTTTTGGTCTATACTTTAACATGCGAATAGCTTGTTACTTGATCATGAGAAGTTTTATGAGATGAGCTACTGTTTATGATATATAATGATGCTAGAAAAAGTGTTTGGAACTATCATTGATCAAATTTATGCACTATGCTAGCATTCACACTTCATACATTATTTCTTTTATCATTTACCTACTCGAGGACGAGCATGAATTAAGCTTGGGAATGCTAATACGTCTCCAACGTATCTATAATTTATGAAGTATTCATGCCATGTTTACAACAATTTTCTATGGTTTTGGTATGATTTGATTAGAACTAACCCGGACTGACACTGTTTTCAGTAGAACTACGTGGTGTCATTTTTTGTGCAGAAATAAAAGTTCTCGGAATGGGCTAAAAATTTACGGTGATTTTTTATGGACCAAAAGAGATCCCCGAAGCACCGGAGCTGGGATAGGAAGTGAACGAGGAGGCCACATGCCTAGGGGCGCGCCCTACCCCCAGTGATGGTGCTCCCGGCTAGAGACCCATAATCCGGGAGTGCCGCCGGAGTCTCCCCCTCTCTCTCGATGGCACGGGAGTGTCGCCGGGGGATCCATCGCCGCGGTGATCGTCTTCATCAACATCACCTTCTTCATCACCTTCCTCATCTCTTTTAAGAGGTCCACTCTCCCACTCCTCATTGTAATCCCCTACTTGAACATGGTGCTTTATGCCACATATTATGATCCAAAGATGTGTTGCCATCTTATGATGTTTTGAGTAGATTTCTTTTGACTTTTGGGTTGATTGATTCTCTAGATTGATTTGAGTTGTATGTTTTATTTTGGTGCCGTCCTATGGTGCTCTCCGTGCTGTGCATACCTGAGGGATTCCCGCTGTAGGGTTTGCAATATGTTCATGATTCGCTTGTAGTGGGTTGCTAGAGTGACAGAAGCTTAAACCCGAGTAAGGGGGTTGTTTGCGTATGGGAGTAAAGAGGACTTGATACTTGAATGCTATGGTTCGGTTTTACCTTAATGATCTTTAGTAGTTGTAGATGCTTGCTAGAGTTCCAATCATAAGTGCATATGATCCAAGTAGATAAAGTACTTTAGCTTATGCCTCTCCCTCATATAAAATTGCAATAATGATTACCGATCTTGTTAACGATTGCCTAGGACAATTCCGCACACCGTTCCATAATTATTCCATACTCTCTATTTGTAATATATTCTAACTTTATGATAACAACACCAATTTTTATATTTTAGTTCTCCGATATCATACAAGGCTATCTTCTTCATACCCACAACGTAGTTTTATTTCTCCTTTCAGATGGAAGCAAACGTTCGGTGTACGTAGAGTCGTATCAGTGGGAGATAGGACTTGAGAAAATATTGATCTTAACTTTAGCTCCTTGTGGGTTCGACACTCCATACTTATCACTTCCACCTTTGGAAATTGTTACGATGATTCCTTGCACTTAGGGATTATCATAAAGGAAAATAAGCGTTGTACGAACTTATGATGGCAAAGTAATAAAAGCGACGGACTGCATAAGAAAGGTTGCTATCATAAGGGGAAATATAATGTGACATTCTCTTGCATCAAGATATTGTGCATAAAAAACCAAAAATCGCATGACAACCTCTGCTTTCCTCTGCGAAGGGCCTATCTTTTACTTTTATGCAAGAGTCAAAGTATTTTCCTCTATTCCTTTTTATTTTTCTCTTTGGCAAGCATCATGTGGTGGGGAAAGATCTAGGCACATATGCCTAGTTGGATATGAGTGAGCATGAGTTATTATTTTTTGAAACCTAAGCATGAGTTATTATTGTTGACCTCACCCTTGAGGTGAATAAGTTGGGAGGCGAAACTATAAGCCCCTATCTTTCTATGTGTCCGGTTGAAACCTTTTGCTCATATATATGTTGTGAGTGTTAGCAATCATAGAAGATTAAATGATGGTTCAGTATGTGGACTAGCCAAAAGGCTCCTATACGAGACCCTTCCTGAAAATATGATGAATTGTAGTTGTAAAGTTGACTGAGAACATAGTTTGTTGGTTTTCAATAAAGTTTATGCTTTTTAATTCGATGTTGTGACGAATTGTTACTTGTTCATGAGAAGCTATATGATGAAGTTTTATGATAATGTTTGTTACTGTTATAATAATAAGGATGATGCTACTATGTCCATATTTAGTTTTTATCGACACCTATCTCTCTCTAAACATGTGGACATGATTTTCGATATCGGCTATCGCTTGAGGACAAGTGAGGTCTAAGCTTGGGGGAGTTGATACATCCATTTTGCATCATGCTTTATTACTATTATTTATATTGTTTTTATGCTTTATAACAATTTGTGGAGTAATTCTAATGCCTTTTTCTCATAATATGCAAGGTTTACACAAAGAGGGAGAATGTCGGCAGTTAGAATTCTGGGCTTGAAAAAGCTATGTCAGAGATACCTATTATGCACATCTCCAAATGAGCTGGAATTTTATAGAGAATTATTTTGGAATAAATCAAAAATACTGGAGAAAAGAACTACCAGAGGGGCACCCAGGTGCCCACAAGGCACCAAGGCGCGCCACCCCTTCCAGGCGTGCCCTGGTGGGTAGTGGGCAGCCCGGCCCACCTCTGGTGCCCAGCTTCTGGTATATGATACGCCCATTTTGCATCATGTTTTCCTACTATTATTTATGAAGTTTTTATGCAAAATAATGCTTTTTTGGAGTAATTCTAATGCCTTTTCTCTCATAATATGCAAGGTTCACACAAAGAGAGAGAATACCGGCAGCTGGAATTTTGGACCTGAAAAAGCTACGTCAGGTTACCTATTCTGCACAACTCCAAATGAGGTGAAACTTCACGAGGAATTTTTATGGAATAAATAAGAATTATTGGAGCAAACAAACTACCATTAGGGGCCCACCAGGTGAGCACAACCCACCTAGGTGCGCCCAGGTGGGTTGTGCCCTCCTCGGCCCACCTCTGAGGCCCATCTTCTGCTATATAAGTCATTTTGACCTAGAAAAAATCAGGAGAGGACTTTCGGGATGAAGCGCCGCCATCTTGAGGCGGAACTTGGGCAGGAGCACTTTTGCCCTCCGGCAGAGCGATTCCACCAGGGGAACTTCCCTCCCGGAGGGGGAAATCATCGTCATCATCATCACCAACAACTGTCCCATCTTGGGGAGGGCAATCTCCATCAACATCTTCAACAACTCCATCTCCTCTCAAACCCTAGTTCATCTCTTGTGTTCAATCTTTGTACCGGAACTATAGATTGGTGCTTGTGGGTGACTAGTAGTGTTGATTACATCTTGTAGTTGATTACTATATGGTTTATTTGGTGGAAGATTATCTGTTCAGATCCATTATGCTATTTAATACCCCTCTGATCATGAGCATGATTATCATTTGTGAGTAGTTACTTTTGTTCTTGAGGTCACGGGAGAAATCTTGTTGCAAGTAATCATGTGAACTTGATATGTGTTCTATATTTTTATGGTATGTATGTTGTGATTCCCTTAGTGGTGTCATGTGAACGTCGACTACATGACACTTCACCATACCTGGGCCTAAGGGAATGTGTTGTGGAGTAGTTATTAGATGATGGGTTGCGAGAGTGACAGAAGCTTAAACCCTAGTTCATGCGTTATTCCGTAAGGGACTGATTTGGATCCAAAAGTTTAATGCTATGGTTAGATTTATTCTTAATACTTTTCTCGTAGTTGTGGATGCTTCGAGGAGGTTAATCATAAGTAGGAGGTTTGTTCAAGTAAGAAAAATACCTAAGCACCGGTCCACCCACATATCAAATTATAAAAGTAGCGAACATAAATCAAACCAACATGATGAAAGTGACTAGATGAAATTCCCGTGTACCATCAAGAACGCTTTGCTTATCATAAGAGACCATTTTGGCCTGTCCTTTGCCTCAAAAGGATTGGGCTACCTTGCTTCACTTTTGTTACAATTACCGTTACTTGCTTGTTACAAATTATCTTGCTATCAAACTACTCGTTACTTACAATTTCAGTGCTTGCAGACATTACACTACAAAAAAAATACACTTTCGTGATGATACATGTTTGTCACAGTAGGTCACGTTTTCTGTCATGCATGTACATCCATGACGATTTTATGACAGAATCAAGATAGTCATACCTGTGCTGTCATAGAAGTGTTCCATGACATTACCAAAATTATCATCACCGAAGTGTCCACTTCTATGACGAAAAATCGCGCGTCATAGAAGTGCTTTCGTCAAGGGTGACCGACACGTGGCACCCACCATAACGGAATGCCGTTAACCTATCAGATCCGTTTTTGGATCCGATAACCCGTTAACAGCTCGGACCAATGGCGATTTTCCACGTGTAAAATCATCATTGGCTTGAGGAAACACGCGTCAGCTCCCCATTGGCACAGGTGTCACTCATCCAAAAGTGGCCCATAAAGTTTAAATGGGCCGGCCCAACTAAAGGCCCACAAGATTTTGCGGTCCATAATGGGTCGGCCCAGCAAAAGGCCCACGAGATTTTGCGGACCATAATGGGCCGGCCTAGCTAAAGGCCCGCGAGATTTTGTGGACCATAATGGGCCGGCCCAGCTAAAGGTCCACGAGATTTCGCCGACCATAATGGGCTGGCCCAGCTGATGGCCCAAAAGATTTTGATGATACTAGTAGGCCGGCCCATTAATAGGCTGCCATGTTTTGGGCCAAATGTCGGCCCATATTTGATCCGGTCCATTAACAGTCTGCCACGTTCCGGGCCTAATAAAGGCCCAATGAGATTTGGCCCGTTAAAAGCCTACCATGTTCTGGGCCAAATTACGACCCAGATCAGGTCCGGCCCTTTGAGAGGCTTTGGGCTAAATTATGGCCCATATCAGATTCGGCCCGTCAACTAGACGATATGCTTTTGGGCCCACTTGGTAAAGGCCCATTTAGTAATTCGGCCTGATATTAGTTTCGGCCTGTCAAAGGCCCGTTTAACATTTCGGCCCTATATATATTTCGGCCTGTTAAAAGCCCGTCATATTGTTGGGCCTAACTACGGTCCCGTTTGCATCCGGCCAACTCACAAACGATAATCTGATTGGGGCAAACAAGGACCGAGATAATTTTGGCATGTAATAAGCCCATGATTTGATTGGCACAATAATGGGTCGGGGTCTATTTCGGCCTGCTGCCGGTGCGTGAGCTGTTGGGCACGTTTCAGGCCCAACCTACTTTTCAGCCTCCTAAAAGCCCATTGAGTTTTCTTGGGAAAATAGGGCCGGCGGTTTACTCAGCCTATTAAAGGCCTGAATCTACTAGTGGGCCAGTTTACATTTAGGGATGTTAACGGTCCAAGATGACGGGGCCCATGATGCGGATCATACATAGTGATTTGCATGACGTCCAGATTATGTGCCGTAATTTTACGGTTCGGCCGGTTTACTGCGAAGACAAGATATAGATACAGTAAAATAACTGCAGCATCGTGAATAAGAAAAAAACCTTGACTATACAATAAAGAAATTACGGAATATTACATCCACTGGGCATCAAGGTTCGCCACTATGATAATAAAGCACAAGCAGACAGCAGATTACATACACTGGGCATCAAAGATCGCCACCAGTGCAATTAAACACGCCGACAAAATAATATACAAAACCGACAACACTTCAATAGAGTTCAAGAAAGGTTAGCTCTGCTCGGGAGCTGCAGCGCAAGCAGCTGAGCAAGCTGATGAGACTGCACTTGTTTGACACTTATATCCTCCTCACTCTGAAAGATAAACAAGCAGACAGATGACAGGTTTTGCACATATAAGTATCAGTGCTGACAATTCATCACATTTCTTACTGACAAATAAAGTGACACAGTTTAAAATAGCATTAACACAATATGTTATTGTTCAGGTCAAGACATGGCAGGAAATGACATTGTGAAGGAGTTGGCAGCTTCACGACACCACTAGATTACAGATCAAGAACACATAAGTATCAATGGTTAGTGTGCTGTTAATTTATCCCATTTCAGATTGGCAAAATAAGATCACTTGCTCTATATAGTTTAATTTACATGGTATGAAGAAGGAACTTGGTTGTACAACTGAAAACTTAAATTGAGAAGGACAAACTTTTGTTTATGAACTACTCCCTCCGTCACATAATATAAGAACATTTTTTACACAACACTAATGTCAAAAACGTTATTATATTATGGGACGGAGGGAGTATATAATAAACTTTAAACATGCAATTTGATGCAAACACCAAAAATAAACAGCTGTTGCAGTCATGCCTAACCAAATATACACAACAAAGTTTGAAGGCTTGAGAAGGACAAACTTACATTATTGGTGAAGGCAGGCTCTATAAAGCCCTTGTCCATGCAGATGGGGGGGGGGGATTCAAGAAGTTTACCACAGAATCTTCTTCATAAGCATTGCCTTTATTCTACATTTTGTTAAGAGTAAATATAGATGTGACAATATAAGAAAAAATGGAGAATATTTAAGATAAGATGAAGAGTGATGCTACATAACCAAGTAGCTATAAATGTAAGTACAACGATACAGGCAAAAGGTACAACCAAGAGCTAAACTTCTTCAGTACCATCGGTATTATCCAACCTTATGGTAAGAGTAAATATAGATCTTATGTGTAGAAAATGGAGGGCAAAGGAAAATAAGCTGCAGAGTGATGGTACATGAACAACTACCTGTCAATATAAGTACACTGATAAAGAACAGCAGGTACTTGCAAGAACAATGCAGAGCTAAAATTTTTCATTGGCATTGAATATATTCTACACTAATGTAACCATTCATATAGATCAGATAATTTGGAGCGAACAATTGATAAGCAAGCTATCATGCATACTGTTGTCACATAATGAACCAGGTATGTATGCAAGTACAGTGATACAGGACAACGGGTACTAACAAGAGCAAAGCAGCGGGCAGCATATTTGCGATATCCTGTTGTTCTTTTCAAATCGGAATTCTTTTTTGAGAAGATTTCTTGCAAAAAAGATCCGTAATGCACATGCGGAAAAGTAGAAGTTCAAATTGTCATGCGATATCATAGACAGTACCTCATCCTCGGAACGAGACCAGTGCATAACAAGGTTTTTCATTCAATGTCTTCTAAATTTAGCACAGGAGACTTCACCAGAAATTCGTTTATAGACTTGCCATCAAAGTGTGATTTCCTTAGGTAACACCGATACTGCTGCAATGCTTCCTTGAAAAGCGCAAGCAAGCTTTACTCGTCATGACTATCCAGATTGACCCTCGGCTACTTACAAAAATGTAATGTAAATCATTGATGTATTCAATCAGCAGAAAGCAGGAAAATAATCACCATGAATAATAGCACTTACACGTAAGTGGGACAGGAAGATGTGAAAATGGTGTTTGTCTTCACTATAATCTTCCCATGATGGGAATATATGCATGTAGTCCCTAACAACATTGAAAGCATTGTCTTTTAAACTAGGAATAACTTGAATGGGGTTCCAATCTGCGGGAATTGGCCGTCTCTGCAGTTGGGATAGGTCTTCGGCTCGTGGACTTGCTGTACTTTTTGCTGGAGTGGGATTTTTCTATGGTACGGCTGGTGCTATGGCAACTGAAATCGGCATACCTTTTGCTGGAGTGCAGGTCCTGTGTGGTGTGGCCAGTGAAGTATGGTATAGTCTGCTGAGTCGGTCCTATGTTTTGTGTCACTGGTTGTACAACCAATATAAGTGGGATGTTGTCTAATTTCTCCGCACAACCACGTTTTTCAATGACTTTTTGGTGCTCCTTGAGTTCGGCAATCACCCTCTTCCTTTTTGATGTCTGATGCACAAGAAAAACATTTGAGTGGAAAAACATGGTATGATGACAGATGGAATATGTATTGATAATGGATGGGCATGGCATCTCGACATATATGATGAGTAAACTAAGCAGATGGCGGTGCAACAAAGTAGAAGAAATGCAAGACAACATATGAAAGATACGCGCAATCAATAAAAACTTGCCAAATTAGAACATGCACCTTGATGGGTGAACAGGACAGGCCATCTGCCTTTGACTCCTCGAGGTTAGAATAGTCATTAGGATCATATTCTGAACAAGAATCAATAGGTGGGGAGCGTATGAGTTTCATTGCATCCAGAATGGCACTCAAGAGTGGACTGCTGCTAGTGCGGCACAAAGCAGCTACACAGATTATAGTGTAGATATAACGGGAAAACCGTAAGCATCAGAGTAAAATCAGCAAAGTGGAACTTGGTGGAATATATGTGCTAGTATTGCCGGTACGGCTAGAAAGGCTTCGGATACCAGCTCTCTTCAACTGAAGGTGCGGTACTGTTAATATCAGTGTAACTCTCAAAGGCGACACAACTCCCCGTATTTCCTTGCTATTCTTATAGGATTCAAGTGGGCAGGCCACTACAAATCCTATTCCCATGATTACAAAATCCTACGAATCAAAGAGGCCCGAAGAGTTCAAAGTGTCCATCACAACCGACCGTATAGACCTCTACATCGCAAATGTCCTGCCATCTTCACTACAAGGAACATATCAGTACTACTATCATACTCCCTCCGTTCCAAAATATAAGTCTTGGTAGAAATTTCCACTATGGATCACATACAGATGTATCCTGATACATTTTAGAGTGTAGATTCACTCATTGTGCTCCATATGTTGTCCATGGTGGAATCTATACAAAGACTTGTATTTAGGAACGGAGAGAGTACTTATTAAAGAAGAACAGAAGAGGAACATGCTAAAGAAGAGCAAGCAAATTTTGGATAATAAAATGTTCGTTGTGCAGTGCCCACACATGATGAACCAGAGCGCATTAAGAAAGAAACTCTCTGTTGTCTCTCTATATGTGGTGCATGTGCTTTTCGAAAGTAAAGTAGGAACATTAGCTGACCAATTAAATGTTATCTGTTTTAGTAATATCAACATCATATCAGATTCGTACTAGAGCAACAAGTTTGGAATTATGAGTGGCATGTTGTTTAGCTTCATGGATTCAGGAGCAGTGCTAAGCAGGTACGATGATGGTACTGAATATAAAGGCATGTCTGCATGCAAGTCGCGTGACTTTTGTCATTTGGGTCAGTCGACCATTTCAGGCGGTTGGATGCAGATCCTACGTCTCCTAACCCTTCTTCTTCCTCGTATCTGATTCTTCCCATACATAACACCGCACGGGCCGCCAACCGGACAACCGGCCCCCACCGCCTGTGTTCCTCCGCCACCCCCAGCCCCCACCCCTGCCCCCACCCGCGTCGAGTTTTCTTCATTGGGCGAGGCCCCACCACCGCCCCCCAACCACCGTTCCCACCCGAGCCCCTTTGTTCGCACCGGCGAACTCCGGAGAGCTTTGAAAAATCGACTTACCCAATTTTGAAATTTAGTCTACTGTGATTTAACTAGTGTGGAATATAAAAGGGGAAAACCATAAGCATTGGGAGTATAGTGTTGAGCGTGCCATGGCGGATCTGAAGGTGCAAACTGGACAAAGGCAACTTCGCAACCAATGTTTGCTTTCAACTAGCAAGTAAGTGATGGACAAGAAATCAGAGTAAAGCAGTGGCGATCTATTTTCTTGCTGCGATAAATAAGTTGAGCAGATACGAAAGAGTACTGCCTCTGGTGCGGCGCCGTGTATGCATATGCTGAAAATTTGACGGTGCTGCGGTAGCGATGGCTGTCGGCGGCGTGGAAGCATATCTAGGAGGGTAGACGGTGGCGGTGGGGCGCGGTGGACGAGACGGTCGTAGGAGCGGCGCCGACAAGGTGGACGACGACGGGGATGAAGCGAGAGGACGGGATGCAAGGATCCCAGTCCGAAGCCGTGGATGAGAGAGGTCGATCTCTTGTAATGGAGGGCGGCGTCGGGGTATCAGCTCCGGCATGGTGGAGGAGGACGGCGGTCGATAGGGTGGCGGACGGAGGTGGGCTGGGGTGGAGAGGGTGTTTTGGCGCCCACGGAGTACCAATGGGGAAATGGAGGTAGAGAGGAAGGGGGGAACCATGTCTTCAGGGCGTGCTTGTCTCAAATGCGAGGAAATTTACAAACTTAGCCCCCGTTTCAAATTTCCTACATCACAGCAATATTAGTCAGTTGGGGATAGGATGGTAATCTCGCAAACACCGAATATTTGCCGACGAGAGTTTATTTTTGGCACTCACCATGTATGAATTGGCGAGGGAGTCGATTTCGGCCAAGGACACACTGTGTTTTGGCGCCGGTGAGAGGCGGTTATGTCACGTTTGAGTGAAATTACAAACCTACCCCTATCGAAACCTATAGAAATCGAGCAGATAGGCTTTGTGTGGCAGGGATAGGCAGTAGTAATTTTCATCTCGCAGATTTTGATTTCGGGCGGTTACTGCGACTTTCCCCGCTTTGTTCAAATTCTGCAGAGTGCACGTTTACCATGCCAACTCAATTCGAATCCCATTTGTATTATAATTTTTTCGGGCGGGATCCATTTTTGATTGTAATAAAATTCTATATACATCATTTTTTATATATACTTTCAAAAGCACAACACCCTTTATACATAAATATGGTTTACAAATGGCATGATCTCAGATTCATAAGGTTGTATCCATCAATTTGGATTTTCAAATATTTGAAACCACTCTATGTTGAAATCCAATGTATGCATTCCTCGCTAACTGTCTCCAATTAATGTGTGTTTCATGCGGTTTTTTTTACTTCTCAAACATGTATAATGTGTTTCACACACGCAACATATAGTGTAATCCCGTTTAGACATTAATTGCATATAAACCATGCATTGTTTCTAATTAAAGAATCTTTGGATCACCAATATTGATAAACTATATAACATTACACGTGTCCCCAAATTCAAATGAATATGCGTGCTTGATACACCAATTGGCGTTATGATATTATCGATGTTGTGATCTCCAGTTTAAATATTTGAATCCCATTTAATCCAGATATTCGTCTCATATAACCATCACTCATGCTTATATAGGACTATCTCTCTAGACCTATACGCGTTCATTGTCTCTCGGGTATCTCTCGTGCTACATGTATGTCGACAATGATCTTTTATCTTTGTAACACACTGACGGTTCTTTCTCCCTCGACCTTCATCACTCTATCTCTCTCTAAGTGTATCTCGCTCCCTGCTATGTGTCTCTAACTATGATTCTCCATGTGGAATCTCTTTCTCTCACACAAACACAAAACTTTGTCTCCCGGGGTCTCATTTCTCTCTACTATTCCCATGTGTGCCACTCGCACACCCCTCATACAGAGATGTCTTTCGCTCCTTAGGTATGAGAACCTACGACTCTTCCTCTTAAATATCTCTTTCTCACACACAAACACAAACTCTGTCTCCGGGGGTCTCATATTTCTCCACTGTTCTCTTGTATGTCGCTCACACACACTCTCTCTCCCTAGAGATATATTGCGTTCCCTCATATGTCTCTCTAGCTACCACTCTTGTTGTGAAATATCTTTCTCTCTCGCAGACACAAAAATCCGTCTCTCAGGATCTCATTTCTCTCCGATATTTGTTTGCATGTGAGTAACATGCACCCTTTCTTCATCTCTCTCACACCCACACACATAACTCAGCCTTCTAATCCACTCGACTCCTATCTCTAACGCACACTAGCTAGCATCTTTATCTTTCTATTTATATGTTTCTCCATCAACCTTCTTTCATTTATAGGTTGATCTCTTTTGCACAATCGTTGTGCCTCATTCCCTCTACTCACCATAGATGCATGCTCCAACCCACGCCACTATCTCTTAAAGACAAAAACACATGCTCAATTGTCAGGCCTTCTTCCCTGCATTCTCACATGCATGCATATTGTCATATCGATCCGTCTCTCCCACATCGTTGATCTTATGACTTATGTCTTCTTTCTTTTATCTCGATCATGCGCGGGCACACACACACATCCCAGGTATACATGTATACCTCTCACACATGCACGTTCAAGGTCTCTATGTCTCAATACGTAGTTAATTACCCTCAACCCTAATGCCACATTGAATCGTTCTCTTTTTGTGTGCACATAACTTCCGTTTGGATGGGTAAAACACACACTCACACTTAACAATCTCCTTCTAGCTACCCCCCGCCCTCTCACTCTTCCCCTATATCCCCAAAACCAATAAGACCATCCCTTCGTTTAATTCCCGCCTACATGCACCATCGATATATAGTAGTCTTCCTCGGTGTCTCTCGAAAACAAACAAGTTCTCTCGATGTCGACTCCTCTCACGCGAACACACCTTCTCTTCCCTCTCTACGGGCATTTTCTCTCTCGCACCCCATCGTTGGTGACCTCTGCCATACACATCACCTCTCTATGATGAAGCCATGCACACTTAAATTACATCCGCCACCGAGGACCCCGCGACACACACACACACACACACACACACACAACACACACACGCGCGCGCATGCGCTCGCACGTATGCACCCACCCACCCACACACACACACACACAAACACAAACACACACACACAAACACACACACGCACACACTCCATCACACACACACACACACACACTAAGACTCCATCTCTCTCTCTCTCTCTTTCACACACCCACCCACCCACACACACACACACACACACACACAAACACACACACACACACTAAGACTCCATCTCACACACACATGCTCTAGGCGGAGCATTTGTTCCTACCACCCTTCATCCAACCTTACCCGTATGATAAACAATCACCTTAATTTACTTGTATAACATGGACAAATTCCACTTTAATTTAGTAGTTAGCAAACTTATCATCTGCACCCTTATAAAAAACCGAGTTGGCGATGATGGTGTGCCTGCCATCTTGTAATATAGACCGTCTGATCTATATCTGACAGATAGAAAGAAAACTATGATAATTTTACAAAAGATACCCGCACCTCTCTCCACATCCTTATCTCCCACAACCTCATTGCTGAGCAATTAAAAAAGAAAGTCTCTGGAACAATCTTGCATGGTGGCCGCTGCCTCCTGCCGACGCCATCCATCCCCATGCCTCCGCCCATTCCGACCACCAGTCACCACCACGCTCCACTCCTCCTCACCTTATCTCTCATCTTTCATTTTTTTGATGACATTCTCGAGATACCAGTTTTCCGATAAAATTCTCGAAATATCATTAGTTTTTACACATGGGATTACTCCTGCATGGGTAAATCACAACAGGTGTTTTGTAAAAAAATACATATTGATGTTCCGTGCAATGTACGAGCATCTTGCTTGTAATTATATAACGCAAATCACGAGCAGGAAGTGACATTTTTTTACACAACCACGTTAACATGGCCACGTAAATCACTAGATAAAGTAAATACCATTATACTTATATCTCGATTTAAAAGGTTGAGTACATGTCCGAAGAGTAGAGTCGTACACATGCACTCTGTCTCTCAGAATCTCACACACACACACACACACACACACACCAGTTATGTGACGCCCACTTAGGCAGACACGTAGTTATTATTTGTGCACCCGCGGGTACACGTGATGCTGCGCATTTATTTAAGCCGGACGGCGAACCCAAACAGTAGCTGCATTCATTCCCCTCCCACCGCCTCTTCTTTGGTCGCCGTCGCCCGGTAGCCATGGCCCGGCCGAAGGTAACGACATACGCCATACTCCCGCCGGAGCGACGCTTTAATCTGGAAATTTTAGTGGTCATGCATGCATCTTTTTGTGCTAGCACTCCTATATAAGGGTTGACCAGTCACTTCCCGTTGATGTGCGGGAACGGTGGAAGAGGAAGGAGAAGGGAAGCAGGTTGTGGAGTAATGTTTTTTACCACAATTTCTTAGGAAACTGAGTGCAATAATTGAGTAGTTTTGAAAACTACCAGTACTACACCTGAAACGGTTCAAAACCTATACTCCCTTGCCAGCGCGCGCTTCCCGCGTGAAACGGTCAGCGTCGCCCTGGAGCGTCAGTGCCGCATTAATGCCCGGCCAGAGCGAAGGTGACCTCTCACTGGCGCCGCCTTTGAAGCGGTACGACGACCGAGAGAGTGCCGCTTCCCGGTGCACGCGACTGCTCCGCGTCGAGGCTGGCCATAGGCCCTGTTTGGATCCATGGGTTAGAGTTAGTTTGAGCTAGTTGGGGCTCAAATAGCCCTAAAGTATCCAAGCATGAGGGTTTAAATTGGAGCAAGTTGCACCGAACCCACCAAAAAAAACTATCCCACCCAAGAGGTGCTAACTGGAGATAATTCTCATTGGGACCACTGAAATATCACTTTTCTCTCTCCATCAAGTGCATTTATTGTCAATCTAACCCTGTCACCCAAACACCTCTTTGGTTACAGTTAGTTCAGGGTTAGTCATGAGTTAGTCTAACCTCTAGCTAAGTTAGAGTATCCAAACAGGAGCAGTATAGGACATGCAAGTTGCTCAAAGCATACATCAAATTAAATGCGTGAAAGGATTTTTTTCTTTTTGAAAACGGAACGTGAAAGGAATTTTTTTAGAAAGCTCTTGGCATGTCGCTAACATGTGATGAGTTAACCGACCTCAATAGACGGCAAAAACGCCAGCCTGCCGAGAAGCGATACGGGCTGCTGGATTACTAGAGATAGGTGTCGCACGGAAGCCGAGAAATATGGTGATAGCGTGGGTTAGCCATGTACTAGTATGATGTAACTACACTGGGCTGCCGTGTTTCGTACTCTTCCAGTCCACTTTGGAGATGATTGGCGGATTTTATATTGCTGAATAATATAAAATATTATGAGTGCAGACGCTCCACCACAAGGTTCCTTGCTCCTTCTCGGTCGTCGGGAATCTATGTTCTTCCACTCTATTTTTTTATGTGAGCTTTGTTCATCCTTTTGCCAACACGTGAGACATCTAGCATCAAGGTGCACGTGTCATGCAAGGATCGTTCCATCTATATGAAGAACACGTGGGACTAGAACTACGATACGGACATGTACCCACTAGTGAACGTGCTAACCTGTGTAATGTAGCGTAGTAAGTGAAGTAGAAAGGCACAAATAGTATGAACATGCATGGCATATAGGCATTTGTCTCTTACTACCACTAATTGTTGGACGTGCAATGCCCGATGATGTTATGGAGTACATGACTAAGTAATCTACTACTACTATATTAATTGGAGGCACATATTAGGTTTTATATTTGTGTACGTGTATGCCCCGAGGCCTTCCAACTAGACGTGTCTTTCTCTCCGGGTCGCACTTTGTATCGTTCATACCACTAGTACAGTAGTACTACTACGTGTGGTCTCCGACCCAGAAGTGGAGACGCTCTACCACGTTGTTCATGTCCCACTCCTTTCCTGACGTGTGGGACATCCAGCACATGCCGTGTGTTTGGCACTCCTTCATCATAAGAGTTGAAACGCTAGCATTCATCAGAAATAAAAAATAAATATAAATAACCAGTGATACTATACCACGCGGTTTCCTTGCTCCTAGATATCGGAAAGAATACTTCCGCTCGCCGACATGTGGGACGTCGACCATCCTGGTCCACTTGCCATGCCCGCATAACTCCAAGGGAGAGTCACCCCGGTCGTCGCGCCACAGTAATTACTAATGAGCCGTCAAATCACAGGCCCAACCTTACCCACTGTGAAGTTGCTCGGACGAAGGAACCATCATGACTTCGTTGAATTCCGCTTCTTTAAGAAAACTACTGTACCATCAATACTGCTAGCTATAGTAGTTACTCCAGCAGAGGCCTCCTTTGGTTCACAGGATAGGAATTTTATAGGAATATGAAAATCATAGGAAGTGAGATGACATGCATCTCAATTCCTGTAGAAAAAGAGAGGCCATTTGATGCATAGGATAGGATTTTTTCCATTGAGTCTAGGCTAATGTACTGTTAATTTGCTCTAAAAACTACAGTAGTAACTAGTAGTACTGGTACATGCTCGTAATTAATTAAACAAACGTATGGCGACACAGACACTGATACGTCTCCAACGTATCTATAATTTTTGATTGTCCCATGCTATTATATATTCTGTTTTGGATGATTAATGGGCTTTGTTATACACTTCTATATTATTTTTGGGACTAACCTATTAACTGGAGGCCCAACCCAAATTGCTGTTTTTTTGCCTATTTCAGTGTTTCGCAGAAAAAGAATATCAAACGGAGTCCAAACGGAATGAAAACCTTTGGGAACGTGATTTTCGGAACAAACGTGATCTAGAGGACTTGGAGTGGACGTCCAGCAATCAATGAGGAGGCCACGAGGCAGGGGGCGCGCTTACCCCCCTGGGCGCACCCTCCACCCTCGTGGGCCCCTCTTGGCTCCACCGACCTACTTCTTCCTCCTATATATACCTACGTACCCCCAAACCATCAGCACATGATCCAAAACACTATTTCCACCGCCGCAACCTTCTATACCCGTGAGATCCCATCTTGGGGCCTTTTCCGGCGCTCCGCCGGAGGGGGCATTGATCACGGAGGGCTTCTACATCAACACCATAGCCTCTCCGATGATGTGTGAGTAGTTTACCTCAGACCTTCGGGTCCATAGTTATTAGCTAGATGGCATCTTCTCTCTTTTTGGATCACAATACAAAGTTCTCCTCGATCTTCTTGGAGATCTATTCGATGTAATTTTCTTTTGCGGTGTGTTTGTCGAGATCCGATGAATTGTGGGTTTATGATCAAGTTTATCTATGAACAATATTTGAATCTCCTCTGAATTCTTTTATGTATGATTGGTTATCTTTGCAAGTCTCTTCGAATTATGAGTTTGGTTTGGCCTACTAGATTGATCTTTCTTGCAATGGGAGAAGTGCTTAGCTTTGGGTTCAATCTTGCGGTGTCCTTTCCCAAAGGATGCGAGGGCAGCAAGGCACGTATTGTATTGTTTCCATCGAGGATAAAAAGATGGGGTTTATATCATATTGCATGAGTTTATCCCTCTACATCATGTCATCTTGCTTAAAGCATTACTCTGTTCTTATGAACTTAATACTCTAGATGCATGCTGGATAGCGGTTGATGTGTGGAGTAAAAGTAGTAGATGCATAATCTTTTCGGTCTACTTGTCACAGACGTGATGCCTATATACATGATCATACCTAGATATTCTCATAACTATGCTCAATTCTATCAATTGCTCGACAGTAATTCGTTTACCCACCGTAATACTTATGCTATCTTGAGAGAAGCCACTAGTGAAACCTATGGGCCCCGGGTCTATTTTCCATCATATTAATCTTCCAACACTTAGCTATTTCTATTGTCGTTTATTTTACTTTGCATCTTTATTTCTCTTTATCATAAAAATACCAAAAATATTATCTTATCATATCTACCAGATCTCACCATCGTAAGTGACCGTGAAGGGATTGACAACCCCTTTATCGCGTTGGTTGCGAGGTTCTTATTTGTTTGTGTAGGTGCATGGGTCTCGAGAGTGGTCTCCTACTGGATTGATACCTTGGTTCTCAAAAACTGAGGGAAATACTTACGCTACTTTACTGCATCACCCTTTCCTCTTCAAGGGAAAACCAACGCAGTGCTCAAGAGGTAGCAGACACGCACACTAACTAATAGTACTACTACTTATTACATGCTGGCCAGAAGCCGCCGTTCTCCTTCCCGGCTTTGTCGGCGACACCCCACCGTGCTTGGATCTCCGCCGACCTCTCCACAGTAGCGCGTGCGTCCTCTTCTTTCTTGCGGCGGCAGGCCTCTCTTTTGTTGAGTGCTTTCTGACTTTTCCGCTCCCTCTGTGCGGCTTTGGCCGCCTCTTGCTCTACCACCCATTCAGCCTTGGCAGCTTCAAATTCCGCCCACATAGGTGTCAGGTCGCCAGCGGCGATGAACTCGGCACGGCGGGATGCCACCGCTTCACTACAGGACCTTTGCCGTCCGCCGCGGACGGCAAAAGGCTCCAGCAAAGTAAGGTCCGGCAAACAGCTACTTTGCCGTCTGCTTTACGCGGCTGACGGCAAAGGGGCCTTTGCCATCAGCAGCTGACGGCAAAGGGGCCTTTGCCATCAGCAGCTGACGGCAAAGAAAGCAGACGACACAAATTGCGCTGTTTGTCCGTTAGGTGGCTAACGGCAGGCCTTTGCCGTCCGCCGCTGACGGCAAAATTTGTCCTGCCTTTGCAGTCCACCGTATGATGTCAGCTAGACGTCACTACACGGCAGGCCTTTGCCGTCCGCCGCTGACGGCAAAATTGTTTACTCTTTGCCGTCTGCCACTGTAGGCAAACTGACCAAATGGGTCAGCTCCCAGGAAGCATAGTTGGCTGCCACGTGGCTTCTTTGCCGTCCACGCCTGACGGCAAAGAGACCGTTGCCGTCGTTGACAAACGACAAAGAGCCTGTATATTGGCTCTTTTTTTCTGTTTTCTTAATCCAACAATTTTCACAGCAAATATATATGACATATATAGATATATTTCACATGGCTATTTAACAGCAAACATATCACATATCCAACACATAATTAAGTTTCATCCATTCATACATAAGCAAGTTCCATCAAGTTGCCTCCATATACATATTACAATGCAGAGTTTATTCAAGATATCAAGTTCCATCATAGCAAGCTAGATACAATGCAAAGTTTCATCAAAGAAAAAACAAGCACTCCATCATAGCAAGCTAGCTTCCATGAAGTGAATGAAATCTGCAAAATGGCAAATAAGAAAGTTAGAAATAGGTGACTAGAAGAAGCTAACTAGTTAGAAATAGGTGAAATGGATCATATATGAGCTAACTAAGTTGAAATGGGTCGTTTATGAGCTAACTAAGGTGAAATGGATCATCTATGAGCTAACTTAGTTGAAATGGGTCATTTATGAGCTAACTAAGGTGAAGCGGATCGTTTTTGAGCTAACTAAGTTGAAATGGATCGTTTTTTAGCGAACTTAGGTGAAATGGATCATTTATGAGCTAACTTAGTTGAAATGGGTCGTTTATGAGCTAAGTAAGGTGAAATGGATCGTTTTTTAGCTAACTAAGGCGAATTGGATCGTTTTTGAGCTAACTAAGGTGAAATGGATCATTTTTGAGCTAACTTAGGTGAAATGGATCATTTATGAGCTAACTTAGTTGAAATGGGTCGTTTATGAGCTAACTAAGGTGAAATGGATCGTTTTTGAGCTAACTGAGGTGAAATGGATCGTTTTTAGCTAACTTAGGTGAAATGGATCATTTAAGAGCTAATTTAGGTGAAATGGGTCGTTTTTTACCTAACTTAGGTGAAATGGATCTTTTATGAGCTAACTTAGTTGAAATGGATCGTTTATGAGCTAACTTAGTAAAAAGCATCATTTTAGAGCTAACCTAGGTGTGATGGGTCATTTTGGAGCTAACCTAGGTAAGATGGGTCATTTTGGAGCTAACCTAGGTGAAATGGGTCATTTTAAAGCTAACGTAGGTAAAATGGATCATTTAGGAGCTAATCTAGGTAAAATGGGTCATTTTAGAGCTAACTTGGATAAACTGGATCATTTATAAGCTAACTAAGGTAAAATGGGTCATTTTAGAGCTAACTTAGGTAAAATGGATCGTTTATGAGCTAACTAAGCTAATTATGCAATTTTTGACATAAGTAAGCTAAGTACAAATTGTTTTAGAGCTAACTTAGGTAAAATGGATGGTTTTGGAGGTCAGTAAGCTTATTAAGTCATTTTGGAGGAAAATAAGCTAACTCTAGGTCATTATGGTAAGCATATTGGCGGAAATAAAGCTAAGTCTAGGTCTTTATGCATTTGTTAAGCAAAACACTAGAGAAACTTACCGTGATCATTGAGGTGTAGGAGCGGGCTGGCTCGTGCCGGTAGCTGGAGAAGGATCGTGTGATGCTTGTCTGGAGTTACGCTGCACCAATGATGATTACCAATGTCTCGTTACCATGATGACACTCAAATGTTAAGACTAGCAAGTAATGTCCATTCAAATTAAACTCACCGTGGTCCCAGGAGCAATAACTGGCATCGGCGGAGCGGTCTGACCGGACTTGTCACACACAGACTACACATTTGGTTTTGACAAACACAGTCATACTAGTTAGTAATGAGACAAACACTACATGAATGTTTTGGCTAATCTGCAGAAGAAACTTACCACAAGGAGCTCATACATGGCCCTTGCCTGCATGTCATTCCGTGCCCTCTCCTCCTCCAACATCTTTGTCGTGCTCTCCTCCAACTCCCGCTGCCTCCGCCAGAAGTTTCTCCGTTCTATCTCTCTCACTCTGTATAGCAGCCTGCAACACCACTCACATGACCATTTGTAATCATTGATGGAAGCGCACACAATGTAATGGAGAAAGATAGCTGAGTACGTATAACTAACCTTGAAGGCGAGTTGACTGGCCATTCACGAGGCCTTATCTCAGAGCGGAGCTCGATCGGGCGCCTTTGATCTTCGGAGAGTGCTAGGACAACGGATAAGTCCATCTCCAATGGCTATGGAGCCATGGTACCTCCCGCCACCAGATATCATCAGTAGCTCTGTATCAATGGGACCTTGGCTGGGTTAAACTCCTCCTCTTTCCTCGCCTTCCCCTGATCTCTATATTGCACGAGCTTGTCGTGGGAGGAGATGTTGGTGAAGTTCTTGGATCATCGAGGTCGATACGAGAATGCCTTGACTTTCTTGTAAGGGCGGTGTGGGCCATGGCATACAGGTCGTACACCTCTGGCACCTTATCCGCCTTATTGTAGCGTGCCTGAAAGAGAGAAACAAAGTTAATTAGTAATTAAAGGGCTAAATCTAGCATGATTAATGAATTGCATGAATCATGAAGCAAACAACATACCCAGTTCCGCCCGTACTAAAATAAGTTGGAGCTGCCTTGATGGTGTGGCACACCTTCCATTTGGGCACGTTTGTCCTTGGCCTCATTGTGGAGGGCTAGCCATTCATTTGAGCACCACTCATTGACCAACACCTCCCAACAATCCATCCGATCCGCACACCATCTCGGAGGGGCCTAAGTTAGCAAATAGAAACTTGAGCGCTACGACTATGAATTACTAAATGAAGGAAGTAAGTACAAGGCCTTAAGAATTACCTTCATGTACTGCTCCTTACTCAAGAACTTCTCGCAGCACGCCGGCTTGGTCTTCTTGATACCACGCAAGGCGTAGTATTCTCGAACAGCCTGCACCCGAGCCTCGTGCCGTAAGTTCTGTAGTAGGCGCTTTCAGACGTTATCGATAACATTTGCTGCTTCCTCCTCGTATCCCTCCTCACACCTGTAGAATGTCTGTAATCAAATGAGACAATATTAATTAGTACAATTAATAACTAGCTAGTTGAAGATTTTTAATTGTGTAAAGGAGAAATTACCCAGAACTTTCTCGATCACCACGCCGCCCTCGTCTTGCACAAGACACCGCCGATAATCTCACCCGACGGGCCGAGGCAGCCAAGTAGTGCTCCCAACTCAATCCAAGCTCTGGAAGCCGACCCTCACCAGGCAACGTCACAAACCCCGGGAAGTTTTGCCGACAAAGAACTCCAAGGATGGAGTTGGGCCAGCGGACACTATGATGGTGGTCCCAACCCCTGCAGCATGACAAGGTCAACACATTAGTTATTTGAAGAAACGTGAATGCAGATGGTACAAAAATATTAAATGCACTTACCTCTCCCCATCAGGGAAAATCAACCACTTCTGCTCGCGGGTCGCCGGCATGGACGGGAGCCGTGTACAACCACGATGGTAGACGTTGCCCCCCTCGTCCTCAATATCAGTCGGCTCCCCGCCATCATTAGCATGGCCACTCGGCTCCTCAGGCTGATCTGGCCAGGTACCCCATCCAGACGTGTGCTCCTCCGGGGTCTCGTGGGCCGAACTCTCATGGGCCGAAGGCCCGTCAACCCGAGGCTCGTGGGCCGAAGACCCGTGGACCGGAGGCTCGTGGACCGGAGTCCGTGTAGCCTCCTCCTCGTACGAGTCCACCCTAGCAGTCACGTGCTCAGGTGAAACAGCTGGGGGTGGCGGCAAGGAAGGCGTCATAGCAGTCACCCTACCTCCTCTCCCGCGACCACGTGCTCCACCTCCTCTCTTCTTCTTACCTCGTCCCCTACTGGGCACCGCGGTCGATGAAGAAGGGCCCGGCGGTGTCGCCATACTGTCCAGCAATGCTCGGTGGAGAGGTGCATGTGGAATGGAAGACCTCACACCACGCGCCGACGAAGAAGGGGCCTCGGCGCGCTCCCAACCAGCGCCCACCATCTTTCAACACCTCCCATGACAAAGAATAAACGAAATTAGTACAACATAAAAAAATACCGACATGAATATATGACATGCACATTTAAATCTCGCAGCGATGAAACAACTGCACATTTAAATCTACCCGTTCAACACAATTATATATGATGTTTTTCATAACAAAATCGAAAAATATATGACCAAACTAATAATTCACAAATATATGACCCCATCGGGCTCTGGAAGGCCAAAGAACACCTTTTCGGGAGGTGTCGGGGGTCGGGGTGTCGTGTCGGTGTCGGGGTGCCGTGTCGGGTCGGGTGCTGTTTCGGGTCGAGGGGTCGGGTGTCGGTCGGGTCAGTGTCGGGTCGGGGTCGGGGTAGGGTGTCGGGTGTGGTGTCGGGGTCGGGGTGTCGGGGTGTGGTGTCGGGGTCGGGGGGTCAGGGGGTTGGGTGTCAGGGTGTCTGGGTGTCGTGTCGGGGTCGGGGTGTGGTGTCGGGGTCGGGGTGTCGGGGTGTGGTGTCGGGGTCAGGGGGTCGGGGTGTTTCCTTCTATCCTTCTTCTTCTTTCTTTCTCTTCTTCTTCTTCTTCTTTCCTTTCTTCTTCTTCTTTCATCTTTTTTCTACTTTTCTACTTCTTTTCGTTTCTTCTTTTCTTCTTCTTTTTCTACTTCTTCTACTTCTTTTCTTCTTCTTCTTCTTTTTTCATCTTTTTTCTACTTCTTTTCTTCCTTTCTTCTTCTTCTACTTCTTTTCTTCTTTTTCTTTTTCATCTTTTTTCTACTTCTTTTCTTTTCTTCTTGTTCTACTTCTTCTACTACTTCTACTTCTTCTAATTATTTTCTAACACTAACACTAACACAATCTAGCACTAACAATTAAACAGCAAAAAAATGAAAACATAAGAAAAAAAGTAGTCCCTCACCGGAGTAATGGGACGGTCGGCGGGGTGGTGGGGGGGGGCACCGGCAGTGGGTGGCGAGGCGACGCCGTCGTGGGTGGGGTGGGCGGAGGGCAAGCAGAGGCGGTGGCGGGTGGCGGAGGGTGGTGGGGCGGCTGGGCGCCACGGCAGGCTGGGGTGGGCGGAGGGTGTGTAACGCCCGGACACACCGCCGGTGGTCGTTACTCTGGCGGGATCTAGACTGGCCCCACAGATCAATACTAGTCTTTTCTGCGCACTTTGTCCTCACTCGTGCGCACGGGAGCAACTTCGGTCGGTCACCCATCGACACTACTCCAAGCTGAGCACGCTTAACTTTGGAGTTACGTCGAATGGGCTCCGAAAAGAAGGAATTCCTTATTGATATGAGTAGTCTATCATACCTAATAAGCCAGGCTATCACATACACCCCCACTCGGAGGAACCGACGTCCTCGTCGGGCCACGAACGCTCCTCTTGGCACAAACGTCGTGCTTCCGGTCCGTACATGTGCCATGTCGGGTGCCACGACGGGTCACAAACGTCATGAACAACATGACCATGCACCTGTCCGCAACCATCCGTGTAACCGCGAGGGTCGGCTCTGATACCAACTTGTAACGCCCCGGACACACTCTCCGGTGGTCGTTACTCCTGGCGGGATCTAGACTGGCCCCACAGATCAATACTAGTCTTTTCTGCGACTTTGTCCTCACTCGTGCGCGCACCCGGAGCAACTTCGGTCGGTCACCCATCCCGACACTACTCCAAGCTGAGCACGCTTAACTTTGGAGTTACGTCGAATGGGCTCCTTAAAAGAAGGAATTCCTTATTGATATGAGTAGTCTATCATCCCTAATAAGCCGTGCTATCACGTGGTGGTGGGGCGACGGCCAAGCGGTGCGGGGCGGGGCGGCACCGGGCGGCGGGGCAGCATCGGGCGGCGGGGGCCGGCGGTGGGTGGGGATCTAGCTAGTCGCGGGGTGTCGGGGAGGAGAGAGGGAAAGAAGAGAGAGTAACGGGCGGGGGGTGGCGGCCGTTAGTTACTCTGCTCTTTGCCGTCCGCCACTCTTTGTCGTCCGCCTTTATCTCTCTTTGCCGTCTGCTAGCAGAGGGCAAAGAGGTGGGGCGTTAAGTTTTTTCTAAACGGGTGGGGGGGGGGGTGGGGGCCACCTCTCTCTTTACCGCCAGCCAGCTGACGGCAAAGAGCCGGCCGATGGCAAAGAGCTTGTTTGTCGTCTGCTTTTCGGTAGCTGATGGCAAAGAGCTTCTTTGCCGTCCGCTAGCCGACGGAAAAGAGCTGGCTGATGGCAAAGTAGCTGATTCCAGTAGTGCTTCCCTACCATTCTGTGTGCGGTCATGGGTGGCGAGGAACTCGGCACGGCGGGATGCCATTGCTTCCTTACCGGTTGGTGTGCGGCACGGTGGCATGAACAACGCTTGGTGACAGCTCTCGGGTGGAGTGGCCGAACAACCGTAAAGTGCATTGGTCTGTCAAGAGCTCAAGGACAGAAGACGAAGGAAATTTGGATTCCCCTTCAATCCTGGTCATTTATTACCGAGTAAAATGCATTGGCGGTCATTGAACTTGTCTTGATAGCTCACTTTTATCATTGTATACGAGATATGGTGATTATACAACCACTGGCTCAACGTATAGCTCCGTGTTTGTCTGGTTGACCAGTCAAACAGTCCGCATGCACCTCATCAGCTTGTGTTCTTTATCTATCTATCTATGCGGGCCTACCTGTCAGTGGAGAAAGAAATAAAAACCAAAATTATGCGTATGTGACATTCTTTGTTTAGGCGTTTCTTGGAGGCCTCCGCGAACACCGAGCATGTATTCACTGCTCAACACCGACGGTCATACTCGTGACTCGGCGCCTTGCTCATGTATATCGTCCATCACTGGCGACAATCTATAAAACAGCCTAGCTAGAGAGGGTACTATGGTGCGGAGTATGTACTATCGTGAGCAACCGATCATAGTGCCACTGCACACGAGTGTGTGTCTGATCGATTCGTCCATTATTCGTAAGTTATGCATGGTTGTGTGGTGTCTAATGGTGGCCGTCGAAGGCTAGCTGGCGACAAGAGCGGTTGCATGGACGCCTAGTTGTCAATACATGCCGCATACGCTTCAAAGGCTCGTCATCCATGAGTTCACATTTTACCACCACGCCAGCGCCTGGCCTACCGAAACCCCTTCCATCGCTAGCTAGCGCTTCCTGCCTGAAACGATCACCGTCTCTCCAGAACGTTAATGCCGCATTCACCGGCCTTAACTGCAGGTGTAGTTGGTGTGTCACTGACATGCGGGCCAGATGCCCGTTGGGCCCACATGTCAGTGATACAACGTACCTGCGGTTAAGTCACTGAAGCAGCGTCCGCATTCACGCCCGACGAGACCTCTCACTGGCGCCAGCATTGCAGCAGGGCGACGGCTGAGGGAGCGCCACCCGCGCGGCAACCCGTTGCAAGCAACTATTCCGCGTTAACGACACCAAGGCTATCCTTCCATCCGCCGCCCACATTAATGACAAGCGGCTGCCGATGAACCTACTCCGGCACCAGCCGTCCATCCGTCTGCCGTGGCTCATTGCCATTCGCTCGCTATATTAACTTGAGCCCCAGCTCCCAGCCATAGCCAAAGACCCACACTCATTCTCCTCCGGTCCCTTCCTTCTGTCGGCACCACTCCAACCATGGCCTCCTGGCGCTCCAAAGCTCTCTTGGACATACTGTCACAGCAGCAGATGAAGGACATCAGCGGCCCCGCTCCGGGCGTGCTCCAAAGCTCTCTTGGACGTACTATTGCAGGAGCAGACGAAGGAGATCGCCGGCTCCCCCCTGGCCGCCCTCTGCCACCACGACCACGAAGCCAGCGCGCGTGTGAGGGCGCAGCCGGCAGCGAGGAAGAGTAGTACACGGTAGGTCGCCACCGCTCTGTTCCCAGGAAGGCCACCACTCCTCCACTCAGTCGATGCCAAGCTTGGTAGGATAAACATCGGCGGCCGATTAGCCGCTTGACGGCGACGTGGAGGCGGAAATCTTCATAACCTTGTGCTCCGGAGGAGGAGGTTATCAAGGCGGATGAGGAGGAGGCAAAGGCAATAGCCGGCTTTCTCAGGTCCATGGCCGGACATGGTAGTCGGGCGCCGGTGATCGTTTAGATTAGGTTTACAGTAGGTTTTAGTATGGTTTGTGCGAAATATGTAATGAATTTCATCCAGTTTATAGGAAAAGTTTCCGAAATGTAATGAATTTCATACGGTTAATTTGAAATTTTCTTTGTTTGCACGAATTTCGTCTGGTTAGTTCATATAGTTGTCGAAAGGTACGCATGCAACATTGGATGGCATCCATCAATGTCCTCGGACAGATGCCGGTGTAAATTTGAGGGCCAGCGCCGGAGATGCCCTAAGTATCATGCTATAATCGCTAACACTGCTCCATTATTTTGCAGGGAACAGTTTTCCCTCGATCAAAATCAGATCCGTCGTGTTTCGCACTCCTCCCACGTAAGAGTGTAGACTCTTGCTTACATAAAAATGGAGCAAGTGGATGGCACTATAGCACGTCATATCACTCAAACTATCCTGCCTAACACGCGGGAAAGCATCGCCCTCGTCATTTTGTTCTGGATTTCTATGATCGATCGCACGAAAATGTTACGGTTTGCAAGTTCAAAAGGAAAAGGCGGCACACTTACGACTCGTACGCGTCGCACCCCCAACAGTCCGGCTCTCATGCTGCTCACCAGAGGGGACACGCATTGTCTCGCATTTTCACTAACATGTGGGACTGCAATTGAATAAACTATCGATAGCCGAAACCTAATCGCTCGGCGGGCATCGGCTGAGAAGAGAGAGACGGGGGAGGGAGAAGAGATCGCTCGCCCATCACGCACGGACTCCAAGAAATATATATGGTGATAATGTGAGGTGGGACATGGGGGAGTCCGGAGTAAGTGAAGTAGAAAGTCACAAATGGTATGAACATGCGTGGCATATAGGGTGTGTTTGGTTGCGTTCTCGTCTCAGCATAGTTGTTCCCTCTTCATGCATGCTCAACTCGGCACCCCTCTTCATGCATGCTCTCTTCATGCATGCTTCTAGTGTATTTGTGCTAAACTAGTGTGGACTCATGCACACTCCATACACTGTATCAAACACCCAGAAGTGGGTCGAGAAGGGAACTCTTGGGCGGCATTTGTCTCTTACTACGTACTCCCTCCGTTCCAAATTACTCGTCGTGGTTTTAGTTCAAATTTGAACTAAAACCACGACGAGTAATTTGGAACGGAGGGAGTACCACTAAATGTTGTATGTGCAATGCACGATGATTGTCGTGGAATTGTCACGTCAGATGTCCTCTTGAAAGGACTTAGTCGTGGAGCCATCGCGACGGGTTAGCTTGGAGGGGTTAAACCGGACAAGGGACACGAGAGCTTTTATACTAGTTCGGCCCCTTCGATGAAGGTAAAAGCCTACGTCTAGTTGTGATGGAATTGATTGGGTTTCGATGACCAGGGAGCGAATACGCTTTGCCTGAGTCTAGAGTTGTTGTTGTCTGCCCTCAAACCGTCGCCGGGTCGTCCCTTTATATACATAGGTTGACGCCCGGCCGGTCTACAGAGTCCCGAGGACGGCCCATACAACTGTCCGCCTCGGTCTCCCCTTTCCTATCTTACAACACAAGTTATACAATCGTGGCGGTTTACTACCATGGGCCCTAATCCGCCTCTGGGCTCTGGGCCTCTAAGCCTTATCAGTAAAGCGTCATCTTCTTTGTCTTCCTGGGCTTCAATATGATTGAGCGTGAACCAGCCCCTCCTGGGCGGTTTACACTTAGTAGTTATATCCTCCACATTAGGCCCCAGATTGATTTGAACGTCTTCATGTCAATCTTAAATACTTAGGAAAATTCCGTGAACATCTTCTAATGATTCTTGTAAACCGCCATGTTGTCTTCTCCCTGTAAACTTAGGTAAACCGCTATGACATCATCTTCTGAACGCTGCAGTGAATCGTCATGACATCATCTCTGTATAAAAAGATAATAAAGATTCTCTTCATTTAAGTAATTCCTGAAGATCGAGGCGACAGTTGCGCCCCCTTTTGCCGCTTCAGGCCCCTCGATTCTTGCGCATGCCGCTTTATCCCCTTTTCCTTTATAAATAAGACCGGGGGTCCTTCCATTTTTCCCCTTTCCTCTTCACATCGTCTTCTTCGTCGCGACCCCGAAGCACTCGAGCACCACCGCCGTCGTCGACCCTGCACCGACTAGGCCGCTGCACCCACCTGTTTGCAGCAGAGATCTGCGACACTCCTCGGCCGCTGTGTGGTCCTGGTAAATATTCCCTTCTTCCACGTATTGAATCTGCATTAGGGTTTTGAAATTTCTTCAGTGTTCGTCGGTGTTCATCAGCACTTATCTTCTTTTCCTTTAGCATCTCACTGAATCTAACTAGGCCTGATAGTTTCCTTTTGCGGATGGATCTGTAGTTTAATCTGCCGTACTACAACATCTTGCTATTCCTGGGTAGATCCTTATCTGAACCTTCTCCGTTCCGCTTGACTCCATTGTAGGGTTCAGAAAAATTTCTTTACTGAACCACGGTAGATCCAAAATTATATCACCATCTTGCAAACTTGTTTCTGCAACACTTAGTAGATTTTCAGCTCTGGCCCTTTCACCTAAGGGTGGTTTAACTTTTAATAGTTGATAATCCACCATATGCCATTAGCCCTCACTTAAACCGCCGTCTTGACTTGAATAGCAATGCTCGGTTTACCTCACATGTACGCTTTAGTTAAATTTCCGGTTTAACACCGATGAGTGCACATGAACCGTCAATCATAAACCGGCCTTCATTTTTCCCTTACAGTTCTGCTTTTCAAGATGACCAAGCAATTTTCTGCTTGTAACTGGGTTCCATCCCGGATCACAGAAATACAAATCAACGGATTCGTTGTAACGGGCACTTTAGCTCCAAAAAATGTCCTTCACTGGCGAGTTCCTGGCCGTGAGTTCCCTCCCGAGCCTCAAGATGGAGAAGTGATTGTGTTCATGCAACATCTACCCCGGGGATTTAGCCCTCCCGGATCAAAAATTTTCTGGGATGTACTTGCCAGCTTCCAACTCCATCCTCAGGATATTGGACCAAATTCTGTGTCCAACATATGCAACTTCCATGTGTTCTATGAGGTTTACCTGCAAGAAGAACCAACTATTGATCTCTTCCGGGATTTCTTCCACTTAAACTGCCGAACTGAGTTCTCTGACGGCCCCAATACTGAACTCGGTGGTGTATCAATTCAAAAAAGGAAAGAGGTTGATTTTCCTCATGCCAAACTTCACAGCCATCCTAAAGACTGGAACCAAACTTGGTTTTATTGTCAGAACACTGCCCCTGCTGGAGAAAATCCTTTGCCGGGCTACCGCGTTCACCGGCTTAGCAATGGACACCCTTTACCTCCACGAATGACCGCAAAGAACGACAAGCTTATGCACCTCAACTCGCCAAACTCCGGGCTCTCCTCGCCAACGGTTTGACTGGTGTTGATCTCGTCCGCTGTTGGGTTTCATGGTGCGTCCTACCTTTAAGCCGCCGCCCTGGACTGATGTATGAGTATACCGGAAAAATCAATGATCCTCAACGGTTTAACGAAATAGAACTGACTGATGATGAAGTCACTGAAAGTGTGAAGAAGATGCTTGACGAACCGATCGCCATATGCACCCAAACTGGTCTACGCCCTTTCTATGCCTCCAACAAACCGCCAGCGGTAAAAACTTTAACCTTGTACCTTTTTTAATCCGTCTCCGCTTTAACACTAATATAATTATCCTTTGTTTAATTTTGCAGACCAATAGCTCCTTCTGGAAAAGGAAAGCTCAAGATAAACCGGCCAGGGCTCCTCGTGCCAAGAGCAAAGTCACCAAGAAAAACAGCCAAGAAGAAAATTGCCGAGTCTTCTGATCCGCCAGAAGATGTCGATGAATCGGCTGAAGAGGTAGAACTTGACTCCCTTGGTTCCTTTTTCGTGCACCTTATTGACAATGACATTCCCAGGATGATGCGGAGGCCAGCCATGCGGACCATGTTGAGGTAATCTCTCTTTCTTTCGATTCAGATCTGGTGTCGGTTCAAAGATTTCGCCGTGCAGTTCAAAAAGTGAAATACTCTCACCCTCTTGCTTATTTGGATCCAAAACTTTCTTTGAAGATGCAGCAACCTGAAGGGCGTCACACAACCCGAAACAGTGACCAGCAAGTCACCTCTTCCGGTTTACCGGACACACCAACCCGGAAGCGTCGTCCAGAGGTTGCTTGTTCTCCCGAAAAACTTTATCCTTTGAAGGGTTTCTTCGATACCCTCTCAATCCGTCGATTCAATTACGGTGTCTTCCAATTCATCTGGCGGTTCATCAACCACTCAGCTGCCTCCCCTTAAAATTGTCCCTAGGTAAGTACACTACCCTTCATCTTTTTCCTTCATAGTTCGGTTTACCGTGCTAAACTTTGTTCTGATATCAGTGCCAAAGCCCGTCTGAGCAAGAAGGCTAAAAACAGTGCCCCTTCTGGTGAAGTTGAACCGGAGAAGGCTCCCGAGGGTACCGGTGGAAATATTGATGTTGCAGATGATTCTGCCCCACACGGTGATAACATTGAAACTAATCCGCTGGAAGCTGACCCGGCTACTTATATTGATCCATCAAGCCCTCATGCTACTCCTTCGAGCCGGGCTGCTGATCTGCCAAGCCCAGCTGCTAATCCGCCAAGTCTAGCCAGGGATGCCGATAATCCGCCAAGTCCACCAAAGGGTGATAATGATGATGTTATTATAACTGGCATGGGTCACACTAGCCCTGGTAATCCGTTTGTCCTGTCAAAACATACAGCCAAGGAGGAATTCACTGCTATGGGCAAAGGGAAAGGGAGGACTGATTTATCCAACTTCATCAACCTTAGTACTGAGGATCTTCATTCCGGATTTCTAAATCGCTTTTACACCAGCCGTGACTTTGAAGCCGGTTTGGTGAACCCGATGAAGGAACGCTATGAGGTGTTCTTCAAGAACACTTTGAAATTTACTTTATTCTGTATATCTCTTCCATTGTAGCCCCCAAGGGCCGGGTTATTTTCTTGAAGATAAACCGGGACTTTGATGTGAAGAACACTTCAACTAAGTAGTCCCCAAGGGCCGGTGTGTCTTTTGAAGAAAACCGGGACTGACTGTCCTTGTTATTTGCCTTTATTTATAACTGATGAATTGTACATTAGCCCCCAAGTGCCAAGCTTAATACCTGGATTGAGCCTTGGGACTTGAAAATACTCACTTTGAAAAACAATCCGCATTAGCCCCCAAGTGCCGAGTGCACAACGTGTTATGTGCTTGGGACTTTAACAACTTCATCTTCTGACTTTTGCAGACCGATAAAAATAGTAAAGAATCTCAAATCGCCGATCTTCAAGAAATAATCAAGTCCCAGCAGGAAGAAACCTCTAAAGCCAAAGAGGAGCTAAAGGGTGTTTTGACAACCATGGAGAAATTGAAGGATGGTTTCAAAAGTGAACGCACCAACTGGGAAACTGAGAAAGCTGCTTTGTTGAAGCGGGCTGAAAATGCTGAGGCAGCTCTTAAGCCGGTGGCGGAAGAACTGACAGGGCAGAAACATCAAGTGAATGGTATGACTTCTGCAATCTTTGGTGAGTACTTTGCCATAGCCGGTTTGAAAATATATTTAACTCTGCCGGTTTAACATTGAATTCGTAAATTGTTGCAGGTAATCGCATTGCTCAGCTGGGCACAGGTATGCGGATGAAACTGAAGGCATCATACATTTTGATTGAGCAGCTATACACCGGTGCTCAACGGGTTATCTGTGCAGTCTCATATAACAAACCGGCACCAACATTGATCAAAGACACCCTAATCAAATTATCCATGACACTGACGCAGGTAGAAGAGATGAAGCGATTGATACGTCTCCAACGTATCTATAATTTTTGATTGCTCCATGCTACTTTATCTACTGTTTTGGACTATATTGGGCTTTATTTTCCACTTTTATATTATTTTTGGGACTAACCTATTTACCGGAGGCCCAGCCCAGAATTGCTGTTATTTTGCCTATTTCAGTGTTTCAAAGAAACGGAATATCAAACGGAGTCCAAGCGGAATGAAACCTTCGGAAACGTGATTTTCTCACCGAACGTGATCCAGGAGACTTGGACCCTACTCCAAGGAACAACAGAGGCGGTCACGAGGTGGGGCGCCTGTATAGCCCCCGCCTCGTGGGCCCCCTATTGCTCCACCGACGTACTCCTTCCTCCTATATATACCTATGTACCCCCAAACGATCAGATACGGAGCCAAAAACCTAATTCCACCGTCGCAACTTCCTGTATCCACGAGATCCCATCTTGGGGCCTGTTCCGGGGATCCACCGGAGGGGGCATCCACCACGGAGGGCTTCTACATCATCACCATAGCACCTCCGATGAAGTGTGAGTAGTTTACTTCTCACCTTAGGGTCCATAGCTAGTAGCTAGATGGCTTCTTCTCTCTTTTTGGATCTCAATACAATGTTCTCCCCCTCTCTCATGGAGATCTATTCGATGTAATCTTCTTTTTGCGGTGTTTTTGTTGAGACCGATGAATTGTGGGTTTATGATCCAGCTTATCTATGAATAATATTTGAATCTTCTCTGAATTCTTTTATGTATGATTGGTTATCTTTGCAAGTCTCTTCGAATTATCTGTTTGGTTTGGCCAACTAGATTGGTAGTTCTTGCAATGGGAGAAGTGCTTAGCTTTGGGTTCAATCTTGCGGTGTCCTTACCCAAAGGATGTAAAGGGTTGCAAGGCACGTATTGTATTGTTGCCATCGAGGATAACAAGATGGAGTATTTATCATATTGCATGAATTTATTCCTCTACATCATGTCTTCTTTCTTAAGGCGTTACTCTGTTTTTAACTTAATACTCTAGATGCATGCTGGATAGTGGTCGATGAGTGGAGTAATAGTAGTAGATGCAGAATCGTTTCGGTCTACTTGTCTCGGACGTGATGCCTATATACATGATCATACCTAGATATACTCATAACTATGCTCAATTTTGTCAATTGCTCAACAGTAATTTGTTCACCCACCGTAGAATACTTATGCTCTCAAGAGAAGCACTAGTGAAACCTATGGCCCCCGGGTCTATTCTCATCATATCAATCTCCATCACTTTAATACTTGCTTTGTTTTTACTTTGCCTTTTACTTTTCACTTTGCATCTATATACCAAAAATACCAAAAATATTATTTATCATCTCTATCAGATCTCACTCTCGTAAGTGAACGTGAAGGGATTGACAACCCCTAATCGCGTTGGTTGCGAGGAGCTAGTGTTTTGTGCAGGTACGAGGGACTTGTGCGTGGCCTCCTACTGGATTGATACCTTGGTTCTCAAAAACTGAGGGAAATACTTACGCTACTTTACTACATCATCCTCTCCTCTTCGGGGAAATCCAACGCAGTGCTCAAGAGGTAGCAAGAAGAATTTCTGGCGTCGTTGCCGGGGAGTCTACGCAAAAGTCAAGCACCATACCAAGTACCCATCACAATCCCTATCTCCCGCATTACATTATTTGCCATTTGCCTCTCGTTTTCCTCTCCCCCACTTCACCCTTGCCATTTTATTCGCCCTCTCTTTCCCAATCTCCTCCTCTTTTTCCCGTTTGCCTTCTCGCTTGCCTTTTGTTTGCTCGTGTGTTGGATTGCTTGTTTGTCGCGATGGCTCAAGATGCTACCAAATTGTGTGACTTCACCAATACCAATAATAATGATTTCCTTAGCACTCCGATTGCTCCTCTTGCCAATACTGAATCTTGTGAAATCAACACTGTTTTGTTGAATCTTGTTATGAAGGATCAATTCGCCGGCCTTCCTAGTGAAGATGTCGCTACTCATCTGAATAGCTTTGTTGATTTATGTGCTATGCAAAAGAAAAAAGATGTCGATAATGATGTCGTTAAATTGAAGCTATTTCCTTTTTTGCTTAGAGATCGTGCTAAAGCGTGGTTTTCATCTCTGCCTAAAAATAGTATTTATTCTTGGAACAAGTGCAAAGATGCTTTTATCTCTAAGTATTTTCCTCCCGCTAAGATTATCTCTCTTAGGAACGATATTATGAATTTTAAGCAACTTGATCATGAACATGTTGGACAAGCTTGGGAGAGAATGAAATTAATGATACGTAATTGTCCTACTCATGGTTTGAACTTGTGGATGATTATACAAAACTTTTATGCTAGATTGAATTTTGCTTCTAGAAATCTTTTAGATTCGGTCGCGGGAGGCACTTTTATGGAAATCACTCTAGGAGATGCTACTAAACTTCTAGATAATATTATGGCTAATTATTCTCAATGGCATACTGAAAGATGTACTAATAAAAAAGTGCATGCGATAGAAGAAATTAATGTATTGAGTGGAAAGATGGATGAACTTATGAAATTATTTGCTACTAAGAGTGTTTCTTCTGATCCTAATGATATTCCTTTGTCTACTTTGATTGAGAATAATAATGAATCTATGGATGTGAATTTTGTTGGTAGGAATAATTTTGGTAACAACGCGTATAGAGGGAATTTTAGTCCTAGGCCTTATCCTAGTAATCCTTCTAATGATTATGGAAATTCCTACAACAACTCTTATGGAAATTTTAATAATATGCCCTCTGAATTTGAGAGTAGTGTTAAAGAGTTTATGAATTCACAAAAGAATTTTAATGCTTTGCTTGAGGAGAAATTGCTTAAAGTTGATAATTTGGCTAGGAACGTTGATAGAATTTCTCTTGAGGTTGATTCTTTAAAGATTAGATCTATTCCTCGTAAGCATGATATCAGTGAGTCTCTCAAAGCTATGAGAATTTCCATTGATGAGTGCAAAGAAAGAACCGCTAGGATGCGTGCTTCCAAAGATGCCTTTATTAATGCGTGTTCTTCCAATTCCTATGAAAATCAAGATGAAGATCTAAAAGTTATTGATGTGTCCCCCATTAAATCTTTGTTTTGCAATATGAATCTTGATGAAACTGAATATGATCTTCCCTTACCTAGAAGGCGTTCTAAGAATTCGGAGTTTTTAGATCTTGATGATGAAATTGATAAAAGTGGGATTGAAAGAAATAAAAACCTAGATGTTGCTAAACCCACTATATTGGATCTCAAGGAATTTAATTATGAAAATTGCTCTTTAATTGATTGTATTTCCTTGTTGCAATCCGTGCTAAATTCTCCTCATGCTTATAGTCAAAATAAGGCCTTTATTGAACACATTGTTGATGCCTTGATGTAATCTTATGAAGAAAAACTTGAGTTGAAAGTATCTATCCCTAGAAAGCTCTATGATGAGTGGGACCCTACTATTAAAATTAAAATTAAAAATTATGAGTTTAATGCCTTGTGTGATTTGGGTGCTAGTGTCTCTACTATTCCCAAAACTTTGTGTGATTTGCTAGATTTCCGTGACTTTGATGATTGCTCTCTAAACTTGCATCTTGCGGATTCCACTATTAAAAAGCCTATGGGAAGAATTAATTATGTTCTTATTGTTGCAAATAGGAATTATGTGACCATAGATAATATCGTTCTTGATATAGATTGCAATCCTTCATGTCCTATTATTCTTGGTAGACCTTTCCTTAGAATGATTGGTGCAATTATTCATATGAAGGAAGGGAATATTAGATTCCAATTTCCATTAAAGAAGGGCATGGAACACTTCTCTAGAAATAAAATAAAATTACCATATGAATCTATCATGAGAGCCACCTATGGATTGCCTGCCAAAGATGGCAACACTTAGATTTATCCTTGCTTTTTTGCCTAGCTAGGGGGGTTAAACGATAGCGCTTGTTGGGAGGCAACCCAATTTTATTTTTAGTTTATTTAGTTTTTGCTTCTGTTTAGGAATAAATAATACATCTAGCCTCTGTTTAGATGTGGTTTTATGTTTTAATTAGTGTTTGTGCCAAGCTAGACCTATTGGATCTTCTTGGATGATAGTTATTTGATCTTGCTGTAATTTCCGAAACTTTGCGCCAAAGGTTCAATTATTAAAAATCACGTAACATGATAAAATACTGATTCCAATTGCTGCTGATCAATAAACAAATGTAGCGACCCGACCTCAGACGGTCAAGCCTCGTGTTTCGTGCCATCCTGGATCAGTATGTTGCTGGCACACAAGACATCAATGTATATATCAAAGTGCAAACACATGTATAAATAACGTAAAACTGATATATACCTCATAAGTCACAGCGGAAACAAATAATCGGGTGTGGAGTCCCATCAACGCCATCGGTAGGTTGAGTGTAGACCGTAACCCTGTACCGTATTCTTACTCGTCGGAAGAAAGTATACGCAACATGATACGTTGCAGCGGGTAGGTCGAGACATTGAATGTACCGCAAGATCACAACATGAGAAAATAGATGATAAAACTATACTATATGCAATATGGCTTTGTGGCTTTGTGTCTGAATTTTGTTTGCGTAAAAGCTGATTTATTTTCCCTACATCAAAGGAGTAAATGAATTCTGTACTATGGAGTTTTATATCATGACATGGTTCCGCCAACCGATGTCTCATAGCCCAAAATCATCATAAGTTGCCCACAATTAAGTTATCAATCCGGTGTTGAGAGTTCCGAGATAGATCCAAGTCCAGATGCTCAAATTGTCCGTAACCGGGGACACGGCTAATCGATTAGGTTATAACCCTCTGCAGAGGTTTGTACACTTTACCCGCAAGATTCGATCCCTCTCTTTACGTTCTCGCACTTCAGGGTGTTTGAGAACAAGATGACCGAAACATGGTCTTCCGAAGAGTTCCTCTGACCACTGTCCGGAGCTCATCCCATCCCACTGACCGAAACATGGTCTTCCGAAGAGTTCCCGAGAGTCAAACTTCACTTCTGCTGTCGGGAAATATCCCAGATACTCTTTTCTTCCCTTGGGGCAATACTGCGAAAAATGTCCTTCTTCTCCACATGAATAGCAGGCATTGGAGTAAAATCTGTTGAGGCTTTCTCCATCAGGGTCTTCAACACATTCCTTCATCACAGGTTCTTTCATAACTTCTCGGAGGACTTCTTTCATTCCTTCTTCCTGCTCCTGAATAGTTTGTTGCACCATGGGGTAAATGTGACACTGAGTTGGGTAGTGGGTGGTTCCTTCACACAAGAAACAAGTCACCTGACTAGTTGGGCATTCCTCAGCTGGGTGTTTCTCCTCACAATGAGGGCATCCATCCTTGTGTTCCTCCTGGGTGTGTCCTATTTCTCCGCAAATCTTGCAGGCACAAGGTTTCTTCTTCGGGTTATCATGGTGCTTCCGGATAAGACGAGATCTTGTCAGAGTCTTCTTGAATTCTTCCCAAGTCTTTGCTCCATTCCATCCCTGTATAGATTGATGCATCTGCCACCATGTTGTAGCACTTCCTTCAAAGTCTTCAAGAGCGTAAGATACTTCATTCTTCCTTGAAACCAAATTGTTCCCAAGTGATTCTCCATGTTCGAATCCATAGCTCGCCTCCGGTGAGTCTTGGTCCAGAGAATATCAGTCCAACTTCATTCATCATCTATGGGGTCCAAAAGTTTTGGGATGAGATGTGAGAGAGGTGGGGAGGATATACACACAATACAAACAATAGTTTTGAAGAAACAAGTTTTACTTTGTGGCTGTCGGAAAACATCAAACAAATGACAGCTCACAAATCGCCGCATCTAACGTAAGTGTGTAACAGGGTTTGGTCTTCTAAAGGTCAAATAATTCTTGATTCTTCAAATTCTTCTAGTCTTTGAGTCTTAAATTGTTGCAGCTTCAACTCTTCTAATGCATGGTCAAATCCTCTTTACTCAAGTGGTCTTGAGTTCTCTGATATCTAATCCTTCTTGGAGCGTCTTCAGTTGATCCTCCGGGTGATCAAAGGATATGGTATATTCTAACTATTTGAGGTAAGAGTGTCTATTTGATAAAATCAGAAAAGATGAGGAGTAAGAGTCTTTTTGGAAATAAAGTTTTAGAAATTTCCTGTCCTAGCGCTTTCCGATTTCTAGGGTCACGTCCTACAGTCAACATGTGCTCGATACCATTTCAGAGCGACCCGACCTCGAGACGGTCAAGCCTCGTGTTTCGTGCCATCCTCGGATCAAGTATCTGTCGGCACACACAGTACATCAATGTATATATCAAAGTGCAAACACATGTATAAATAAAGTAAAACTGATATATACCTCATAAGTCACAATGAAACAAATAGTCGGTGTGGAGTCCCATCAACGCCATCGGCAGGTTGAGTGTAGACCGTAACCCTGCACTGTATTCTTACTCGTTGAAGAAAGTATCGCAACATGATACGTTGCAGCCGGGTAGGTCAATTACATTGAATGTACCAGCAAGATCACAACATGATAAAATAGATGATAAAACTATACTATATGCAATATGGCTTTGTGGCTTTGTGTCTGAATTTTGTTTGCGTAAAAGCTGATTTATTTTCCCTACATCAAAGGAGTAAATGAATTCTGTACTATGGAGTTTTCTATCATGACATGGTTCCGCCAACCGATGTCTCATAGCCCAAAATCATCATAAGTTGCCCACAATTAAGTTATCAATCCGGTGTTGAGAGTTCCGAGATAGATCCAAGTCCAGATGCTCAAATTGTCCGTAACCGGGGACACGGCTAATCGATTAGGTTATAACCCTCTGCAGAGGTTTGTACACTTTACCCGCAAGATTCGATCCCTCTCTTTACGTTCTCGCACTTGAGGTGTTTGAGAACAAGATGACCAAACATGGTCTTCCGAAGAGTTCCTCGACCACCGTCCGAGCTCATCCCATCCTACCATAGTTCTACATCTGCTAGCACCGCCCCAGCCAGAGTCACCACTAAGGTCAACCAAGCCGAGCCCATAATGACTTGCGGTTGCATAGGTAAGCTTCGGGCATGAAGTATTCTTCCGTCTCTTTGAGTCTGGGTGAAGCTTTCCGCAAGATGTCATGGCGCTTCTCCATGCATCCCGCCAACCACTGGTTTCTCCAGGTGCCGTCAACCATCCTTCACCCAAGAGTGTGTATTGAATTCTTGTCTTGAGTCTTGAAGTCTTGAGGCCTTGAAAATGCAGTCCTTGTAGATGCCATCATGGAGTTGTCGCCATTGACGAGAGTCCTCCTTCTTCACACCACTCTCGAGCACTCATACCAACCCCGTCTACTATAGCGTAGCATTAAATAAAATATCGCCCGGGCTTGGTAACAGGGTGATGGGTTCCTACCTCATGCATACTACTCAACTACAAGAACTCAATATCACTACTGGAGGTGGTTGCAAAGGTGCCACTAAGTGCAACAAAACATAGGTATGAAAGCATGGTCAAAGTGAACTTGCCTTGCTGACGATCTTCGAAAACTAGGGACTCGTGGTAGCAAACTTCGCACTCCGGAAATTCTACCGAGGCAAACAATAACCATAATAAACACATAGTATATGATCACTTAACACAATAGCATAGTAACATAACACAAAAAACAAACGAATCAAAACCCAAAGGAAACTCGAAGAAATCCAACTCAAAGTTTCCTACTTCAAGCAACAACTAAAAAAATACTTTTACATAATAAAAATTTTCTTAACATAACCTAATAATGGTTTTATGCTAACTTAACAGAAAAGAATGCATTATGCAACTAGGAGCAAAAAGAATCAATTTAAAAGCTATTATAAAACTCCTATTAGGCCTAATTCAATTTCTATTAAGAAAAAATAAAATAAAAGTTTTATTTATTATAAATAAAAGTTCATACTCTAAAGTGACAGAAACTAACCTAGAATAATCAATCACATGTGAAAAATAAATTTATTTACTAATTAAAATAATAGGAAAACAGTAGCTAGTTAATTAATTAAGAATAACATGATTCTGCTAGAAACTATTTTTTTATTAATCCTAAAATGCCCAAATAAATTCCTACGGTTAGGTAATGTCAAAACAAAGTTGGGACAAAAAGAATCATATAAAAATAATTTTCCTAACTCATTTTATAACAGATTTACTATTCTGACTAAAATTAAAATAAAGCAATTCTAAATAATTTTAACATAGCTAATTATATTTTCTACAGAAACTATAAGAAATTTGCAAACCAACAAAAAAAGAATCACCTAAAAATATTAAGTAGAATAAAAGATATGAATTTTTCAAATCTGGAACTATTCTGTTAAAACAGAAAAACGAAAATAAAGAAAAATGGCCTAATGGGCCTAACTAACGCACTGAGCGTAACTTAACTAAAATGGGCCCTAGGGTTAAACGAATCGGGCCGGTACAAAATAAAAAAAACCTAACTTAAAATAAACCGGAACTAAACTAAACCGGACCGGTTTTATCAAAAGAACATACCCCTTCGGGGGGTTCTAATCCTAGCCGTAGGGAGTAGATCGGACGGCGGGGAGGGGTTCCGGCGAGGTACCGGTGTTCGACGGCGGCGGAGGCTCGGGCGGCGAGTGCTCCGGTGTCTCCGGTGGTCGGGGGCGTCGGCGGAGGGCTCGTGGTGCAGCAGGCGAGGAGTCCGGGGTGGGGTCAGGCGAGGTCGGGTGGCGGGGTGGGTCGGGACGGTGGCAATGGGCGGCGGCGCCTCGGGCTCCGGCGAGGCCTTGGGAGAGAGGAGAGGTCCGCGAGGAAAATGGGGTGAGGGGGCATTTATAGGGCGGGCGGCGACGCGTGCGGAAGCGAATCGGGAGGGATCGGTGGATCCGGAGATCACGGGATCTCCGTGAGCGGGCGGCGCCTCGTCTTGAGGGGACGAGGGGAGAAGGAGGTGGGGCCCTTTGTCACGAGAGGGAGGGAGAGGGTGCGGTCGGTTGGCCGACCGGAGGGTTTCGGCGCGAGGGGGGTGCGGGCTGGCTCATTGGCCGGCTCGGCCGCTGGTGGGCCCTGGTGGGCGCTGGTGGGTGGGCTGCCAGTCTTGGCTGGGCAGTCGGCTGGCTGGTGCCTGGGCATTTTCTTTTCTTTTTTCTAATTTTACTTTAAAAAAAAATATAGAAACAGAGATAGAATATAAAATATAAATATTTTGTATAGGACATATATATATCAAAATGATCAGGGGAATATTCCCTATCATTTGAACATTTTTCCAGGGGCAAAATCCAAAGTTTATAAAAAATCATTTTTTTTCAAATTTCAAATAAAACTCAAATTTGAATCTCAAACTTTTGGCATTGTTTTCTTCTGACATAATTGGAGTGTCATGTTACTCCTCTCATACTTTTTCTCAAGTAGATGTGAGGCATAGTTTTGAAATGAATTTAAATTGCCAAATTTTGAATTCAAACTCCAACAACTCAAAATCTTCAAATGCCACTCAAATTTCAAACAACATGCATAGATGCTTAGCTATAATTGTAAAACATTCCAAATAGGAAAATTGGGATGTTACAGACCTACCACACTTAAAATGAATCTCGTCCTCGAGATTCGAAAGGGCTAGCAAGAAAAGGTTAGGGGTTGGGGGTCTGCTAGCAAATGTTTGGCCGGAAGGTCAGGGGTGCTACCACACTTAAAAACAAGGTTACGGTTCCAATAAACTCGGATACTTCCTCTGGAGTGCTGACAATATATGTCTCTTCACATATCTTACAATAGCTCCTTCATTAACGCTCTTCTGTCAGAAGCATAGAGTTTTCCTCAAAATCGTGGGTCGGTTCGTCAAAGTTGTGGTTCGTCCGAGACTGGATCTTCTTAGCTGATAGGTCCGTGTCCATTCTAGACAACTATCGAAATACTCATGGTGGTCTACAATTTATGGTTTCTCCTGCAGAAAACGGGTCTTGGCTTATTTCTCACCGTTTAATCTATGATTGGCAATGGTTGCCTGTAAAGGGTTCCATCGTCCTACCATTCTATGGGTTTATGGCTTATCGCGTCGACACTCTTCTAAGGTTTTCAAGGCTCTCTGATTTTCCATCAACATATGATAGTTCATGATAGAAGTCTCCGGTATGGGGGCCAATCCATCCCGTACTTGGATCATTACCACATACGTAAACAGTGAATCACGTATTCTAACACTTGGGCATACTCACAAGCATTGCAGAATTTCTCTTGTTCTCGAACTGGGTTCGAGTAAATCCTTTGGTTCAGCAAGCCAAACAAAACATCTATCGTTACTTCACCACTCTCAGGTTTTTTTTGCGTAACCTCCTACGAAACGTATGCTGATTGGATCATTGATTCTTCCAAATTTATTCCTTTATCAAGGTTACATCTGTTCCTTTTCAAAATCCTGGGCCTGTGGGTTATGGCCCACTTAAACACTAGTGCAGCTTTACTCATCCTTGGAGTAACTCTCTTGTTCCATATTACACCTCCTTTAAATCCAAAGAGTACTGTTTCTTCATACCATCATATCAAAAACAAAACTCCAACTTATTTTGTCCAGCTTCCTTCTATGGATCGTCATGAATAACACATTTCTTTCTTCATTGATCCTGTGGCTTTACGGAGTACTACGACACCAAAGAAAATGCACTAGCTTACCCATAAATCTCGTTATTTTCATATCAATCTTTTATTACATCCTTAACCATTTTTCGTGAATCCAAAATTCCAAAAAGTTTATTACAAATGCCGCCACCCACATGGTTCGGTATGGTCAGACATTACTTCCAACTTTATTTATTTATCTTCCTCGAGGATTCTTCAGTCCCACTGGAATTGTGCGACATGCGCCTTGAAATCTTCAATCTTCTGTCTCATCGTGGTGGTCTTGAGCTTCACCTCCATAATCTCTGTATGCACTTCGCTTAGGTATTCCTGAGTATAACGGAGTCTTGCTTCAAGTATTTCTCCGATCTGGCGTATGGCTTCCATGGCTGCTTCACGAACAGCATCGAAGAAAGTTGCTTGTGGCACACGTGAAATGAAAAAGTACTGCCCCCTCATCTTTGGGCAAACTCCTTTCAAATGGTGGAGGTGTACCTCCACATACCAAAGTTCCACCCCCTTTTGCATGAAGGGGTAGCCTTTGTAGACTGCATCTCCTTCAAGGTGAATATGCTTCATCATGTCCTTCAGGATCTTCGGGTAATCATGATCACTTGTCAGGGTCATGATTGTTTCCGGAACTTTAAGGAAAGACTCGTAAAGGGTCGTCATCTGCAGTTGTAAAACAAAATGGCGCTCAGAATAAGGTACTTATCTCCTGGGGCACACATTCATATCATCCAAGCAAAACTTCAATCCCGATTTCCAATTTCCTGTTTATGCATCACAACTCACTTTCTTCCATGTTCATCCAGAATATTAATTTCCAAGATAAAATATGACAACTCCTTAAAGCCTTTCAACATGTGACATTACAACTTTATTGAGTCATGAACTATTACAATCTCTGAGTAATCTATTACATAACTCAAATCATCGAACTCATGAAAATGAAATTACTTTCTACTACTCTTATTACCCATATCAAAATTCCAACTACTCAACTCCAGCTTTCGTCTTGTTGGGACATTTAGTAGCATAATGTCCTGCTTCCTTGCAGTGAAAACAAAAGACTTCCGACATGTCTCGGGGCTTCCTTGTGATTATGTAGGCTCCTTGGATTCTTGGCTTCTTTTCTGGACATTTACTAGCGTAATGACCTAAATCCTTGCACCTGTAACAAGTGATATGACTTAGGTCCTTCTCTGAAAAAATTGCGTTGTTCTCGGGTTGCCTTCTTTTCTCTTCTGGATTTCTCAGTAATGATCAGAGCTTCTATTTCCGAGAGTCAAACTTCACTTCGCTGTCGGAAATATCCGGATACTCTTTTCTTCCCTTGGGGCAATACTACGAAAAATGTCCTTCTTCTCCACATGAATAGCAGGCATTGGAGTAAAATCTGTTGAGGCTTTCTCCATCGTGGTCTTCAACACATTCCTTCATCACGTGTTCTTTCATAACTTCTCGGAGGACTTCTTTCATTCCTTCTTCCTGCTCCTGAATAGTTTGTTGCACCATGGGGTAAATGTGACCTTGAGTCGGGTAGTGGGTGGTTCCTTCACACAAGAAACAAGTCACCGACTAGTTGGGCATTCCTCACTGGGTGTTTCTCCTCACAATGAGGGCATCCATCCTTGTGTTCCTCCTGGGTGTGTCCTATTTCTCCGCAAATCTTGCAGGCACAAGGTTTCTTCTTCGGGTTATCATGGTGCTTCCGGATAAGACGAGATCTTGTCAGAGTCTTCTTGAATTCTTCCCAAGTCTTTGCTCCATTCCATCCCTGATAGCTTGATGCATCTGCCACCATGTTGTAGCACTTCCTTCAAAGTCTTCAAGAGCGTAAGATACTTCATTCTTCCTTGAAACCAAATTGTTCCCGGCGATTCTCCATGTTCGAATCCATAGCTCGCCTCCTACTGAGTCTTCGATCCGAGAATATCACCCAACTTCATTCATCATCTATGGGGTCCAAAAGTTTTGGGATGAGATGTGAGAGAGGTGGGGAGGGATATACACACAATACAAACAATAGTTTTTGAAGAAACAAGTTTTACTTTGTGGCTGTCGGAAAAACATCAAACAAATGACAGCTCACAAATCGCCGCATCTAACGTAAGTGTGTAACAGGGGTTTGGTCTTCTAAAGGTCAAATAATTCTTCAGATTCTTCAAATTCTTCTAGTCTTCGGAGTCTTCAATTGTTGCAGCTTCAACTCTTCTAATGCATGGTCAAATCCTCTTTACTCTGAAGTGGTCTTCAGTTCTCTGATATCTAATCCTTCTTGGAGCGTCTTCAGTTGATCCTCCGGGTGATCAAAGGATATGGTATATTCTAACTATTTGAGGTAAGAGTGTCTATTTGATAAAATCAGAAAAGATGAGGAGTAAGAGTCTTTTTGGAAATAAAGTTTTAGAAATTTCCAGTCCTAGGGCTTTCCGATTTCTAGGGTCACGTCCTACAGTCAACATGTGCTCTGATACCATTTCTGTAGCGACCCGACCTCAGACGGTCAAGCCTCTGTGTTTCTGTGCCACCCCTGGATCAGTATGCTGGCACACACAGTACATCAATGTATATATCAAAGTGCAAACACATGTATAAATAACGTAAAACTGATATATACCTCATAAGTCACAATGAAACAAATAGTCGGTGTGGAGTCCCATCAACGCCATCGGCAGGTTGAGTGTAGACCGTAACCCTGTACCGTATTCTTACTCGTCGGAAGAAAGTATCTGCAACATGATACGTTGCAGCCAGGTAGGTCAGTACATTGAATGTACCGGCAAGATCACAACATGAGAAAATAGATGATAAAACTATACTATATGCAATATGGCTTTGTGGCTTTGTGTCTGAATTTTGTTTGCGTAAAAGCTGATTTATTTTCCCTACATCAAAGGAGTAAATGAATTCTGTACTATGGAGTTTTCTATCATGACATGGTTCCGCCAACCGAGTCTCATAGCCCAAAATCATCATAAGTTGCCCACAATTAAGTTATCAATCCGGTGTTGAGAGTTCCGAGATAGATCCAAGTCCAGATGCTCAAATTGTCCGAATCGGGACACGGCTAATCGATTAGGTTATAACCCTCTGCAGAGGTTTGTACACTTTACCCGCAAGATTCGATCCTCTCTTTACGTTCTCGCACTTCGTGGTGTTTGAGAACAAGATGACCAAACATGGTCTTCCAAAGAGTTCCTCGACCACCGTCCGAGCTCATCCCATCCTACCGTAGTTCTACATCTGCTAGCACCGCCCCAGCCAGAGTCACCACTAAGGTCAACCAAGCCGAGCCCATAATGACTTGCGGTTGCAGGTAAGCTTCCGGGCATGAAGTATTCTTCCGTCTCTTTGAGTCTGGGTGAAGCTTTCGCAAGATGTCATGGCGCTTCTCCATGCATCCCGCCAACCTTGGTTTCTCCAGGTGCTCGTCAACCATCCTTCACCCAAGAGTGTGTATTGAATTCTTGTCTTGAGTCTTGAAGTCTTGAGGCCTTGAAAATGCAGTCCTTGCAGATGCCATCATGGAGTTGTCGTCATTGACGAGAGTCCTCCTTCTTCACACCACTCTCAAGCACTCATACCAACCCGTCTACTATAGCGTAGCATTAAATAAAATATCGTCCCGGGCTTGGTAACAGGGTGATGGGTTCCTACCTCATGCATACTACTCAACTACAAGAACTCAATATCACTACTGGAGGTGGTTGCAAAGGTGCCACTAAGTGCAACAAAACATAGGTATGAATGCATGGTCAAAGTGAACTTGCCTTGCTGACGATCTTCGAAAACTAGGGACTCGTGGTAGCAAACTTCGCACTCCGGAAATTCTACCGAGGCAAACAATAACCATAATAAGCACATAGTATATGATCACTTAACACAATAGCATAGTAACATAACACCAAAAACAAACGAATCAAAACCCAAAGGAAACTCGAAGAAATCCAACTCAAAGTTTTCCTACTTCAAGCAACAACTAAAAAAATACTTTTACATAATAAAAAATTTCTTAACATAACCTAATCATGGTTTTATGCTAATTTAACAGAAAAGAATGCATTATGCAACTAGGAGCAAAAAGATTCAATTTAAAAGCTATTATAAAACTCCTATTAGGCCTAATTCAATTTCTATTAAGAAAAAAAATAAAATAAAAGTTTTATTTATTATAAATAAAAGTTCATACTCTAAAGTGACAGAAACTAACCTAGAATAATCAATCACATGTGAAAAATAAATTTATTTACCAATTAAAATAATAGGAAAACAGTAGCTAGTTAATTAATTAAGAATAACATGATTCTGCTAGAAACTATTTTTTATTAATCCTAAAATGCCCAAATAAATTCCTACGGTTAGGTAATGTCAAAACAAAGTTGGGACAAAAAGAATCATATAAAAATAATTTTCCTAACTGATTTTATAACAGATTTACTATTCTGACTAAAATTAAAATAAAGCAATTCTAAATAATTTTAACATAGCTAATTATATTTTCTACAGAAACTATAAGAAATTTGCAAACCAACAAAAAAATAATCACCTAAAAATATTAAGTAGAATAAAAGATATGAATTTTTCAAATCTGGAACTATTCTGTTAAAACAGAAAAACAAAAATAAAGAAAAAGGCCTAATGGGCCTAACTAACACACTGAGCGTAACTTAACTAAAACGGGCCCTAGGGTTAAACGAATCGGGCCGGTACAAAATAAAAAAAAACCTAACTTAAAATAAACCGGAACTAAACTAAACCGGACCGGTTTTATAAAAAGAACATACCCCTTCGGGGGGTTCTAATCCTAGCCGTAGGGAGTAGATCGGACGGCGGGGAGGGGTTCCATGAGGTACCGTGTTCGACGGCGGAGGCTCAAGGGCGAGTGCTCGGCGTCTCCGGTGGTCGGGGCGTCGGCGGAGGGCTCAGGGTGGTGCAGTCTGGCGAGGAGTCCGAGGTGGGGTCGGGCGAGCTCTGGGTGGCCGGGTGGGTCGGGGACGGTGGCAATGGCGGGCGGCGCTCTCGGGCTCAGCGAGGCCTTGGGAGAGGGAGAGGTCCGCGAGGGAAAATGGGGTGAGGGGGGGCATTTATAGGGCGGGCGGCGACGCGCGGGAAGCGAATCGGGGGGATCGGTGGATCCGGAGATCACGGATCTCCGTGAAGCGGGCGCGCTCTCGTCGCGAGGGGACGAGGGGAGAAGGAGGTGGGGCCCTTTGTCGGCGAGAGGGAGGAGAGGGTGCGGTCGGTTGGCCGACCGGAGGGGTTTCAGGCGAGGGTGCTGGCTGGCTCGCTGGCGGCTCGGCCGCTGGTGGGCCCTTTGGTGGTGCGGTTGGATGGGGTGCCAGTCTTTGGTGGGCGATCGGCTGGCTGGTGCCCAGGCATTTTTTTTCTTTTTCTAATTTTATTTTTTTGGAAAAATAGAAACAGAGATAGAATATAAAATATAAATATTTTGTATAGGACATATATATATCAAAATGATCAGGGGAATATTCCCTATCATTTGAACATTTTTCCAGGGGCAAAATCCAAAGTTTATAAAAAATCATTTTTTTCAAATTTCAAATAAAACTCAAATTTGAATTTCAAACTTTTGGCATTGTTTTCTTCTGACATAATTGGAGTGTCATGTTACTCCTCTCATACTTTTTCTCAAGTAGTTGTCAGGCATAGTTTTGAAATGAATTTCAACTGCCAAATTTTGAATTCAGACTCCAACAACTCAAAATCTTCAAATGCCACTCAAATTTCAAACAACATGCATAGATGCTTAGCTATAATTGTAAAACATTCCAAATAGGAAATTTGGGATGTTACAACAAATTTTCTAGGTCTTCTAATATTTGTAGATTTTTTGGAGTTCCAGAAGTTTGAGTTAGTTACAGATTACTACAGACTGTTCTGTTTTTGGCAGATTCTGTTTTTCGTGTGTTGTCTGCTTATTTTGATGAATCTATGGCTAGTAAAATAGTTTATAATCCATAGAGAAGTTGGAATACAGTATGTTTAACACCAATATAAATAAAGAATGAGTTCATTACAGTACCTTAAATTAGTGTTTTGTTTTCTTTCTCTAACGGAGCTCACGAGATTTCTATTGAGTTTTGTGTTGTGAAGTTTTCAAGTTTTGGGTGAATTCTTTTGATGGATTATGGAACAAGGAGTGGCAAGAGGATAAGCTTGGGGATGACCATGGCACCCCCAAGATAATGCAAGGACACCAAAAAGTCAAAGCTTGGGGATGCCCCGGAAGGCATCCCCTCTTTCGTCTACTTCCATCGGTAATTTACTTGGAGCTATATTTTCATTCACCACATGATATGTGTTTTGCTTGGAGCGTCTTGTATTATTTGCGTCTTTGCTTGTTAGTTTACCACAATCATCATTGCTTTACACACCTTTTGAGAGAGCCATACATAAATTGGAATTTGCTAGAATACTCTATGTGCTTCACTTATATCTTTTGAGCTTGATAGTTTTGCTCATAGTGCTTCACTTATATCTTTTGAGCGTGATAATTTTTGCTCTAGTGCTTCACTTAGATCTTTTAGAGCACGGTGGTGGATTTGTTTTAAAGAAAATATTGATCTGTCATGCTTCACTTAGATTATTTTGAGAGTCGTTAATAGCATGGTAATTTGCTTAATATTAATATACTTGGTATTCAAGATATGTGAAACTTTCTTTTGAGTGCGTTGAATACTAAGAAAAGTATGATGCTTGATAATTGTTTTGAGATATGGAGGTGATAATATCAAAGTCATGCTGGTTGGGTGATTATGAATTTGATAAATGCTTGTGTTGAAGTTTGCGAATCCCGTAGCATGCACGTATGGTTAAAGTTGTGTAACAAATTTGAAACATGAAGTGTACCTGGCTTGTGCATCCTTATGAGTGGCGGTCGGGGACGAGCGATGGTCTTTTCCTACCAATCTACCCCCTAGGAGCATGCGCGTAGTACTTGATTTTTGATGACTTCTAAATTGTTGCAATAAGTATATGAGTTCTTTTGACTAATGCTGAGTCCATGGATTATACGCACTTTTACCTTTCCGCCTTTGCTAGCCTCTTCGGTACCGTGCATTGCCCTTTCTCACCTTGAGAGTTTGTGCAAACTTCGCCGGTGCATCCAAACCCCGTGATATGATACGCTCTATCACACATAAACCTCCTTATATCTTCCTCAAAACAGCAACCATACCTACCTATTATGGCATTTCCATAGCCATTCCGAGATATATTGCCATGCAACTTTCCACCGTTCCGTTCATCATCATCATGACATACTTTACTTTTGTCATATTGCCATTGCATGATCATGTAGTTGACATCATATTTCTGGCAAAGCCACCATGCATTATTTTTCATACATGTCACTCTTGATTCATTGCACCATCCCGGTACACCGCCGGAGGCATTCATATAGAGTCATATCTTGTTCTAGTTTCAAGTTGTAATACTTATGTTGTAATCAATAGAAGTGTGATGATCATCATTATTAGAGCATTGCCCAAAAAAAAGGAGAAAGGCCAAAAAGAAAAAAGAAGAAAGGCCAAAAAAAAAGGGCAATGCTACTATCTCTTTTTCCACACTTGTGCTTCAAAGTAGCACCTTGTTCTTCATGTAGTGAGTCTCATATATTGTGCTTCAAAGTAGCACCTTGTTCTTCATGTAGTGAGTCTCATATATTGTGCTTCAAAGTAGCACCATGTTTTTCATATAGTGAATCTCATAAGTTGTCTTTTTATACTAGTGGGAAATTTTCATTATAGAACTTGGCTTGTATATTCCTACGATGGGCTTCCTCAAATGCCCTAGGTCTTCCTGAGCAAGCAAGTTGGATGCACACCCACTAGTTTTCTTTTGTTGAGCATTCATTAGCTCTAGTGTATCCGTTGCATGGAAATCCCTACTCCTCATGTTGACATCAATTGATGGGCATCTCCATAGCCCATTGATTATCCTCGTCAATGTGAGACTTTCTCCTTTTTTGTCTTCTCCACACAATCCCCATCTTCATATTCTATTCCACCCATAGTGCTATATCCATGGCTCACGCTCATGTATTGCGTGAAGGTTGAAAAAGTTTGAGATTATTTAAGTATGAAACAATTGCTTGGCTTGTCATCGGGGGTATAGAAGTTGGGAACATCTTTGTGCGACGAAAATGAAGCATAGCCTAACTATATGATTTTGTAGGGATGAACTTTCTTTTGCCATGCTATTTTGAGAAGACATGATTACTTTGATTAGTATGCTTGAAGTATTATTATTTTTATGTCAATATGAACTTTTGTCTTGAATCTTTCGGATCTGAATATTCATACAACAATTAAGAAGATTTACAATGAAATTATGCCAAAAGTATCACTCCGCATCAAAAATTCTCTTTTTATCATTTACCTACTCGAGGACGAGCAGGAATTAAGCTTGGGGATGCCTGATACGCTATAATTTTTGATTGCTCCATGCTACTTTATCTACTGTTTTGGACTATATTGGGCTTTATTTTCCACTTTTACATTATTTTTGGGACTGACCTATTAACCGGAGGCCCAGCCCAGAATTGCTGTTTTTTTGCCTATTTCAGTGTTTCGAAGAAACGGAATATCAAACGGAGTCCAAACGGAATGAAACCTCCGTAAACGTGATTTTCTCACCGAACGTGATCCACGAGACTTGGACCCTACTCCAAGGAACAACAGAGGCGGTCACAAGGGTGGGGGCGCCCCCCTAGGGCGCGCCCCCCTGCCTCGTGGGCCCCCTGTTGCTCCACCAACGTACTCCTTCCTCCTATATATACCTATGTACCCCAAACGATCAGATACGGAGCCAAAAACCTAATTCCACCGCCGCAACTTCCTGTATCCACGAGATCCCATCTTGGGGCCTGTTAGGAGCTTCACGAGGGGGCATCCACCACCGAGGGCTTCTACATCATCACCATAGCCCCTCCGATGAAGTGTGAGTAGTTTACTTCAGACCTTCGGGTCCATATCTAGTAGCTAGATGGCTTCTTCTCTCTTTTGGATCTCAATACAATGTTCTCCCCCTCTCTCGTGGAGATCTATTCGATATAATCTTCTTTTTGCGGTGTGTTTGTTGAGACAGATGAATTGTGTGTTTATGATCCAGCTTATCTATGAATAATATTTGAATCTTCTCTTAATTCTTTTATGTATGATTGGTTATCTTTGCAAGTCTCTTCGAATTATCCGTTTGGTTTGGCCAACTAGATTGGTAGTTCTTGCAATGGGAGAAGTGCTTAGCTTTGGGTTCAATCTTGCGGTGTCCTTACCCAAAGGATGTAAAGGGTTGCAAGGTACGTATTGTATTGTTGCCATAGAGGATAACAAGATGGGGTATTTATCATATTGCATGTATTTATTCCTCTACATCATGTCATCTTGCTTAAGGCATTACTCTGTTTTTAAGTTAATACTCTAGATGCATGCTGGATAGCGGTCGATGAGTGGAGTAATAGTAGTAGATGCAGAATCGTTTCGGTCTACTTGTCTCGGACGTGATGCCTATATACATGATCATACCTAGATATACTCATAACTATGCTCAATTTTGTCAATTGCTCAACAGTAATTTGTTCACCCACCGTAGAATACTTATGCTCTCGAGAGAAGCCACTAGTGAAACCAATGGCCCCCGGGTCTATTCTCATCATATCAATCTCCATCACTTTAATACTTGCTTTGTTTTTACTTTGCCTTTGCCTTTTCACTTTGCATCTATATACCAAAAATACCAAAAATATTATTTATCATCTCTATCAGATCTCACTCTCGTAAGTGACCATGAAGGGATTGACAACCCCTAATCGCGTTGGTTGCGAGGAGCTAGTGTTTTGTGCAGGTACGAGGGACTTGTGCGTGGCCTCCTACTGGATTGATACCTTGGTTCTAAAAAACTGAGGAAAATACTTACGCTACTTTACTGCATCATCCTCTCCTCTTCGGGAAAATCCAACGCAGTGCTCAAGAGGTAGCAGCGATCTGCTGCCAGGGCTGGCGCTTTACTGGCACTGACTCGGGCCAAAGCATGGATATCTGACTTGGATCCAGTTGATATCGCCAAGGGATTTCCGGAAGAACAAACAGACGGGTCAGCATTTGACAATGAAGCCCTCAGAGTCCTTACAAAGGAGATGCGTCCACTACCAAGTCAATTGGCGGAAAAGGCTAATTTGACGTTCATCGGTCTTTCTATGATGCCAACAATGAACGGATTGACACTGCTGTGAAGGAAGTACAAAACCTTATCCTGCCAATCCGTAAGCACACTTACGCTCCTAACGTTGATCCGTCTGAACTCATAAATGAAGAAGCTGTCTTTCAAGCTTTAACCCGGATTGATTGGACCACCGTTAACTTCCAGCCACTGGATGGGGAGGAGGAGGCTGAAGAGACACCAGAAGATCCATCAACCTCTCGTCAACCCGGCAATGAATCTTAATCCGGCAACTGAGTTTATAGGCACAGTTTGTGGTCTGTGTAAAAACAATCGCTTATTTTGGGCCTTAAAGCGCCTTGTAATAGGCTAGTTGAAATATTGTGATCTGCTGCCATCGTGCACTAGGATATAACTGTTTGATCCTCCGTGATAATTTCAATGCTGGCTTATATACCTTCATAATACTATGCAATCCCTGTGTCTGCATAAAAAAATCTGCCCGGGCGGTTTACCGCCAGACGGGTCATAATGCCCCATGCAAAGCCAGGTTAATGACCAAAGCTGAATCAAAAATATGAAATAAATCATATCTGTGATATTAAATTATGCTGTTGGTTTTACCAACTTTGATTGTAGTAAGGGTAAACACCCAACTGCCACCATGCGGTGCTAGTATGTATGAAGTAGAACCGGGTTGTAATGAACACCGGATGATTGTACTGGTAATATGTAAGCAAAGCCAGTCCGGGTTGTGAAACACCGGGTCGATAAAAAATAGGGTCTGACAACTTATAGTTGACAACCAAGTCGGGTTAACAAACACCGGATTAACATGAATATGATCTAACAACTTGTAGTTGAAAGCCAAGTCGGGTTAACAAACACCGGGCTAACATGATATTACCAAAGAACAAAAACTTGGCAAAAAGCAAACAAAAACCATGTAGTCGAGGCTTTTCAAGGGCTTCCAGGCCCAAATTTGAGGCTTTTCGTGGGCTGCCAGGCCGCTGAGTTAAACCGTTTTGACAAAGCCTTTTAAGATCGGCCTCCAACTAACCAATCTTCGTTTTAACTTTGACAAGTTCATGGTCTCAATGAGAGTAATCACAAGCGCTCGACGGGTCATGCTGGATTACCGGATAGGAGTGGCTTACTTGATGAAGGCAGTTAACCGGGTTTTAGGTGAATACACCAGGCTTCCAAGCCGTGGATCGATACCCGGTTACAAGGTACCTTTCAAACTCTTTGGTATTTGACACAAAGATCCCCCAAGTAACTTTGCGAGCTGTGCTCAATGGGTGCCTATGTTTGAGTCGTGCTTTTAGCAATAGAACCCTCTTTGGCCCCTGGGGTGTGAAGCTCCCAAGCTGTTTTGTGGCATGATAGCCGGTTTAATAGGTAGCACTTTGCTTTGTCAGCTGAAGCCCCCATGTAAACAAGGAGATGTGGAGAAAACGGCAGAGACAATGCTTATAGCGAGGATGCCGGTTTATTATATTGATCATAATATATACATTGTTGAAATATGTACATAAGAAAAGCCTATGGCTTCAAGTGTAGTAAGGCCGAAGGAGAGCGATGTTCCATGGCCGCCGGGTCTCCTCCTCAGAACCGCGTGAGTCTTCTCGAACGTCAATGAGGTAGTATGATCCGTTGTGCATATTTTTGCTGACCACAAAGGGTCCTTCCCAAGGTGGGGATAACTTGTGCATATCGGCCTGATCCTGGATGAGCCGGAGCACTAAGTCGCCTTCTTGAAATGTTCTTGTCCTAACCCGGCGGCTGTGATAACGCCACAGGTCTTGTTGATAAACCGCCGATCGAGCCAAAGCCATGTCCCGTTTCTCATCTAACAGGTCCAGCGCCTCTTTGCGTGCTTGCTCATTGTCCGCTTCAACATAATTTGCAACCTGGGGCGAGTCATGACGAATATCACTTGGGATGACGGCCTCAGCCCCGTAAACCATGAAGAAAGGTGTATAACCCGTAGATCGGTTCGGGGTGGTGTTTATACTCCATAACACAGATGGTAATTCTTCCACCCAACAACCCGTCGTCCGCTTCAAAGGAACCATAAGCCGGGGCTTGATACCCTTTAGGATCTCTTGATTCACCCTCTCAGCTTGACCATTGGACTGGGGATGAGCCACAGACGCTACATCAAGCCGGATGTGCTCTCATTAACAAAACTCCTCCATCTCACCTTTAGAAAGGTTCGTGCCATTATCTGTGATGATGTTGTGTGGAAAACCAAAACGGAAAACGATCTTTTTGAGAAATTGAACCGCCGTGGCTACATCACACTTGCTGACGGGCTCCGCTTCAACCCATTTAGTGAACTTGTCAACCGCCACCAACAGGTGGGTCGTCTTGTCTTTGGAGCGCTTAAAAGGTCCCACCATATCAAGCCCCCCAAGTGGCAAACGACCAAGTGATAGGAATCATCCGTAGCTCTTGAGCCGGAACATGAGCTCGACGTGAAAACTTCTGACAAGCGTCACACCACTTTACCAGATCCTCCGCATCAGCATGAGCTGTCAACCAATAGAACCCATGACAAAAAGCTTTAGCCACCAGGGATTTTGAACCGGCATGGTGACCACAATCCCCTCCATGGATTTCATGTAGAATCTCTAGTCCTTCTTCCGGAGAAACATAGCGTTGGAATACGCTTGAAATACTGCAATGGTGTAATTCGCCATTGTGAATAACCATGGACTTGGACCGCCGGATTATCTACCTGGCGAGGACCTCATCATCTGGTAACTCGCCCCGGTTCATATACGCCAAATATGGAACCGTCCAGTCCGGAGTGATATGTAAAGCGGCTACCAATTGGACCTCCGGACCAAGAACAACTAAATCCTCCTCTGTAGGCAACTTAACAGACGGGTTATGCAAGATATCTAAAAAGGTATTGGGTGGTACCGGTATAGTTGAGATCCGAGTCGGCTTAAAGCATCTGCTGCTTCGTTTTTGCGCCGGTCAATGTGCTCAACCTGATAACCCTTAAAGTGACCTGCCACAATATCCACCTCGCGTCTATAAGCCGCCATGAGTGGATCCTTAGAATCCCAAGTACCAGAAACTTGCTGAGCCACCAGATCAGAATCTCCAAGACAGCGAACCCGGCTTAAGTTCATTTCCTTAGCCACACGGAGACCGTGGAGTAAGGCCTCGTACTCTGCTGCATTGTTAGTACAAGGAAACATTAAGCAGAGAACATTACAAATTTTATCACCTCGAGGGGAAGTAAGGACAACTCCAGCCCCCGAGCCTTCCAATTGCCTGGATCCATCAAAGTGAATAGTCCAGTATGTATTGTCCAGTTTGTCCTCTGGTGCACGTAACTTCGGTCCAATCATTGATGAAGTCAACAAGCGCTGAGATTTGATGGCCGTTCGAGGCATATACTTCAATCCATGTGGACCAAGCTCAATTGCCCACTTCGCAACCCGCCGATTGCTTCTCTGTTACGAATTATATCGCCCAAAGGAGCAGAACTAACCATCGTGATGGGATGGCCTTGAAAGTATTGCTTGAGCTTCCTACTTGCCATAAAAACTACATACACCAGCTTCTGCCAATGCGGATACTGTTGTTTTGACTCGATCAGCACTTCGCTGATATAATAAACTGGCCGTTGAACCAGATATTCTTTCCCAGCCTCCTTACGCTCAACCACAATTGCCACACTGACTGCACGGGCATTGGCAGCCACGTACAATAACAGGGGTTCATTATCAACCGGAGCAGCAAGGACCGGTGGTTCAGCCAGCTGCCGCTTGAAATCCTCAAATGCCGCATTGGCTGCATCACTCCAGACAAAATCATCTGTCTTCTTCAACATCTGATATAAAGGAATCGCCTTCTCTCCCAAATGGCTGATAAACCGGCCGAGGGCGGCAATTCGACCCGCCAGACGCTGAACATCATTGATGCATTTCGGTTTAGCCAAAGACGTGATCGCTTTGATCTTTTCCGGATTGGTCTCAGTACCTCTGTTGGACACAAGAAAACCCAAGAGCTTGCCCGCCGGAACACCAAAAACGCATTTGTCCGGATTGAGCATCATTTTGTAAACCCCAAGATTATCAAACGTCTCCTTGAGGTCATCTATCAAGGTTTCCTTCTTCCTGGATTTTACCACAATGTCATCCACATAGGCATGAACATTACGCCCAATCTGCGTGTGAATACAATTTTGCACACAACGCTGATAAGTTGCCTGGGCACATTTGAGCCCAAAGGGCATAGAAACATAGCAGAAGGATCCAAACGGAGTGATGAAGGCTGTCTTCTCCTGGTCCTTAACTGCCATTTTAATCTGATGATAACCTGAATAAGCATCCAAGAAATTCAGGCGCTCACAACCCGCCGTCGCATCAATAATCTGATCAATACACGAGAGAGCAAAATGATCTGCCGGACAAGCTTTGTTCAAATCTGTGTAGTCCACACATACGCCAAGTGCCGTTTTTCTTAAGAACGAGCACCGGATTAGCCAACCACTCGGGATGAAATACTTCGACGATAAACCCAGTAGCCAACAGCCGGGCTACCTCTTCACCAATGTCCTTGCGTCTTTCCTCATTAAAGCGGCGAAGAAATTGCTTGACTGGTTTAAACTTGGGATCAATATTGAGAGTGTGCTCAGTGAGTTCTCGGTACACCTGGCATGTCAGAAGGTTTCCATGCAAAAATGTCCCGGTTCTCATGGATGAACTCGATGAGCGCGCTTTCCTATTTCGGATTCAGATTGGTACTGATGCTAAACTGGTTGGATGAATCGCCAGGAACAAAGTCAGTAAGTTTAGTCTCATCAGCCGGTTTAAACGTCAGGGTTGGGTCATGCTTAGTAGTGGCCTTCTTTAGAGGGGTCATGTCTGCCGGATCAACATTGTCTTTATAAAACTTCAGCTGCTCTGTAGCACAAACCAACTCAGCATAGGCCGCTTCACCTTCCTCACAATCCAAAGCGATCTTTCGACTTCCGTGTACTGTGATAGTTCCCTTATGACCTGGCATTTTGAGCTGTAAATAGATATAACAGGGCCTCGCCATGAATTTTGCGTAAGCCGGCCGTCCAAACAGTGCGTGATAGGGGCTCTGGATTTTCACCACTTCAAAGGTCAACGTTTCAGACCTGTAATCATGCTCATCTCCAAACACAACCTCCAAAGCGATCTTGCCAAAAGGATATGCCGATTTACCTGGTACTACACCATGAAAAACAGTGTTTGACGGTTTAAGATTCTTGTCTGTCAACCCCATGCGACGAGAAGTCTCATAGTACAGGACATTGATACTGCTCCCTCCATCCATCAGGACTTTGGTAAACTTATAACCCCCCACCTGAGGTGCTACCACCAAAGCTAGCTGACCCGGATTGTCAACCCGGGGCGGATGATCCTCTCTGCTCCACACAATGGGCTGATCGGACCACCACAAATAGTGTGGCACTGCCGGCTCAATAGAATTAACTGCCCTCTTGTGAAGCTTCTGATCGCGCTTGCACAGGCTAGTAGTGAACACATGATACTGCCCACCATTCAACTGCTTGGGGTGACTTTCATAACCTGACTGCTGCTGATTCCCTTGATTATTCTGTTGGCTGTTACCACCTTGGTTGTTCTGGTGGCCCTGATTATTCTGAAATCCCGAGTTTGAACCGCCACCACCATGAAAACCTGGACCTGAACCACCCGACGGACCCTTATCATTACGGTAGAGATCAGAGTTTTTGAACTCCTTCATAATGTAACAATCCTTCCTAAGATGTGTGGAAGGGGCCTCCTTGGTCCCATGCTTTGGGCAGGGCTGGTTTAACAGACGCTCCAGATTCATCCCTCCACCGTGCTGGGGCGGTTTACCCTTACGGCGCTGCATATTGGTGTTAGCCACAAAATCTGAATTATCTACTTTGCGCTTACCATTATTCCCATGGCCTCCTTGGTTGTGATGTTGTCCTTTTGCACCGCCGTTCTTCTTTCCCTTCTCCGGTTTCTCCTCATCAGACTCGGGATCCTTGGTATTATCAGAATCGGCATATTTGACCAAGGCTGCCATAAGTGTCCCCATGTCATTGCAAAGGGCGCTTGAGCCATCCCAACTTCATCTTCATGACTTAAACCGCAATTATGCTCCAGCGTTATGATCGCTTGGCCAGCATTAATCCGGTCTGACGAATGCAAAACTTCTGAAACCCGGCGCACCCAATGAGTTGTTGACTCGTTTTCCCCTTGAACACAGGCATCCAGATCCACAATGGACATAGGTTGCTTGCAGGTGTCTTTGAAATTGGCTATAAACCGGGCCTTCAACTGATCCCATGACTCGATGGAGTTGGCTGGTAGGTTTTTCAACCAAGTACGAGATGTCCCTTCCAACATCATTGTGAAATACTTTGCACAGGCCGCTTCATCCACATCCAGCATCTCCATTGCCATCTCATAACTCTCGACCCACACCTCAGGTGGCTGATCAGCAGTGTAATTTGGTACCTTACGCGGACCCTTGAAATCCTTAGGCAGTCGCACATTATGAAGAGCCAGAATAAGACACGGCACTCCCCAGGAACTGAAAGCAAGCTCGGTGCCTCGGTCTACTAACGCCGCTAGCTGAATCAGGGCGGGTTGATAACGACCCGCATGCGGTGCTGCCAAAGCGGCCTCCCTTCGTGCTCTGCCGTTATCCACCACGTCCTGAGCATTTACATCACCGCACGCTGGATTGGGTCCCTGAGGGATATTACAGCGACGAGCACTGCTAGACAATTCCGGTTCATCCATGTGCCTGCTATAGCTTTTGCTCAGACGAGGGGTCGAATGAATTCTATCTCTACTATAGGAATAAGCCTACTGCTGCACCACGGCGGTTTGAAGAAGATCCCTGGCCCTCCATGTCTCAATCGCCGCCATTGAATCGCCCTCCATTGAAATAGCTGCCAAGCGAGATGCCGTAGCAATCATGTTATCCAAAGGGCTCGAAAAGGGACCCGGTGGTGTTGGCACATATGGCGGCGGGTTGTCCGTTCGTCGAGGTGGTTCCATTATCCGTGGTTGATCCGGCGCTGCCCTAGGCACGTCGATCCGGTTTGCAGCTGCCGGATTACTCATCCCAGCCCTCGGCGTATTGATTCAATCCTTCGAAGACCGGCTGCATACGCGATCGATACTTCCTTCGCATTACATCGTTTGATGCATTCTGATCCAACATGAGCCGTAATTACGGCTCAGATCTCGCTATGACTGGGCATCCAAAGCGGCCCGTTCTTCAGCCATCCTAGCATCCTCAGCCGCCAGGTCCTTCAGCTTCGCCACATCTGCATTGTGCTGATCCTACGTCTCCGGGGTAACTGCCATGGTTAACAAGGCCGCCCAGGCATCCATCAAACCGGAGAGAACTTGAGCCGGTCGGCGCACCGAGCCCCCTGCTGCGGCCGCTGATCCGGAATTTATTGCCGCCGTAGACGAAGATTGCAAAGTGGGATGTGTTCCGGCCATGTAAACAGCAACTCGACTTGGCGGTTCAAGGAGGTCCGGAATACTGTTGCCATCGGAATATCCTCCGGACACACCATCATGAACTTGGTATAGGGACTCAGTTTCTCCGGTGGATGACTCGTCGTCGGAATAAACAACCGTCTCGCCTTCAGACACCGATTCAGATCTGATCCCATGGACACATCCTACGAATGCACGCTTCATGGCGGGCTTAACCTGGGAAGGACTCGCACGCTGAGTCATCTAAGACGAGTTCGGTGCAGATGTCCGGCTCAGGGCCCAGTTCACCGATCTTGCCGATGAAGACATGAATTCCGCCAAAGGGGACCCGGTACCCGTACTCGATGAAGCCGGCCTCAGGGCCCCATCCTTCATCGTTGATGTAGAGCTTGCCGCGACGACTCTTGGTCATCCGGCCAACTGCGTACCCCTTGAGTCCTTCAAAGCTGCCCTTCAAGCACTCGAAACCATCGTGCGATATCCCCACGGTGTGCGCCAACTGTCGTGGAATTGTCACGTCAGATGTCCTCTTGAAAGGACTTAGTCGTGGAGCCATCACGACATCTTAGCTTCGAGGGTTTAAACCGGACAAGGGACACGAGAGCTTTTATACTAGTTCGGCCCCTTTGATGAAGGTAAAAGCCTACATCTAGTTGTGATGGAATTGATTGAGTTTCGATGACCAGGGAGCGAATACGCTTTGCCTGAGTCTCGAGTTGTTGTTGTCTGCCCTCAAACCGTCACCGGGTCGTCCCTTTATATACATAGGTTGACGCCCGGCCGGTCTACAGAGTCCCGAGGACGGCTCATACAACTGTCCGCCTCGGTCTCCCCTTTCCTATCTTACAACACAAGTTATACAATCGTGGCGGGTTACTACCATGGGCCCTAATCCGCCTCTGGGCTCTGGGCCTCTAAACCTTATCAGTAAAGCGCCATCTTCTTTGTCTTCCTAGGCTTCAATATGATTGAGCGTGAACCAGCCCCTCCTGGGCGGTTTACACTTAGTAGTTATATCCTCCACATTGATGTTATGGAGTACGTGCCTAAGTACTCTACTACTACTATATTAGTTGGAGGCACATATTAGCTTTTATATTTGTTTACGTGTATGCCCAGAGACATTCCAACTAGTCGTGTCTTTCTCTCAAGGTCGCACTTTGTATCGTTCATACCACTAGTACTACTACGTGTGGTCTCCGACCCAGAAGTAGAAGAAGTGGAGACGCTCTACCACGCTGGTTTTTTTGCGCTGGGCTCTACCACGTTGTTCATGTCCCACTCCTTTCGCTGACGTGTGGGACATCCAGCACGTGCCGTGTTTGGCACTCTTCGTCGTAAGAGTTGAAACGCTAGCATTCATTAGAAATAAAAAAATAAATATAAATCAGCAGTGATACTAATTTTTTTTTGAAAAATTATCCTGGTCTACCCCGGTCGTATCGCAGGCCCAACCTTTCCCACTGTCAGTTGGTCAGACGAAGGAACCATCATGACTTTGTTGAATTCCGCTTCTTCAAGAAAAGTTACTATACCCGCAATACTGCTACCACACGTGAAGACTGGACGGCACTGTACCACGTCATATCACTGAAACCCACTATGCCATCCTAAAAAAAGCCCACTAGGCCAAACTAGCCCGCCTATAGGTCATCTATTTTGGAACGGAGGGAGTACGTCTCTGCACTGCTATGATTTTCTATTGTACATATCTGTACTTTTGCTATGATTTTCCTACCCTATGAACCAAATGAGGCCTCAATGTATCCGTGTCGACTAAGCCTACAATTTTAGGAGCTTGGGCTATTGGCCGATCGACGACGGATAAGCATAAGCGTACCACGAGCTCATCATCCCCAACGTTTCTCTTCAGTGAGTGTTTTGCAAGTACTATAGCTCGCAGAGTAGCTAGCCTACTAACACCAAGAATCATCAAACAAGCCCTGCTGATATGATAAACAGTTCAAACTTATGTCTAAGCATGCCATTTATTACATCAAAAGCTGATGAGGATACATATGTTTCCATAACTTGGAGAGGGTTCGCATGATTCACTATCAAACAAAAGTAGCAAGTACCGCCAACACAAGACAATGCACTAGCCCTAAGATGGTTTGATAACACGCATCATTCTGGTAATTAATCACAGGGCAATGCAAACTACCCTGAAGGATTAGCGCAACCAACAATTTCTTGTCATCGATCTCTCGGGCAATGACCACAGCACAGACAGCGGCATGGGAATCGATCTCTGGGGCGATGTCCACAGGACTGGCAGCGACATTGGGATCGATCTCTGGGGCGATGTCCACAGGATGGACAGCGGCATCGGAATCGATCTCCGAGACGATGCCAACAGGACGGACCGCGACATTGAAAATGATCTATGGGGCGTTGTACACAGGATGGGCCGCGACATCGGAATCATCAAGGACGTCCACCGGCACATGCACAACCCTAACTATAAGTGCATCTAGTGCCACCCCAGTTGGTTTTGGAATATTGACGTCAAACCTGGTTGAGGGACTAATGTGTTTGTGAGAACTGCTGGATAACACAGGTAGTAGTCCCTCATTGATTCGGTTTACCTACCGGAGATGACCCCTAAAAATGTGTGAAGACATTGAAGCTAATGGTGGTTTGTGAAGATATACACATTGAAGACTATGACATAAGAAGACATCGCATGAAGACTATGGAGAGCAAAGACATAGTTGTTCCGTAGTTTCCTTTTCCTTTGTTGAGTCATAGGAACCACCGTGCTATTAAGTGGGGTCCAAGTGAACAAAGTCAGAGTGACTCAAGTGATGCTCTACCAAATCCTATGTTTCGAGCGAAGACAATGAGAGCAAATCTTATCCAGAGTCGGATAAGTCAGCTTTACTTGTAGCCCAAGTCAAGCTGTCATGTGTGTTTGAAATCTGACCATTGGACACGTGTCGGTTCCTTAGTGACCCAGGGTCATTTCAGACAAATCAGGTCGGGTTGCCTCCTCGCTATAAATAGCCCACCCCCTACACCATAAATTGGTGGCTGCTCAGAGTTAGTGCACGGCTTTTGTCGTTTGAGAGCAACCCACCTCTGAAGCATTTGAGAGAGAGATCCTTGCGAGGACAAAGCCCAAACCACCCAAAGCCCCAAGTGTGTTTGGCATCACACAAGTATTTCTGTCCGCGTGATCTGAAGACTTGTTACACTTGAGGACTGTGAATCCTCCAGTCGGTTAGGCGTCGCGTTCTGAGCATCCAAGAGTCATTACGGATTGCCGGTGAATGAAGTCTGTGAAGGTTTGGAAGTCTACCTTGAAGACTTACCACAGTGATTGGGCGAGGACTAAGTGTCCTTAGCTCAAGGGGAATAAGGTGAAGACACGGTCTTTTGAGTTAAATCTCAGCCTCCCTAACCAGACGTACAGTTGTCATAACAACTGGAACTGGTCCAACAAATCACTGTCCTCACCAAGCAACTGGTTCTATCTCTTATTTCTTATTACTTACAGTTTATCCTTGTGAAGTCATTGCCTCCTTGCATTATCTGTTTGACTTCACTGCGTGACGACTGTTGTTGTTTGGCTTCACACTATCTTCCATCCTGATCCATAATACCTAGCTGCTAATAGCCTTCGTGCTTTCACTTCATTGAATATTTTATTATGGCTTGTCTAGTGTAGTCTACCTTCGCTGCATGTCAATAGGCTCATTTCTATTGTTTGTCTTCGAAACTCCCATGTTTTGAAGACTTTCATAAAAATGGCCTATTCACCCCCCCTCTAGTCGATAACTAGCACTTTCAATTGGTATCAGAGCAACATAGTCCCTTGATCTGTGTGATTTGGTTTCACGAGCTAGACTTTTAGCTATGTCGACTGCAGGGATAATCAAAGTCTCCGCTGCGTGCCCTATCTTCGATGGGACTGATTACCCATATTGGAAGAATAAGATGCGCATGCATCTTGAAGCCATTGATGTCAATCTATGGTATGTCGTCAAGAACGGTGTTCCCAAGACGGGTGAAGGTGTCACCCCTGCTGATGTCAAGAAGTTCGTTCAACTGGATTCTACTGCCAAGAACATCATCTGTGGTTGTCGGTGTCAAAACCGGCGGATCTCGGGTAGGGGGTCCCGAACTGTGCGTCTAAGGCGTATGGTAACAGGAGGCAAGGGACACAATGTTTACCCAGGTTGTTCGCCCTCTATGGAGGTAATACCCTACTTCGCTTGATTGATCTTGATGAATATGAGTATTACAAGAGTTGATCTACCACGAGATCGTAGAGGCTAAACCCTAGAAGCTAGCCTGTGGTATGATTGTTGTTGTCCTACGGACTAAACCCTCCGGTTTCTATAGACACCTGAGGGGGCTAGGGTTACACAGAGTCGGTTACAACAGAAGGAGATCTACATATCCGTATTGCCAAGCTTGCCTTCCACGCCAAGAGAGTCCCAGTCGGACATGAGACGAAGTCTTCAATCTTGTATCTTCATAGTCCAACAGTCCGGCCAAAGGATATAATCCGGCTGTCCGGATACCCTCTAATCCAGGACTCCCTCAGTGGTCATCTTACCAAAGGACAGTATGGTCGTGTGAGTGCTCTGGAAACGTCGAAGCTAGTCTGGGACTGACTGTCCAAGGTCAACGAAGGCGTCTCAACCCAGAGAGACTCAAGGATCAGTGTTCTTCGCAACCTCTTCAACCGCTTCAAGAGAAACGACAATGAGAATGTCCAACTCACATTTGATCACCTCACTGACATCACAAATGAGCTTCATGCACTCGGCGGCACTGAGATCACCAAGCATGAAATCGTCAAGACACTCCTGAGATCACTTGACAGCTTGTTTGACACCCTAGCCCTGATGATTCAAGAATGGCCTGACTTCAAGACTCTCGATCCGTCTGACATACTTGAGAGGCTCAACACACATGAGTTTAAGCTATCTGAGAAAAGAGATATCTATGGCCCCAACTATGGCCGAACTCGCGCTTTGAAGGCAAAGGTTGTTTCCTCATCTGAAGAAGAATCTGACTGCATTTCTGGTGATCCTGAAGACGTTCGAAAGGAGCGTGCTATGCTTGTGAAGAAGTTCCAGAAATTCACTAAGAAGAAAGGGTTCAGAAAGTCTTCATGATCCAGCTCTAGAAATGATGAATCCTCTACTCATGACCACAAGAAGAGAACATGCCACAAGTGCAAGAAAGCTGGTCACTACATCTCTGAGTGTCCACAGTGGGACAATGAGAACAAGAAAAAGAAGAAGAGCAAGGAATATGATTCTGATGACAAGAATAAGAAGAAATTCTCAAAGTCTTCTTCCAAGTCTTCATCACATAAGGAGAGTTCATCTAGCAAGGCTCATGCTTTTGTTGGCAAGGAGATGGATTCAGAGGAAGAATCTGCTTCTGAGGAGGCGGAGGTGGAGTCTGAGGAGGAGTCTGACTTTGGTGTTGCAAGTCTGGCTCTAGCTATAGCCTATGTTGCCAAGTCCATCTTCAACACTGAAGACAATGGCTCCATCACCAGAGCTCATGCTAATGACAAGGACGACTCTGCTCCCACCTACTGTTTCATGGCACGTGGTGCCAAGGTAAACTCACGCGATGCTTACTTTCAAACATCAAGTGAAGATGACTCTGATTGTAAATCCAAACCTAGCTACAAAACACTTGCTAAAATTGCAACTGAACAACAGAAAGCTATGGAACATATTTAAAAAATGCTAGACAAAAGCGATGATCTGTTGGACGCGGAAATGACCCGATCTCAGTCCTTAATTGAAGACATAAAAAACCTTCATGTTAAGTACGAGGAACTTGAAAGTCGTCATGATACGCTCTCAACAACTCATGAAAAGCTTTCCTACGATTATGTTCAAAGGAAGCAAGAACTTGCGAAATTGAGAGCGGCTCATGAAGACCTTCAAAAGGAGAGCGAGTCACTTCGCGCTCAACAGACCAGTCCCACTCAGGAAGGATTTGAACCACCATGTCTAAAATGCCTTGAGCGTGATAACGCTACCTCTGTTGCTGAATGTTCTACTGTTGCTACTGTTGCTACTATTGCAATATCTTCAACTGCTGATGTGGTAACTAACCCCTCTGCTTAGGATACCACTACTATTGCCGATGAAAATGCTAGGTTGAAGACATTGCTTGAGACAGGGATGTACAAAAGCCTCAAAGGGCATCAGACATTATGTGATGTCCTAAAAAAGCATATTCTGAACCGAAAACCCAGGAAAGAGGGTGTTGGGTTCGAGAGGAAAATGAATGTTGATGGTTCTTACTGGAAGCCTGAGCAGTACCCCAAAACCACATGGGTTGCTGCGAAGGAACCTTCAGTGGATCCATCCACCTTATCTGGCTTTACTTGTACTAACCCCATTATCATTGATGAATCCGTTGATGCAAACTATAAACTGTTTAAGAATCAGAATGGTGAAGTGTTTGCCAGGTATATTGGTACTAACTGCAGGAATGGGCCACCTATGAAGAAGATCTGGGTACCCAAAAGTTGTCTTGAGAATCTTCCTGTGAATGTCATCATGACACCACAAGGGAAGAAGACTGTCGGCGTTCTGGGAACGGGGGTCCCCAGACTTGCCTGCCTGCGGCCTGCGGCGTGGCTCAAAGGGGGCCCATCACGGCCCGTCTTCACCAACACGAGCTCAAGACCCTCGCGAGGGGCCAAGCCTCGTGGGGCGGACGATAGGGAGCTTCCTCAGGCACGGCCTCATCAGGCTGGCTCGCGAGGAGGCGGAGAGATCAAGGCGGGGTACCTCACGAGGTGCCCATGACGCAAGCCATGACGACCAAGGGCGCCAACGGCAGGCGAGAGCATCAAGCAAAGGCGTCCATTTCTGTGCAACAAGACCAAGACCAGCCCAACGGCAGGAAGGAAGTCATTGTGGAGCTCAAGCCGGCGTCACCACCAGAGCCTTTGACAGGCGAGGACCAACTTTAGTCAGGATAAGTGTATCAGATGTTCCCCTTCAAAATGACCAATTATTGGCGCCCTTCCCGCTCAATATTTGGGAAGAGGCCCAGGGCTTATGCCTATAAATAGGACCAGCCTTCCACAGGGTAGGGGGATCAAGATCCGGAATCGAGAACAGAGCTAGTGGCCAAACATCTAGAGAGAGAGAAGGCGACTGAACTCCCCCAAGCAGTTCATCGCCCCGGCCAAGAACAGACCCTCGCGAGGCTATTCTTCCTTGTATTGTTCATCACCATCAGCCCAAGAGGCAATCCACCACACCACGAACTAGAGTAGGGTATTACACCACAACGGTGGCCCGAACTAGTATAAACCCTGTGTCTCTTGTGTTGTAGGTAGAGGGCGAATCTCCGTGCGCACCCCAGTGTTCGAACCTCAAGGGTCTGCCGGAACCCGAAATTCAACAAAGACAAACCCCGGACCAAAGGCTTCATATGGTCCAAAGGCTTCATACAGACAGAGGACTCAACAGAGCCACCCTAACGTCAATGTTTTGCAGGGAAATCATACGCAGGCTTATGAATATGAGCGTGTTTCTTCAAACCGCTATGTTCATAAAACTAAGAACTTTTCTGCTTATTCATATGAGTATTATTCACCTCCTGCAAGGCTATTTGCTAGGGCTCCAAAGCCGAATTTCTCAGATGCTGCACTTAGACTCATTGCTTCAAAGCCACCCTTGAAAATATGGGTGGTTAAGAAAACTTAACTCTCTTTTGCAGGGAAAGGTCTCCAACCGGAAATCAAAGGCATCCGATGCTATTGCTGGGGACCTAAAACATCTTGTGGGGCGCAAGATAAAATGCCCAAATGGTCTTACTATGTATTTTGTTCCTGAATCTCTTGCCAGTCATCCTATCAGTCCTAACCTAGATCTAAGCTTTGATAATCCGCTTGTTCGTCAAATGTTTATGCTTCACAATACCCTTGGTGAAGCCTATCCCCCTAACTGCACTGTAGGATATGACACCAAAGTCTTCGGAATGGATTATGGACAGTGGATGCACTAACCACATGACTGGTGATCGAAGTCTTCTGATGGATTCAACACTACGTCCATCTGACAAGAGTCACATCACATTTGCTGATACTGGTAAAAGCAAGGTATTGGATCTAGGTAGAGTTGCAATCTCAAAGGATCAGCACATGAATAAAGTGATGCTTGTTGAATCCCTTGGTTTCAACTTAATGTCTGTCTCAATGCTTTGTGACTTAAACATGATTGTGATATTTGGAAAAATATCTTGTCTTGTTCTAATGGAATTTGACAAGTCTCTAGTCTTTGAAAGGTATCGAAAACATGATCTGTATATGGTAGATTTCTCAGCAGGACCACAGTTGGTCATATGCCTTCTAGCAAAAGCTTCAGAGTGTTGGCTCTGGCATTGGAGGCTAGGACATGTGGGAATGAGGAACCTGTACACTCTCGCGAAGAAGAAACACGTCGTTGGCATCGAGGGCGTCAAGTTCAAGAAGGATCATCTGTGCGGTGCCTGCGAAGCTGGAAAGATGACAAGGGCAAAGCATCCCTCGAAGACAATCATGACTACATCTCAACCCTTCGAGCTGCTTCACATGGATCTCTTTGGCCCTACTCACTACTCTACTCTCACTGCCACTGCTTGCCTCTCTGGCTTCGTCACTGTTGATGATTATTCAAGATATACGTGGGTTCATATAATCCTCTACAAGATTGAAGTGCAGGATGTCTTTAGACGCTTCGCCAATCGTGCGATGACAAACTATGGCATCAAGATCAAGCACATCATAAGTGACAACGGCAAGAGTTCAAGAACACCGGCCTCGACCTTTACATGGATACACTGGGCATCACTCATGAGTTCTCTGCTCCATACACACCTCAGTAGAATGGCATCGGGGAGCGCAAGAACAGAACACTCATTGAGATGGCTCGGACGATGCTTGATGAATACAAGACTCCAAGGAAGTTCTGGCCCGAAGCCATTGATACTGCATGCCATGTCATCAACCGTGTTTATCTTCACAAGCTCCTGAAGAAAACATCCTATGAGCTCCTGACTGGTAAGAAACCAAATGTAAGTTACTTCAGAGTATTTGGTGCTAGGTGCTGGATCAAGGATCCACATCACACTTCAAAATTTGCACCGAAAGCACATGAAGGTTTTATGCTTGGTTACGGAAAGGATTCGCTCTCCTACAGAGTCTTCAACCTCTTTCACTATAAAGTGGTTGAAACTGTGGATGTGCGGTTCAATGAGACTAACGGCTCGCAAAGAGAGCACCTGCCATATGTGCTAGATGAAGTTCCACCTGGTGAATCCATCAAGCTTATGGGAACTGGAGAAATCATACCTTCTGAGGCACAGGCTGAAGAGGAACTTATTATTTCCGCGCCTAATCAACCTGAAGACAATAATCAGCTTGAAGCCAATACTCATGATGAAGACAATGATCAGCAAGAGCAAAATCTTCGTCCAGTTCATCCTCGTGTTGCAAATGAAGTTCAGATTGAAAAGATAATTGATAGCATCAATGCACCTGGTCCACTCACTCATTCAAGAGCGACACAGCTAGCAAATTTCTGTGGGCACTTTGCATTTGTTTCAATATCTGAACCCAAGAAATTGTTGAAGCCTTCATGGAACCTGAATAGATTCAAGCTATACAAGAAGAGCCTCAACAGTTCGAGCTGAACAATGTGTGGGAATTGGTCAAGCATCCCGATCCTCGCAAGCACAACATCATTGGCACCAAATGGATATATCACAACAAGCAAGATGAGCATGGTCAAGTTGTCCGAAACAAAGCTCGTCTCATTGCTCAAGGATACACTCAAGTTGAAGGATTTGACTTCAATGAAACATTTGCTCCGGTGGCTAGGCTCGAAGCCATTCGCATACTGCTAGCCTATGCCAACCATCACAACATCCTTCTGTATCAAATGGATGTGAAGAGTGCCTTTCTCAACGACAAGATTGAAGAAAAGTGTATGTTGCACAACCTCCTAGTTTTGAAGATCCAAAACATCCTGATATGGTATACAAGCTCAACAAGGCACTGTATGGCCTCAAACAAGCCCCTCGTGCTTGGTATGACACACTCAAAGACTTCCTGAAGAGCAAAGGCTTCAAACCCGGTTCTCTAGATCCTACACTCTTCACGAAGACATATGATGGAGAACTATTTGTGTGCCAAATCTATGTGGATGACATTAGCTTCGGTTGCACTGACAAGAAATACAGTGATGAATTTGGACACATGACGCAAAAGCAATATCAGATGTCCATGATGGGTGAGCTGAAGTTCTTCCTTGGTCTTCAAATCTGTCAGCAGAGCAACGACATCTTCATATCTCAAGAGAAATACCTCAAAGATTGCCTGAAGAAGTTTGGAATGCAATATTGCAAGGGATACACGACGCCAATGCCAACCAAGAGTCATCTGAGTCCCGACACCAATGGTAAAGAGTTCGATCAAAAGGTATACCGCTCCATGATTGGTTCTTTACTTTATTTATGTGCATCTAGGCTAGATATAATGCTTAGTGTTTGCATGTGTGCCCGATTCCAAGAGGCACCAAAGGAATCGCATCACTTAGCAGTGAAGCGAATTCTTCGATATTTGGCTTATACCCCAACACTAGGATTATGGTATCCAAAGGGCTCAGAGTTTGATCTAGTTGGATTCTTAGATGCTGATTATGCTGGTGACAATGTTGATCGCAAGTCCACATCAGGCACATGTCACTTTCTAGGACGATTACTTGTTAGTTGGTCTTCAAAGAAGCAGAACTGTGTATCTCTCTCCACTGCTGAATCTGGATACATTGCTGCTGGATCTTGCTGTGCTCAGCTTCTCTAGATGAAGCAAACTCTCAAGGACTATGGTGTCCATCTGAAGCATGTGTCACTCTACTACGACAATGAAAGCGCCATGAAGATTGCCAACAACCCAGTTCAGCACTCGAAGACAAAGCACATTTAAATTCTTCATCACTTTCTTAGAGATCATGTCATGAAGGAAGATATTGATATCATTCACGTCAACATTGAAGAGCAATTGGCAGATATCTTTACAAAGCCCTTGGATGAGAAAAGGTTTTTCAAGTTGCGGTGTGAGCTAAATATCTTGGAATCCTCAAATGTCCTGTGATTGGACACACATCCTAACACTTATGCACATTGATGACTTAGATATGCAACACACGAAGTAACGTATATCTTCAATCAATGAAGACATACACTCTAAGTGTGAATACATTAATGCGGAATTTGACTTCAGAGCACCACAATAATTGTGCGTCGTGTCTGGGTCTAATACTTCCTATACGGTGGGTAACACCACCACCAAACTTTTGTTTGAAGTGTTTCATTTGGCGTTACATTTGCAAAGTCTTCGCATTTGGTTTGTCTTCAACATTGATTTGTCTTCATGTTTATCTTCACAATGTTGATTTGGTCTCATTCTGATATATACATATAATTCTGTTCTGTCCTCTACAACATTCACTTATAGCTATGTCTTCATGCTTGAATCTTTTGATCTAAGTGAATGTGATCCGACCCCAACCTCTTCTATGCTTCTACCTCAAATTCTATCTATCCATATCATATGCATTCGATTGAAACTGTCGAATGTCTTCTTTGCGTCCTTGCCAGCAGAAGATACAGAGACAAAAATTGAATCTGTTTTAAATGCTATACCCTTATTGCCTGAAACCCGGAGAAGCCGGAACGACCATCCGACACTCCAGGCGTTCGTGAGAACATGGAACTATATCCAATGTGTTGCATGTTTGCCACGTGTCCTTCAGATGTGAACCGCCAGGGGCACCTGCGTAATTGTGCTGTGCTGTCCCTTTTCCTTATAAATACACATCACATCGCGGTCAAAATCCTTCTCCCACCTCTCCACCTCGCAAAAACCCTAGCGCCACCGCTAGCTCTCGACGACGCCGGCGACGAAGCGCTTAGCTGCCGTGACCTCACCGACGCCGTCCTCACGCCAGCCGTGGACCTCATCCCCTCTGCCGATGCTGTAGGTGTCTTCCGTCGCCAAGTTAGGGCACGGGAGATTGAACTGCTCGGCCTCCCACTCCGCTCCGTCTAGCAGTTCTTCGTGTGGTAATTAAAACTTACTTACTACTGCCTTTTCGATCCGATAGATTCATCCTTCTCCACCAAAAGTGGTTTCTATGCCTACAAAATTGAATCTATCCTATTCTGTATCTCATATCATGCCTACTATATTCACTTATGCTTCACAACAAGTTAGATTCCTCACTTGTACCTATTCTTGGATTCGTACAAATCTGGAACCAACTCTCAACAAATAAGTGAATGTATTCGCGCTATGAGGTCAATGTCTTCAAACTGATTTATCTGCAAAATCTTCTGAGAATGCATATGACCTCTTCCCCTTCCCTCACACCTCTAATGCTGTCACAGGTACATGTCCGTGGGAGAATCCCTTCGTTCTCATAGTCTGCATTCATTTACAAAATTCTTACAACATCACATCAATTCTCCTGAAGCCAGTTCCTGTCTGACCAGCACAAAGGAAGCCATTCACTGTTCTAAAGCCTCTTAGTCTGAATATTATGGCAATAGAAAAATCTGCAAGGAAAGGCGGCAGACAACGCCATGGGAATACATCCAAAGACTTGCCACCTGATTTGTATGAAATGTACAAGATAGATCCTGAAGAAACCTATGGCGAACGCAAGACTCGAATCCAATGGATTCGAAGATATTGGGCAGAGGAATGGTTCGAGTACAGATTTGTCACTGCTGTGTATGCAGAGAAAAATGCCATCAAGCAATCTTGGGGAGATATCTTATACAAAAATCTTCAACCCAAGTCCAAGTCCGAAGCCATTGCTCAAGGCTTCTATCCTTACATGGTCCGAGGACCACAGCTTGAAAATGCCGACTCGTCCTCTCTGCTATGGTGTCGTGAAGACAATCTGTTCATGTGCAACTACAAGTTTGCCAAGGATTCTGATGTGAAGAACAAAAAGAATCTTGGTTTTAATTTCAACCCAGGTCCTTCTGCACCCAGAGCTGATGGCAACGTGATGCCAATCCAAATGTCATCGGCCCCTTCGACAACTTTGATGGTTTCCTCTCCCACATAGCTTCTCAGAGGGCTACAGTGGCTCAATCTCCGGATGATGCTGATACTGATGAAGCGCTAGCTCCACCAAAGCCACAGAAGCAGAAGAAAACAAAGGCTTCAAAGCCCTCTGCTGCACCTAAAGCTTCGCGTCTTAAGCCATTGGCCACTGCACCTCCTGAAACCAATGTGCAATCAGAAGATCTTTCTCGTGTCTCTAGGAAGACAGAGAAGTCCAAGAAGAAGCTGCTCATCAAGAGTTCTAGGCATACACTAACCCCTGCTGCCGTTCTGAGGAACGAAGATGAAACCATTAATCTGTCAAGTGACGACGATCTTGGTGATGATGCTCTTGAGCTGCTGATAAAGAGCAAGCAAGAGGCGGAGATCTTCAACTATCTGCCCCTCTTTGATGTGGACATCTTGAATAACTTCATTGATGAGTGATTTGAAAACCCGAGCCTCAGCATTGATGATCTTCAGCTTCCAATTGGCATCAGTGTATCCTTCCATGGAGCCATAGCTAATGGGCTGACTCTAGCTCAGAAGATAGTCGAGCTGAAAAACAAGATTGATCATGAGAAAGCTCAGTTCAAGAGGAACATGGCCAAGCTCAGTGTGGCTGATGTTCAAAACTTCAAGCAGATGCTGCATGAACTCAAGGAGTAGTTTCACAAGAAACGTGAATAAGCTAAATGGTCAAGAGAGCGAATGAAACTCTCCATAAGCAAATGTGTTCAAGTTCATAATGAAGCCGAAAAGCGCAAGGCACTTGGGCGTCCTGGCATCGACCCCAAGATGGCTGCTAAGAAGAAGCCTGCTGTGGCCCAAGCTGAAGCATCAGGGCGAGAAGCACCTCGCATTGTCTTCCCTTCCAGTATGACAGGCTCGAAGCCTAAGGTCCCCACAGTAGCTTCAGAACTCAGAAAACAAGGGAGGCTGGAGCCGAAGCCAGAAAGCGCAATAACAAGAATGCCGCTGATGATGCTCCACAGACCAAGAAGAGGTAGACGAAGTCTTCGAAGAAAGATCGGGCTGCTCCCTCAGAGCCCCTTGTTGTCGAGCCCATCTCAGCTACTCAACCTGCATCCGCATACCAAGAGCGTCAGCTAGTAATTCATGAGCATGCTTCCACAGAGGCTCCTGAAGCTGAAGACATTCCAGCTGTTGATCCCATCACAGCTGAAGACATTGGTCCACAAGACAATGTAGATGATGATGAAGTCCTTCCTCAGATAGAGCACCAAACGGTATCATCGCTGTTCTCACGAACAGCGAACTCATCAGCATTGGTCGTCCCCTGACGCCAATTGCTCAGGATGATTCATGGGCTGGTCGCCCTCAAGATTCCCCCTGTCAAGAAGAATCACCAAGTACTCCACCACCTCAAGTCACCACTCTGGTGCTTGGCGACGACGACGACTATGTGGTACAGCCAACTCCCTCTCCGAAAGCTTCGCCCACATTCCGCAGGCTTCGCAAAGGACCAAGGCCACAAGTCTCTCTGTCGGGCGTTCCAGAAGGAGAAGTGCACCAAAACTCAGTGGCACCTCAAGTGTCTCCTGAAGTCACTCCAACTGCGAACATCTCTGAGTCTAAAGCAAAGGCTGCTGAAGACATTCCGGCCGCATCAGCCGATGACAACCACGAACCGCGTCATGAAGAAGGGCGAGTTGCCACACCCCCTACCAACCAAGAAGTTGTTCTCGAGGAGAACGAGTCTGTGCCCGACCCTCCAACTACTCTAGTGGAGGTTGAAAACATTGAGGCCGCCACCCACAACACCATTGAAGCCAATGACGTTGTCATGGCTGATGATATTGTGGCACCTGAAATGAATATGGTGCCTGAAGCTCATAGTGCACCTGAAGCCAATGTGTAGCTTGAAGCCCAGGTCAATGCCACTGCTCCTGTACCGCCTCCAAGGCCTCACGCCATTGAGCAAGCATTTGATCGTGGTCAACTTCTCACTGTCCGCTGGCCCATTCTGGTTCCTCCGCGTGCTCCCCGACCGCAGTTTGACTATCATGTGGAGCACAGGCCTCAGGTCCAGAAGCCGAAGCCCATGCTGCCAAGGTTTCTAGGTACTGCGACCTCGCCAGTATCGTTCAATGTGAATAGCAACAAAGCACACACCACCTTCTTTGATAGTGCCAAGAACCCATATTCAAGGCCAAGAATTTCATCTGATTGGTTCTGGAGCTATCAGCAGCACAGTTATTATTCTTGTGTCTTATACAATCAAGGGTGCATTTTTTCCCATATGCGTCTAGACTACGAAGACATTGTTGGCCTGCCCTGCTTGGAAGAAGCCCTCGACTGCTTCAGAGATGCTGGCCTTCTGTAGTTTGTGACCGACAAAGAAAATTGGAATGAAGAGCTTCTGTTACAATTCTATGCTACTCTTCACATTCGCGGCTACAACAGGGATCCGAAGACTTGGGTCCTTGAGTGGATGACAGGCAATTTACACCATGAAGCCAAAGCTCTAGATATCATTGAGCTTAATGACCTACCCACTCCATGTGAACTGTATGAACCTGGTTGCCAGCTTCACCGCAATGCTTTGGGGAGCATATTCCAGAAGCCTGAGCCAAATATGAGCCAAATGCTGAGCATGATGAAGCCACTGCCACAAGATATTGAATATCCAAAGGAATTCTTTGTTGAAGACCTAGAGTATCTGCCCCGCACCATCTATCATATTATAAGGCGAACTCAATGGCCCGTCAAAGGACATTCTTCTGCAGCAAAGCTTGAAGGCTCAATGAAGATATTGGTTTTCTATATTCTCAATGGCATCAGCTTCAATGCTCAGGATTTCTTCATCAGACAACTTGCTGCATCTGGCTCTGATCTATTTGGTCTGAAGTTTTATGCTCCATGGCTAATGCACCTCATCAAGCTTCACTCTGCTATCAACTATCTGCCAGAGGTTGATATGTCTGTCGAAGCCATATACCCAGAGCCTGCCAAGGAGCCAATTTATCTTCACAATGTCGATCGTCAAAGTTTCACTCAACCTATTGAAGGAGTTCTTGCTGCCACTCGTGTTTATCCTTTGGCTGGAAATACACGTGCACCTCATCGTGCCCATACTGAAGCCATTGAAAGAACTATTGCTCAAATGCCTCGGAAGCGATCTCGTGTACTCAATGACCGGGAGCTTCTCGTGGCCTTGCATCAGAAACAAGATAAGCATCATGACTGGCTCAAGCGTCAGATGCAGAGTCTCTTGGTGGATGTTAATCGCATTCGCAATCTAGCCACCAAGAATGCATTTGTCACTCATGAAACCTGTCGGCGGTCATGGAAGTGTCTGACATTGCTCAGTTCTGAAGATGATCTTCAACAAGATGGCTTCACAGAGAGATTCAAATTTGATTCCACTCCTCCCAGGAACGCTGTGTTGCGTTGGACTCCCTCACTCAAAGACTCTGAGTACTCCTCCTCGACGGCCACTGTTAATGCCAGAGTCATCGATGACGAAGATGATGCTACTTCACCTACTACAACTTCGGCGCGCATCGACACTGCACCAAGTTCTTCTGCACCACCGGACTCCAACGTCGACCCTGCACCTTCACCTACTCCTCATGGGAACGAGTAGAGGCTTTATGTCTTCAAATCTTTTTGGTCCTTAGTGAAAAAAGGGGGAGAAGCATATGAGTTGATAGTCTTCAAGCGAGTCCATATGGGTGGTTGCTTTATATTTTGCCAAGTAGTTACAACTCTCGTTTTGATACATTTGGTTCTTTGAGTTGTAACACTTAAACTTGATGGTCGTCTGCTACCTTTTCTGTCGAATATGTGATGCGATGATAAATTCCGCACGAAGTCATTCCGCAGACATCCATTTTCCATTATGCATGTCATTATATTCGTTATATCTTTTCATGCATGATGAATTGTCTTCATGGGCTGAAGAGGACCTCCACAAACCAAAACTTGCCATGAGCATTTGCATTCAAACGCAAACTACTAATATGCACATCTTCAGGGGGAGCCTTTTGCTACTTATGAAGAAAATACCTTAACCCTTACAATTTCACATATTTTTATCCCCGTTGAAAACTTCAACCAGTTTGTCATCAATCACCAAAAAGGGGGAGATTGTAAGTGCATCTAGTGCCACCCCAGTTGGTTTTGGAGTATTGACGTCAAACCTGGTTGAGGGACTAATGTGTTTTCGAGAATTGCAGGATAACACAGGGAGTAGTCCCTCATTGATTCGGTTTACCTACCGGAGATGACCCCTAAAAATGTGTGAAGACATTGAAGCTAATGGTGGTCTATGAAGATATTCACATTGAAGACTATGACATAAGAAGACATCGCATGAAGACTATGGAGAGCAAAGACATAGTTGTTCCGTAGTTACCTTTTCCTTTGTTGAGTCATAGGAACCACCGTACTATTAAGTGGGGTCCAAGTGAACAAAGTCAGAGTTACTGAAGTGATGCTCAACCAAATCGTATGTTTCGAGCGAAGACAATGAGAGCAAATCTTATCCAGAGTCGGATAAGTCAGCTTTACTTGTAGCCCAAGTCAAGCTGTCACGTGTGTTTGAAATCTGTCCGTTGGACACGTGTCGGTTCCTTAGTGACCCAGGGTCATTTCGGACAAATCAGGTCGGGTTGCCTCCTCGCTATAAATAGCCCACCCCCTACACCATAAATTGGTGGCTGCTCAGAGTCAGTGCACGGCTTTTGTCGTTTGAGAGCAACCCACCTCCGAAGCATTTGAGAGAGAGATCCTTGCGAGGACAAAGCCCAAACCACCCAGAGCCCAAAGAGTGTTTGGCATCACAGAAGTCTTTCTATCCGCATAATCTGAAGACTTGTTACACTTGAGGACTGTGAATCCTCCAGCCAGTTAGGCGTCACGTTCTGAGCATCCAAGAGTCCTTGTGGATTGCCGGTGAATGAAGTCTGTGAAGGTTTGGAAGTCTACCTTGAAGACTTACCAGAGTGATTGGGCGAGGACTAAGTGTCCTTAGCTCAAGGGAATAAGGTGAAGACGCGGTCTTGAGTTAAATCTCAGCCTCCCTAACTGACGTCATAGTTGTCACAAAGAATCGAACTGGTCCAACAAATCACTGTCCTCACCAAGAAACTGGTTCTATCTCTTACTTCTCTTTACTTACAGTTTGTCCTTGTGAAGTCATTGCCTTCTTGCATTATCTGTTTGACTTCACTGTGTGACGACTATTATTGTTTGGCTTTACACTATCTTCCATCCTGATCCATACTACCTAGCTGCTAATAGTCGTCGTGCTTTCACTTCATTGAATACTTGACTATGGCTAGTCTAGTGTAGTCTACCTTCCGTTGCATGTCAATAGGTTCATTCCATTGTTTGTCTTCGAAACTCCCATGTTTTGAAGACTTCCATAAAAATCACCTATTCATCCCCCCCCCCCTCTAGTCGATAACTAGCACTTTCACTAACATATTAGCAAGCACATTGCAAATAATAAAAAACCACAACTATGGTAATAATCCATTAGTTTTTAGCTTGTGCAGCTCACTGGGGGATCCCATCCCTCCGTGGGCCATCTCCTCGTCCTCGATGGGGGCCATAACCTTGCCAGGGGAATACTTCTTCTCAACGGCGACTATCTCATCAAAGTCGGCGTTGAGCCTCGCATAGGTGGCCATCAGAGTTTCTGGGGTAGGCACGGTGGGGCCCTTGCTGTTCTTCCAACTTTCTTTGAGGAGTTCGCCCGCCAACGTGTTCAACTCTTTGGCTAGTGCTTGTTTCTTGGATTTCTTCATCTCCATGGGTTGGCCCGCCAACATGGTGAACTCGTTTGTCGGTGCTCGCTTCCTGGAGATCACTGTCTCCAGTGGGTTGTCCGCCGGCAACTCTTTGCCTAGTGCTCCAGGATCCATCAATGAACTGACAAACGAAAAGCAATCGAAAGGAAACCACAATCGCAATGAAAAAGGGAAAAGAATATATAGGCTGTGAGAATCGGTTGGTGCTTCGCAAAAAGAAGATTCTTGGAATGAAAATATAGCAACATCACTGATTCGCCCACCTTTCCTTCGTCGGTACAGAAGAAAAATGGCAGAAGTGAGTAGCCTAGAGTGAGGTTTTCTTCAAGAAAGGGGAGAAAGGGCTTCAACGAGCGTTCGGTGAAATGATGGTTGCTTCGTCGGTCCAACTCGAGGCCACTTTACCACCGCTTTGGTAAAGGTGTGGGTTTTGTGATATGATCGGTCATGACGGCCACACCAGGTGACGGTGAGTTTCAAGCTGTAGCACCTCGCTGTGATTTGGTGGATGGCACGCGGGCCCGGATGCTTTGATCTCCCGCATGTAGATAGAGCGGCTAGTCATATAGGAGTGCTCAATATTGTGCACCGCGACCAAGGCGGAGAGGAAAACGAGATAACTACGTAACTAATGCATGAGTTTAATCAGGGTAGTTTTGTAAAGTACGAGATACATTACTCCAATCGCAAAATGCCTTGGTTGATGAGATTTGAGATTTGAGCCCTATAAACCGGAAGGGAGGGAGTACTGCACGCGGTGTAGTCTAGTCACTTGTTGAAATCTCTAGAAAGGCAAATACTCCTTTCCGGTTTACAGGGCTATACTAGCAAGTACTAGTACAACAATAGTGGGCTCAAATAGCAATTTTGTCTGATGCAAGAGCCTGGCTATATGCGTGCTCCAAGGCACCGCACCATGCGAGCGTTCGCAACTGCCACGTTTGGGTTGCGCTTGGCTCTTCGCCTCTTCGAGAAGACGAACAATGATGTTACTCCTACTTCTACAGTATCGAATCCACTGTTGCATGTCCGTCCACCTTGTGCGGGAGGGATAGGGTGTAGTGAAAGCTCCTACTAGTCCTGCCAGCCACCACGCTCATGCACGTGGGAGGGACGCAGCTTCATTGACTTACTGCTCCTGCCTTTGCGTCTATGATAGGTGGGCCCAACAGGTGGCACTACAAAAAAATACACTCTGTGATGATACGTGTTTGTCACAGTAGGTCACGTTTTCTGTCATGCATGTACATCCATGACAAATTTTTGACAGAATCAAGATAGTCATACCTGTGCTGTCGTAGAAGTGTTCCATGACATTACCAAAATTATCATCACGGAAGTGTCCACTTTCATGACGATAAATCACGCGTCACAGAAGTTCTTTCGTCAAGGGTGTCCGACACATGGCATCCACCATAACGGAACGCCGTTAAGCTATCGGGTCCGGTTTTGGATCCGATAACCCGTTAACAGCCCGGACCAATGGGGATTTTCCACGTGTAAAATCATCATTGGCTGTAGGAAACACGTGTCAGATCCGTGTTGGCACAGGTGTCACTCATCCAATGGGCGAGATGCGCCTATGATATGTTAACACGTGGACCGGCCCAAAAGTGGACCATAAAGTTTAAATGGGCCGGCCCAACTAAAGGCCCACAAGATTTTGCGGACCATAATGGGCCGGCCCAGCTAAAGGCCCACAAGATTTTGCGGGCCATAATGGGTTGGCCCAGGTAAAGGCCCACAAGATTTTTGCAGGCCATAATGGGTCGGCCCAGGTGAAGGCCCACAAGATTTTTGTGGACCATAATGGGCCAGCCCATTAACTGGCTGCCATGTTTTGGGCCAAATGTCGGCCCATATTTGATCCGGCCCATTAATGGACTGCCACGTTCCGGGCCTAATAATGGCCCATATGAGATCCGACCCGTTAAAAGCTTACCACGTTCTGGGCCAAATTACGGCCCAGATCAGGTCCGGCCCTTTAAGAGGCTTTGGGCTAAATGATGGCCCATATCAGATTCGGACCGTCAACTGGACGCTATGCTTTTGGGCCCACTTGCTAAAGGCCCATTTGGTAATTCGGCCTGATATTAGTTTCAGCCTGTTAAGGGCCCATTTAACATTTCGGCCCTATATTAATTTCGGCCTGTTAAAAGCCCGTCATATAGTTGGGCCTAACTACGGCCCGGTTTGAATCCGGCCTGCTCGCAGCCGATAATCTGATTGGGCCAAACAAGGACCGAGACAATTTTGGCCTGTTATAAGCCCATGATTTGATTGGCTCATTCATGGGCCGAGGTCTATTTCGTCCTGCTGCCGGCCCGTGAGCTGTTCGGCACGTTTCAGGCCAACCTACTTTTCAGCCTCCTAAAGGCCCATTGAGTTTTCTTGGGAAAATAGGGCCGGCGGTTTACTCGGCCCATTAAAGGCCCAAATCTACTAGTGGGCCAGTTTACATTTAGGCCTGTTAACGGACCAAGATGACGGGGCCCATCATGCGGATCATACATGGTGATTTGCATGACGGCCCGATTATGTACCGTAATTTTACGGTTTGGCCGGTTTACTGCGAAGACAGGATATATATACAGTAAAATAACTGCAGCATATATCTTGTATTTGGTAGAAGGGTGGTTCGAGAGAGACCATCTTCTTCCTACACATCCCACGGATTGAAAAAACTGGTCATCCACTTGAGGTAAAATTGCTATTGTCCTACAAAAGTCTGCGCTTGGAGGCCCAGCACGAGTCTACAAGAATAAAGTTGTGTAGTAGACATCAACCCATAACCTATTAATGATAGTTTTCCCGATGAACAATTAGCTGCACTAAATGTTTCTCATAACACTCCTTGGTATGCTGACTATGCCAATTATATTGTTGCTAAATATATACCACCTAGCTTCACATACCAACAAAAGAAAAAATTATTCTATTATTTAAGACATTACTTTTGGGATGACCCACATCTTTATAAAGAACTTAGACGTTATGTACCTGAGCATGAACCGGACAAATCCTACGTAAATGTCACTCTGAAGCTTATGGACGACATCGTGCGGGAGATAGAACTGCTCACAAGGTATTGCAATCTGGGTTTTTGTGGCCTACTCTCTTCAAGGATGCACGTAAGTTTGTTTTACCTTGTGATGAGTGTCAAAGAATTGGAAATATTGGTAAGCGTCAAGAAATGCCTATGAATTATTCACTTGCTGTTGAACCATTTGATGTTTGGGGATTTGATTACACGGGAAATTTTCCTTCCTCTAATTGGTATACTCATATTTTGTTTCCGGTTGATTATGTTATTAAGTGCGTAGAAGCTATTCCAACTAGTAGTACTGATCACAACACCTCTATTAAAATGCTTAAGGAATTTATTTTCCCAAGGTATGGAGTCCCTAGATACTCAATTATTCATGGTGGTTCACACTTTGTTCATGGTGCTTTCCGCCAAATGCTTACTAAATATGATATTAACCGTAAAATTGCATCACCCCACCATCCTCAGTCTAGTGGTCAAGTTGAACTTAGCAATAGAGAAATAAAGTTAATATTACAAAAAAACTGTCAAAATGTCCCGAAAGAATTGGTCTAAGAAATTAGATGATGCACTTTGGGCTTATAGAACAACATATAAAAATCCTATGGGTATGTCTCCATATAAAATGGTTTATGGAAAAGCTTGTCATTTGCCTCTTGAGATAGAACATAGAGCATATTGGGAAATTAAAGAACTCAACTTTGATTTCAAACTTGCCAGTGAAAAGAAGTTATTTGATATTATCTCACTAGATGAATGGAGAACCCAAGCTTATGAAAATGCCAAGTTATTTAAAGAAAAAAAATTAAAAGATGGCATGATAAAAGAATCCAAAAGCATGAGTTCAAGGTTGGAGAATATGTTCTTTTGTACAACTCTCGTTTCAGATTCTTTGCAAGAAAACTCCTCTCCAAATGGGAATGACCCGATGGTATCGAGGAGGTTTATCGATCTGGAGCCATCAAAATAAATAATGCCGAAGGTACTAACCCGAAGGTTGTCAATGGGCAACGAATAAAACATTATATCTCAGGTACGCCCATTAATGTTGAAAGCACTATTATCCAAACTATGACACCGGAAGAACACATAAAAGAAACCTTCCAGAGCACTCTAGAATCGTGAAAAAGAGGAGGTACGTGATACGGTAAGTAAACGGACTTCGAAAAATCTGCAAAAATATTTTATGTCTGTTTTGGAATGTAGAAAAAATTAGGAAAATAAGAAACAACCAGGAATGCATCCCTGGCGGGCACAAGACTCCAGGGCGCGCCTGGCTTGGCGCGCCCAGGTGGGTTGTGCCCACCTCGAGTACTTTCCGGACTCCGTGTTTCTTCCTTTTGCTTGTTTCCCAAACCTATTGACCACTGTATTGCGGAGGAATCTTCTGTTTTCTTTTCCTTGCTGTTTTCTGACAGATCTAGTTCACCATGGCCACTTCGAGCTCCTCCAAGGATAAGTTCTTCAAGAACGTCATCAACCCATAGTTGTGGGAGGTGATGCAGCACCCTCAAGCTATCCAAATGCGTGAGGGGGTGCTCCACATCCACGATGTGCAAGGCCCCAAGGGGACGGGATCCGTGGAGGCTAGGCTTGAAGCTATGGAGAAGGAAGTCTTCCGGTGCAAGGGGATGGTGGAGCATGGACTCAATGCCAATCACCTCATGACCGCGGACTACACCCGTGATCTGAAGGTGGATGGCAAGTCCATGAAGGACATCGTTTTCACCTTCAACGAGCAAATCAACTTCTTCCAAAGCCATATCTATGATCTCCAGAACCATGTCTTTGAATATGAGGCGAGGTTTAAAGGTATGAGTTTGGCTACCAGTTGCAGGACCCGTGAGACTCACTCCTCCTCTTACGATGGTGAGCCCTTGCCATGGAAACCCGAGGATTAGATTGCTACTACTTCATCACCACCACCTCCTTCTTCATCACCAAAGGAAAATTGAGTATCAGGTATGGGCCCTCCCCTTGGCTTGTGCCAAGCTTGGGGAAGGTGCCCCGGTATTGTATCACCTCCATTATCTTTTAACTTTACTTATCTTAGTTGGATCCATAGTTATCTTTTTCTTTAGATGAATAAAAGTTTAGTTTGATCCTTTCTTTTCAAGTGTTTGCTTAGTGATCTATCTTTGTAATCGTGTGCGAGATATATAATAAAGTTTAGTTTGAGTTTTGATTTCTTTACTATCTTGTTTAATAAAATGAAAGGAAATAAATGAAAAAGATCATATGCCAATCTTATGGTAAGTAATGATATCACATAAGGAAGAGTATAAGTAGGAAATTTTATTGGAGATTTACAAACATAGCATTGGTCAATGATGCAATTCATGAAAGAATTAATAAGGGAAGATAAGATTCACATGCAAATACACTATCTTGGACATCTTTTGTGATTGTGAGCCCCCATCAAAATATTATATGCCAAAATTGTTGACGTTGGACAAGGAAGACAACGTAACAATTTATGTTTGTTCATATTCACATAGAAGTTATATTGTCATAGATCCTTTAACATGTGGTGCTTGCCCCCCATCTTTGCTAGCCAAATATTCTGCACTAAGTAGAGATACTACTTGTGCATCCAAAAACCCTTAAACTCATATCTTGACTTGAGAGTCCACCATACCTACCTATGGATTGAGTAAGATCCATCAAGTAAGTTGTCATGGTGCAAAAAGGCAATAAAAATTGCTTCTAAAAGTGTTGGATCATTTAGCCTAAGAGAAAATTGAGCATTGTACGAACTTGTGATGGCAAAGAATAAAAGCGACATATTGCATAATAAAGGTTGCTATCATAAGGGGCAATATCACGTGACATACTTTTGCACTAAAAGATTGAGCATACAGACAAAAAGCGCATGTCAACCTCTGCTTCCCTCTGCGAAGGGCCTATCTTTTACTTTTATGTATTTATTTTTATGCAAGAGTCAAAGTTTCTCTCTCTATTCCTTTTTATTTTCTCTTTTGGCAAGCACCATGTGGTGAGGAAAGATCTAGGCCCATATATCGAGTTGGATATGGGTAGCATGAGTTATTATTGTTGACATCACCCTTGAGGTGAGTATGTTGGGAGGCGAAACTATAAGCCCCTATCTTTCTATGTGTCTGGTTGAAACTTTTTGCTCATGTGTATGCGGTGAGTGTTAGCAATCATAGAAGACCATATATGGTTGAGTATGTGGACTTGCCAAAAGGCTCCGATACGTGACCCTTCCTGAAAAGATGATGAATTGTAGTTGCAAAGTTGACACAGAACATAGTTTGTTGGTTTCAATAGAGTTTATGCTTTATACTCCGATGTTGTTATGAATTGCCACTTGTCCATGAGAAGACTATGATAGAAGTTATATGATAAAAGATCTATGATAAAGTTTTATATTAAAGTTTGTTGCTATTATAATAATATACATGATGCTTCTATGTCCGTATTTTGTTTTTATTGACACCTCTCTCTCTAAGCATGTGGACATGTTTTTCGATTTTGGTTTTCGCTTGACGACAAGCGAGGTCTAAGCTTGGGGGAGTTGATACGTCCATTTTGCATCATGTTTTCCTACTGTTATTTATGATATTTTTATGCATAATACTGCTTTTTGGAGTAATTCTAGTGCCTTTTCTCCCATAATTTGCAAGGTTCACACAAAGAGAGAGAATGCCGGTAGCTGGAATTCTGGACCTGAAAAAGCTACGTCAGGCTAACTATTCTGCACAACTCCAAATGAGCTGAAACTTCACAAGGAATTTTTATGGAATAAATAAGAATTATTGGATAAAATAACTACCAGAGGGAGCCCACCAGGTGGGTACAACCCACCTGGGCGCGCCAGGGAGCCCAGGCGCGCCCTGGTGGGTTGTGCCCTCCTCGGTCCACCTCCGGTGCCCATTTTCTAGTATATAAGTCATTTTGACCTAGAAAAAAATCAGGAGAGGACTTTCAGGACGAAGCACCGTCGTCTCGAGGCGGAACTTGGGCAGGAGCACTTTTGCCCTCCGGCGGAGCGATTCCGCCGGGGGGACTTCCCTCCCGGAGGGGGAAATCATTGTCGTCATCATCACCAACAACTCTCCCATATTGGGGAGGGCAATCTCCATCAAGATCTTCAATAGCACCATCTCCTCTCAAACCCTAGTTCATCTCGTGTGTTCAATCTTTGTACCGGAACTATAGATTGGTGCTTGTGGGTGACTAGTAGTGTTGATTACATCTTGTAGTTGATTACTATATGGTTTATTTGGTGGAAGATTATATGTTCATATCCATTATGCTATTTAATACCCCTTTGATCATGATCAAGATTATCATTTGTGAGTAGTTACTTTTGTTCTTGAGGTCACGGGAGAAATCTTGTTGCAAGTAATCATGTGAACTTGATATGTGTTCTATATTTTGATGGTATGTATGTTGTGATTCCCTTAGTGGTGTCATGTGAACGTCGACTACATGACACTTCACCATACTTAGGCCTAAGGGAATGCATTGTGAGTAGTTATTAGATGATGGGTTGCGAGAGTGACAGAAGCTTAAACCGTAGTTTATGCTTTATTCCGTAAGGGACTGATTTGGATCCTAAATTTAATGCTATGGTTAGATTTATTCTATACTTTTCTCGTAGTTGCGGATTCTTGCAAGGGGTTAATCATAAGTAGGAGGTTTGTTCAAGTAATAACAACACCTAAGCACCGGTCCACCCACATATCAAAATTATCAAAATAGCAAACACAAATCAAACCAACATGATGAAAGTGACTAGATGAAATTCTCGTGTACCCTCAAAAATGCTTTGCTTATCATAAGAGACCGTTTTGGGCTGTACTTTGCCTCAAAAGGATTTGGCTACCTTTCTGCACTTTTGTTACCATTATGTTACTTGCTTGTTACAAATTATCTTGCTATCAAACTACTCGTTACTTACAATTTCAGTGCTTGCAAACATTACCTTGTTGAAAATCGCTTGTCATTTCCTTCTGCTCCTCGTTGCATTCGACACTCTTACTTATCAAAAGGACTACGATTGATCCCCTATACTTGTGGGTCATCAGTATATAAGGTCTTTTGACCTAGAAAAAAATAAGGAGAGGACTTTTGAGACGGAGCACCGCCGTCTCGAGGCGGAACTTGGGCAGGAGCACCTTTGCCATCCAGCGTAGCGATCCCGCCGGGGGAACTTCCCTCCCGGAGGGGGAAATTGAAGCCATCGTCATCACCGACAACCCTCTCGTCTTTGGGAGGCCAATCTTCATCAACATCTTCAACAACACCATCTCATCTCAAAACCGTTGCTCATCTCTTGTGTTCAATCTTTGTACTGGAACCTCAAATTGGTACCTGTGGGTGACTAGTAGTGTTGTTTACATCTTGTAGTTGATGCTAGATGGTTTATTTGCTGGAAGATTATATCTCCAGATCCATTATGCTATTTAATATCCATGTGTTCTTGAGCATGAATATTATTTGTGAGTAGTTTCCTTTGTTCTTGAGGCCACGGGAGAAGTCATGTTGCTAGTAATCATGTGAATTTTATATTCGTTCGATATTTTGATGATATGAATGTTGTGATTCTCTTAGTGGTGTTATGTGAACGTCGATGACATGACACTTCGCTGGTTCGCGTCGGTGCTATACAAACGGTTTTTAACCCCTTTTTGCGACAACATTTGGAACCGTCGCTAAGTGAGTGTGGGCGATAGGGGGGGGTCCTTACCACAAGACCCTAAAACCATCGGGGATTGGCCCTCCTGGCACACAGGCTGGGGAAAAATGAGCTCGTGTGCGATCGGGCGAGGCACCGAAACCCAATCGTTTCTGTTCGTATGTACATCCCACACGGTGAATCCCAGAAAAACATTTCCGTTCTTATGTACATCCCACACAGTCAATCCAAGGAGTACGTTTCCGTTCTTATGTACATCCCACACTGTCAATCCAGGGAAAATATTTCCGTTCGTATGTACATCCCACACAGTCAATCCAGGGAAAACGTTTCCGTTCGTATGTACATCCGACACAGTCAATCAAGGGAAAATTTTTCCATTCGTATGTACATCCCACACAGGTTTATGTATAGGCTCGTGTGTGATAGGTGTAACTATCACACACGCTCTACCTTGGTTAACCGTTTGCTTTTATCAACTACATCACACACGATTTGATGAAGAAAACTATGTGGCATTGGGCTATCCATCACAAGCGCTTTTACTGCTAGAACCGTTTGCAAAGTTCCATGACACATTTAGCAGGTTTATTAGTTTACAATTAATAATTCCAGTATTGTGCAAATTCACATTTCATATCAAACAGTTGTTTGCCAATTTCATATCATGTACATAAATATATTTTAACATCACAGTACTATAGCTACCTGAAAATAGCACGGTACAGCATATAGCTAGTTCAACTTCATAAGAACAATATTAGAACAATATATTCATTTCCCTAATCGAGATCATCCAGGATCGTCTTATCCACCTCTGCTTTCAGTTCAGTAAGAACCTGTTTTGCACAGGCCAACTAGGAAAGTGCCTCCTCCTTCGCCAACACCATCTTAGCAAAGTCTGATTTAAAAAATCTGAGCTCATTCTCCACCTTCCTCTTTTTATCCTGCATCTTCAAATATTCTTCAGCGTTGACAGCACTTTCTCTAAGCCTACCTCTGTTCTCTTCCTCATACATGCTCCAGAGCTTTGTTAGGCACATCTTCAAAGACTGTGGCCACTCTTGATCAAACCACTCCAAGTAAGAACACTTCCGTTCATCCTATAATATTTAAAACTAGATCAGTAACAATTGTAGGGGAAATGGGTTTATAGCAACATAGAAAATCACCAATATTTATTTTGAAAAACTGAAGAAACAGGTTAATTATGACATATCTTCTCAAAAAGATCAATGTGCAAATGAATTAATTGCTACTGTGACAACAACCAAATTCTGGAACATCAGAAGCTATAATTAACTACAAAAAGGCTACAAGTTCTTACTCATGTACTATAAATAACAAATTGAACATTTTATGAGGAAGGTAAAGATAACTGCAACAGCATAGTGACACTGTTTGGATGACGGCAAATTGATACTAACAGGTGTGTGCATGCACAAATTTAGTAACATAGAATTAATAGCACTAAGGTCGTCCACTATGTATGCCAAAACCGGTGTAAAGACAATTGTTGCTACATCTCGCACCGGTGCCCTGCACTGGCGAGCCGATGCAGCGGAGAAAAATCAGGGACCCGGACTCCGGAGCACCTAGTTGCTTCGATGCCCAGTTCCTTAGTGCCATAAAGATTTAGTATTTTACTGTTGGCTTCTCGGATGTGTGGACCAAAGTTGGCTGCACAAACTGCTGAAGCGGTGCCAAATAATTTCTAATGGCACTGCTGATGAGATGGCGACATTTTTAGATACTAGGTACAAATTGTGACACTGTCTTAGGATGTGTTTGGTTGAAGGTGTGGTATGAATGGGTTGGGACTGTGATAGTGTCTGAATCACATCTAACAAATCATTTGTACCAGCGAAAGAGGGTCTAACCTTCTCTGCACATGCCAGAAACTTCCTCCCACTGTCCACAGATTCAAACGCAACTAGCTTCACGCATGGAGATTGATGGTGACAACGAGTAGACAGATCTTCAGCCACCCCGCTCCATTTGTTACACCTGATGGTCCTAGGGAGCTACAAGAGGAAGAAATGACTCAAATCGACAGCCGGATAAAAATCCTTCATTCCAAGTCATAGCCCGAGCGAGAGAAGAGAGGCATACCCGCGTCGTGAAGGAGTCGTCATCGTCGCAGGAACCGTTGGAAAGGTCTTTGAAGAAGACCATGGCGATCCTGGCGGTAGGATGCGGGACGGCGAGAGCGAGGAAGCAAGTGAGAAAGTGGCTATATCTTAGGAAGGAAGGAAGGAGGAAACAGGGGAAATGTGACTTGTGGTCAGAGAGAAAAGGGGGTGGGGAAGGGGTAGATATTTCGGTGGTAGGCCAAAAAATACGAAATGTGGAGGGAAACTTTGCGCGCGGTGCCGCCGGACACCATTCACTTTCAACGATTATGTGCATCGCAAATGATTCTTCTGCTTACACGCATGGGATGAGTTTGATAATTCAAATTTTGGTGGAAATTTCCCCGGGTACGTCATTGCATAATTTAACATCGCTTGCTAATTTGGGCACACACAAGAGCGTACAACACACAAACCACACTTACTGAATCGAGCAATTTTAGTAATTAAATAGAGCCAGTTAACCTAAACATTGCTCTATACAAAGACCAGCATTAAAAACAAAGCCTAAGTACGCATAATTTTAACAAATCCACCGCCGCGCCGACCCATGCATCGCCGGTGTGAGATGAGACATCGATGACTTGTCCTGGCGACATGCCGCCGTTGGTGGACTCCGCGCCCCCCAGCTGAAGTCGACCGCGTCCTCGTCCTCATCGCCGCCCTCAAGGTTGTAGTACTCATAGTAGTGGCTGCACCAGAGCTCGCGTTGGTACTCCACCGCCGATTCCTCAACAGGCAAACCCTTCTCTACCTCCACCTCGGCCATGTGTAACTCCTCCTCCCGGCGCTCCTTCATCTCTTCCACCTCCTGCATCTCCAGCTCCCGCCCGGCGATCTCATGAGGAAGCAGGTGCTCCATGGCCACCGCCACCTATTCGGACATGGGTTGCATGCTGGATTCCGAGGTGGCCTGGAATATCTTGGCGTGTGCGTCCTCGATCTTGGCGTGGATGGCCTCGACCCAGGCCAAGGCGGCATAGACGGCAGCTCAAGCGCTCTCGGCGTTTGCAGCCGCCATCGCAGCAGCAGCTGCAGTCGTCTCGGCTGCCGCAGACGCCCTCTTAGTGGATGCGGCCGTGCTCAATGTGGATGCAGCGGCACTCTCGGTGTAGGCGGCCGCGCTTTCGGCACAGGTGGTGGCGCTCGGGGAGGACGCGTCCATCGTACGGGCCTTCACGAAGCGTTTCCACGGCGTCATCTTTGCAAGAAGGGGGTGCGGGAATGGGGATCGGGATTCAAGGATTCGGGGCTTGCCGACACTAGAGCTGACGAGCCGGCGAAGCTTAAGGAGGAAGACTTAAATAGACCCAGAAATTTTCATCGCAAACGGTTCCTACAAAAAACTGTGTGTGATGTTGTGGATATTTTTTATTAGCTATGAAAGACAAGTTTGGAGTAAATTGGCAACGGATGGTGTTTTAAATGTACAAGAAAATCTGTAGCACTAATAGAGCTGTCATGTCAAATTTTGGAAAATTTTAGGGGTCATTTGACCTTTTAAGACATTTAAGTGATTTTCTATCCATTTAATGACCGTAATTCAAATTTGAACTACATGTACATGCAGCAGCTAACCATGACGGTTTGAAAAGTCATTCTTTGGGTACTTGTGTGCGATTTAATTCCACGTGCAGTAAATTGGAAGGAATTTTCAAACATATTGGTCTAACCGATATGACACAATTAACCATGGAGTGCCATGGCATTTAAATTCCAAAAAAATGAAAAAAGATCAGAAACACATGAAACCTTGCTTGATGCATGCCACCAAGATGATGTGGTAAAAAATTTGGCATGTTTGACGAAAGTTTGGACACACACCCCTCACAAACCGAATCAACTCACTAGAGGCTCATGGTTTCGAGAGGGAACAATCCATGTTTGATGACGAACAGGAGATAGCTTCCCCTTACGGCCTTCAATTTTTTTTCTACATTTAACATGCACTAATACAACCGTCATGTGAAAAATTGGAAAATTTCAGGGGTCATTTGACCTAAAGACATTTAAGTTATTTTCTAGCCATTTAATGGCCATAATTCAAATTTGAACTACATGTACATGCAACAGCTAACCATAACGGTTTGAAAAATCATATTTGTGTACTTGTGTGCGAGTTAATTCCATGTGCAGTAAGAAGGAATTTTCAAACATATTGGTCTCACGACATGGACACATGCATGGAGTGCCATGGCATTTTAATTCCAACAAATTAAAAAATGATCAGAAAAACATGAAACCTTGCTTGATGTAATGTCATGCCACCAAGATGATGTGGTAAAACAATTGGCCTATTTGACGAAAGTTTGGACACACACCCCTCACAAACCGGAGCAACTCAGTAGAAGGCTCGTGGTTCCGAGAGGGAACAATGCATGTTTGATGACGAATGGGAGATAGCTTCCTCTTACAGCCTTCAAATTTTTTTCTACGTTTAACATACACTAATATAATTGTCATGTGAAAATTTGGAAAAATTTAGGGGTCATTTTACCTTTTAAAGACATTTAAGAGATTGTATAGCCATTTAATGACCGTAATTCAAATTTGAAGGACATCTACATGCAATGGCTAACCATAACGGTTTGAAAAATCATATTTGTGTACCTGTGTGCGAGTTAATTCCATGTAAAATAAGTTAGAAGGAATTTTCTAACATATTGGTCTCATGGCATGGACACATGCATGGAGTGCCATGGCATTTTAATTCCAAAAAATAAAAAAAATGATCAGAAAAACATGAAACCTTGCTTGATATAATGTCATGCCACCAAGATGATGTGGTAAAAAAATTGGCCTGTTTGACGAAAGTTTGGACACGCACCCCTCACAAACCGGAGTAACTCACTAGAAGGCTCGTGGTTCCGAGAGGGAACAATGCATGTTTGATAACGAACGGGAGATAGCTTCCTCTTACGGCCTTCAATTTTTTGTATGTTTAATGTGCAATAATACAACTATCATGTGAAAATTTGAAAAAATTTAGGGGTCATTTGACCTTTTAAAGATATTTAAGTGATTTTCTAGTCATTTAATCACCGTAATTCAAATTTGAACTACATGTACATGCAACGGCTAACCATAACGGTTTGAAAAATCATATTTGTGTACTTATGTGCAAATTAATTCCATGTGCAGTAAATTAGAAGGAATTTTCAAACATATTGGTCTCACAGCATGGACACATGCATGGAGTGCCATGGCATTTTAATTCCAAAAAATTAAAAAATTATCAGAAAAACATGAAACCTTGCTTGATGTAATGTCATGCCACCAAGATGATGTGGTAAGAAAATTGGCCTGTTTGACGAAAGTTTGGACACACACCCCTCACAAACCGGAGCAACTCACTAGAAGGCTCGTGGTTCCGAGAGGGAACAATGCATGTTTGACGACGAACGAGAGATAGATTCCTCTTACGGCCCTCAATTTTTTTCTACGTTTAACAAGCACTATTACAACTTTCATGTGGGGTCATTTGACTTTTTAAGGACATTTAAGTGATTTTCTATCCATTTAATGACCGTAATTCAAATTTGAACTACATCTACATGCAACGGCTAACCATAACAGTTTGAAAAATCATATTTTTATGTACTTGTGTGCGAGTTAAAAAATCATCAGACGATGTAAATATCTGGTGTTCAAAAAAGAAAATGTAAAGATCTGGCAAGACAACCGGCCCTCACACGATTGGGACTCTATTTCGCGCCTTGAGGTTTGGAATGTGAGTGGCGGGGGTTATTAATTAGACACGGTTCTATACTGGAAACTGTCAGCTATTATGTTCACACATGGATTTTGCTGCGGGAATCATGTGTAATTCAAACTACAGTACTCGTAACTTCCGGCGACCGGCGTGTGTACTGTTCCCATCGATCTAGATTCCGGCCGCCAATAAATACTACCTTGCTCATGTCGTCCCACCTGCATTCTCATCTCTACATCCTTCCCTCGCTCGCCCTTTCTCTCTCTCTCTCTCTCTCTCTCTCTCTCTCTCTCTCGTTCTCTCTCTCTCTCAAATCTCTGCATGGCGCCGCCGGTCTGCCCACGCACCGACGAGGATTCGCCGCCCCCCGAGGATTCTCACTCGAAGAGTAGCGGCGAGGACCCCTACGCGCCACCGGACGAGGTTGCACCTGAGCCCCAACTTTGGATTAGTTTTGGGGCGAGAACAATCTTTGTCTGCGGAAGTCGCTGCCGCCGGCTGAGAAAGCCAGGCAAGTGGCATTCAAAAAGGAGATGGCGGAGGACGAAGCTAGGTACCAGGCAGCATGTGAAGCCCGTGATGCCGCCTGGAAAAAGGAGGCGGTGGAGCTTTGGGGGCGGGCGTGTCATCATGCGGAGGAGGTGTACGAAGACGGGTACTTCGCGAGGAAGTTCAAAGGCGCTAGGCGCCTCATCGCTGCGTGGAGGTGGGCCGATAAGCTCCAGCGTGCCACCGACGAGGAGCTCCGGTGGGCGCCCAACAAAATGGCAAGATCATTCGCGCTCGTCCGCCAGCAAGAGGCAGAACGGTACGTCAAGCGTTGCGAGGTGGAGGAGGCGGAGTACTGCCTCCACGCTGGGAAGACGCCGCGCACCAGGGAGCTGCTGGTGAGGGGCTGCCAGAATACTGCCCCTAGGAGGGATTATTAATTTTAGTATTGTTTGTTTTCAATTTTTTGCATTGTACCTAGTAGTTAAGTATCATCACGTATATGTGATGATATTATATATATTTTGTGATGAACTAATGAACAATTAATATATATATATATATATATATTATGAATTCCATTTTCTATCTATTTTTGTATTCTAATTTGAATCTAGATGTTATCATCCACATATACAGAATGGAAAGTGTATATACACACATTGAAACAGAACATATAAGAACAGAAAACAGATTACACACATTGAAACACAGCAATAAACATAGCAATACTATGATTGTTGTGAATACATAGCTATCCATGTTGAAACAACTCAACAAAATAAAACGCGTCCATGAGACCATGACCAGCAGCCCTTGCCTACGGTAGCTCTTAGCTCTGCCTAAACTCGTGCAGGCGTTCGTCCAAGTGGCCGACACACTCGCGGTACATCTGGAGCACGATTTCGAGCTCCAAGTTGGCTATTTCATCGAAGATCACCAGCTCGAGGATGCGACGGCCATGTTCCTCTCGCCAAGGAGGCAATCGAGCCTACCGACCAGCGTGTTGGCATCGAGCGGTGGGCGTCCAGTGCAAGTACGGCGTGGCCGGCCTCTGGTGCAAGTACGGCGGAGAGGGCCTCTACCCACTCCTTGCAAGGAATGGGGGTACTGACGAGACATGTACCCAGCTGCGACGCCCTGTCAACAGCAGGCAAGCACCGATGGATCCGCTCTTGCTATGCGGCATGCCGCGCCTCTCGCTCTGCAGTGCTCCAACGGTCTCGCCGTGCGGCGAGCCGCAGCCTATCAGCGCGGACGCGCCTAGCTTGCTCTGTGGCACGCCATCGATCATGTTGTGCCGCGAGCTGCAGCCTCTCGGCTCTGACAAGCCTATCCTGATCCGTGGCGCTGAAGCGCCATGCGCCAAGGTTCTGCTCAACCCTGGCGATGACGCGCATCACAGTGTTGTCCATCGCGTTGTCGGGGAGCGCCTTGACCTCGACGGGCCGTGGCGCCCTCTCGTTTTCCTCGTCGACGAGGTTGATGGCAGCGGTGGCGCTTTGGTGGGTTGGCATGCTTGGAAAAGGTGGATGTGCTACAGGTTGCGCTTGTTGCCTCCATGCGTTGCGTGCCACTTGGTTTATGCGCAATATCGCTGGGTGGCGGGAAACAAGTGAGGAAATAGCGGGAAATGGTGGCGTGTTCATAAAACACCATCAATTAATGGAAACTTAGCATATAAGGAACATCGAACTAGCACAAGAAGTAGATGATGATTAGATGAACACGGACCGCACCACGGAACCCGTCAGTGATGAATTCATCAATCACAAACTGTTGTATACAAGCAAGCGTTTGCCCACAACACACACGAATTATTCCATCACAAACAGGTCGGATGGATCAACTGTATGCCACGTATCGCATATTGTCAAAAAGTAATGTGGTAGACCTTCTTTAACATGTGTTAAAAAATAAAAATAAAATAAAAAACAAGGACCTCGAGGTTAATTTAACTGATGATGGGTCATAGAGGTCATTTAATTTGACCTTTATGACCCATCCCATCAGTTAATTTAACATCAAGACAACTTCCCATCCAGTCACTCATCTGATGGCTGCTCTAGCCTGAGCACAGTTAACTTGAGAGTTCTCTTAGATGAGCTATTGGTGGAACAGCTAGTCCTTGTTGATATAGGATGCCTCTTCGCATCCTTATGGCGTACCGGGATGACCGCCCGTCACCCAATGGCCAATAGATGTTGTGTAGACAGAGCATATCACATACGTCTTATTAGAAGCAATCTTCTGTGTTATTATCGGTCTTTGCACACATTTCTGATCACGGAACTGTTTGTCGCGTATCACACACATCTTGTTATATTGAACCATTTCTGTTATCATGGCTCAACGCAAACAGTTCATCTTAGTGAACTGTATGCCCTCTATCGCACACACCTTCATCTGGCTGACCGTTTCTTTTGTTCCGCCTAATCACAGACAGTTCATCCGAGTGAACCGTATGCCGTATATCGCATACGCCTTCATCTTCCTGCCCGTTTCTTTTATGCTGCCTCATCAAAAACAGTTAATTGAACTGAACCATATGCCCGGCATCGCACACGGAACTAAAATCTGGACCGTGTTTGATGTATCCTTCATCGCAAACATTTAGCATCTTTTTTGACGGTTATTTTTCATCATTGTTTGCGGTTAATGCATCGCACACAGTTTCGTCGAAGGGTCTCTGATCATAGTGTCACGTTAGCAGCATCCTGCAGTAGTGCTTCACCATATTTGGGCCCAAGGGAATGCATTTTGGAGTAGTTATTAGATGATGGGTTGCTAGAGTGATAGAAGATTAAACCCTAATTTATGCGCTATTCTGTAAGGGACTAATTTGGATCCATATGTTTAATGCTATGGTTAGATTGTTATCTTAATTCTTCTTTTCTAGTTGCGGATGCTTGCTAGGGGGTTAATCATAAGTGGGAGGCTTGTTCAAGTAAGAACATGATTACCCACAAGTATAGGGGATCGCAACAGTTTTCTAGGGTAGAATATTCAACCCAAATTTATTGATTCGACACAAGGGGAGCCAAAGAATATTCTCAAGTATTAGCAGCTGAGTTGTCTATTCAACTACACCTGAAAGACTTAATATCTGCAGCAAAGTATTTAGTAGAAAAGTTGTATGGAAGTAACGGTAACGGTGGCAAAAGTAACAGTAGCAGTTTTGTAGCAATTGTAACAGTGGCAATGGAAAAGTTACTGAGCAAGGATCAATATATGAAAAGCTCATAGGCAATGGATCAGTGATGGATAATTATGTTGGATGGCATTCATCATGCAACAGTTATAATCTAGGGTGACACAGAACTAGCTCTGATTCATCAATATAATGTAGGCATGTATTCCGAATATAGTCATACGTGCTTATGGAAAAGAACTTGCATGCCATCTTTTGTCCTACCCTCCCGTGGAAGCGGGGTCCAAATGGAAACTAAGGGATATTAAGGCCTCCTTTTAATAGGGAACTGGAACAAAGCATTAGCACTTAGTGAATACATGAACTCCTCAAACTACGGTAATCACCAGAAAGAATCCCAATTATTGTCACCATGGGGTATGCAGATCATAACTCGTAATAGGTGTCTACAACTTGCAAGATCGGATCAAGAACACAAATATATTCATGGAAACATAAAGGGTTCAGATCTGAAGTCATGGCACTCGGGCCCTAGTGACAAGCATTAAGAATAGCAAAGTCATGGCAACATTAGTCTCGGAACATAGTGGATACTAGGGATCAAACCCTAACAAACCTAACTCGATTACATGATAAATCTCATCCAACCCATCGTCGTCCAGCAAGCCTATGATGGAATTACTCATGCACGGCGGTGAGCATCATGAAATTGGTGATGGAGGAAGTGTGACGCCCCCGATTCAATCGTACACTAATCATGCACGCAAACGTGTACGATCAAGATCAGGGACTCACGGGAAGATATCACAACACAACTCTAAAACATAAATAAGTCATACAAGCATCATAATACAAGCCAGGGGCCTCGAGGGCTCGAATACAAGTGCTCGATCATAGACGAGTCAGCGGAAGCAACAATATCTGAGTACAGACATAAGTTAAACAAGTTGCCATAAGATGGCTAGCACAAAGCGGGATACAGATCGAAGAGGCGCAGGCCTCCCGCTGGGATCCTCCTAACTACTCCTGGTCGTCGTCGCGGGCTGCACGTAGTAGTAGGCACCTCCAGTAGTAGTCGCCATCGACGGTGGCGTCGCTCCTCGGCTCCATCGTCAGTTGCGACAATCGAGTAGAGATAGGGGAAAAGGGGAAACAATGCAACCGTGAGTACTCATCCGAAGCACTCGCAAGCAAGGAGCTACACTACATATGCATGGATATATGTGTAAAGGGCCATATCGGTGGACTGAACTGCAGAATGCCGAATAAGAGGGGATAGCTAGTCTTATCGAAGACTACGCTTCGTCACCGTCTTACAACAGTAGAAGAGGGCAGTTTGAAGTCCTCCAAGTAACATCACATAGCAATAATCCTACCCGCGATCCCTCCTCATATCCCCGAGAGAGAGCGACCACCGTTGTATCCGCACTTGGAAGGTGTGTTTTATCAAGTATCCGGTTCTAGTTGTCATAAGCTCGAGGTACAACTCCAAGTCGTCCTGTTATCAAGATCACGGCTATTCGAATAGATTAACTTCCTGCAGGGTGCACCAACTTACCCAACACGTTTGATCCCATTTGGCGGACACACTTTCTGGGTCATGCTCGCCGCGGAAGATCAACACGCCGCAGCCCCACCTAGGCACAATAGAGAGGCCAGCACGCCGGTCTAAACCTAAGCGCGCAGGGGTCTGGGCCCATCGCCCTGAGCACACCTGCATGTTGCGTGGGCGGCCGGAGCAGACCTAGCCTAGTGGCGTTCAGTCCAATCCAGCGGCGCCGCTCCGTCACGACGTTCGAAGTGCTTCGCCGATACCACGACGCCGAAAGTGCCCATATCTTTCCCACGAGTTGGTTAGTGCGTATAAGCTCGAGACAACTCAGATCAAATACCAAGATCTCGTTAAGCGTGTTAAATATCCGCGAACGCCGAACAGGCCAGCCCACCTCTCTCCTAGGCGGTCTCAACCTGCCTGTCGCTCCGCCACAAAGATCCATCCAGAGGGCCGTCGGGACAAAGGTCCTTTCAGCCCCAATCGTGAATCACTCATGGGTGCTCCCAAGCCAACCCGACTTTAGTCTCCACATGTATCATGTATAAAGTATATAGTATATACCCGTGATCACCTCCCGAGTGATCACGGCCCGATAGTATAGCACGGCAGACGGACAAGAATGTAGGGCCACAGATGAAAATACTAGCATCCTATACTAAGCATATAGGATTGCGGTAAAGGTAACAACAAGAGTAACAAGGACAGGCTATGCATCCAGGATAGGTATAACGGAAAGCAGTAACATGCTACACTACTCTAATGCAAGCAGTATAGAGTAGAATAGGCGATATCCGTGATCAAGGGGGGGCTTGCCTGGTTGCTCTGGCAAGAGAGAGGGGTCGTCAACTCCGTAGTCGAACTGGGCAGCAGCAGCGTCGATCTCGTAGTCTACCGGAGAGAAGAGGGGGAAGAAACAATGAATAACATGTAAACAGATGCATATCGATGCATGACATGACAAGTAATTATGCTAGGCGTGCCCTAACGTGGTATGAGGTGGTACCGGTTAAGGGGGAAACATCCGGGAAAATATCCCCGGGGTTTCGTGTTTTCGGGCAGAGGAGCCGGAGGGGGAAAGTTGCGAGTTCGATAGTTTAGGGGGTGTGGCGGACGAACGGACTGCGTATCCGGATTCGTCTCGTCGTTCTGAGCAACTTTCATGTTGAAAATATTTTAATCCGAGTTACGGATTAAAAGATATGATTTTCTAAAGATTTTATTAATTTCTGAAATTTAATTAATTAATTAATTAATTCGAAAAATGGATTTATGACGTCAGCATGATGTCATGCTGACGTCAGCAGTCAACAGAGTTGACTTGGTCAACCTGACATGTGGGGTGTGTTAGTCATTGACTGTTAACTAATTAACCTAGTTAGTTTAATTAACTGATTAATTAGGTTAATTAAACAAGATTAATTAAGTTAATTAACTTAGTTAATTAATTAATTAATTAGCATTTTATTTTATTATTTTCTTTTTAATTCCCTTTAAAAAAAACGTTTTGGGGCGGGGCCACGTGGTCGATGGCACCGAAGTTCCAGTCGGCATTGTTGACCATGGTCAACGTGGTCAATCGAGTCTGGGGGGCCACGGCAATGACCTGCAGGCGGGCCCGTGCGGTGTCAGTCACGCCGGCCGAAGCAACGCCGGCGAGGCCATCCGCGGCGGCCGAACGCCGGAGATGGCCGGAATCGCGCTACGGCGCGTCATTTGAGCCTTGGTCGGGCGCGTCCGAATGGTGAGGCTGGGCCGCATCCAACCGTGATGGTGGCGCGGGCCGTAACGGCCGGAACCTTCGCCGGCGGCGAGTGGAGGCGGTGGTGGCGTTCGGGAGGTGGACGGGTTTCACGCACAGGGCGCCGTTTCCAGCGCGGCCGGGCTCGTTCGAACGAGAAGTCGACGACGAGGCGATCTGGGGGGTTGGCAGAGGTTGCGGTGGTCGGGAACGCCGACGGTGAGCGGCGAGGCGGACGCCGGACTTCGGCCGTCGTCGGGGTCGGGGCTGGGGGCGTTTGCGGGCAACCCAAGCAGCTAGACGAGGCCGGCGCGGGACGGAGAGAGAGGGAGGGCCGGGGTCGAGGGCGCAGGACGGAGAGAGAGGGAGGGCCGGGGTCGAGGGCGCGGACGGCGGTGGCGCCGGGGCGCGTCGACCGCCGGCCGGGAGGGCGACGCGGTGGCGTCCTAGGGGAGAGGGGAGCGAAGGGGAAGCTCACGGCGGGGGGCGAGGGTACGGGCAGCGGGCTCGGGGGCGGCAGGAGAAGACCGGCGAGGAGGAGGGCGAGGAGGTGGCGCCGGCGGCGAGGCGAGGTGGTCGGGACGGATCCGAGGCGACGGGGGGCGGGCGGCGTCGGGGCGCCAAGGCCCTGGGTGGCGGTCGGGAGGAGGGAGGAGGACGGCGTCGGTGGGGAGTTCGTTTCCGATCCCGATCTGGATCGGGAAGGAAGAGCGGCGTGGGGGAGAGAGAGGGGCGAGTGGGGGGTGTCGGGCTAGGGTTTCGTCGACCGGGGTTAAGGGAGTGAGGGGCCCGGATGGGCCAATGGGCCGGTCGGCTGGGCCGTTTGGCCCAGTTGGCCAGGGGGTTTTCCCCCCTCCTTTATCTATTCGGTTTGTTTTTCTTTTCTTATTTTTCCTTTTCTGTTTTAATTCATTTAAACATATTTAGGCATTTTATAAAAATGGGTTTGTTGCACCATAATTAACTTTGTAATATTTGACAACCCCCGAACATTTTAGTTTTAATTTTTGAAAACTTTTATTGTCAACATAAATTTGAAGTGAATTTCGAAACATTTTTGATTTAACCCGTGGTTAACTACAGTGACAAAGGTGACGTGGCACCATCAACGTGAAATTACTGTAGCATGGTTATCCGGGCGTTACAAATCTCCTCCACTACAAGAAATATCGTCCCGAGATTTAGGAGGTAGAAGGAAAGAGTGCGGGGTATTCATCTCGAAGACGATCCTCGCGTTCCCAGGTGGCTTCGTCTTCAGAGTGATTCGACCACTGGACCTTGAGGAACTTGATCGCCTTCTGACGTGTGCGGCGTTCAGCTTGATCGAGAATGCGGACCGGATGCTCTTTATAGGAGAGGTCCTGTTGCAATTCGAGCACTTCATGGTCCACTGCTCGGATTGGGTCCTTGAAGCAGCGTCGGAGTTGTGACACGTGGAACACATCGTGAACCCGAGAAAGGTTCGACGGAAGCTCCAGTTGATATGCCACTTTTCCACGCCTTTCCAGAATAGTGAATGGGCCAATATAGCGAGGAGCTAGCTTGCCCTTGATCCCGAAGCGGTGAGCACCCTTCATTGGTGTAACGCGAAGATAGGCCTTTTCGCCAGGTTGATAGACCATGTCTTTATGATGACGGTCATAATTCTTCTTTTAGCGGATCGAGCAGTCTTGAGATTCTCGCGAATAATGCGGACTTGTTCTTGGCATGTTGGATAATATCCGGACGAAGAGTGGATGTTCCCGTTTCGACCAGTTCGGAGGGTTCGCACTTTCGTCCATATGACACTTCGAAGGCGGCCATCTTCAGACTAGCTTGATAACTATTATTATAAGAGAACTCAGCATACGGGAGAGATTCCTCCCATTTCTTGCCGAAGGAAATAACACAAGCTCGAAGCATGTCTTCGAGAACTTGGTTGACACGTTCAACTTGCCCTTGTGACTGCGGATGAAACGCAGTACTGAAAGATAAATGAGTCCCCATAGCTTCTTGAAAACTTGCCCAGAATCTTGAAGTGAATAAGCTGCCACGGTCCGAGCTGATAACCGGTGGAATACCGTGAAGTGAAACAATTTCGACATATAGAGCGTTGCAAGCTGACTAGCGATGATCGTTTCTTTGACCGCCAGAAAATGTGCAACTTTAGAAAGCCGGTCAATGACGACAAGAATAGCATCATTACCTTTCTGCGATTTGGGAAATCCAGTGACGAAGTCCATTTCAACATGGTCCCATTTCCATTCAGGAATAGAGATAGGTTGCAGAGTTCCAAAGAGGCCGTTGATGTTCGCTTTGATACGACAGCAAACGTCGCATTCAGCAACATAACGAGCAATGTCTCGCTTCATATTAGACCACCAGAATCTCTGACGAATGTCTTGGTACATCTTGGTGCTACCGGGATGAATAGACAAAGGCGTATCATGAGCTTCTTTCATAACCTTTAGAGTCAGATTCAGGTTTGCCCTCTTACTCGGTACCACTGGGCGACCTTTGAAGAATAAGGTGCCGTCGTCATCCACAGTGAAGAATGAGGGTTTTCCTTCTGCGAGATAAAGTTTAATCCTCTCGACTTCATCGTCACATTTCTCTATCCATTTGATGGTGTCCACAAGATCTGGTTTCGCAACCAGGGTATTGAGAGAACCCCTGGAAACAACATGGAGGTTCATCTTGCGTAACTCCGGAGGAGGGGGAGCGAGTGCACCCGGAGGAACAATATGGAGGTTCAGCTTTCTGAACTCTTCAACGAGTGAGGGCTGAACTTTGTGAACCTGGAGGTGGTTGCAGTAAGACTTGCGGCTCAAGGCATCAGCCATTACATTAGCCTTGCCTGGTGTATAGGAAATACCCAAATCAAAATCTGCAACAGTCTCCATCCATCTCTGCTGATGGAGGTTCAGGTCTGGCTGAGTAAACAGATACTTCAGACTTTGGTGGTCGGTGAAGATCTCACAACGATTATCGAGTAGGTAATGTCGCCACTGCTTAAGCGCATGAATGGCAGCAGCAAGCTCGAGGTCGTGAACTGGGTAGTTCTCTTCGTGAGGGCGCAATTGTCGAGAGGCATAAGCAACCACTTTGCGCTCTTGCATTAGGACACAGCCTAATCCTTGACGGGAAGCGTCACAGTAAATGACGAAGTCCTTCTTAGTATCAGGAGGAGCTAGCACTGGGGCAGAAGTCAACTTGTCTTTGAGTGCCTGGAAACTTTTCTAACATTTATATGTCCATTGGAACTTGACGCCCTTATGCAACAGGTTAGTCAGAGGCCTGGCAATCTTGGAGAAGTTCTCGACGAATCGACGGCAATAGCTGGCGAGACCGAGAAAACTTTTGACTTGCTTAACGTTCTTCGGAGGAGTCCAATCGAGAATAGCCTGAACTCTTTCAAGGTTGACGGCAATACCATCCTTAGAGATGACATGCCCAAGATAGGTTACTTCGGGAAGCCAGAATTCACATTTGGAGAACTTGGCATAGAGTTGATGCTCTCGTAGCTTTTCCAGCACAAGACGAAGATGTTCAACATGCTCTTCTTCGTTCTTAGAAAACACCAGGATATCATCCAGATAAACCACGACGAACTTGTCGAGGTAATCCATGAATATATAGTTCATCAGGTGAGAGAAGGTGGCTGGAGCATTGGTTAAGCCGAAAGACATGACGGTGTACTCGTATGAACCATAATGAGTCACGAATGCGGTCTTTGGGATATCCTCTTCGCGAACACGGATCTGGTGGTAACCCAACCTCAAGTCGAGTTTAGAGAACACTGATGAACCAGCCAGTTGATCATACAGATCATTGATCCGAGGAAGAGGATACTTATTCTGAATGGTAGCTTGATTTATAGGACGGTAGTCTTGGACCAATCGGTTTGTCCCATCCTTCTTCTTGACAAAGAGAGAAGGTGCTCCCCAAGGAGAGCAACTTGGGCGAATGAAACCACTTTGAAGAGATTTGTCGATTTCCTCCTTGAGCTCAAGGAGTTCATGCGGCGGCATCTTGTAGGGTCGCTTGGCTATAGGAGTGGTGCACGGTTTCAAGTCGATGACTAATTCGACAACTCTAGCGTGGGGAATCCTCGAAGTTCTTCAGAAAGACGTCCCGGAAATCGCGAACGACGTGAATGTTTTCAATACCCTCGAGTGATGCAGGTTCAATGCATTCAATGCATAGAGCCTTGCCTCGGCATTTTGCACCGAGATGAGCTTGGTAAGTGACTATTTCATCGAAGGGTGTAGCAGATGGGCGGTCTTCGTGGCGCAAACTATGGAAGCGATATCGCCTTTAACTAATTCATTCCCGAATGAGGTCAATGCTACAAGACTTCAAAGACGATGGCTGAGACAAGGAATTCCAGTCCTTCGATTTCAACGGGACGTCGTTGCAAATCATGGAGGTTCGACATTGGCCCGCGGGGTGTGTACTAATAGTGAAGCATTCATGTCTTCACATTTAATGTCGTGCAAGCATGCAAAATCTTCTGACATGAATGAATGCGATGCACCTGTATCAAATAAAACGCATGCTGGTACTGAATTTACGAGGAGGGTACCCATCACAGTAGCAGGCTGGTCTCGAGCTTCATTCAGATCAACGTGGTTGGCCTGAACTCGACCATAAGGCTTGGCATTGTTGTTGCGGGGCTGGTTGCTTCCACGGCCAGTCGCTGGAAGGGCCAACTGATTCTGGTTCTGGTTGCATTCTCTAGCACGGTGCCCTGGTTGTCCACACCTGAAGCACAAGCCATTATTGGGAGTGGGTACAGGAGCTTGGGGTGTTGGAGCTGGAAGCTTTGGCTGCCTAGCTGGAGTAGGCAGACGAGGTGTAGCATAGCTCTGCCTTGGAGCAGGTGCATTCGGCTGGTACATGCTGTTGGGAATCCATATCTTACGCCTGCGTGGGACGGGCCCAAGATGAGCCCGTGTCACAGTTGCGCTGTTAGAGCTCTGGTATTCCTGCGAGACCAGTTTCGACATTGATAGCTTTGTTCACCAAGGTGGCGAAATCAGCAAAGTCGTGCACTAGAAGTGCGAGCTTGATGTCAGCTTGAAGGCCGTCACGAAACTTCTCTTCTCTGCGTGCATCAGTTCCAATATCCTCTTGACATAGCGAGACAAGTCCAGAACTCTCGCCGATAAGCTTCAACATCTTGTTGCCTTGGGTGAGGTTATGAACTCACGCTTCTTCCGTCCATGACTCCTTGAGGGATGAAGCGGCACGGAAAGCAACTTGGAAGTCGGCGGGTGATGATTGTTCCAAGCTGGCGAGTACGCTTGTGGCTATCCCACCATTGAGCTGCGGGTCCCTTCAGAAGAAGGAAGCAAAAGTGACATAGCTGGCGGGGCTACATCAGCAGACTCCATCTCATTGGTGATGTCACGAGCGATCATCAACATCCGGTGGCTGGGTTGAGCTGCGGTACACACTTGGGTTGAGGCGTATGAAATCCTGCAGAGTTGTTGTGTTTGGCTGCTGGTTCATATTGGGGCGAGGAAAGCGAGCCATCATGTTCTCCATGGTGGCGATTCATCTCAAGTTGTTGGATCATACCAGCCATGTACTCAGGCGGTGGTGGGAAGTTGCCACCACGACCACGACCAGCTGGTCTAACCATCCTGCTAATATATAACAGGGGTAGTTCAGCATTTGAGAAATTATGCAAAGGACAAGAATCATTCATGATGAAACATGCATAATGAAAGCAGCACGATAGAAACCACATAGTAGTTGGCATATCTTACAAAAGGGATCATGCATAGAGTTCGGTACACAGAGTTCAATACATAGACTAAGACATCATAGGCGGCACGCAGGCTCGCGGCGAATGCATCTAACACTAACAAGCAAACCTACATCAGTCCCACGCGGTACCACGGAGGTAGCTGTAGCCTGAAAGCTGGTAGTGTGGCAGCGGATAGTCCTCCATGTCAGTGACCTGGGGGCCGCGGATACTCTGGTGCAGAACCCGACGATCAAGTGGCAGGAGAGGACCAAGTGCGGGAGAGTAGCCTCCCACCTCGGCCAACCGACACCCCGAGGCATCACGGTCTGGCTGGGTAGATCCCGAACAGCAGCAGCTCTGGATCGGACAAAGGGTGCGATAGCGTCGAGCACGGTAAAGGTGCTGACGGGTGATGTACAACTCGTGGTGAAGAGCTCGGTTAGCTCGATCCAGCCCATTAGCATGCAGAACAAAGTTCTGATGGTAGAAGGGCTCTCTGGTGACAGTGGAGTAGGCAGCAGTGTAGTAACCCTCCTCACCAACTCCCGATACTCTCCAAGAAGACGTGTCAGAGCAGCATAATCAGCATCGTGGACTGCCATATCGATAGTCACCCCAACACCATGTGCGGTGTGCAGCACAATAGTGGAGTCATACTCCGAGAGTAGAGGTGGACGATGGCTCGGCATCGCTCTGGTTAAAGTCTGGTACTCCTCAAAGGCGGTGTACTCGGGGTGCCGCGATAACCAGATAGGTCATCATCTCTGCTAGCACCGCAGGTGATCCCGAGGCACCAATGGCCGTCGTGTGGCGCACGACCTGCCTCGTGGGTTCCATATGAAAACAAAGATGTTTCAAAAGGAGTCAAATGACAGTGTGGAAATTGATCAAAATACAATTCTAAGGAATAACTATGGCTTTATCCAACTTTGGGGTGAATGTGGTCACGGGATCCTAGTGTTAGTTAGTAAATTCGTTTAACCCGAGTAGAAGAGAGTTGAGTCCCGAGTAAAGGTCGAGGAGTAAAGATCCTAGTACCACCCGATGGCGGCGTGGGCTCGTAAGGCACACAGCCAACTTAGTAAAAGTTTTTGCAATGTCTAGACTCGACTTCGCCAAGGAGTGTGGAAGGGGATTCCTACAGCAAATCGGCTCGATACCAACTTGTGGCGCCCCGATTCAATCGTACACTAATCATGCACGCAAGCGTAACGATCAAGATCGTGGACTCACGGAAGATATCACAACACAACTCTAAAACATAAATAAGTCATACAAGCATCATAATACAAGCCAGGGGCCTCGAGGGCTCGAATACAAGTGCTCGATCATAGGCGAAGTCGTGGAAGCAACAATATCTGAGTACGGACATAAGGTAAACAAGTTGCCATAAGATGGCTAGCACAAAGCGGGATCAGATCGAAGAGGCGCGGGCCTCTGCACGGGATCCTCCTAACTACTCTCGGTCGTCGTCGGTGGGGCTGCGTAGTAGTAGGCACCTCCGTGTAGTAGTAGTCGTCATCGACGGTGGCGTCGCTCTGGGCTCCATCGTCAGTTGCAGCAATCGAGTAGAGATAGGGGAAAAGGGGAAACAATGCAACCATGAGCACTCATCCAAAGTACTGCATAAGCAAGGAGCTACACTACATATGCATGGATATGTGTAAAGGGCCATATCGGTGGACCGAATGCAGAATGCCGAATAAGAGGGGATAGCTAGTCTTATCAAAGACTACGCTTCGGTCACTGTCTTGCAACAGGTAGAAGAGGAAGTTTGAAGTCCTCAAGTAACATCACATAGCAATAATCCTACCCGCGATCCCTCCTCATATCCACGAGAGAGCAACCACGGTTGTATCCGCACTTGGAAGGGTGTGTTTTATCAAGTATCCGGTTCTAGTTGTCATAAGCTCGAGGTACAACTCCAAGTCGCCCTGTTATCAAGATCACGGCTATTGAATAGATTAACTTCCTGCAGGGTGCACCAACTTACCCAACACGTTTGATCCCATTTGGCGGACACACTTTCTGGGTCATGCCCGCCACGGAAGATCAACACGCCGCAGCCCCACCTAGGCACAACAGAGAGGCCAGACACCGGTCTAAACCTAAGCCGCAGGGTGCAGGCCCATCGCCTCGAGCACACACAAGACGTTGCATGGGCGGCCGGAAGCAGACCTAGCCTAGTGGCGTTCAGTCCAATCCGCGCGCGCTCCGTCGTGATGTCGAAGTGCTTGGTGATACCACGACGCCGAGTGCCCATATCTTTCCCACGAGTTGGTTAGTGCTTATAAGCTCGTAGCCAACTCAGATCAAATACCAAGATCTCGTTAAGCATGTTAAGTATCCATGAACGCCGAGCAGGCCAGGCCCACCTCTCTCCTAGGCGGTCTCAACCTGCCTGCCGCTCCGCCACAAAGATCCATCCAGAGGGCCGTCGGGACAAAGGTCCTTTCAGCCCCCAACCGTGAATCACTCGCATGGTGCTCCACAAGCTGACTCGACTTTAGTCTCCACATGTATCATGTATAAAGTATATAGTATATACCGTGATCACCTCCCGAGTGATCACGGCCCGATAGTATAGCACGCAGACGGACAAGAATGTAGGGCCACAGATGAAAATACTAGCATCCTATACTAAGCATATAGGATTGCGGTAAAGGTAACAACAAGAGTAACAAGGACAAGGCTATGCATCGGGATAGGTATAACTGAAAAGCAGTAACATGCTACACTACTCTAATGCAAGCAGTATAGAGTAGAATAGGCGATATCTGGTGATCAAGGGGGGCTTGCCTAGTTGCTCGGCAAGAGAGAGGGTCGTCAACTCCGTAGTCGAACTGGGCAGCAGCAGCGTCGATCTCGTAGTCTACCGGAGAGAAGAGGGGGAAGAAACAATGAATAACATGTAAACAGATGCATATCGATGCATGACATGACAAGTAATGATGCTAGGCGTGCCCTAACGTGGTATGAGGTGGTACGGTTAAGGGGAAACATCCGGAAAATATCCCGGGGTTTCGTGTTTTTGAGCAGGAAGGCGGAGGGGAAAGTTGCGAGTTCGATAGTTTAGGGGTGTGGCGGACGAACGGACTGCGTATCCGGATTCGTCTCGTCGTTCTGAGCAACTTTCATGTTGAAAATATTTTAATCCGAGTTACGGATTAAAAGATATGATTTTCTAAAGATTTTATTAATTTCTGAAATTTAATTAATTAATTAATTAATTGAAAAATGGATTTATAGCGTCGGCATGATGTCATCTTGACGTCGCGAGCCAATGAGTTGACTTGGTCAAACTGACATGTGGGGTCTGTTAGTCATTGACTGTTAACTAATTAACCTAGTTAGTTTAATTAACTGATTAATTAGGTTAATTAAACAAGATTAATTAAGTTAATTAACTTAGTTAATTAATTAATTAATTAGCATTTTTATTTTTATTATTTTCTTTTTAATTCCCTTTTAAAAAAAACGTTTTGGGGCGGGGCCTGTGGTGATGTGCTTGAGTGCCTGATCGGCATTGTTGACCATGGTCAGCGTGGTCAATCGAGTCGTGGGGCCACGGCAATGACCAGGCGGGCCCGTCGGTGCTGTGTCGTCGCCGGCCGAGTTAACGCCGGCGAGGCCATCCGTGATGGCAACGCCGGAGATTGCGGAATCGCGCTTCTGGGCGTCATTTGAGCCTTGGTCGGGTAGCGTCCGAATGGTGGTGGCCGCATCCAACCGTGATGGTGGCGCTGGCCGTAACGGCCGGAACCTTCGCCGCGGCGCAGTGGAAGCGGTGGTGGCGTTCGGGAGGTGGGCGGGTTTCACGCCTGAGCGCGCCGTTTCAGTATGGTCGGGCTCGTTCGAACGAGAAGTCGGCGACGAGGCGATCTGGGGTTAGCGAGGTTGCGGTGGTCGGGAACGCCGACGGTGAGCGGCGAGGCGGACGCCGGACTTGACGCCGTCGTCGGGTCGGGATGGGGCGTTATGGCAACCCAAGCAGCTAAACGAGGTCGGCGGGGCGGAGAGAGAGGAGGGCCGGGTCGAGGGCGCGGACGGCGGTGGCGCGCCGGCGCGTCGACCGCCGGCCGGGAGGGCGACGCGATGGCGCCCTAGGGGAGAGGGGAGCGAAGGGGAAGCTCACGGGAGGGGGGCGAGGGTGCGGGCAGCGGGCTCGGGGCGGCTGGAGAAGACCGCGAGGAGGAGGCGAGGAGATGGCGCGGGCGGCGGCGAGCTGGGCGGCAAGGCGAGGTGGTCGGGACGGATCCGAGGTGGCGTGGGGCGTCGGGGCGTCGGGAGGGGGCGGGCGGCGTCTGGGTGGCGGTCGAGGAGGAGGAGGAGGACGGCGTCGGTGGGGAGTTCGTTCCCGATCCCGATCTGGATCGGGAAGGGAAGAGCGGCGGGGGGAGAGAGGAGTGGGGCGAGTGGGGGTGTCGGGCTAGGGTTTCGCCGCCGGGGTTAAGGGAGTGAGGGGCGGATGGGCGGTGGGCGGTCGGTGGGCGTTTAGCCCGATTGGCTGTGGGATTTCCCCCTCCTTTATCTATTCGGTTTGTTTTTCTTTTCTTATTTTTCCTTTTTTGTTTTAATTCATTTAAACATATTTAGGCATTTTATAAAAATGGGTTTGTTGCACCATAATTAACTTTGTAATATTTGACAACCCCCGAACATTTTAGTTTTAATTTTTGAAAACTTTTATTGTCAACATAAATTTGAAGTGAATTTTGAAACAGTTTTGATTTAACCCGTGGTTAACTACAGTGACAAAGGTGACGTGGCACCATCAACGTGAGATTACTGTAGCATGATTATCCGGGCGTTACAGGAAGGTTGTTGATGATGATGGCGATGGATCCACCTCTCCGGAGCCCCAAACGGACTCCAGATCAGCCCTCCCGAAGAAAAACATGAGGCGACGGCGGCTCCTTATCATAAAACGCGGTGAGTCCTTCTCTATGATTTTTTTCTCCCCGGACATGAATATATAGAGTTGGAGTTAGGGTTAGAGGAGGTCCAGAGGACCCACAAGGCAGGGGACGCCGTCCACCCTTGTGGACACATGGTGGGTCCCCTCTGGTAGATTTTTTGGCCAATATTTTTTATTTATTCCAAAAATATTCCCCGTGAATTTTCAGGTTAATCCGAGAACTTTTATTTCTACACAAAAATAACACCAAGGCAATTCTACTGAAAACAACGTCAGTCCGGGTTAGTTCCACTAAAATAATGCAAATTAGAGTCCAAAGCAAGGGCAAAAGAGTTTGGAAAAGTAGATACGATGGAGACATATCAACTCCCCCAAGCTTAACCCGTTGCTTGTCCTCAAGCAATTCAGTTGACAAACTATGACGCCCCCAATTCAATCATACACTAATCATGCACGCAAATGTGTACGATCAAGACCAGAGACTCACGGGAAGATATCACAACACAACTCTAAAACATAAATAAGTCGTACAAGCATCATAATACAAGCCAGGGGCCTCGAGGGCTCGAATACAAGTGCTCGATCATAGGCGAGTCGTGGAAGCAACAATATCGAGTACAGACATAAGTTAAACAAGTTTGCTTTAAGAAGGCTAGCACCAACTAGGATACAGATCGAAAGAGGCGCAGGCCTCCTGCCTGGGATCCTCCTAACTACTCCTGGTCGTCGTCAGCGGGCTGCACGTAGTGGTAGGCACCTCCAGCGTAGTAGGAGTCGTCGTCGACGGTGGCGTCTGGCTCCTGGGCTCCGACATCTGGTTGCGACAACCAGGTAGAATGGAAGGGGGAAATGGGGGAGAAAAGCAATTGTGAGTACTCATCCAAAGTACTCGCAAGCAAGGAGATACACTACATATGCATGGGTATATGTGTAAAGGGCCATATCGGTGGACTGAACTGCAGAATGCCAGAATAAGAGGGGGATAACTAATCCGATTGAAGACTACGCTCGCAGCCTCCGTCTTGCTGACATGTAGAAGAGAGTAGGTGAAGTCCTCCAAGTAGCATCGCATAGCATAATCCTACCCGGCGATCCTCTCCTCGTAGCCCTGTTAGAGAGCGACCACCGAGTTGTATGTGGCACTTGAAAGGGTGTGTTTTATTAAGTATCCGGTTCTAGTTGTCATAAGGTCAAGGTACAACTCCAAGTCGTCTTGTTACCGAAGATCACGGCTATTCAAATAGATAAACTTCCCTGCAAGGGTGCACCACATAACCCAACACGCTTGATCCCATTTGGCCGGACACACTTTTCTGGGTCATGCCTGGCCGCAGAAGATCAACACGTCGCAGCCCCACCTAGGCACAACAGAGAGGTCAGCACGCCGATCTAAACCTAAGCGCACAGGGGTCTGGGCCCATCGCCCATAGCACACCTGCACCTTCCGAGGGCGGCCGGAAGCAGAACTAGCCCCCTTAATACAAGAGCAGGCTTACGTTCCAATTCGAAGCGCGCCGCTCAGTCGCTGACGTCACGAAGTGCTTCGGCTGATACCACGACGTCGAGTGCCCATAACTGTTCCCGCGTAGTTGGTTACTGCGTATAGGCGATGTGAGACTCGAGATCAAATACCAAGATCTCGTTAAGCATGTTAAGTATCCATGACGCCGAGCAGGCCAGGCCCACCTCTCTCTAGGTGGTCTCAACCTGCCTGTCTCTCCGCCTAAAGTAACGATCGGGGCCGTCGGGAACCTGTGCCCACCTCTACCGGGATGGATCCACCGTCCTTTCGGCCCCATCTCCGAACAGATATCACGTAATGTAACAATGTAAAGTATATAGTATATGCCCATGATCACCTCCAAGTGATCACAGCCTAGTAGTATAGCATGGCGGTCGACAAGAGTGTAGGGCCTTGATGGGACACTAGCATCCTATACTAAGCATGTAGGATTGCGGTAAAGGCAACAACAAGAGTAGCAAGGACAAGGCTATGCATCGGGACAGGTATAACAGAAAGCAGTAACATGCTACACTACTCTAATGCAAGCAGTATAGAGTAGAATAGGCGATATCTGGTGATCAAGGGGGGGGGGGGGGCTTGCCTGGTTGCTCGGGCAAGAGAGAGGGGTCGTCAACACCGTAGTCGTACTGGGTAGCAGCGGCGTCGGTCTCGGTGTCTAGCGAGAGAAGAGGGGGAAAGAAACAATAAATATTAAGCAAACAGATGCATAGCGATGCATGACAAGACAAGTATCGGTGCTAGGGGTGCCCTAACGCGGTATGAGGTGATACCGGTGAAGGCGGGAAACATCCGGGAAAGTATTCCCGGTGTTTTGCGTTTTCGGACATATGAATCGGAGGGGGAAAGTTGCAAGTTCGATGGATTAGGGATGTGTGGCGGACGAACAGGCTGCTTATCCGGATTCGGCTCGCCGTTCTGAGCAACTTTCAAGTTGAAAATAATTTAATCCGAGTTACGGATTAAAAGATATGATTTTTTAAAGATTTTATTAATTTCTGGAATTTAATTAATTATTTAATTTAACTCGAAAATGGATTTATGACATCAGCATGATGTCATGATGTCGTCGGCGATCAACGAGGGTTGGTGGTCAACTAACCAATGGGTCCCCAGTCGGTGACACATTTTAATTAAGCATTTTAATTAACCTAAACATGATTAATTAGGGGGTGGGCCCCTTGTCATTGACTACTTAATTAACTAATTAGCGATTAATTAGTTTAGTTAATTGATTAGTTTACTTAATCAAAATTAATTAAGTTAACTAATTCTTTACTAGTTAAATAATTAATTTTTAATATATAATTTTATTATTATTATTATTTATTTTAATTTCTTTTTTAACATTCAAAATTTGGTGGGCTCGTTTGGAAGTGACCCGGAGGGCCAAACGGGACGGGTTAGCAGGCGCAGCAGCGCTGGCGGAACCGGCATCGAGGCGCCAGCCCGCCCGACAAGGCACCACCGCGGCGAGGCGACAGGCGTGGCTGAGACGAGGCCGCCGAGCGCAGGAGGCGGTGGGTGGGCGCGAGGCACCGCGATCGCTTGACTCGTGGGCGCGGCGGTAGCGGTGGTATGAGGCCGAAGCCGGGCGCACGGACGGGCGGCCCAGGTCGCGTGGCGTGACCAACGAGGGGAGGCGAGTGCGTGCTCGCGCCGCGATGGCGCCGTCGGCGGGCGAAAAGGGACCTGAGCGCGGGCGCGTTTGATGACGAGCGAGCAGATGGAAGGGGAGGAGCGAGGCGGAGGCTCACTGGGGCCGTAGGGGGAATGGCAGCGGGCTTGACGGAGGCCGGGGAGGTCCAACGAGGGAGAGGACGAGGCGGCGGCAGTCCGGCGACGACGGGCGACGGCGAGTCGGCGTCGGGCGGCGAAAGCACGAGCGGACAAGGTGGCGCTGGTCGGCGGCGCCGGCAAGCAACAGTGGACAACGACCGAGGCAGGGCGGCGTCGGCGGCGAGGCGGCGGGGCGGGCAATGAGCGGGCTGAGGAGAAGGCGGCGGCGTGGCGGGGTGACGCCGGGGATGGGCGCCGAAATCATGGCGCGGGGTGACGGGGTTAGGCCCGATCCAGTTCTGGATCGGAGGGGGGATGGGAGCGAGAGGGGGAGTGGGGGTGCTTCGTGGGGGAGTGGGGGTTCGATCTAGGGTTTGGTGGGGAGTGGGGGGATAAGGTGAGTGGGTGGGCGGTTGGGCCTCGCCGGTTGGGCCTTTGCCCAGTTGGGCTGGCAACTGGGCCACGGTTGGCCCAGTGGTTTGTGTTGTTGTTTTTGTTTAGTGTCTCTCTTGCTTTATTTTATATTTCTTATTTACTGTTTTATTTTAGTTTCCTTTTGAATTTGGTTTTATAAACTACACCACTGGTTCCTAATTTAGTTTTAATAAGTATGCCACTGCCCTATAAGTTTTTGGCAATAAAACAAATAGTTTAATATTTTATCAAATTGAAAAGGGTAGGTAGTTAAATGTTTTGCTGTTGTTTTAAATAATTTAGTGCACTTAATCCTTTTATAAAATTGTGGTTTCTCCGCAATACTTACCTATGCATTATTTGGCAACACCCCAACATTTTAGTTTTAATATTTGAAAATATTTTATTGTTTTCTTGATTTTGAATTTGAATTCGAACCGGTTTCGAACTAACGCGAGATTAGCAATAATAATTGAGGTGACGTGGCATCATTAACGTGGGATTACTGTAGCCTAATTACAGGGGCGTCACACAAACTAAACATGATAAATAAAAACTTTTACAAACTCTGTTTGATCTTGTTGTTGCAAATATGTATAGCTAGCATTCAGGTATTCAGCAAAGATTATAAACTAACCATATTCAAAATAACATTTAGGTCTCACATTTACTCATATCAATGGCATAATCAACTAGCGAGCAATAATAATAAATCTCGGATGACAACACTTTTTCAAAACAATCATGATATGATATACCAAAATGGTATCTCGCTAGCCCTTTTTGAGACCACAAAGCAAAATGGTAAAAGAGATCCAGTCACAGTCATACTCAATATCAATTAATAGCAAAGCATACAAATGACAGTGGTGCTCTCTAACTGGTGCCCTTTATAAGATGATGATGACTCATCAATAAAAGTAAATAGATAGGCCCTTCACAGAGGGAGGCAGGGATTTGCAGAGGTGCCAGAGCTCGAGTTTTAAAACAGAGATGAATATAATTTTGAGCGGTATGCTTTCATTGTCAACATAACAACCAAGAGATATCGGTATCTTCCATACTAGATACATTATAGGCGGTTCCCAAACAGAATGGTCAAGTTTTTACTCCCCCTCCAGCAACAAGCACAATCCACGGGTGATCCGAAACAACGGGTACCGTCCATACCAACAACAGTTCTGGGGGAGTTTTGTTTGATATTTATTTTGATTTGATTTGAGCATGGAACTGGACATCCCGATTACCAGCCACTTTCTTGTGAATGACAAGTGAATCAAAACTCATCATGAGAATGAACAACCTAGCATGGAAGATACTAACAGCCCCCAGTCGCTACATGAGCGATTCGGGTATACAAAACAGATTATTATTTGAAGGTTTAGAGTTTGGCACATGCAAATTTACTTGGAACGGCAGGTAAATACCGCATATAGGTAGGTATGGTGGACTCATATGGAACAACTTGGGGTTGAAGGAAGTGGATGCACAAGCAGTATTCCCACTTAATACAAGTGAAGGCTAGCAAAAGATTGAGGAGCGACCAACTAGAGATCGACAACAGTCCTAAACATGCATTGAGATTAACCAACATTGAGTGCAAGCATGAGTAGGATATAAATCACCATGAACATAAATACCGTGGAGGCTATGTTGATTTTGTTTCAACTACATGTGTGAACATGTGCCAAGTAAAGCCACTTGAATCATTCAAAGGAGGATATCATCCTATCATACTACATCAGAACCATTTTAAAAGCATGTTGGCACGCAAGGTAAACCATTCTAAACTCCTAGCTAATTAAGCATGGCATGAGTAACTATAATCTCCAATTGTCATCACAAACATGTTTCATTAATAATGAGTTGAATCAAGAATGATGAACTAATCATATTTACAAAAACAAAATAGGTCGAGTTCGTACTTCCTCATCTCAATCATTTCATCAAATATCGTCATTATTGACTTGCACTTGCACGACCGAACGGTGTGAATAATAATAAGCGTGCACGTGCATTGGGCTAAGCTAGAATCAAAGGGGAAGACGAAGTAGTATGGGCTCTCTGTTAGATCAACAATAATGCATATGAGAGCCACTCATCATTTTCATCGTGGTCTTCTCCTCTCGGCCGCAAAGAAAGGAAGAAGAATTTCAAAGAAACACACTGATTTTTTTGGAGTGGTTTCTGAAGAAAGTAAAACAGGAACGAGAAAAACTTTTTACACGGGAAAGCTCCCAACAAGCAAAAGAGAAACGAGATATCTTTTTGGGTTTTCTTTAATACTACTTCTAAACAAGGAAGGAAAACTAAAAAGAAACTACAACTAATTATTTTTTTGGATTTTCTCAAAGTTTTTCAAACACACAAGAAGAAAGCGAGAAAAGAAATAAACTAACATGGATAATACAATGAGAAATTATGAACACCGACAACTGGAATGCGTGTGTGAACATGAATGTAATGTCAGTGAGAGATACGTACTCCCCCAAGCTTAGGCTTTTGGCCTAAGTTGGTCTATGCCCATGGCTGGCCCGGCGTATATCCAAAGTTATAGTCAGGATTGTACTGGGACGCGGCAGCTACTGCCTAAAGGGCTACAGCATGAAGGCGAGCGGCCTCCACCTCTCTCATACTCATTTGCCTCCTCTCTAGTTATAAAATTTCTCCGTTTTTCCTGAAAGTTAAAGAAGGCAGGAGCAGGAAGGTAATATGGACAGCACGTTGTGTGTCAAAGATAAGTCGGTACAGGCGGGACTGTTCGTTCCTCTCAAGAAAATGCAGCGTACCATAGCATTATAATCAAGAAAAGCAGGTGGTAACTCAATGTCATTCCCCCTTATGGGTACCCAAAGATAATTAGCTAAACAGGTGGCATAAAACCCACCAAAGAGATCTCCATCTTTAGCATTAAGGTGTAACCTCCTTGCAATAATATCCCCCAACTTATATCGCTTTTCACCCGTTACCGCACACTTGAGGACACTAAGATCCGACGAACAAAGGTGGCTATGATCATGTTTACCATTAATGCATCTACCTATAAAGAGACCAAAAAAATGTATGGCAGGAAAGTGAATACTCCCTATGGTTGCTTGTGTAATATTTCTAGTTTCTCCCACAGTGATGCTAGCAAGGAAGTCATTGTATTCAGTTTTGCCAGGCTCGCTAAGAATGCCCCATTATGGAATTTTACATGCATCATTAAAATCTTCAAGGTCCATGGTATATGATATATCTTAAAGATCGAATAAAACAGTATGAGTATTGCGTTGGGATGTAAACTCAAATCTCCGCACGAATGAATCAATGAGGTGAGAGTACTACCGACACTTATCTGACACGAAGTCTCCTAAGTCTGCGTTTTGTATGTACGCATCAAATTCCTCCTTGAAACCAGCATGAACCATGAATTCATCCGACGGCCATTCGCAAGGCCGTACTGGAGCTTCTCTTGGTGGTTCAACGTCCGGCTCACGTATCGCGAGCCTTGGGGCTTACTTCCTTGAGGAACAACCATGATATATCCTCCTAAACATTTTTCTTTGAAAAATTTCTGAAATTTTTAGTGATTAAAAATAAAAGTGAACTAAACTCAACAAGATTGATAGCAACTACTCCTACAAGTGTCTAGAGGCTATATCATGCATCAAAACTACTTTGGACCATATAAATTTGGCATGCAAGCTCAAGAACAGGGTCACCTCAGCAGCAAAAATTTGCAATATATAAAGCACTAGAAAAAAACTAATTGGACCACTAGAGGAGTCACATACCGAAGAACAATCCCCCAAAACAACTTTGCAAATAGAGCTTTGCACAAGGAGATCAAAAATGGCAGCAAGATGAGCAAGAACACGAGTTTGAACAATGAGATGATTTTTTTCTAGAGGAAGATGAAGTGGATGGGTGCTGGAATAAGTGATTGGGACCCACGTGGGACCCACACAAAAGGGGGGCGCGCCCTCCACCCTTGTGGTCCACTGTTGCAGCCCCCTGGTGTGTTCTCAGTGCCAAAAATCCTTAAACATTCTATAAAAAATCATAGTAAATTTTCAAGGCCTTTGGAGAACTTTTACTTTCAGGACATTTTGTATTGCACGGATAATTCAGAAAACAAAAGGATAATAGTATTCTTACTTTATTTAAACTAAATAACAGAAAGTAAGAAGTGCGTACAGAAATTTGTGCTTTCTAAATTCATCCATCACATGCCCATCAAAAGGAATCCATTAACAAGGTTGATCAAGTCTTATTAACAAACTTCTTTCGAGTAACATGAAACCGGAGAATTTTCGAATAACACTAGGTTACCTCAATGGGGATATGCATGTCCCCAACAATAAGAATATCATATTTCTTTTTGACAGTAGGGAGAGGGAATTCAAAACCTCCAATAACAATAGTTGAAATTTTTCCAATAGAATTGATACTATGAACTTGAGGTTGTTTCTTGGAAAGTGTATCGTATGTTCATAACCATTAACATGAAAAGTGACATTGCCTTTGTTGCAATCAATAACAGCCCCTGTAGTATTCAAAAAGTGTCTACCAAGGATGATCGACGTACTGTCGTCCTCGGGAATATCAAGAATAACAAAGTCCGTTAAAATAGTAACATTTGCAACTATGACAGGCACATCCTCACAAATACCGATAGGTATAGCAGTTGATTTATCAGCCATTTGCAAAGAGATTTCAGTTGGTGTCAACTTATTCAATTCAAGTCTACGATATAAAGATAAAGGCATAACACTAACACCGGCTCCCAAATACACAAAGCAGTTTTAACATAGTTTGTTTTAATGGAGAATGGTATAGTTGGTATTCCTGGATCTCCTAATTTCTTTGGTACTCCACCCTTGAAAGTGTAATTAGCAAGCATAGTAGAAATTTCAGCTTCCGGTATCTTTCCTTTATTTGTAACAATATCTTTCATATACTTAGCATAAGGGGACATTTTCAGAATATTAGTCAAACGCATATGCAAAAAGACAGGTCTAAGCATTTCAACAAAGCACTCAAAATCCTCATCATCCTTTTTCTTGGAGGGTTTAGGAGGAAAGGGCATGGGTTTCTGAACCCATGGTTCTCTTTCTTTACCATGCTTCCTAGCAACAAAGTCTCTCTTATCATAACATTTATTCTTAGGTGGTGGGTTATCAAGATCAACAGCAGGTTCGATATCCACATCTTTATCATTACTAGGTTGAGCATCAACATGAACATCATTATTAACATTATCACTAGGTTCATGTTCATCACCAGATTGTGTCTCGGCGTCAGAAATAGAAATATCATTTGGGTTCTCAGGTGTATCTATAATAGGTTCACTAGAAGCATGCAAAGTGATATCAGTTTTCCTTCTTTTTATTACTAGGAAGACTGGGTGCATCAGTATTAATTCCCTGAGAATATTGCTCAATTCTCTTAGGATGGCCTTCAGGATACAAAGGTTCCTGGGTCATCTTACCACCTCTTGTCATAACCCTAACAACATTATCATTGTTCTTACTATTCAACTCATTAAGCAAATCATCATGTGCCTTAAGTACTTGTTCTACTTGAGTTTTAACCATGGAGGCATGCTTACTAATACTCTTAAGATCACTAACAGTTCTACTCATGTAATCACCCAAGCAGTCAAGCATGTAAGCATTACGTTTCAATTATCTACTAACATAAGCATTGAAATTTTCTTGTTTAACAATAAAATTATCAAACTCATCCAAGCATTGACTAGCAGACTTATTATGAGGAATATCACCTTCAACAAATCTATAGAGAGAATTTACCTCCACTACCTGTGTCGGGTTATTAAGACCATGTATTTCTTCAATAGGTGGTAGATTCTTAACATCTTCAGCTTTAATACCTTTTTTGTTCATAGATTTCTTCGCCTCTTGCATATCTTTAGGACTGAGAAATAGAATACCTCTCTTCTTCGGAGTTGGCTTAGGAGTTGGTTCAGGAAGTTTCCAATCATTATCATTACTCAATATATTATTCAATAGTAATTCAGCTTGCTCAACAGTCCATTTCCTGAAAACACAACTAGCACAATTATCTAGGTGGTTCCTAGAAGCATCGGTTAGTCCATTATAAAAGATATCAAGTATTTCATTTTTCTTGAGAGGATGATCAGGCAAAGTATTAAGTAATTGGAGAAGCCTCCCCCAAGCTTGTGGGAGACTCTCTTCTTTAATTTGCACAAAGTTAAATATTTCCTTTAAGGCAGCTTGTTTCTTATGAGTAGGGAAATATTTTTCAGAGAAGTAGTAAATCATATCCTGAGGACTACGCACATAGCCAGGAGCGAGAGAATTAAACCATAACTTAGCATCACCCTTTAAGGAGAAAGAAAACAATTTAAGAATGTAGTAATAGCGAATTTTTTCCACATAAGCAAATAGGGTGGCTATATCATTCAATTTAGTAAGATGCGCCACAACAGTTTCAGATTCATAACCATGGAAAGGATCATATTCAACCAAAGTAATTAACTCAGGATCGACAGAGAAATCATAATCCTTATCAGTAACAAAGATAGGTGAAGTAGCAAACTTAGGATCATATTGCATTCTAGCATTCAAAGATTTTTCTTTCCACTTACACAATGATTTCTTAAGATCATTTCTATCCTTACAAGCAAGAAAGTCCCTAACTACCTCTCCATCCATAACATAACCCTCAAGCATAACAGGAAGTTCATATCTAGGAGAGCTAGTCTTATTAGGTGTTTCAAAGTTTTTAGTTTCAATAATTTCAGTAGTTTCAGAAATGTCATCATCTTCAGCATAATCAATAGTTCTAACTATAGAAAGGTGTTCATCAAGTAATTCACCCAGTGGCACAGTTTTATCAAGCAACGTAGTAGCATCATAAGCATCATTCATAGCCGAAGTAGTATCATCAATAACATGCGACATATCAGAATCAATAGCAGGTGTAGGTGTCGCAAGCTTACTCAAAACAGAAGGTGAATCAAGTGCAGAGCTAGATGGCAGTTCCTTACTTCCCCTCGTAGTAGAGGGATAGATCTTGGTTTTGGTATCTTTCAAATTCTTCATAGTAATCAACAAATATAAATCCCAAGTGACTCGGAGAATAGAGTTATGCTCCCCGGCAACGGCGTCAGAAAAGGTCTTGATAACCCACAAGTATATGGGATCGCAACAGTTTTCGAGGGTAGAATATTCAACCCAAATTTATTGATTCGACACAAGGGGAGCCAAAGAATATTCTCAAGTATTAGCAGCTGAGTTGTCAATTCAACCACACCTGAAAGACTTAATATCTGCAGCAAAGTATTTAGTAGCAAAGTAGTATGGAAGTAACGGTAACAGTGGCAAAAGTAACAGTAGCAGTTTTGTGGCAATCGTAACAGTGGAAAAGGAAAAGTAACTGAGCAAGGATCAATATATGAAAAGCTCGTAGGCAATGGATCACTGATGGATAATTATGTCAGATGGCATTCATCATGCAACAGTTATAACCTAGGGTGACACAGAACTAGCTCCAATTCGTTAATATAATGTAGGCATGTATTCCGGATATAGTCATACGTGCTTATGGAAAAGAACTTACATGACATCTTTTGTCCTACCCTCCCGTGGCAGTGGGGTCCTAATGGAAACTAGGGGATATTAAGGCCTCCTTTTAATAGAGAACCGGAACAAAGCATTAGCACTTAGTGCATACATGAACTCCTCAAACTATGGTAATCACCGGAAAGAATCCCAATTATTGTCACCTTGGCGTATGCGGATCATAACTCGTAATAGGTGTCTACAACTTGCAAGATCGGATCAAGAACACAAATATATTCATGGAAACATAAAGGGTTCAGATCTGAATTCATGGCACTCGGGCCCTAGTGACAAGCATTAAGCATAGCAAAGTCATAGCAACATCAATCTTAGAACATAGTGGATACTAGGGATCAAACCCTTACAAAACTAACTCGATTACATGATAAATCTCATCCAACCCATTGATACGTCTCCAACGTATCTATAAGTTTTGATTGTTCATGCTATTATATTATCTGTTTTGGATGTTTTATATGCATTAATATGATATTTATATTATTTTTGGGACTAACCTACTAACCTAGAGGCCAGTGCCAGTTTTTGTTTTTTCCTTGTTTTTGGGTTTCGCGGAAAAGGAATACTAAACGTAGTCCAAACGGAATAAAACTTCACGGTGATTTTTCTTGGAACAGAAGAGACCCATGAGATGTGGAGTGCAAGTCAGAAGAGCCACGAGGCGGCGACACGGCTAAGGGTGCGCCCCCTACCTTGTGGGCCCCTCGGCAACCCCTAACCTAGATCTTCCTCCTATATATTTGCAAATGTTCCCAAACCACCAGAAGCATCCAAGAAAACACTTTTCCACCGCTGCAACCTTCTTTTCCCGTGAGATCCCATCTAGGGGCCTTTTCCGGCATCCTGTCGGAGGGGATTCGATCATGGAGGGCATCTACATCAACTCTATTGCCCTTCCGATGATGTGTGAGTAGTCCACCACAGACCTACGGGTCCATAGCTAGTAGCTAGATGGCTTATTCTCTCTCTCTTTCATTCTCAATACCATGTTCTCCTCGATGTTCTTGGAGATCTATCCGATGTAATCTTCTTTTGCGGTGTGTTTGTCGAGATCTGATGAATTGCTGATTCATGATCAGCTTATCTATGAATATTATTTGAATCTTCTCTGAATTCTTATATGCATGATTTGGTATCTTTGTATTTCCCTTCAAATTATCAGTTTGGTTTGGCCAACTAGATTGGTTTTTCTTGCAATGGGAGAGGTGCTTAGCTTTGGGTTCAATCTTGCGGTGTCTTCACCCAGTGACAAAGTATGGGTAGCGAGGCACATATTGTATTGTTGCCATTGAGGATAAAAAGATGGGGTTTACATCATATTGCTTAAGTTTATTCCTCTACGTCATGTCATCTTACTTAATGCATTACTCTGTTCTTTATGAACTTAATACTCAAGATGCAGGCAGGAGTCGGTTGATGTGTGGAGCAATAGTAGTAGATGCAGGCAGGAGTCGGTCTACTTGATACGGACGTGATGCCTATATCGCAGAATCATTGCCTTGGATATCGTCATAACTTTGCACTTTTCTATCAATTGCTCAACAGTAATTTGTTCACCCACCGTATTATTTGCCTTCAAGAGAGAAGCCTCTAGTGAAACCTATGGCCCCCGGGTCTAGTTTCCATCATATTAGTTTCCGATCTACTATTTTCCAACACACTAGTTTTCGATCTAGTATTTTGCAATCTTATATTTTCAGATCTATAAACCAAAAAGCCCAAAATTATTTTATCTTTTGTTTATCTATCTCTATCAGTTCTCACTTTTGCAAGTAGCCATGAAGGGATTGACAACCCCTTTATCGCATTGGGTGCAAGTTGTTTGATTGTTTGTGCGGGTATTGGTGATTTGTGCGTTCTTCTCCTACTGGATTGATACCTTGGTTCTCAAACTGAGGGAAATACTTATCTCTACTTTGCTGCATTGCCCTTTCCTCTTTAAGGGAAAAACCAACGCAAGCTCAAGAAGTAGCGACCATCACCGTCCAACAAGCCTACAATGGAATTACTCACGCACGACGATGAGCATCATGAAATTTGTGATGGAGGAAGGTTGATGCTGATGATCATGCCGATGGATTCCCCTCTCCAGAGCCCCAAACGGACTCCAGATCAGCCCTCCTGATGAAGAACAGGAGGCAGCAGCAGCACCGTATCGTAAAATGCAATGAATCCTTATCTTTGATTTTTTTTTCTCCCCGAATGTGAATATATAGAGTTGGAGTTAGGGTCGGAGGAGGTCCAGGGGACCCACAAGGCAGGGGGTGCGCCCTCCACCCTTGTGGACACGTGGTGGGTCCCCTCTGGTTGATTCTTTCACCAATATTTTAATTTAATCCAAAAATATTCTCCGTGAATTTTCAGGTCAATCCGAGAACTTTTATTTCTGCACAAAAATAACACCAAGGCAATTTTGCTGAAAACAGCGTCAGTCCGGTTTAGTTACATTCAAATCATGCAAATTAGAGTCCAAAACAAGGGAAAAAAGTTTGGAAAAGTAGATACAATGGAGACGTATCCTAACAACACCCAAGCACCGGTCCACCCACATATCAAATTATCAAAGTAGCGAACGCGAATCAAACCAACATGATGAAAGTGACTAGATGAAATTTTCTTGTGCCCTCAAGAATGCTTTGCTTATTATAAGAGACCGTTCCAGCCTGTCCTTTGCTACAAAAAGGATTGGGCTACCTTGCTGCACTTTATTTAGCATTATCATTATTTGCTCATTACAAATTATCTTACTATCAAACTAATTGTTACCGACAATTTCAGTGCTTGCAGAAATTACCTTACTGAAAACTGCTTGTTATTTCCTTCTGCTCCTCGTTGGGATCGTCACTCTTACTTATCGAAAGGACTATGTTTGATCCCCTATACTTGTGGGTCGTCATTTATAGTTTCGCCTCCCAACTTATTCACCTCAAGGGTGATGTCAACATTAATAACTCATGTTCACTCATATCCAACTGAATATATGTGCCTAGATCTTTCCCCACCACATGATGCTTGCAAAGAGAAAAATAAAAAGGAATAGAGTAGAACACTTTGGACTCTAGCATAAAAAGAAAATACATACACTACATGAATCAGTTGGTTTGCCGTCTGCCATGGCGGACGGTAAAGGACCGGAAAATGGACGGCAAAGGCCTTTGTCGTCTGCCACGGACGGCAAACATGCTCGGCGAAGGAAGATACGGTAAACAGCTTCTTTGCCGTCTGCTTTCTCATAGAGAACGGCAAAGGGACGTTGTTGTCGGTGCTGGCGGCAAAGAATAGATGTTAGCCCCATTAGGTGGCTAATGGGAGGCTTTGCCGTCTGCCGACTGACGGCAAAGAACTGGGTCATCAGCACACACGTCAGCTTTCGGACATCAGCAGACACGTCGTGCAGCCCCCGTGGCGTCGTGCGGCCCGCGTGACTGTCAAGGCGGCGGTTCCCGAGGTGTCTGCCGCCCAACGCGCCATTAAGGCCTTCGTTACTCCGGTAGGTCGCCGCCCACCTACCCTGCCGCCCGTCCGCCTATATAGGCCCCCGTCGGCCTCCCTCCTCCAAACCGACACCCACCAACGCCCTTCACTCCACCCCCTGGCGCCCTTCCCTCTCTTGCCGCCCTCCTCCACCTCGACGCCCTTCCCTCTCTCGATGGCGACCATGGCGTCCGGCGGCAGCGGTAGTCCTTCGAGGGGCGGCTCGTGGCCGTCGAGCCTCGGGACACCGGAGACCGACGAGCTCATCGTCGTGGGGCTAAAGGTCCCGCCGTGCTGCCTTCTGCTGCATGAGTTCCACATCACCGCTAATAGCTACCGATGAGGGGGCCCGGCCTGAAGCCGAACGAGCTCCGACGCCACCGCTTTGGGGACGGCTAGGATTATTGGGCGGTTGTCGGCGAGCTCCCGCGGGAGGCGCGCGGCTCCTCATCTGCCTCGCTCCGCGTTGCCGCTCCCGCCATCGCCCTCCGGCCGTCACATCGCCCCGCCGTATGGTGCCCGTGGTCGCCAGACCCTCCGCCCCTCCCTCCGTTGAGATCCTGCCGAATTTAGTCGCACTACGTGAGGAGGGGGACCCCGACGACAGCCTCGACTACCTCCTCGCCTTACGGGCATCGTAGGCAGAGGCGGCGGCGACCGCCGCGGCCGTGGCGGCGAGAGAGGCCGCGGATCTGTAGGCGGCATTAGACGCGGCGGCGTCCATGGAGGCGGTGGTGGCTGTCGCGGAGCCTGCGGACGCGCCTGCGGTGGAGCACGACAACGGCGTCGACTGGGAGGCCACTAACAAGAGCAGCGACGATGACGACAACGACGGTGGTGCGGGTGTCGGTGCCAAAACCGGCAGATCTCGGGTAGGGGGTCCCGAACTGTGCGTCTAAGGATTGATGGTAACAGGAGACAGGGGACATGATGTTTACCCAGGTTCGGTCCCTCTTGATGAAGGTAATACCCTACTTCCTGCTTGATTGACTTTGATGAGTATAGGGGTTACAAGAGTTGATCTACCTCGAGATCATATGTTGTGGTCTAATCCCTCCAGGTATGATGAGTAATGTCATAATGATCTATTGACTAGCCTGGCCTCGGCTTATATAACATACCAGAGGCCTAGGATAAATAGAGTCCTAGTCGAATACGTCGGTGGAGAGGAGTCCTTGTCTTGATCACCAAGTCTTGTGGAATCTTCCTCATATATGTCTTCGGCTGTCCGAATTGGCCCATGAGTAAACGGCCATGGGGGTCCTCGGCCCAATCCAACTGATTGGGAGACGAGGTGGTGAGTACCCCCTAGTCCAGGACACCGTCAGTAGCCCCCAGAACTAGTCTACAAGTTGGGGACGCTCCTCGATTCTTCCGAACTTTTCTTCATCTTCGGTCGTCAGTCTTGAAAACTGGTTCAACAAATCTTCTCATCTTTAATCTTGAGGATCGCCGAAGTGAATCCGAAAAGTTTACACGTCGAGTATCCGAGGAGCCCTTTCAGTCTTCGGCCTTTATCAATGCCTTGTTATTTTATGACATGCATCGGGTTTGAAGTGTTGCTCGTGCGGCGGTGTCCTCTTGCATTCGACCTCCAACGCCGGACTGCATTCAAGGTATTTTTTGCAACCGAGCACCAACGCCGGACCGCTTTCTAGCACCAACGCTCGAATGTATCCGAGCTTCAACGCCGGACTATGTCCGAGGTGTCATAAATCACCTTGGTTCAAAAAAGTTGAAGGAGTTGAGCCGAGCTTAATGCAGGAAATGCCCTCTATGGAGCCAGCCACTAGCGCCCGAGCTTTATGCCCGACTGCTTCCGAGGTGGTGCACCACCCCGACTGCGGGCTGATTTTTTTCAACACTTTTGATTGGTGCAATTTATTCTCTGCCAAGATATATAGCTAGTAGCCCTCATGGTGTGTATCGGTCTAAAACCCGAGATGCACCTGAAGGATGACATAAGACCGCTGATCCCAGTAGCCCCCGAGACTCAGGTTGATTCACAAAATCGGCCTGAGGATCAACTCCTAGCTCGGCAGAATACTTCTGGACACAAAAGGCGGTGTGCAAATTCCTCGAGACTTGGGTTAGGTGCGGCCGACCAACCTAAGGATCATAATATCCTTGAAAGCTATATTGCACTTTAAATTTTCTGCATTGGATTGTCAATGCAGTAGCCCCTGAGACACTGGTCGGGTGGCAACACCAGATCAGGGGTTCGATTCGCCCCTTTCAATATTAGTGAATGATAAGCCCGAACCCAGTAGACACCGAGCCTTAATGTGAGCACAGGTGGCCGAAGTAAGGATCGATATCCAGAGTAAAACCACAAATTATATGTAATGATTCTACGTATCCAAGTACTTTTACATCATTAATGCTCGGACCTGCTTTGTACAAAACTTTCTTGACCGACCATCGGCTTCAACCTCCTCGGCCCGAAGCCGGGGAGTGTTTGTCCTACTTTATAAAGCCGTTATAAGGGCAAAGATTTATGGAAAACAAGGCAATCCGGCCATATAGTTTTATAAACAAAGGTACGCGGAGAGATATATTATATTACTTAATGTAAGAAACATGTTCCAAGGAAAATAGTTCCACTATCGGTTCCTTTCTTTGGGTCATCATGCTTATCATGATCATGAAACCTCACCTCCGATCAATGTGGGAGGAAAATATTGAGGATTTAGTTCGGGGAAAGTTCCCGAACTCTGTGGTATTAATGAATTGAATTTTCTTTACTTCCATGGTTGCCAACCAATGTGATCCTTTAAGATCGCTAGCTTTTGGCTTCACCCAGTCTAAGGTACTAACTCGGATGACCCGGTAGTAACAATCACAGAGGTGCTCCCTTTACCACCTAGCCGAACAATCGGGAACGTAGGGGTAAGCACAGGAGCCAGGCAACCCATCTTGGCCAAAAGTTTAAGTCAAATTGATGCATATTTATGGCTTTATAATGATGATTACGGAAGGCAGCCCTTGTATATTAAATACAAATAACGATGATATGTTCATTTTGACTCTATTGCGACCGTTTATCAGTTGAAAGTGGCCCATCGTCGGCTTCTACCCCTTTGTAGATACTACGCAGGGGGTCTCCGCACTAACAAGACAACCCTTAGCCGATATCTCGGTGCCCGAAGGCGGCTGTGTTAGCGGAAACGAGGCAATCAGATATGCGGGCTTTATAACTTTCACTTAGCCATAGGAACTTTAAACTGGGGAAGCTAGCTAGCTATGAGCCCCCGGTTAGTGTTCGGCGACATCCGAGGTCAAGTCGTAAACACTTCGGCCAATGTTATGAACGGCCCGTCATTTAACATAGTCATCAGATCGCTGACCAGTTTACGCGTATTGTGACAGTCAGTTTTTGGCTTTCTCCACTGAGGTGCTTAACCATGTGAGCTGGAAGCACAATCGCAGTGGTTCTCCCTTTGCACACCTAGCCGAACAAAGTGGAACGTAGGAGGCAAGCGCAGGAGCCAGGCAACCCAACTATTGACGGAAGACACAATTCGAAACCGATGCATATTTAGTAATATCCGAGAATGTTTTGCCGAATCTCTGAAGGTGTCCGGCGTTGCACTACGAGACTTGTGCTGAAAACACACAAATAGTTTAAAAGTGCCATAAGCTTGGAAAACCAAAAAACGTCAGTAAAAACTCGACGTCCGAACAAGATCAAGTGCTCGGTGCCAATCTGAAAATTGGAAAAAAGAAAAAAATGTGCTTCAGCCGTGCTTTAGCATGACACACCCGATCTCAACACTTCAAGTGGGATAGCCTACGGCTTCGAGCTCCTTATCCCAAATGCGGAGTACTTCTTCGAGGCCAGTTTAGCTAACTAAACTCGAGCGGCTTTTTAGAGACAAGACAGGCTATCCGGCTATTGACCATACACTCTGTAACATCCCAAATTTTCAATTTGGAATGTTATACATTAAGTCATCATGCATTGCATATTTTCTTGCATTTTGCCGATCCTAGAAATTTCACGCAACTCAAGGACCCTCGGAGAGAGTTGGAGATTTCGAAAATTTTCATATTTGTGTTTCCACGAATTATGAAAGAAAAGAGGATCATTTGAGTTTATTTATGTCAGCTTCGAATAATTTTTCCAATATCAAAATATGAGAGGGAATAATATGACTTTCCCAAAAATTTGGATAATAAAATGAAGATTTAATAAATAAATCAAATTCGGGATTTTCGGAGTTTATTTTTGCCTTAGGGAAAAAAATGCGTGTTTTCAAAAATTGCATTTTAGGCCCCGTGTTAAAGTTCATTTTGATCGACTCATTTTTAGGAGTCGGGAAAAAATTTACTTTGTAAATTTTGGAGTTCGTTTAGATTTTATTTTATTCGTCTTTTCTGTGATTTTTTAAAAAAATGCATGGCGCCCTGGGCCAAGGGCCCAGCCGCCCAACCGCCCCAAAAAGCGCACACACACAAGTAGCCCGCCGCCGCCGGCCGAGTCCGAGGAGGACTCCTCCTCCTCCTTGCTTGCCCCTCCCCAAGCTACTCCCCTCTTTAAATACCCCTCACCTCCCCTCTCCTCCCAACCTCGCCCGCCGCCCCAACCCTTGCAGCCGCCGCCGCCACTTGTGCCGCCGCCGCCACTTCGCCGTCACCGCCGCCGCCCCTAGCCGCCGCCCCACCGGAGCCCCACCTCGTCGAGGTAGCGGCGCCGCGCCACCCTCCCCTCTGTTCGGTTTTTTTTAAAAACCGTTCCGGTTTTCTTTTTCCGTTGTCGGTTTTTTTTTCTCAAAACCCTAGATCGGTTTTATTTCCGGTTTTCTTTCCATTGTTCGGTTTTATTTTCGAAACCCTAGATCGGATTTATTTCCGGTTTTGTTTAGCGAGCGTTCGCCGGACCGTTCGTCTTAACTAACGTGATCACCGGTTATTTCCGGTTAACGAACGTCCGTTCGTTTAATCGTTCGTCATTTTCTTTTAATCGGATTTAGTCCGCTATTTTTTCTGATCGTGATTTCAGATCCGATCTTCATTCTAGTTTATCTTCTCGCTCATTTATCGGAATCAGGTAATTCAAGCGCCTGGAGTTTCGTTTCGAAACCGCCGTTCCGACTAATCAACTTAAACAAAGTTTTGCTACTGTAAAATTTGACCTAGTTTCAACTTGCTAGAACCGAGTTGTTTTCTTCCGCCGGATGTTTTCCGTTGTTTTGTTTGATTCGTTTCTTTTGCAACCAGGGTTCTTAAGTTGAAATTTCTGGTAAGATCTTTTATTCGAGATTTACCCGCGCATTAGATGAGTACTTATTGTATGCTTGTTGTTTGTCTGCGATAGATCACCCGGAGTGCGCCGCTTGTTACTTCGAATCTCTAGGTTTCGCGGATCATCAGCAAGGCAAGTAACACTTGATCATACCTTTTCTACCACCCAGTTTTTATGCATTAGATCCCTCCTCACACACTTGCATGATTAGGATCTAAATAAATTGTGGGATGGGAAGTAGATTGAGGTAGTACCTATTACCTGTTTTACTTATGAAACCTTTGGGAGTTACTTCTACGTTTGCTTATTATGCCATGCTATGCTAGTAGACGTGGATTGGGTGAGTGTATTCCATGACAGATGTGAGATTGTTAAATTAATGGTTTATTTAAGGTGGCAACTTAAACACACATCTGGGTGGATTGAGGCACCTGGTTTCCATCAGGACTTGCCTGTTTTTCTTCGGACCGCCACCCAGGCTCAAAGGGATCATGAGATTATTCAAACTAGTAACTTCCGTGTGCAGCCACAAGCCATTATGGGCTCTGGCATAGTTGACTAAGTCGTGCGAACTCTTATAGTGGTGGACTAGCAGATGTAGGGGATGCGGTGTGCGGTCTACCCATCGTAAGGTGCTAGCGCTCGAAGACTATGTCTCGGTCATCCGTCTCTCAAACACCATGTAGTGCGAGAAACCAAAGCGGAGGCGATCGAGTCTTGTGGGGAAAAATCGCAAACCTCTGCAGAGTGTACAAACTAATCATGATTAGCCGTGTCCCGGTTATGGACATCTTGAGTATCTAGTACTTGAATATCATGTGAATCTCAACATGTTACTCTAATTAATATTTTGGGTTTTAATGAGTACCTTTAATTGGGATTGAGGATCTGTCAACCATTCTCAATGTTTAACAACCACCATGATAGTTAATTAAATTTATTCCTTTGCAGTAGGGAAAACTGGCTTTATGCAAAGCTGTAACCCTAGGGCTTTTCCACCAGCCACATATGCATGTAGTACGGGCTTATCATTCATTATTCTCTATGTGTTACATTGCGGCATATTCCATGTGCTGACCCGTTTCGGGCTGCAACTTTCATGTTGCAGACTTTTCGAACGACAGTAAGGTGCTTTAGGTCGTGGTTCTATACTCGATGATGCATTTGGAGTTGATGGACTCACTTATCTTCCAAGTCTTCCGCTGTTATCGTTCTTAGATGGCCTTAAGCCAATATTTATTGCAATAAGTCCTCTTTTGGGCAACGATGTAATAAGTGTGTGATTGCTACTCTGTTATAAATCCTTCGAAGTACTGTGTGGTGTCAGCATTACTGATCCAGGGATGACACATGAGCACAGAGACTTGATCCATTCGGGTCGGGTCGCTACACACTCGAGTCAAAAAAGGAGTGGTACAAAAAGACTTTGCAACGACAAAGAAGAAAACACATTTACTATAAAACAGCTCATATACATTTTAAGAGCCCCCAAGTGACTTGGGTAAAAGAATTTTATGTATAATGATTGTATGTATCGATGTACTTATATCATATCTGTGTTCACCCGAACTTTAAACGCGTCTTAACTGACCGTCGGCTTCTCCCTCTTCGGTCAAGGACCGAAAAGTGTCATGTACTCCACCTGTCGAAAGCATCGACGGTGTTTCCGATAACCAGGCAATCAGGACATAAGGTTGTAAGAGACAAAGCACGCTCCATTGATCCTTTCCCAATCACACAGCGGAACTCTCAATGAAAGCACCATTGTCGGTATCAAAACCGGCAGATCTCAGGTAGGGGGTCCCGAACTGTGCCTCTAAGGATCGATGGTAATAGGAGACAGGGGACACGATGTTTACCCAGGTTCGGGCCCTCTTGATGGAGGTAATACCCTACTTCCAGCTTGATTGACTTTGATGAGTATAGGGGTTACAAGAGTTGATCTACCTCGAGATCGTATGTTGTGGTCTAAACCCTATAGGTATGATGAGTAATGTCATAATGATCTATTGACTAGCCTGACCTCGGCTTATATAACATACCAGAGGCCTAGGATAACAAGAGTCCCAGTCGAATACGTCGGTGGAGAGGAGTCCTTGTCTTGATCACCAAGTCTTGTGGAATCTTCCTCGTATATGTCTTCGGCTGTCTGAACTGGCCCATGAGTAAACGGCCATGGGGGTCCTCGGCACAATCCAACTGACCGGGAGACGATGTGGTGAGTACCCCCTAGTCCAGGACATCGTCAGCGGGCGAGGTCGTGAACCTCACCGACTCCGACGACGAGTAGCTAGATTAGGAATATGTTTGAATGAAATGTAATATATATGGATCATATGTTTTTTTTTGCGGGTCATATGGATCATATGTAATCTATATGAATCTTTTGTCGGGTTGTCGTAAATTTCAACAGAGGGGGCTCACCGGAGTGGGGAGGCCGGAGCGGCGGGATGAGGCATTGGGGGGCCGTGTGGCGCCTGTTGGGGAATGTAGTATTTCAAAAAAAATACCTATGATCATGCAAGATCTATCTAGGAGAAGCATAACAACGAGCGGGGAGAGTGTGTCCACGTACCCTCGTAGACCGAAAGCGGAAGCGTTTAGTAACGCGGTTGATGCAGTCGAACGTCTTCGCGGTCCAACCGATCCAAGTACTGATCGCACGGCACCTCCGCGATCTGCACACGTTCAGCTAGGTGACGTCCCTTGAACTCTTGATCCAGTTGAGGCCAAGGGAGAGTTTCGTCAGCACAATGGCGTGGTGATGGTGATGATGAAGTTACCGGCGCAGGGCTTCGCCTAAGCACTACGACGATATGACCGAGGTGTACAACTATGGAGGGGGGCACCGCACACGGCTAAGAGATTGTCTGTTGTGCTTTGGGGTGCCCCACCTGGCCATGTATATAAAGGAGGGAGGAGGAGGAGGCTGGCCTAGGAGGGGCGCGCCTATAGGGGGAGTCCAAGTAGGATTCCCACTCCTAGTTGGAGTCCCCTTCCTTTTCCAAGAGGGGAGAGAGCGAAGGAGTAGGAGAGGGAGAAGGAAAGAGAGGGGGGAGCCACCCCCTCCCTAGTCCAATTCGGACTTGCCAAGCGGGGGCGCGTAGCCACCCCTGGAGGCCCTTCTCTCTTTTCCCGTATGGCCCATTAAGGCCCACTACTTCCCCCGGCGAATTTCCGTAACTCTCCGGTACTCCGTAAAATAACCGAATCACTCGGAACCTTTCCGATGTCCGAATATAACCTTCCAATATATCGATCTTTATGTATCGAGCATTTCGAGACTCCTCGTCATGTCCGTGATCTCATCCGGGACTCTGAACAACCTTCCATACATCAAATCACATAACTCATAATACAAATCGTCATCGAACGTTAAGCTTGCGGACCCTACGGGTTCGATAACTCTGTAGACATGACCGAGACACATCTCCGGTGAATAACCAATAGCGGAACCTGGATGCTCATATTGGCTCCTACATATTCTACGAAGATCTTTATCGGTCAAACCGCATAACAACATACATTGTTCCCTCTGTCATCCGTATGTTACTTGCCCGAGATTCAATCGTCGGTATCATCATACCTAGTTCAATCTCGTTGCCGACAAGACTCTTTACTCGTTCCATAATGCATCATCCTGCAACTAACTCTTTTAGTCACATTGCTTGCAAGGCTTATAGTCATGTGCATTATGAAGAGGGCCCAGAGATACCTCTCCGATACACTGAGTGACAAATCCTAATCTCGATCTATGCCAACTCAACAAACACCTTCGGAGACACCTGTAGAGCATCTTTACAATCACCCAGTTACGTTGTGACATTTGATAGCACACAAGGTGTTCCTCCGTTATTCGGGAGTTGCATAATCTCATAGTCAGAGGAACATGTATAAGTCATGAAGAAAGCAATAGCAATAAAACTCAACGATCATAATGCTAAGCTAACGGATGGGTCTTGTCCATCACATCATTCTCTAATGATGTGATCCCGTTCATCAAATGACAACACATGTCTGTGGTCAGGAAACTTAACCATCTTTGATTAACGAGCTAGTCTAGTAGAGGCATACTAGCGACACTTTGTTCTGTCTATGTATTCACACATGTATCAAGTTTCCGGTTAATACAATTCTAGCATGAATAATAAATATTTATCATGATATAGGAAAATAAAATAATAACTTTATTATTGCCTCTAGGGCATATTTCTTTCAGTCTCCCACTTGCACTAGAGTCAATAATCTAGTTCACATTGTCATGTGATTTAACACCAATAGTTCACATCACCATGTGATTAGTTCACATCGCCATGTGACTAACATCCAAAAGGTTTACTAGAGTCAATAATCTAGTTCACATCGCTATGTGATTAACACCCAAAGAGTGATCATGTTTTTCTTGTGAGAGAAGTTTAGTCAACGGGTATGCCACATTCAGAGCCATATGTATTTTTCAAATTTTCTATGTCTATAATGCTCTGCACGGAGCTACTCTAGCTAGTCTCTCCCACTTTCAATATGTATCCAGATTGATACTCAGAGTCATCCAGATCAGTGTCAAAGCTTGCATCGACGTAACCCTTTAAGACAAACTTTTTGTCACCTCCATAACTGAGAAACATGTCCTTATTCCACTAAGGATAATTTTGACTATTGTCCAGTGATCCACTCCTGGATCGCTATTGTACCCTCTTGCCAAACTCATGGTGAAGTATACAATAGGTCTGGTACACAACATAGCATACTTTATAGAACCTATGACGGAGGCACAGGGAATGACTTTTCATTCTCTTTCTATTTTATGCCGTGGTCGGGTTTTGAGTCTTTACTCAACTTCACACCTTAAAACTCAGGCAAGAACTCCTTCTTTGACTGATCCATTTTGAACCTCTTCAAAATCTTATCAAGATATGTACGCATGGAAAGTCTTATCAAGCGTCTTGGTCTATCTTTATAGATCTTGATGCCTAATATGTAAGTAGCTTTACTGAGGTCATTCTTTGAAAATAAATCTTTTCAAACACTCCTTTATGCTTTCCAGAAAATTCTACATCATTTCCGATCAACAATATGTCATTCACATATATTTATCAAAAAGGTTGTAGTGCTCCCACTCACTTTCTTGTAAATACAGGCTTCTCCAAAAGTCTGTATAAAACCATATGCTTTGATCACACTATTAAAGTGTATATTCCAACTCCGAGAAGCTTGCACTAGTCCATAAATGGATCGCTGGAGCTTGCACACTTTGTTAGCACCTTTAGGATTGATAAAACCTTCTTGTTGCATCATATACAACTCTTCTTTAAGAAATCCATTAAAGAATGCAGCTTTGACATCCATTTGCCCGATTTCATAAAATGTGGCAATTTCTAACATGGTTCAGACAGACTTAAGCATCGCTCCGAGTGAGAAAATCTTATCGTAGTCAACACCTTGAACTTGTCGAAAACTTTTAGCGACAATTCGAGCTTTGTAGATAGTAACACTACTATCAGTGTCCGTCTTCCTCTTGAAGATCCATTTATTCTCAATGGCTTGCTGATCATCGGGCAAGTCAACCAAAGTCCACACTTTGATCTTCATACATGGACCCCATCTCAGATTTCATGGCCTCAAGCCATTTGGCGGAATCTGGGCTCATCATCGCTTCCTCATAGTTCGCAGGTTCGTCATGGTCTAGTAACATGATTTTCAGAACAGGATTACTATACCACTCTGGTGCAGAATGTACTCTGGTTGACCTACGTGGTTCGATAGTAACTTGATCTAAAGTTTCATGATCATCATCATTAACTTCCTCACTAATTGGTGTAGGCATCACTTGAACTGATTTCTGTGATGAATCCAATTCGAGAGAAGGTACAATTACCTCATCAAGTTCTACTTTCCTCCCAGTCACTTCTTTTGAGAGAAACTCCTTCTCTAGAAAGGATCCATTCTTAGCAACGAATATCTTGCCTTCGGATCTGTGATAGAAGGTGTACCCAATAGTTTCCTTTGAGTATCCTATGAAGACACATTTCTTCGATTTGGGTTCGAGCTTATCAGGTTGAAACTTTTTCACATAAGCATTGCCGCCCCAAACTTTAAGAAACGACAACTTAGGATTCTTGCCAAACCACAGTTCATATGGTGTCGTCTCAACGGATATAGATGGTGCCCTATTTAACGTGAATGCAGTTGTCTCTAATGCATAACCCAAAACGATAGCGGTAAATCAGTAAGAGACATCATAGATCGCACCATATCTAATAAAGTACGGTTATGACGTTCGGACACACCATTACGTTGTGGTGTTCCAAGTGGCGTGAGTTGCGAAACTATTCCACATTGTTTCAAACGAAGACCAAACTCGTAACTCAAATATTCTCCTCCACGATCAGATCGTAGAAAATTTTATTTTCTTGTTATGATGATTTTCCACTTCACTCTGAAATTATTTGAACTTTTCAAATGTTTCAGACTTATGTTTCATGAAGTAGACATACCCATATCTGCTCAAATCATCTATGAAGGTTGGAAAATAACGGTACCCGCCGCGAGCCTCAACACTCGTCGGATCGCATACATCAGTATGTATTATTTCCAATAAGTCAGTTGCTCGCTCCATTGTTCCAGAAAATAGAGTCTTAGTCATCTTGCCCATGAGGCATGGTTCGCAAGCATCAAGTGATTCATAATCAAGTGATTCCAAAAGCCCATCAGCATGGAGTTTCTTCATGCGCTTTACACCAATATGACCAAAACGGCAGTGCCACAAATATGTTGCACTATCATTATCAACTTTGCATCTTTTGGCATAAATATTATGAATATGTGTATCACTACAATCGAGATTCAATAAACCATTCACCTTGGGTGTATGACCACAGAAGGTTTTATTCATGTAAACAGAATAACAATTATTCTTCGACTTAAATGAATAACCGTATTGCAATAAACATGATCCAACCGAATTATGCTCAACGCAAACACCAAATAACATTTATTTTAGGTTCAACACTAATCCCGAAGGTAAAGGGAGTGTGCGATGGTGATCTTAGCAACCTTGGAATCACTTCCAACACACATCGTCACCTTGCCCTCAACTAGTCTTTGTTCATTTTTTAACTCTTGTTTCGAGTTACTAATCATAGCAACTGAACTAGTATCAAATACCCAGGGGCTACTATGAACACTAATAAAGTACACATCAATAACATGTATATCATATATAACTTTGTTCACTTTGCCATCCTTCTTATCCGCCAAGTATTTGGGGCAGTTCCACTTCCAGTGACCATTTCCCTCGCAGTAGAAGCACTCAGTTTCAGGCTTGGGTCTAGCTTTGGGCTTCTTCATGGGAGCGGCAACTTTCTTGCCATTCTTCTTGAAGTTCCCTTTCTTTCACTTGCCCTTTTACTTGAAACTAATGGTCTTGTCAACCATCAACACTTGATGCTTTTCTTGATTTCTACCTTCGCTGATTTCTGCATCACGAAGAGCTCAGGAATTGTTTTTGTCATCCCTTGCATATTATAGTTCATCACAAAGTTCTAGTAACTTGATGACAGTGACTAGAGAACTTTGTCAATCACTATCTTATCTAGAAGATTAACTCCCCCTTGACATTCTGAGCACATGCTCACTGATTGAGCTATTCTCCTCCATCTTGTAGGCAAAGTACTTGTCAGAGGTCTCATACCTCTCGACTCGGGTATGAGTCTGAAATACCAATTTCAGCTCTTGGAACATCTCATATGCTCTGTGGCGTTCAAAACGTTTTTGAAGTCCCGGTTCTAAGCCGTCAAGCATGGCGCACTAAACTATAAAGTAGTTATCATACCAAGCTTGCCAAACGTTCATAACGTCTGTATCTGCTCCTGCAATACGTCGTCACCTAGAGGTGCATCAAGGACATCATTCTTCTATGCAGCAATGAGGATAATCCTCAGATCACGGACCAAGTCCGCATCATTGCTACTATCATCTTTCAACTTATTTTTCTCTAGGAACATATCAAAAATAAAACAGGGGAGCTATACGCGAGCTATTGATCTACAACATAGATATGCAAATACTATCAGGACTAAGTTCATAATAAATTTAAGTTCAATTAATCTTATTACTTAAGAACTCCCACTTAGATAGACATCCCGCTAATCATCTAAGTGATCACGTGATCCATATCAACTAAACCATGTCCGATCATCACGTCAGATGGAGTAGTTTTCAATGGTGAACATCACTATGTTGATCATATTACTATATGATTCATGATCGACCATTCGGTCTCAGTGTTCCTGAAGGAAATATGCCCTAGAGGCAATAATAAAGTTATTATTTATTTCCTTATATCATGATAAATGTTTATTATTCATGCTAGAATTGTATTAACCGGAAACATAATACATGTGTGAATACATAAACCTACAGAGTGTCACTAGTATGCCTCTACTTGACTAGCTCGTTAATCAAAGATGGTTATGTTTCCTAACCATGAACAAGGAGTTGTTATTTGATTAACGGATCACATCATTGGTTGAATGATCTGATTGACATGACCCATTCCATTAGCATAGCACCTGATCGTATAGTTTGTTGCTAGTGCTTTTCTTCATGACTTATACATGTTCCTATAACTATGAGATTATGCAACTCCCGTTTGCCCGAGGAACACTTTTGGTGCTACCAAACGTCACAACGAATCGGGTGATTATAAAGGTACATTACAGGTGTCTCCGAAGGTACATGTTGGGTTGGCATATTTCGAGATTAGGATTTGTCACTCCGATTGTCGGAGAGGTATCTCTGGGCCCTCTCGGTAATGCTCATCACCTAAGCCTTGCAAGCATTGTAACTAATGAGTTAGTTATGAGATGATGTATTACGGAACGAGTAAAGAGACTTGCCGATAACGAGATTGAACTAGGTATTGGATACCGACGATCGAATCTCGGGCAAGTAACATACCGATGACAAAGGAACAACGTATGTTGTTATGCGGTCGACCGATAAAGATCTTCGTAGAATATGTAGGAACCAATATGGGCATCCAGGTCCCGCTATTGGTTATTGACCGAGAGGTGTCTCGGTCATGTCTACATAGTTCTCGAACCCGTAGGGTCCGCACGCTTAACGCTTCGATGGCGATTACTATGAGTTTTATGATGTTAATGTACGAAGGTTGTTCGAGTCCGGATGAGATCACGGACATGACGAGGAGTCTCGAAATGGTCGAGACATAAAGATTGATATATTGGAAGCCTATGTTTGACTCGGAATCACTCCGGGTGAAATTGGGAATTTTACCGAGTACCGGGGTTACGGAACCCCGGGGGTCAATGGGCCTTGATGGGCCTTAGTGGGAAAGAAAAGGGGCCATATTGATGGCGCAGCCTTCCCCTTCCCTAGTCCTATTAGGATTAGGAGAAGGGGTGGCGCCTCTCTCCCTTTCCCTTGGTCAAACCCTAGTTGGACTAGGATTGGGGAATCCTACTCCGGTGGGAGTAGGACTCCCAGCGCAGCCATAGGTGGCCGGCCAGCCCTCCCTTCCCTCCTTTATATACAGGGCAGAGGGCACCCCATGACACACAAGTTGATCATTGAGATCGTTCCTTAGCCGTGTGCGGTGCCCCTTCCACCAAACTACACCTCGAATATACCGTTGCGGAGCTTAGGCGAAGCCCTGTGCGGTGGAACATCATCATCGCCACCACGCCCGTCGTCTTGTGAAACTCTCCTCAACACTCGGCTGGATCGGAGTTCGAGGGACGCCATCGAGCTGAACGTGTGCAGAACTCGGAGGTGCCGACGCTCGGTACTTGGATCGGTTGGATCGGGAAGAAGTACGACTACTTCCTCTCGTTGTGTCAACGCTTCGCTGCTGGTCTCACGAGGGTACGAGACAACACTCTCATCTCGTTGCTATGCATCACCATGGTCTTGCGTGATCGTAGGAAAATTTTGAAATTACTACGTTCCCCTACAAGTGGCATCCGAGCCTGGTTTTATGCGTTGATGTCATATGCACGAGTAGAACACAAGTGAGTTGTGGGCGATACAAGTCATACTACCTACCAGCATGTCATACTTTGGTTCAGCGGTATTGTGAGATGAAGCGGCCCGGACCGACATTACGCCAGACGCTTACGCGAGACTGGTTTCACCGCTGTGAGCACTCGTTGCTTAAAGGTGATGGCGGGTGTCTGTCTCTCTCACTTTAGTTGAATCGAGTGTGGCTACGCCCGGTCCTTGAGAAGGTTAAACGGAGTCTATTTGACGAAGTATCGTTGTGTTTTGATGCGAGGTAAGAACGGTTCTTGCTCAGCCCGTAGCAGCCACGTAAAACTTGCAACAACAAAGTAGAGGACGCCTAACTTGTTTTTGCAGGGCATGTTGTGATGTGATATGGTCAAGACGTGATGCTATATTTTATTGTATGAGATGATCATGTTTTGTAACCGAAGTTATCGGCAATGGCGGAGCCATATGGTTGTCGCTTATTGTATGAAATGCAAACGCCATGTAATTGCTTTACTTTATCACTAAGGAGTAGCGATAGTCGTAGAAGCAATAGTTGGCGAGACGACAACGATGCTACGATGGAGATCAAGGTGTCACGCCGGTGACGATGGTGATCATGACGGTGCTTCGGCGATGGAGATCACAAGCACAAGATGATGATGACCATATCATATCACTTATATTGATTGCATGTGATGTTAATCCTTTATGCATCTTATTTTGCTTTGTTTGACGGTAGCATTATAAGATGATCTCTCACTAAAATTATCAAGAAGTGTTCTCCCTGAGTATGCACCGTTGCGAAAGTTCTTCGTCTTTGAGACACCACGTGATGATCGGGTGTGATAGGCTCTACGCTCAAATACAACGGGTGCAAAACAGTTGCACACGCAGAATACTCAGGTTATACTTGACGAGCTATGCATATAAGATATGACCTCGAACACGGAGACCGAAGGTCGAGCGTGAATCATATAGTAGATATGATCAACATATTGATGTTCACCATTGAAACTACTCCATCACACGTGATGATCGGTCATGGTGTAGTTGATATGGATCACGCAATCACTTAGAGAATTGGAGGATATTTTCTAAGTGGGAGTTCTTAAGTAATATGATTAATTGAACTTTAATTTATCATGAACTTAGTCCTGGTAGTATTTTGCAAATTATGTTGTAGATCAATAGCTCGCGTTGTTGCTTCCCTATGTTTTCATATGTGTTCCTAGAGAAAATTGTATTGAAAGATGTTAGTAGCAATGATGCGGATTGGATCCGTGATCTGAGGTTTATCCTCATTGCTGCGCAGAAGAATTATGTCCTTAATGCACCGCTAGGTGACAGACCTATTGCAGGAGGCGGATCTGAGACGTTATGAACGTTTGGCTAGCTCAATATGATGACTACTTGATAGTTTAGTGCACCATGCTTAACGGCTTAGAATCGGGACTTCAAAGACGTTTTGAACGTCATGGACCATATGAGATGTTCCAGGAATTGAAGTTAATATTTCAAGCAAATGCCCGAGTTGAGAGATATGAAGTCTCCAACAAGTTCTATAGCTAAAAGATGGAGGAGAATCGCTCAACTAGTGAGCATGTGCTCAGATTGTCTGAGTACTTCAATCACTTGAATCAAGTGGGAGTCAATCTTCCAGATAAGATAGTGATTGACAGAATTCTCTAGTCACCATCACTAAAGTTAGTAGAACTTCGTGATGAACTATAGTATGCAAGGGATGACGAAAAAGATTCTCGAGCTCTTCACGATGCTAAAATCGCGAAGGTAGAAATCAAGAAAACATCAAGTGTTGATGGATGACAAGACCACTAGTCTCAAGGAAAATGGCAAAGGGAAGAAGGGAACTTCAAAAGGAACGGCAAGCAAGTTGCTGCTCAAGTGAAGAAGCCCAAGTCTAGACCTAAGCCCGAGACTAAGTACTTTTGCTGCAATGGAACTGGTCCTTGGAAGCGAACTACCCTGAATATTTGGTGGATAAGAAGGATGGCAAAGTGAACAAGGTTATATTTGATATACAGGTTATTGATGTGTGCCTTACTAGTGTTTATAGTGGCCCTGAGTATTTGATACTGTTAGGTTGCTAAGATTAGTAACTCAAACAGGAGTTCAGAATAAGCAGAGACTAGTTGAAGGGAAGTGACGATGAGTGTTGGAAGTAGTTCCAAGATTGATATGATCATCATCGCACACTCCCTATACTTTCGGGATTAGTGTGGAACCTAAATAAGTGTTATTTGGTGTTGAGCATAAATATGATTTGATCATGTTTATTGCAATACGGTTATTCATTTAAGTAAGAGAATAAATTGTTGTTCATTTACATGAATAAAACCTTATATGGTTACACACCCAATGAAAATGGTTCATTGGATCTCGATCATAGTGATACACATATTCATAATATTGAAACCAAAAGATGCAAAGTTAATAATGATAGTGCAACTTATTTGTGGCAATTGCCGCTTAGGTCATATTGGTGTAAAGCGCATGAAGAAAACTCCATGCTGATGGACTTTTGGAATCACTTGATTATGAATCATTTGATGCTTGCGAACCGTGCCTTTTGGGCAAGATGACTAAAACACCGTTCTCCGGAACTATGGAGAGAGCAACAGATTTATTGGAAATCATACATACTGATGTATGTGGTCCAATGAATGTTGAGGCTCGTGGCGGATATCGTTATTTTCTCACCTTCACAGATGATTTGAGCAGATATGGGTATATCTACTTAATGAAACACAAGTCTGAAACATTTGAAAAGTTCAAAGAATTTCAGAGTGAAGTGGAAAATCATCGTAACAAGAAAATAAAGTTTCTACGATCTGATCGTGGAGGAGAATATTTGAGTTACGAGTTTGGCCTACATTTGAAACAATGCGGAATAGTTTCGCAACTTCACGCCACCGGAACACCACAACGTAATGGTGTGTCCGAACGTCAGAACCGTACTTTATTATGATATGGTGCGATCTATGATGTATCTTACCGATTTACCACTATCGCTTTGGGGTTATGCATTAGAGACAGCTGCATTCACGTTTAATAGGGCAACCATCTAAATCCGCTGAGATGACACCGTATGAACTATGGTTTAGCAATAAACCTAAGTGTCGTTTCTTAAAGTTTGGAGTTGTGATACTTATGTGAAAAAGTTTTCACCTGATAAGCTCGAACCCAAATCGGAGAAATGCGTCTTCATAGAATACCCAAAGGTAACTATTGGGTACACCTTCTATCACAGATCCGAAAGCAAGATATTTGTTGCTAAGATGGATCCTTTCTAGAGAAGAAGTTTCTCTCGAAAGAAGTGAGTGGGAGGAAAGTAGAACTTGATGAGGTAATTGTACCTTCTCCCTTATTGGAAAGTAGTTCATCACAGAATCAGTTCCAGTGATTCCTACACCAATTAGTGAGGAAGTTAATGATGATGATCATGAAACTTCAGATCAAGTTGCTACCAAACCTCGTAGGTCTTCCAGAGTAAGATCCGCACTGAGTGGTACGGTTATCCTATTCTAGAAGTCATGTTACTAGACCATGATGAACCTACGAACTATGAGGAAGCGATGATGAGCCCAGATTCCGCGAAATGGTTTGAGACCATGAAATCTGAGATGGGATCCATATATGAGAACAAAGTGTGGACTTTGATGGAGTTGCCCGATGATCGGCAAGCCATATTATATAAATGGATCTTCAAGAGGAAGACAGATGCTGATAGTAGTATTACTATGTACAAAGCTCGACTTGTCGCAGAAAGGTTTTCGACAAGTTCAAGGTGTTGACTACAATGAGATTTACTCAACTGTAGCGATGCTTATGTCTGTCCGAATCATGTTAGCAATCGCCACATTTTATGAAATCGGCAAATGGATGTCAAAATACATTCTTTAATGGATTTATTAAAGAAGAGTTGTATATGATGCAACCAGAAGGTTTTGTCAATCCTAAAGGAGCTAACAAAATGTGCAAGCTTCAGCAATCCATCTATGGACTGGTGCAAGCATCTCGAGTTGGAATAAACGCTTTGATAGTGTGATCAAAGCATATAGTTTTATACAGACTTACGGTGAAGCCTGTATTTACAAGAAAGTGAGTGGGAGCACTACAACATTTCTGATAAGTATATGTGATTGACATATTGTTGATCGGAAATGATGTAGAATTATTATGCAAAGCATAAAGGAGTATTTGAAAGGAGTTTTTCAAAGAAAGACCTCGGTGAAGCTGCTTACATATTGAGCATTAAGATCTATAGAGATAGATCAAGACGCTTGATAAGTTTTTTCAATGAGTACATACCTTGACAAGATTTTGAAGTAGTTCAAAATGGAACAGTCAAAGAAAGAGTTCTTGCCTGTGTTACAAAGGTGTGAAATTGAGTAAGACTCAAAACCCGGCCACGGCAGAAGATAGAAAGAGAATGAAAGTCATTTCCTATGCATCAGCCATAGGTTCTATAAAGTATGTCATGTTGTGTACTGATCTATTGCATACCCTACCACTAAGATTGGCAAGGAGTGCAATAGAGATCTAGGAGTAGATCAATGGACAGCGGTCAAAATTATCCTTAGAAGAATAAGGATATATTTCTCGATTATGGAAGTGAAAAAGGTTCACGTAAAAGGTTACGCCGATGCAAGTTTTAACACTAATCTAGATGACTCGAGTCTCAATCTGGATACATATTGAAAGTGGGAGCAATTAGCTAGAGTAGCTCCGTGCGAGCATTGTAGACATAGAAATTTGCAAAATACTTACGGCTCTGAATGTGACAGATCCGTTGACTAAAATTATCTCACAAGCAAAACATGATCACACCTTAGTACTCTTTGGGTGTTAATCACATAGCGATGTGAACTAGATTACTGACTCTAGTAAACCCTTTGGGTGTTGGTCACATGTCGATGTGAACTATGGGTGTTAACCACATATAGATGTGAACTATTGATGTTAAATCACATGGCGATGTGAACTAGATTATTGACTCTAGTGCAAGTGGGAGACTGAAGGAAATATGCCCTAGAGGCAATAATAAAGTTATTATTTATTTCCTTATATCATGATAAATGTTTATTATTCATGCTAGAATTGTATTAACCGGAAACATAATACATGTGTGAATACATAAACCTACAGAGTGTCACTAGTATGCCTCTACTTGACTAGCTCGTTAATCAAAGATGGTTATGTTTCCTAACCATGAACAAGGAGTTGTTATTTGATTAACGGGATCACATCATTGGTTGAATGATCTGATTGACATGACCCATTCCATTAGCATAGCACCTGATCGTATAGTTTGTTGCTAGTGCTTTTCTTCATGACTTATACATGTTCCTATAACTATGAGATTATGCAACTCCGTTGCCCGAGGAACACTTTGGTGCTACCAAACGCCACAACGAATCTGGGTGATTATAAAGGTACATTACAGGTGTCTCCGAAGGTACATGTTGGGTTGGCATATTTCGAGATTAGGATTTGTCACTCCGATTGTCGGAGAGGTATCTCTGGGCCCTCTCGGTAATGCTCATCACCTAAGCCTTGCAAGCATTGTAACTAATGAGTTAGTTATGAGATGATGTATTACGGAACGAGTAAAGAGACTTGCCGGTAACGAGATTGAACTAGGTATTGGATACCGACGATCGAATCTCGGGCAAGTAACATACCGATGACAAAGGGAACAACGATGTTGTTATGCGGTCCGACCGATAAAGATCTTCGTAGAATATGTAGGAACCAATATGGGCATCCAGGTCCCGCTATTGGTTATTGACCGAGAGGTGTCTCGGTCATGTCTACATAGTTCTCGAACCCGTAGGGTCCGCACGCTTAACGCTTCGATGGCGATTCATTGTGAGTTTTATGATGTTAATGTACCAAGGTTGTTCGAGTCCCGGATGAGATCACGGACATGACGAGGAGTCTCAAATGGTCGAGACATAAAGATTGATATATTGGAAGCCTATGTTTGACTCGGAATCACTCCGGGTGAAATTGGGAATTTTTAGAGAGTACCGGGGTTACGGAACCCCGGGGTCAATGGGCCTTGATGGGCCTTAGTGGGAAAGAGAAAGGGGCCATATTGATGGCGCAGCCTTCCCCTTCCCTAGTCCTATTAGGATTAGGAGAGGGGTGGCGCCTCTCTCCCTTTCCCTTGGTCAAACCCTAGTTGGACTAGGATTGGGGGAATCCTACTCCCGGTGGGAGTAGGACTCCCCAGCGCAGCCATAGGTGGCCGCCAGCCCTCCCTTCCCTCCTTTATATACAGGGCAGAGGGCACCCCATGACACACAAGTTGATCATTGAGATCGTTCCTTAGCCGTGTGCGGTGCCCCTTCCACCAAACTACACCTCGAATATACCGTTGCGGAGCTTAGGCGAAGCCCGCGCCGGTGGAACATCATCATCGTCACCACGCCGTCGTCTTGTGAAACTCTCCTCAACACTCGGCTGGATCGGAGTTCGAGGGACGCCATCGAGCTGAACGTGTGCAGAACTCGGAGGTGCCGACGCTCGGTACTTGGATCGGTTGGATCGGGAAGAAGTACGACTACTTCCTCTACGTTGTGTCAACGCTTCCGTTGCTGGTCTACGAGGGTACGTAGACAACACTCTCATCTCGTTGCTATGCATCACCATGGTCTTGCGTGATCGTAGGAAAATTTTGAAATTACTACGTTCCCCTACAGTTCCGAGGCCATATCTACATATGCTAGGCTCATCAAGTTTAACCCGAGTATTCTGCGTGTGCAAAACTGGCTTGCACCCATTGTATGTGAACGTAGAGCTTATCACACCCGATCATCACGTGGTGTCTCAGCACGACGAACTATCGCAATGGTGCATACTCAGGGAGAACACTTGTACCTTGAAATTTAGTGAGAGATCATCTTATAATGCTACCGCCGTACTAAGCAAAACAAGATGCATAAAAGATAAAGATCACATGCAATCAAAATAAGTGATATGATATGGCCATCATCATCTTGTGCCTTTGATCTCCATCTCCAAAGCACCGTCATGATCACCATTGTCACCGGCTTGACACCTTGATCTCCATCGAAGCATCGTTGTCGTCTCGCCAACTATTGCTTCTACGACTATCGCTACCGCTTAGTGATAAAGTAAATCAATTACATGGCGATTGCATTTCATACAATAAAGCGACAACCATATGGCTCCTGCTAGTTGCTGATAACTGTTACAAAACATGATCATCTCATACAAGAATTTATATATCATCACGTCTTGACCATATCACATCACAGCAAGCCCTGCAAAAACAAGTTAGATGTCCTCTACTTTGTTGTTGAAAGTTTTACGTGGCTACTACGGGCTTAGCAAGAACCGTTCTTACCTACGCATCAAACCACAACGATATTTTGTCAAGTGTGATGTTTTAACCTTCAACAAGGACCGGGCGTAGTCACACTCGATTCAACTAAAGTTGGAGAAACTGACACCCACCAACCACCTGTGTGCAAAGCACGTCGGTAGAACCAATCTCGCATAAGCGTATACTCCTACACAATAACTTAATGTATATCCAATATACTTCTATCGACCTTGCCAGCCTTCTCATCTACCAAGTATCTACGGTAATTCTGCTCCAGTGGTTGTTCCCCTTATTACAGAAGCACTTAGTCTCGGGTTTGGGTTCAACCTTGGGTTTCTTCATTAGAGCAGCAGCTGATTTGCTGTTTCATGAAGTATCCCTTCTTGCCCTTGCCCTTCTTGAAACTAGTAGTTTCACCAACCATCAACAATTGATGCTCCTTCTCGATTCCTACTTTCGCGGTGTCAAACATCGCGAATATCTCAATAATCATCATATTTATCCCTGATTTGTTATAGTTCATCACGAAGCTCTAGCAGCTTGGTGGCAATGACTTTGGAGAAACATCACTATCTCCGGAAGATCAACTCCCACTCGATTCAAGTGATTGTTGCACTCAGACAATCTGAGCACAAGCTCAACGATTGAGCTTTTCTCCCTTAGTTTGCAGGCTAAGAAAATCGTCGGAGGTCTTATACCTCTTGACGTGGGCACGATCCTGAAATCCCGATTTCAGCCCTCGAAACATCTCATATGTTCCACGACGTTTCGAAAAAACGTCTTTGGTGCCTCAACTCTAAACCGTTTAACTGAACTATCACGTAGTTATCAAAACGTGTATGTCCGATGTTCGCAACATCCATGCACGACGTTTGGGGTTCAACACACCGAGCGGTGCATTAAGGACATAAGCTTTTTTCTGTCCGCATAATCGCCATCTTGTCAACTTTCAACTATATTTTCTATAGGAACATATCTAAACAGTGGAACTAAAGCGCGAGCTTACGACATAATTTGCAAAGTTCTTTTGACTATGTTCAGGATAATTAAGTTCATCTCATGAACTCCCACTCAGATAGACATCCCTCTAGTCATCGAAGTGATTACATGATCCGAGTCAACTAGGTCGTGTCCGATCATCACGTGAGACAGACTAGTCATCATCGGTGAACATCTTCATGTTGATCGTATCCTCCATATGACTCATGCTCGACCTTTCGGTCTCTTGTGTTCTGAGGCCATGTCTGTACATGCTAGGCCCGTCAAGTTAACCTAAGTGTTTCGCGTGTGTAAATCTGGCTTACACCCGTTGTATGTGGACGTAAGAATCTATCACACCCGATCATCACGTGGTGCTTCGAAACGACGAACTTTCACAACGGTGCACAGTTAGGGGGAACACTTTCTTGAAATTTTAATGAGGGATCATCTTATTTACTACCGTCGTACTAAGCAAATAAGATGTATAAACATGGCAAACATCACATGCAATCAAATAGTGACATGATATGGCCAATATCATATTGCTCCTTTTGATCTCCATCTTCTGGGCTCCACGATCATCATCGTCACCGGCATGACACCATGATCTCCATCATCGTGTCTCCATGAAGTTGTCTCACCAACTTATTACTTCTACTACTATGGCTACCGGTTAGCAATAAAGTAAAGTAATTACATGGCGTTGTTCAATGACACGCAGGTCATACAATAAATAAAGACAACTCCTATGGCTCCTGCAGGTTGTCATACTCATCGACATGCAAGTCGTGATACCTATTACAAGAACATGATCAATCTCATACATCACATATCATTCATCACATTCTTCTTGGCCATATCACATCACATAGCATACCCTGCAAAAACAAGTTAGACGTCCTCTAATTGTTGTTTGCATGTTTTACGTGGCTGCTATGGGTTTCTAGCAAGAACGTTTCTTACCTACGCAAAACCACAATGTGATATGTCAATTGCTATTTACCCTTCATAAGGACCCTTTTCATCGAATCCGATCCGACTAAAGTGGAGAGGCGGCACCGCTAGCCACCTTATGCAACAAGTGCATGTCAGTCGGTGGAACCTGTCTCACGTAAGTGTACGTGTAAGGTCGGTCCGGGCCGCTTCATCCCACAATGCCGCCGAATCAAGATTGGACTAGTAACAGTAAGCATATTGAACAAAATCAACTCCCACAACTACTTTGTGTTCTACTCATGCAAAGAATCTACGCAATAGACCTAGCTCATGATGCCACTGTTGGGGAACGTAGCAGAAATTCAAAATTTTCCTACGCGTCACCAAGATCTATCTATGGAGAAACCAGCAACGAGGGGAAGGAGAGTGCATCTACATACCCTTGTAGATCTCTAAGCGGAAGCGTTCAAGAGAACGGGGTTGAAGGAGTCGTACTCGTCGTGATCCAAATCACCGGAGATCCTAGTGGCGAACGGACGGCACCTCCGCGTTCAACACACGTATAGCCCGGTGACGTCTCCCATGCCTTGATCCAGCAAGGAGAGAGGGAGAGGTTGAGGAAGACTCCATCCAGCAGTAGCACAACGGCGTGGTTGTGATGGAGGAGCGTGGCAATCCTGCAGGGCTTCGCCAAGCACCGCGGGAGAGGAGGAGGACTTGGGAGAGGGGGAGGGCTGCGCCAGGGGCAAGGGTGAAGCTCCCATGCGCCTCCCCACTATATATAGCAGTGGAGGGGGCTGGTTTCTTGCCCTCCTAGTCCATTGGGGCGTTGGCAAAGGTGGGAGGAAAGAAATCACATCATTTCCTTCCCCACCGATTGTTATTCCCCCTTTTTAGGGATCTTGATCTTATCCCTTCGGGATATCATCTTATTCCTTCTAAGGGGGGGTCTTGGTGCGCCTTGACCAGGGGTGTGGGGCCTTAGCCCCCACTACCCACGTTCATGTGGTTCCCCCCATGCAGGTGGGCCCACTCCGGAACCTTCTAGAACCTTCCCGGTACAATACCGAAAAATCCCAAACATTTTCCGGTGGCCAAAATAGGACTTCCCATATATAAATCTTTACCTCCGGACCATTCCGGAACTCCTCGTGACGTCCGGGATCTCATCCGGGACTCCGAACAACATTCGGTAACCACGTATATCTATTCCCTATAACCCTAGCGTCATCGAACCTTAAGTGTGTAGACCCTACGGGTTCGGGAACCATGCAGACATGACCGAGACGTTCTCCGGTCAATAACCAACAACGGGATCTGGATACCCATGTTGGCTCCCACATGTTCCACGATGATCTCATCGGATGAACCACGATGTCAAGGACTCAATCGATCCCGTATACAATTCCCTTTGTCTAACGGTATTGTACTTGCCCGAGATTCGATCGTCGGTATACCGATACCTTGTTCAATCTCGTTACCGGCAAGTCTGTTTACTCGTTCCGTAACACATCATCCCGTGATCAACCCCTTGGTCACATTGTGCACATTATGATGATGTCCTACCGAGTGGGCCCAGAGATACCTCTCTGTTTACATAGAGTGACAAATCCTAGTCTCGATTCGTGCCAACCGAACAGACACTTTCGGAGATACCTGTAGTGCACCTTTATAGCCACCCAGTTACGTTGTGAAGTTTGGTACACCCAAAGCATTCCTACGGTATCCGGAGTTGCACAATCTCATTGTTTAAGGAAAAGATACTTGACAATAGAAAAGCTTTAGCATACCGAACTACACGATCTTTGTGCTAGGCTTAGGATTGGGTCTTGTCCATCACATCATTCTCCAAATGATGTGATCCCGTTATCAACGACATCCAATGTCCATGGTCAGGAAACCGTAACCATCTGTTGATCAACGAGCTAGTTAACTAGAGGCTTACTAGGGACATGGTGTTGTCTATGTATCCACACATGTATCTGAGTTTCCTATCAATACAATTATAGCATGGATAATAAACGATTATCATGAACAAGGAAATATAATAATAACCAATTTATTATTGCCTCTAGGGCATATTTCCAACATTAATCTCTCTCTCTCTCTCTCTCTCTCGTGTTCTTCAGATGTCACGATCTTGACGTATCGCGGGCTTTGTTAATATAGTTGGATTATATGGTGTTTTCCCCTCTCTATCTTATTGTGAATTGAGTTTTCCCTTTGAGATTTTGTTTTATCGGATTGAATACTTTTATGGATTTGAGAGCAATTGATGTATGTCTTTTATGAATACCCATGATGACAATGGGGTATCATATTGATTCACTTGATATGATTTTTGGCACTCAACTTGCAGATTCCCTAGGTGACATTGGGGTAATCTATGCATAAGGGGTGACGCACATTCTCGTCTTTGTTTCTTCGGTAGAAATCCCAGGGCACACTTTGAGGTTCTTTGTGTTGGGTTGAGTATTATGAATCTAAAATTGTTCGATGCATATCGTATAATCAACTCATGGATCCTCGCGGTGACATTGGAGTATCTAGGTGACATTAGAGTTGGTTGATGTGTATCATATGGTGTTATTTTAGTATGAACTCTTGGTTAGATTAATCGTAAAGAATAGCTTGGTGTTATTTTAGTACAAACTCTAGGATAGATTGATAGGAAAGAATAGCTTTGAGGTGGTTTCGTACCCTACAAACAATTTCTTCTTATGATCTCTGCTAGATAAGAACATTGGAGTGATTCTTCATCGCACGTTGAGGGATGGTTACATGAGCCAATTATATTAGCATTGTTGAGAGATTGCACTAGCGAAATTTCGGACCCTAGGCCTCATTTTCAAGCATTGCAATACTGTTTGTGCTCCATTTATCAATTGCTACCTTGCTGTTTTTTTCTTGTTCCTATTAAAAAATCAATATCTACTATCATTACTACACTTTTATCACCATCTCTTCGCCGAACTAGTGCACCTATACAATTTACCATTGTATTTGGTGTGTTGGAGACACAAGAGACTCTTTGCTATTTGGTTGCATGGTTGTTTGAGAGAGACAATCTTCATCCTACGCCTCCCATGGATTGATAAACCTTAGGTCATCCACTTGAGGGAAAATTGCTACTGTCCTACAAAACTCTGTGCTTGGAGGCCCAACACGAGTGTACAAGAATAAAGTTGCGTAGTAGACATCAAGCTCTTTTATGGTGCCGTTGCCAGGGAGGCGAGTGCTTGAAGGTATATCTCTATATCTTTCAATTGAATCTTTTTAGTTTCTTGTTTATCACTAGTTTGGTTTGCAAAATAAAACAACAACAAAATGGAATTGAGTTTGCATCATATTGTTCATCTTTATAATGTCTTTCGTGAAAATGATGGAAAGGAAAATTGTGCTCAATTGATAGAAGAATATTTCTATAAAATGTTTCGCATAAATGATGAGCATGATTGCAATGTTATTAGTGTGAACTCTTTGAATATCCGTTTTGCTAGTGATATGCAAAGCCATAAGCTTGGGGATGCTATGTTTGATGAAGATGATATTTTTAGTCCCCCATGTTTTGATGAGAATATTTACTATGATGAAAGCATGCCTCCTATTTATGATGATTATATTGAAGAAAGTGGATTTGGAGAGGTCATGAATTTATCTAGTGATGAATCCACTATTTTGGAAGAGGTTTCAATTGACTATGAAAACAAAGTTCCTACCTATGATGATTAAGGTGATGACATGTCTGCTATGAAGAATAATGATAACCATAAAACTTGTCATCATAGTTTTAATGTTCAATTTGATTTTGTCAATCAAGTAGCACATGGTAGTTATTTTGTTGAATTTGATCCCACTACTATTGATGAGAATAAATTTGCTTATGTGGAGAGTAATACAATTTCTATGCTTATGGATCATGAAAAGAATGCTTTATGTGATAGTTATATTGTTGAATTCATTCATGATGCTACTGAAAATTATTATAAGAGAGGAACATATGCTTTTACATATTGCAATAATATCAAGTTTCCTCTCTATGTGTTGAATATCTTGAAGTTTTGCTTGTTTTGCCTTCCTATGCTAGTTGATTCTTGTTCCCATAAGTTGTTCGCTCACAAAATCGCTATGCATAGGAAGTGGGTTAGACTTAAATGTGCTAGTCATATGATTCATGATGCTCTTGTTATGTTTCAATTCTTATCTTTTATGCGAGCATCATTGAAATCATCATGCCTAGCTAAAAGGCATTAACGAAAAGCGCTTGTTGGGAGACAACCCAACACTTTTACCTACTTATTTTGTGTGTTCACATGATTAAGCTACTGTATTAATCATGTTTTATAGATTTTTTCAATAAAGTACCAAGTGAAGCCTTTGGGATAGTGTGGATGATAGTTGACTTGATTCTGTGCAAAAACAGAAACTTTTATGCCCAATAACATAATTGATCTGCTCTGCTGGAACATGATAAATTCTTGAATTTTTTGTAGATGATTTATATATAAATTACATATGTTGTCCTAATTTCTTAGAATTTTTGGAATAAAAGAAGTATGGTCGTTGTCCAGATCATTATAAACAGTTCTGTTTTTGACAGATTCTGTTTTCAATACATAGTTTGCTTGTTTCCTAGTTTCTATGGCTTATATTTCTCAATATAAATTGTGGAAATGATAAGATACAGTTATAATTGTGTGAGAACAATTATGAATCTTGTCTTTGACAGTACCAAAGTGAATGATTTGTCTTTTACCATACTAACCTATCTCACGAAGTGTCGTTAAGTTTTGTGTGATTGAAGTTTTCAAGTTTTCGGTGAGATGTCGATATGAGGAGAATAAGGAGTGACAAGACCCTAAGCTTGGGGATTCCCAAGGCACCCCAAGGTAATATTCAAGGAATATCCAAGCAACTAAGCTTGGGGATGCCCCAGAAGGCATCCCCTCTTCCGTCTTCAACATTATCGGTAACCTCACTTGGAGCTATATTTTTATTCGTCACATGGTATGAGTTTTGCTTCGAGCGTCACTTTATTTTATTTTTATTTTCTAGCTGCTATTTATAATAATGTTTTGCATCTTCCATTTCAATAAAAATGTCAAGTATAGCCTTTACCATGCTTATTTTGCAAGTCTACATGTTGCTGTTTGAAAACAGAAAGTTTTCTTTCATTGGCTGAATTGTTCTAAAGAGTCAGAAAGTGATGAAATCTTGCAATTTTTACACAATAAGCTAAAAAAAATTTCTAAAGTGTGGTAATTTTTTATAATTTTTGGAGTTAGATAAGTATGAATCTTCTTGCATTATTTATAGATTGTCTTGTTTTGGCAGATTGTTGTTATGTTTGCATTGTTTGCATATGTTTGTTTGTTTAATGATTGTATTTGAGGATAGAAGTGTTAAATATGCAGAGGCATTTAGTAAGCAATGTTAAATAATAATTTTAGTGATTTGCTACAGTAGAGAATGATAAGATTATTGCATTGATTTATACTAACTTATCTCACGAGTTCTTGTTGAGTTCTGTGTGGATGAAGTTTTTAAGATTTAGGGAAACCGTGATATAAAAAGAATTAAGGAGACACAAAAGTTCAATCTTGGGGATACCCAAGGCATCCCAAGGTAATAGTCCAAGAAGTCTCAAGCCTCTAGGCTTGGGATGCCTCGGTAGGCATCCCACCTTTCTTCGTCAACAATTATCGGTTAGACTCGGTTGAGCCTAAGTTCTGCTTCTTCACATGATGTGTGCTATCCTTGGAATGTCATTTTGTTTTCATTTTGCTTGTTGTTTTAATAAAATACTTAGATTTGAAAGTTTTTAAATAAGAGAGAGTCATCAATTATCTACCCCTTTACTTAACTACTCGCTTGATCTTCACTTATATCTTTTTGGAGTAGTTTGTCATTTACTCTTGTGATTCACTTATATCCTATGAGAAAATTGTTGAATGAATTGAATATCATGAATTTGAAATTATATGTTCATATCATGCCTAGTAATGGCTTCACATTGGGTTTAGAAAGTGAAATCTTTTGAAGCTTTACAATGACAGTATTGGTCATACAAGAAATTCATGAATGATTAGTATAAGGAAGAGAACTTTCACATACAAATATATTATCTTGGACATCTTCTATGATTGTGAATACCCATTAATTATTTTCAAACTTGAGAAAATTAGTTGAATTTGGACAAGGAAGACAAAGTAATGAGTTATGTTAGGGTATATTTGCACAGAAGTTATATTGTTATAGATCCTCCAACATATGGCGTTTGCCTAGGATCTTTTGCTAGCCAAAAATTCATACTAAGTAGAGATACTACTTGTGCATCCAAAACCCCTTAAACTATGTTTCTTGCCACGAGTGTCCACCATACCTACCTATGGATTGAATAAGATCCTTCAAGTAAATTGTCATCGGTGCAAAAAGGCAATTAAAATTGCTCCTAAATATGTTTGATCTTTTATTGTAAGGGAAAATTGAGAGTTGTACGAACTTCTGATGGCAACATAATAAAAGCGACGGACTGCATAATAAAGGTTCCTATCATAAAGGGCAATATAACGTGACATTCCTTTGCATTAAGAGTTTGGGCATCCAAAAGTAAAAAGCACATGGCAACCTCTGCTTCCCTCTGCAAAGGGCCTATCTTTTACTTTTCAGTATTTACTTTTATGCAAGAGTCAATAGAATGCATTCTCATTTCAACCTCAATTATCCTCTAGTTGGCAAGCATCATGTGGTCGGGAAATATCTAGGCACATATGGCTAGTCAAATATATTTGATCATGATTTATTATTGTTGACAATTATCTCTATGATAAATGAGTTGGGAGGCGAAACATTAAGCCCTATCTTTCTCTGTGTTCGATGGATGCCATTTTGTTCCAAAAATATGCTTTGAGTACTAGCAATCATAGAAGACTATATGATGATTGAGTATGTGGAGTGATACGTCTCCAGCGTATCTATAATTTTTTATTGTTCCATGCTATTATATTATCTGTTTTGGATGTTTAATGGGCTTTATTATACCTTTTTATATTATTTTTGGGACTAACCTACTAACCGGAGGCCCAGTGCAAATTGTTGTTTTTTTTGCCTATTTCAGTGTTTCGCAGAAAAGGAATATCAAACGGAGTCCAAACAGAATGAAACCTTCGCGAGGATCGTTTTTGGAACAAACGCAATCCAGGAGACTTGGAGTGGACGTCAAGGAAGCAACGAGGCGGCCACGAGGTAGGAGGGCGCGCCCCCCACCCTTGTGGGCCCCTCATGGCTCCACCAACCTACTTCCTTCGCCTATATATACTCTTATACCCTGAAAACATCCAAGAGCACCACCAAACCCTATTTCCACCGCCGCAACCTTCTGTACCCGTGAGATCCCATCTTGGGGCCTTTTCCGGCGCTCCGCCGGAGGGGGAATCGATCACGGAGGGCTTCTACATCAACACCATGGCCTCTCCAATGATGTGTGAGTAGTTTACCACAGACCTTCGGGTCCATAGTTATTAGCTAGATGGCTTCTTCTCTCTCTTTGGATCTCAATACAAAGTTCTCCTCAATTCTCTTGGAGATCTATTCGATATAATTCTTTTTGCAGTGTGTTTGTCGAGATCCGATGAATTGTGGGTTTATGATCAAGATTATCTATGAACAATATTTGATTCTTCTCTGAATTCTTTTATGCATGATTTAATACCTTTGCAAGTCTCTTTGAATTATCAGTTTGGTTTGGCCTACTAGATTGATCTTTCTTGCAATGGGAGAAGTGCTTAGCTTTGGGTTCAATCTTGCGGCGTCCTTTCCCAAAGGATGAGGGGCAGCAAGGCACGTATTGTATTGTTGCCATCGAGGATAAAAAGATGGGGTTTATATCATATTACTTGAGTTTATCCCTCTACAAAGATGTCATCTTGCTTAATGCATTACTCGTTCTTATGAACTTAATACTGGATGCATTTGGATAGCGGTCGATGTGTGGAGTAATAGTAGTAGATGCAGAATCATTTCGGTCTACTTGACACGGACGTGATGCCTATATAAATGATCATGCCTAGATATTCTCATAACTATGCACTTTTCTATCAATTGCTCGACAGTAATTTGTTCACCCACCGTAGAATTTGCTATCTTGAGAGAAGCCACTAGTGAAACATATGGCCCCCGGGTCTATTTTCCATCATATTAATCTCCCGTCAACTAGCTATTTATGTCGCCGTTTATTTTGAAATCTTTACTTTTCCAATCTATACAACAAAAATACCAAAAATATTTATCTTATTATCTTTATCAGATCTCACTTTTGCAAGTGGCCGTGAAGGGATTGACAACCCCTTTATCACGTTGGTTGCAAGGTTCTTATTTGTTTGTGCAGGTACTAGGGATTTGCGTGTAGTCTCCTACCGGATTGATACCTTGGTTCTCAAAAACTGAGGGAAATACTTACGCTACTTTCTTGCATCACCCTTTCCTCTTCAAGGGAAAATCAACGCATGCTCAAGAGGTAGCATGGAGCTCTTACTTAGACTTTGTTGAATAAGTTGAATTCCAATTGCTTGGTGACTGAGAATATAGGTTATTGAGTTTGAAGAGAATTCATTGTCTGAACCTCAACATGTGAACTGGTTGCTACTTTAACATGAGAAGTTTTTATGATGCTAGTAAAAGTGACTGAAATTAACATTGATCAAACTTACGCACTTTGCTAGCATTCACACTACATAAATTATTTCTTTTATCATTTACCTACTCAAGGACGAGTAGGAATTAAGCTTGGGGATGCTGATACGTCTCCAACGTATCTATAATTTATGAAGTATTCATGCCATGTTTACAACAATTTTATATGGTTTTGGTTTGATTTGGATGGAACTAACCCGGACTAACGCTGTTTTCAGCAGAACTACCGTGGTGTTGTTTTTTGTGCACAAATAAAAGTTCTCCAAATGCAACGAAACTTTTTGACGATTTTTTTGGAACAAAAGAGGACTAAAAGCTTCGTGGGAGGGCCAGAGGAGCCACGAGGAGGGCACAAGACACCTGGGCGCGCCAGGAGGCCCAGGTGCGCCAAGGTGGGTTGCGCTCACCTCGAGGCCCATCAGAAATAACCCAAGATCAGAAGTTCAGCTGTCGCAAGCCTTTGTAGCCATGAAAAACCAATCTTGACCCTGTTCTGGCACCCTGCCGGAGGGGGAAATCATCACCGGTGGCCACCATGATGAGGAGGGAGTAGTCCAACCTCGAGGCTGAGGGTTTGTACCAGTAGCTGTGTGTTTAATCTCTCTCTCTCTCTCTCTCTCTCATGTTCTTGAGATGTCACGGTCTTGATGTATCGCAGGCTTTGTTAATATAGTTGGATCATACGGTGTTTTCCCCTCTCTGTCTTGTGTGAATTGAGTTTTCCCTTTGAGATTTCGTTTTATCGGATTGAATACTTTTATGTATTTGAGAGCACTTGATGTATGTCTTGCTATGAATACCCGTGGTGACAATGGGGTATCATATTGATTCACTTGATATGTGTTTTGGCACTCAACTTGCGGATTTCTGAGGTGACATTGGGGTAACCTATGCATAGGGGTTGATGCATGTTCTCATCTTTGTTTCTCTGGTAGATATCTTGGTGCACTCTTTGAGGTTCTTTGTGTTGGATTCAGTATGACGAATCTGAAATTGTTTGATGCATATCGTATAATCAACACATGCATACTCGCAGTGACATTGGAGTATCTAGGTGACATTAGAGTTGGTTGATGTGTATCATATGGTGTTATTTTAGTACCAAATCTTGGTTAGGTCGATCAAAAAAATAGTTTGGTGTTATTTTAGTACGAACTCTAGGATAGATTGATCGGAAAGAATAGCTTTGAAGTGGTTTCGTACCCTACAAACAATTTCTTCTTATGTTCTCCGCTAGATAAGAACTTTGGACTGATTCTTGATCGCACATTGAGGGATGGTTATATGATCCAATTATATTAACATTGTTGAGAGATTGCACTAGCGAAAGTACGGACCCTAGGCCTCATTTTCAAGCATTGCAATACCGTTTGTGCTCCATTTTATCAATTGCTACCTTGCTATTTTTTGTTGTTCCTATTACAAATATCAATGTCTACTATCATTACTACACTTTTATCACCATCTCTTCGCCAAACTAGTGCATCTATACAATTTACCATTGTATTTGGTGTGTTGGCGACACAAGAGACGCTTTGTTATTTGGTTGCAGGGTTGTTTGAGAGAGACCATCTTCATCCTACGCCTCCCACGGATTGATAAACCTTAGGTCATCCACTTGAGGGAAAATTGCTACTATCCTACAAAACTCTGCGCTTGGAGGCCCAACACGAGTCTACAAGAATAAAGTTGTGTCGTAGACATCAAAACATAAAAGTAAAGAAGCAAAAACGCAAACTAATCTTTATTATATAACTCTCACTCGATTACATAGATAGATAGCTCATGAAACTAGCACTCGAAAATAGATCATACTAAACTTATATTTAACTAGATCACGAAATAACTAAGGATCAAACTAAGATAGGTAAATATAATAAAAGAGATGGTGATACGATACTGGGGCACCTCCCCCAAGCTTGGCACAAGCCAAGGGGAGTTCCCATACCCGTGTGCTTAAGTCTCCTTTTTTGGTGATGGTGGTGCTGGTGAAGAAGTAGCATTCTTGTTCTCCAGCTTACGCTTGAGGATAAAAGTTTCCTCCCTCAAATCATCGTTTTCTTGCTCAAACTTCAATATATTTTTACATAATGCCTCCTTGCTTTCTTGTAGAAAATGGGATGGGATAAATTGGATCTTAGATTTGTTTACTCCATTTTGACTTCTTGAATTCTGCGTGCATATCTCCAGGTTGGGGTAGTGGAACTTCATCTTCATCTAAGCTGGCATCCCTCGTTTCGTCCAAGTCGGTATCTTCCTCCTCCTCAGTGGACCATAGGTAGGGATAAATATCCCCAAAGATCTTAGGATCTGTAACTTAGTGGGAGACATAGCTCTCTCCATCTGAATCTTGAGATGAGATACTTTCAGATCTGCAAGAAAAATAGCACGAAACAAGAACAGAGGATATTTCTGCGATGTGGTGGTCAAATCGTCTGGGGGTATATATAAAGAACTTTTATCTTAGGAAACAAGTATACCATAGGAAAACAGAGTCAGGAAGGTTCCTGAGAGGCCCACTATCCACCAGGGCGCGCTTGGAGGGGCAGGCGCGCCCTGGTGCCTAGAGGGCACCTCGGTTGCCTTCTTGGGTGTTTCTTATTTTTTTTCTAATAACCAACAAAAAATATTTTTGCGGAATTTTTGGAGTCTGTTTACTTACCGTATCACGTACCTCTTCCTTTTTAGGGTTCTGGAGTGTTCTGGAAGGTCTCTTTTATGTATTCCTCCAGTGTCATGGTTTGAATAATGTTAGTTTCAACATTAATAGGTGTACCTGAAATATAATGCTTAATTCTTTGTCCATTGTCCACCTTCGGCATTTCTAATCTTAATAGCTCTAGAGCGATAAACTCCTTCAATGATATATGGTCCTTCCCACTTGGAGAGGAGTTTTCCTGCAAAAAATCTAAAACGAGAGTTGTACAATAGAACACACTCACCCACTTTGAATTCTCGTCTTTGGATTCTTTTATCATGTTATCTTTTAACTTTTCCTTTGTACAATTTGGCCTTTTCATAGGCTTGGGTTCTCCATTCATCTAGTGAGCTAATATCAAATAACCTTTTTTCACCCGCAAGTTTGAAGTCGTAATTGAGTTCTTTAATTGCCTAATATGCTTTATGTTATAACTCAAGAGGCAAATGACAAACTTTTCTGTATACCATTTTATATGGAGACATACCCGTAGGATTTTTATAAGCAGTTCTATAAGCCCATAGTGCATCATCAAGTTTCTTAGACCAATTTTTCCTAGAACTGTTGATGGTCTTTTGCAATATTAATTTTATTTCTCTATTGCTAGGTTCAACTTGTCCACTAGATTGAGGGTGATAAGGGGATCCAATTCTATGGTTGACATCATATTTAGCAAGCAATTTACGGAAAGCACCATGAATAAAGTGTGAACCACCATCAGTCATTAAATATCTAGGGACTCCAAACCTCGGGAAAATAAATTCTTTAAGCATTTTAATGGGGGTGTTATGACCGGCATTGCTAGTTGGGGTAGCTTCTACCCACTTAGGGTAATCAACAGCAACCAAAATATGTGTATACCCGTTAGAGGAAGGAAAAGCTCCCACATAATCAAAGCCCCAAACATCAAATGGTTCAATAACAAGTGAATAATTCATAGGCATTTCCTGACGTCTACCAATATTACCTATTCTTTGACATTCATCACAAGAGAAAACAAACTTACGAGCATCCTTGATAAGACTAGGCCAACAAAAACCAGACTACAGTACCTTATGTGCAGTTCTATCTCCCGCATGATGTCCTACATAGGCTTTGGAGTGACATTTCCATAGGATTTGTTCCTGTTCATTGATACGTCTCCAACTTATCTATTTTTGATTGTTCCATGCTATTATATTATCCACCTTAGATGTTTTATATGCACTAGTATGCTATTTTATATCATTTTTTGGGGACTAACCTATTAACCTAGTGCCCAGTGCCAGTTGCTGTTTTTCCTTGTTTTTGTCTTCTACAGAAAATCAATACCAAACGGAGTCCAAACGGAATAAAACTTTTTGACGATTTTTCTTGGACCAGAAGACACCTAGGAAGCTTTGGGAGGAGGCCAGAGAAATGAGATGAATTGACAGCGTTGATGCTTATACGTGCAAAACATGTTATCTACCTACTTGTTTCTCTTTCAGGGTGACATCACTGATGCTAGGAAGAACTACCATAATGATAGTGAGACGAACCCATTGTTTGTCCCTCTAACATATATTCCAGAGAAGAAGGCAACACATCTTGAGGGTAGCGATACAACGCCAAAGTCATGTCTTGATGTAGTGTCAAACTTAGTCGGTGACACAAGCTCGATGAAGTCGCCGCATGAATCTGTTCGACTTCTTCGGTCTAAAATTCAAGCAGAAAGACATGATTCCACTCAAATCCTACTGGAACTCCAATATCTATGCAAGATTGACCATAAGTACATGACGTCTATTGATGCTATGCAGCTTGAGTTGGTGGATATAAGTGTCAAACAAGCGCAGTCTCATCAGGTTGCTAAGCTACAGCTCCTGGGTCGGGCTAACCTTTCTTGAACTATGTTGAAGTGCTATCGGTTCTGTCTATTATTTTGTCGGCCTGTTTACTTCCACTGGTGGGGACCTGACCAATTTATGGAATCTGCTGTCTGGTTGCCGTTTATTATCACTGGCGGTGAACTTTGATGCCCAGGGGATGTAATATGCCTTAATTTCTTTGTTGTATAGTCTAGGTTTATTCTTCGTCACGATGTTGTAAATTATTTGCTTTTTATGTTGTTGTCGCTCTGAGAAAACATTGTAATCTTCGATCGGAGCGTAATGAGCCAATAGGTTAGGTTTATATAAAAGTAATTTCGGTACTAAAACTGGTCGGTCGCCAATCGCTAGTACAGGCCGAACTGTGGGCCTACAATCATCTTGGGCCATTAGTTAGGTCTAGACTTAATCTGGTCCACTATTAGTTTTGGGCCTTTAAAAGGCCGAGTAAACCGCTTGCCTTAATTGGGCAAGAAAAGTAAATAGGCTTTAAACAGGCTAAGATCTAGATTGAGCCTTAAATGTGGCGAACAAATCATGGGCCGACAGCAGGCTGTAATATACATGGCCCATTATTGTCCCATTTGTATGACGGGCCATTAACAGGCTGAAATGTTTTTGGGCCTTGGCTGACCCAATTACATGACGGGCTGGAAGCAGGCCGGATGTATAACGGGCCAAAATTATCCCCAACACTATCAAGGGCGTTCAATAGGCCGATAGGCAGTTTGGGCTATCCACAAATATTACGGGCCGTTAAGAGGCCAAAAGTAACTACGGACCAGAATTAGGCCCATGTGCAACTCGGGCCTTTAAATGGCCGAAAGTGAAACTGGGCCGAATGAGGCCCATATATACAGGGCCGCTGACAGGCCGGAACTAATATCGGGCGAACTGTTAAACGGGCCACTAAGAGGTCGAAGAGCAAATCAAGCCCCCAATGGGCCTGATGGCACAGTAGCTGTTAAAAGGCTGTATCTGTTATGGGTCGTAATTTGGCCCAAGATATGAAAGTCAGTTAACGGGCTGGATCAGATATGGACCATAATTTGGCCCAAACTATTGCAGGCTGTTAACGGGACGGATCTGATATGGGCCGTAAACTGGCCCAGAATATTGCAGTCCTTTAACAGGCCATATCTGGTGTGGGCCATAATTTGGTCCAAAAAATGTTAGGTTGTTAATGGGCCGGCCCATTAGATCTGACAAATTCTTGTGGGCTTGTTCCTGGGCCGGCTTTTAAACCTATATGGGCCTCTATTGGGCTGTCCCACATGTCAACGTTTCATTGGCGACTCCTGTCTAATGGACGGTTGACATTTGTCCCAACGCTAAGCTGACACGTGGATCGTCGACGAATGAGAATTTTACACGTGGAAAATCGCCATTGGCTGTTTACGGGTTATCGGATCCAAACTAGAACCCGATAGGTTAACGGCGACCCATTACGGTGGATGCCACGTGTCGGTTACCCTTGACGAAAGCACTTCTATGACGCGTGATTTATCATCATGGAAGTGGACACTTCTGTGATCATAATTTTGGTAATGTCATGGATCACTTCTACAACAGCACAGGTATGACTATCTTGATTCTGTCATAAAATCGTCATGGATGTACATGCATGATAGAAAATGTGACCTACTGTGACAAAGGTGTATCATCACGGAAGTGGGTTTTTTTGTAGTGGGCGAGCTCAAGGAGTATTGGCAAAAGGTAGCCATCCTCAAGAGCGCGCTGGCCAGCAAAGACGCGGAGCTGTTGAAGCAAGCAACTGCCCTGAAGGAGAAGGAGGCCGCCGCCCAGCAAGCCTGTGAGGCCCGGGCTGGTGCAGACGACCAGGTGAAGCAGTTGATGAAGAGGCTACAGGACCTAAAGGCCGCCGTGATGCGTAAGCTTAGTTTGCCTTTGTTCCCTTGTGGGTTTCCATTGCTTGAATTGTGGTCTGACAGGGTCTCCTCTTTGTAGTGCCGCTTCTGGACGTCGTCCATGTGGACGTGGTGAAGCGGCTCCAGCATGTCGCCGACCTCGCACAGCGGATGCATACTACACTAGGTATAGCGTGTGAGACATTGTACCATGGCGAAGAGGACCTTGACGACGATGATGTCGTCAAGCTGCTGGAACGGGCTTTGACCCATCAGGCATCCAACCCAGTAAAACAATGTTTAAGGGATATTGGGAAACATAGTAGAAAACAAAACAAAATCATCCTACGACCAATATCTTGAATCACTAGGAAGATGCAGACAAGGGTAAATCAGATTGTTACCAACTCTGAGTTGTAGCTGAAGGAGAGTTGGCGTAGATTGTTCTTGAAGTCCCACGAACCGTCCAAGATCCCGCGACCCGAAGACTGATAACCCACAAGTATAGGGGATCGCAGCAGTTTTCGAGGGTGGGGTATTCAACCCAAATTTATTAATTCAACACAAGGGGAGCCAAAGAATATTCTCAAGTATTAGCAGTTGAGTTGTCAATTCAACCACGCCTGGATAACTTAGTATCTGCAGCAAAGTATTTGGTAGCAAAGTAGTATGATAATAATGGTAACGATAGAAAAAGTAATATTTTTGGGTTTTGTAGTGATTGTAACAGTAGCAACGGTAAAATAATAAGCAAAGAGCAATATATGAAAAGCTCGTAGGCATTGGATCGGTGATGGAGAATTATGCCGAATGCGGTTCATCATGTAACAGTCATAACATAGGGTGACATAGAACTAGCTCCAATTCATCAATGTAATGTAGGCATGTATTCCGAATATAGTCATACGTGCTTATGGAAAAGAACTTGCATGACATCTTTTGTCCTACCCTCCCATGGCAGCGGGGTCCTAACGGAAAGTAAGGGATATTAAGGCCTCCTTTTAATAGAGTACCAGACCAAAGCATTATCACATAGTGAATACATGAACTCCTCAAACTATGGTCATCGCCGGGAGTGGTCCCGATTATTGTCACTTCGGGGTTGTCGGATCATAACACATAGTAGGTGACTATAGACATGCAAGATAGGATCAAGAACTCACATATATTCATGAAAACATAATAGGTTCAGATCTGAAATCATGGCACTCGGGCCCTAGTGACAAGCATTAAGCATAGAAAAGTCATAGCAACATCAATCTCAGAACATAGTGGATACTAGGGATCAAACCCTAACATCGATTACATAATAAATCTCATCCAACCCATCACCGTCCAGCAAGCCTGCGATGGAATTACTCATGCACGGCGGTGAGCATCATGAAATTGGTGATGGAGGATGGTTGATGATGACGATGGCGACAGATTCCCCTCTCCGGAGCCCCGAACGGACTCCAGATCAGCCCTCCTGAGAGAGTTTAGGGCTTGGCGGCGGCTCCGTATCATAAAACGTGATGAATCTTTCTCTCTGATTTTTTTTCTCCCCAAACACGAATATATAGAGTTGGAGTTGAGGTCGGTGGAGCTCCAGGGGGCCCACGAGGCAGGGGGCGCGCCCTTGGGGGGCAGGCGCGCCTCCCACCCTCGTGGACAGGGTGTGGGCCCCCTGGCCTTGATTTTCTCGCCAGTATTTTTAGTTATTTCCAAAAATAATCTCCATGAAGTTTCAGGTCATTCCGAGAACTTTTGTTTCTGCACAAAGATAACACCATGGCAATTCTGCTGAAAACAACGTCAGTCTGGGTTAGTTCCATTCAAATCATGCAAGTTAGAGTCCAAAACAAGGGCAAAAGTGTTTGGAAAAGTAGATACGTCGGAGACGTATCAACTCCCCCAAGCTTAAACCTTTGCTTGTCCTCAAGCAATTCAGTTGATAAACTGAAAGTGATAAAGAAAAACTTTTACAAACTCTATTTGCTATTTTTGTTGTAAATATGTAAAGCCAGCATTCAAGTTTTCAGTAAAGATTATGAACTAACCATATTCACAATAACACATAGGTCTCATGTTTACTCATGTAAATGGCATAATCAACTAGCGAGCAATAATAATAAATCTCGGATGACAACACTTTCTCAAAACAATCATGATATGATACAACAAGATGGTATCTCGCTAGCCCTTTCTGAGACTGCAAAACATAAATGCAGAGCACCTTTAAAGATCAAGGACTGACTAGACATTGTAATTCATGGTAAAAGATATCCAATCATAGTCATACCCAATATAAATTAACAGTAATGAATGAAAATGACAACGGTGCTCTCCAGATGGTGCTTTTTAATAAGAGGGTGATGACTCAACATAAAAATAAATAGATAGGCCCTTCGTAGAGGGAAGCAGGGATTTGTAGAGGTGCCAGAGGTCGGTTTTGAAATAGAGATAAATAATATTTTGAGCGGTATATTTTCATTGTCAACATAACAACCAAGAGATGGCGATATCTTCCATGCTACACATATTATAGGCGGTTCCCAAACAGAATTGTAAAGTTTATACTCCCCCTCCACCAACACGCATCAATCCATGGCTTGCTCGAAACAACGAGTGCCTCCAACTAACAACAGTGCCGGGGGAGTTTTGTTTGCAATTATTTTGATTTGATTTGCATAAAGCATGGGACTGGGCATCTCGGTGACCAGCCATTTTCTCGTGAGTGAGGAGCGGAGTCCACTCCTCTTGAGAATAACCTGCCTAACATGGAAGATACGGACAGCACTAGTTGATACATGAGCTATTTGAGCATACAAAACAGAAATTCATTTGAAGGTTTAGAGTTTGGCACATTCAAATTTACTTCGAATGGCAGGTAGATACCGCATATAGGAAGGTATGGTGGACTCATATGGAATAACTTTGGGGTTTAAGGGATTGGATGCACAAGCAATATTCCCGCTTAGTACAAGTGAAGGCTAGCAAAAGACTGGGAAGCGACCAACTAGAGAGCGACAACAGTCATGAACATGCATTAAAATTAATAAACATTGAGTGCAAGCATGAGTAGGATATAATCCACCATGAACATATCGTGGAGGCTATGTTGATTTGTTTCAACTACATGTGTGAACATGTGCCAGGTCAAGTCACTTGAATCGTCCAAAGGAGGATACCACCCTATTATACCACATCACAACCATTTTAATAGCATGTTGGCACGCAAGGTAAACCATTATAAACTCCTAGCAAATTAAGCATGGCATAAGCAACTACAATCTCTAATTGTCATTGCAAACATGTTTATTCATAATAGGCTGAATCAGGAACGATGAACTAATCATATTTACAAAAACAAGAGAGGTCGAGTTCATACCAGCTTCTCTCATCTCAATCAGTCCATCATATATCGTCATAATTGCCTTTCACTTGCACGACCGTACAATATGGATAATAATAATAGTGCACGTGCATTGGACTAAGCTGGAATCTGCGAGCACTCAATAAACAGGAGAAGACAAGGCAATATGGGCTCTTGGTTAAATCAACAACAATGCATATAAGGGCCACTTCAACAATTTTATCATGGTCTTCTCCTATCGACCCCCAAGGAAAGAAAAGAAATAAAAACTATTTACACGGGAAATCTCCCACAAGCAAAAGAAGAACAGGAAATATTTTTGGGTTTTCTTTTTAATTACTACTACTACAAGCAAGAAAGTAAACTAGCTAAACGCTACAACTAATTTTTTGGTTTTCTTAAGGTTTTTCAAACACACAAGAAGAAAGCAAGAAAAAGGAAATAAACTAGCATGGATAGTACAATGAAAGAGTATGAGCACCGACAACTAGCAATGAGTGTGTGAACATGAATGTAATGTCGGTGAGAAATACGTACTCCCCCAAGCTTAGGCTTTTGGCCTAAGTTGGTCTATTGCCACGGCTGGCCTGGCGGATATCCAAAGTTGTAACTGGGGTCGTACTAAGATGCAGCTTGGAGGCGAGTTGCCCTCGTCCTCCTTTCGTACGCATTTGCCTCCTCCCTGGTTATAACATGTCTCCCTTTTGCCTGAAAGTCAAAGAGAGTAGGAGCAGGGAGGACAATATTGACGGCGTGACTCCTGTCAAAGATTAGTCGATACTGGAGAGGTGGTTCGTTCCTCTCAACAAACCGATGGTGAACCATGGCATTCAAATCTAGATAAGCAGGAGGCAATTCCATATCATAATCATGAATAGGTATATTAAGAAAATTAGCTAAACGGGTTGCATAAATTCCACCAAAGAAATCTCCATTAAATCTATTATTATGCAACCTACGTGCAACAATGGCTCCCAAATTATAATGTTTATCTCCTAATACAGCACTCCTGAGAACACTGAGATCAGGAACACACATGTGGCATGCTTCATCCTTACCATTTATGCACCTACCTACGAAGAGAGCAAAATAATGTATAGAAGGAAAATGAATGCTCCCTATGGTTGCTTGTGTTATATCTCTAGACTACCCCACAGTTATACTAGCAAGAAAAACTCTAAATTCAGATTTGCGAGGTTCACTAGGACTACCCCATTGTGGAAGTTTGCAAGCAGTATTAAAATCCTCTAAATCCATAGTATAAGAATTTTCATAAAGATCAAACAGGACAGTTTGAGAATTGCGTGATGATGAAAATTCAAACCTCCTCACAAAGGAATCAGTGAGATAGTGGTACTGACGGCACTTATCTGCCTTGAAGCTCACAAGATCAACGTTACGCACATATGCGTTAAATTCTTCCTTGATTCCTGCTCGATCCATGAAGTCCTCTGAAGGCCATTCACAAGCCCGCACTTGAGCTTCCCTTGGTGGTTCATCGTCGGCATTGCGCATTGCGAGCCAGGGTCCTTGCTTACTTGAAGGGCCACCTTGGTACATTTTCCTAAACATATTTCTTCCTCTGAAAAAATTCTACAAAATTTAGTAACTTTAAATAAAAGTGAACCAAACTCAACAAAATTGATAGCAACTACTCCCACAAGTGCCTAGAGACTATAGAACTACTTGGAACAATATAAATTTGACATGCAAGCTCAAGAACATGGTCACCTAGGCAGCAAAAATTTGCAACGAATAAGACACTAGAAAAAAACTAATTGGACCATTGGAGGAGTCACATACCAAGGAACAATCCCCCAAAGCAGTTTTATGAGAGGTGCTTTGAGCAAGGAGATCGAAAATCGCAGCAAAATGAGCTAGAACCCGTGCTTGAGCTGGTTGGTGATTTTTTTGGGAGGAAGAAGAAGTGTGTGGGTGCAGGAATAAGTGGAGGGGAGCCACCATGGGCCCACGAGGCAGGCGCGCCAGCAGGTGGGCGCGCCTGGACCTCGTGGCAGTGCTTGCTCCCCCAGCTGTGTTTTCAGTGCGAGATATTCACAAATATTCCAGAAAAAAATCATATTTTAATTTCGGGGCATTTGGAGAACTTTTATTTTCGGGGTATTTTTTTATTGCACGGATAAATCAGAAAACAGTCAGAAAATATTTTTTACTTTATTTCAACTAAACAACAGAAAGTAAAAGGAGGGTACAGAAGATTGTGCTTTCTAACTTCATCCGTCTCATGCTCATCAAAAGGAATCCACTAACAAGGTTGATCAAGTCTTTTTTAACAAACTCATTCCGAATAACAAGGAACCGGAGAAATTTCGAACAACACTATGTTACCTCAACGGGGATATGCACGTCCCCAATAATAAGAATATCATATCTCTTTGTGACAGTAGGAAGAGGAAATTCAAAACCTCCAAAAATAATCGATGGAATTTTTCCAATAAAATTTATACTATGAACTTGAGGTTGTTTCCTCGGAAAGTGTATCGTATGTTCATTGCCATTAACATGAAAAGTGACATTGCCTTTGTTGCAATCAATAACAGCCCCTGCAATATTCAAAAAGGGTCTTTCAAGAATAATAGACATACTATCGTCCTCGGGAATATCAAGAATAACAAAGTCCGTTAAAATAGTAACGTTTGCAACCACAACAGGCACTTCCTCACAAATACCGACAGGTATAGCAGTTGATTTATCAGCCATTTGCAAAGATATTTCAGTAGGTGTCAACTTATTCAAATCAAGTCTACGATATAAAGAGAGAGGCATAACACTAACACCGGCTCCAAGATCACATAAGGCAGTTCTAACATAATTTCTTTTAATGGAGCATGTTATAGTGGGTACTCCTGGATCTCCTAACTTATTTGGTATTCCACCCTTAAAAGTATAATTAGCAAGCATGGTGGAAATTTCATCTTCCGGTATCTTTCTTTTATTAGTAACAATTTCTTTCATATACTTAGCATAAGGATTCATTTTAAGCATATCAGTCAAACGCATACGCAAAAAGATAGGTCTAATCATTTTAGCAAAGCGCTCAAAATCCTCATCATCCTTTTTCTTGGATGGTTTGGGAGGAAAAGGCATGGGTTGCTGAACCCATAGCTCTCTTTCCTTACCGTGCTTCCTAGCAACAAAATCTCTGTTATCATAATGTGACCAAGCGAGTTGGCCCGCAGTATGAAGCCGCCGAATACAAAAATATGTCCAGGGAGGAAGGTTTCTCCTTGGACAGCGTCACTATAGACGATCGAAGGGGCCATCGATCCTTTTTGTCGACGGCACAGTGGAACTCTCAATGGAAGCACCAATGTCGGTGTCAAAACCGGCGGATCTCGGGTAGGGTGTCCTGAACTGTGCGTCTAGGATCGATGGTTACAGGAGACAGGGGACACGATGTTTACCCAGGTTCGGGCCCTCTCTATGGAGGTAATACCCTACTTCCTGCTTGATTGATCTTGATGAATATGAGTGTTACAAGAGTTGATCTACCACGAGATCGCAATGGCTAAACCCTAGAAGTCTAGCCTGTATGGCTATGGTAATGAATATATCCTTTCCGGACTACACCCTTTGGTTTATATAGACACCGGGGGGATCTAGGATTACATAGAGTCGGTTACATAGGAAGGAATATTCATAGTTAATCGCCAAGCTTGCCTTCCACGCCAACACTACTAGGGAAAACCCTAGTAGTAGCGCGGGTTTTGAGGCTATCGGCAGCGGGCACCCGCGCTTCTGAATAAGGCTTCTGACTAATCGTTAGTAGTAGCGCTATGCGTACCAGCGCTACTACTATTGACTATATCAGCAGCGCATTTCGAGCAACGCTACTATTAGTTAGCTGTAGCGATTTCTGCTCCCGCCATCTGTTATATCTTCCACCATTTCCCCATTCCGACGAAGAACTGCAATTTTCAGATACTAGTTCTACTAGATATCAATTTCATAAAGCATTATAGGTACTAGGTAGTACTCCCTCGGTTCCAAATTACCCGTCGTGGTTTTAGTTCAAATTTGGAACCGAGGAAGTACTAGATTACAATTTCATATATACTCAACATGCATCCTCAAGCAGTACAAGGTGACATCGACTATGATCATCATATTTAGTTCTAGATGATATCGATGACGATCATCATATGTAGTTCTACATGACATCCATGACGATCATCATATGTAGTTCTAGATGATATAGCCACACATATGTAGTTCTAGATGATATCGACGACGATCATCATCCTCAAGCCTGGGCGGTGGGTGTTCCTGATAGTAATTAGGATGGCCTGTCCAACACGAAGATTCTTGCCAACGAGGAATCTCTTCCACCCAACCGAGTTTAAGTGTGTGCGACAAATGCTGTGTCCATGCGGTAAGTACAAGTGGTGACGGAGCCCCTTGCGGTAAGGCGTGAGTCCAGCTGAGCCTTCTTCATCGTGCTCGATACCACAACTCATAGATAGGTTCTTTGGCAATTTCTGAATAAGAAAAACATATCAATTAATAAATAGCCTCACACATACTCTTGCAAATATATTTCTATTAAGTCTAGATTTCTATACTATCAAAAGACACAAGACTACGCATTTGTACTAATTAATCATGAATTCTACTAAGCATATCATTGGACTCTACACTAAGCATTTCATCGATTCACAAAGCATATCATCGGATAATTTGCATTTGTAAGTATAACAATAAAGCATATATATATATCATCAAATTACTACAGTCGATCATTATAACATACCATTTCATGCCGATCGACCATGGTACTTGTCGCGGGTCACGAATAGCACCCGACAAAGTCATCACGTGGCGGAATTATGTCCCATAGGTTGCACACCTCGTCCTCGCTCAGCCTCATTCTTTGAGCTACGATGGCTTCATGAAGTGGGTCCTCATTATCTTCATCATCTTCGTCATCTGCATCATCTTCGTCATCTTCATCATCTTCCACCAGGTTGAGATAAATGACAGCCAGCTTGGGTCTTTCTGCTCTGAAGGAGAAGCTGATCAACTCACCACCAGTAAGACGCATGCGGGCGAGGAAACGGGCCCATCTATCTCCTCCAATCTGTGACATATTGCGTCCTTTCTCGACCTCCATAGTGTACGGCCCCCCAGGAGCCTCAAATGTCACAGTGTCTCCTGTTAGCTTGTTGAATTTCAACCTCACATTGCATGGCACGATCTGTGTAAGAAAAGCAAAATGACACAATGCAGTAATGCCAACACTAAAAATAAAATAGTTGTTACATTTCATCTAATTTCTTACCGCCGCATGACAAAAACTCGGCTGGAAGTAGATGTCGAACAGCTTGCCAGTTGCAAGGCTGCTGGCGCACCTTGACTTGCACAGTCGACATAGTGGTGGTGGTGGTGGCGCCATTTTCCTAAAGCAACATGAGCAAAGGATTAACGATTAGATGACAAGGTACCACCTACCAAAGCATTTCGATGGCACCTATTGCCTAAGATAATTGATTAAAAAAACAAGTGGCAAATTTATCTAAATTGGCACCTACATTTTGCCAAAAATAACTTATTACAAAAAAACAAAAGCATCTACCTATCCATGTACAGAAAAAACAACAATAAAATGGTGCATACTAAATCAACTAGCATACTAAATCCACTAGCATACTAAATCAACTAAATGACACAATGTTCTAAATCAACTAAATCAACTAGCCTACTAAATCAACTAAATCAACTAGCCTACTAAATCAACTAAATGAAAATATTCTAAATCAACTAGCCTACTAAATCAACTGAATCATATCAACTAAATCAAAATGTTGCATATAAACTAGCCTACTAAATCAAAATGTAGCAGGGAGGAGGGAGAAGGAGGGGCGACTCGAGGAGGGAGTAGAGAGTATGACGGAGGAGGAAGGCGGAACGAGGAGGGGCCGGCTGGCGGCGAGTGGAGGGAGGAAGGAGGAGGAAGGCGGAGCGAGGAGGGGTCGGCCAGCGGTGAGTGGAGGGAGGACGGAGGAGGAGGCCGGTACCGAGTCCAGCGAGGAGGATGAGGTGACGGCGGCGCAGATCGAAGGAGGGGCGACGGGGGAGGACCGGTGACGCGGGGGGTTGAGGGGGAGATCGAGTGAGTGTGTGGATCTGTGGATCTGGATTGCGACTAGTTAACTTAGCAGCAGCGGTTATTGCGTAAATGCGCTACTGCTACAACCCGTGCAGATGGCGCTCTTCAGACATAACGCGCTGCCGCTATAACCGGCCTCGCGGGCGTCGTGGGAATTTTAGCGATAGCGCGTCTTTGAGTGTCGCGCATCTTGATAAACTTGTTTCAAGAGCGAGTTTTGTCCGCTGCATCATCTTGTTACTTAGCAGCAGCGCCTGATTTTAAAGCGCGCTGCTGGTAAGATTCTGTGTATAGGCTTTTCACTAGTAGTGCAAGGAGTGTCCAATCCGGACATGGGTGTAGTCTTCGGCCTTCATGTCTTCACAGCCCATCAGCCCGGCCCATGGATAACAGGCCGAACGCCCGAGGACCCCTTAGTCCAGGACTTCCTCAAAGGGTGCCCGAACAACGGAACTTGTATGTTCTCTAGGGGGTGCCCCCTCTCTCGTATATAGGTGTGGGAGGGGGCTCACCTCCCTTGGCGCACCGGCTTGGGAGGACGAGTCCTCCTATGACTCGGCCTATCCACCTCCAGTCGTGGACGTGTACAGCTGCATCGGTGATCGAAAAGGCAAAGAGTCGGTGCAGAAGTGGTGAAGACGCTCCTCCTTTGTTTTACTATTATCATTTTTTAGTTGTTTAAGTTTATAACCTGTCCGGCGATGAAATTTGGTGATCTTTTGAATGATGTAAAGTGGGTTATGCGTATTTCGTTGTCCGTTTGATGTCGATTTCTTTGTCCTTTGATTGATCTATGTAGAGTAGTTCATCACATTCCATGTGTAGTAGGAATATAGGGTGCCGGATATGAGGTACGCGGCCGTGAGGACGAGAATTTGAGAACTGAGTGGTCATTGTCCGCGGACGCGCCCGAGTTCGCGGACGTATAGGAATCGTGGTTGTAGGTAGACTAACCAACAGAAAATTGGTCGAGCCTAAGAGCAACTCCAACGCGCCGACCCGAACGGACGACGATTTTGTCCGCTTTTCGTCTGTTTGTGTCGGCCGTCCACTTGGCGTCCGCCCTGTTTTTCTTTTGAGTCGTCTGTGCGCCCAACGACTGCGAACCATTTCATGTCCGCGCACAAATTTGAAAGGCCCGCAGCCATAGATCATGCCAGCAGCCATGTCGTCGCCCAAAGTTCATGCCGGCACCATATGCCAGCGGCCGGCATGCAATGCCAGCTTCCAGAAAAACAGCCACACAGTTCATGTTGGCGCACTTGCTAGCGGCCGGCACACATGCCAGCACACAAAAAGGGGCGGGAGCTCGACCACGCCATCTTGGTCGTGGTGATATGCCAACACACTTGTCGGCATACCAAAAAGGGATGGCGCTCGCTGCCATAGATCACTCATTGTCGAACTTGATCATGTCAGTCTGCTGTTGGAAATATGCCCTAGAGGCAATAATAAAATGGTTATTATTATATTTCCTTGTTCATGATAATTGTCTATTGGTTCATGCTATAATTGTATTAACCGGAAAACGTAATACATGTGTGAATACAAAGATCACAACATGTCCCTAGTGAGCCTCTAGTTGACTAGCTCATTGATCAATAGATGGTTGTGGTTTCCTAACCATGGACATTGGATGTCGTTGATAATGGGATCACATCATTAGGAGAATGATGTGATGGACAAGACCCAATCCTAATCATAGCACAAGATTGTGTAGTTCGTTTGCTAGAGCTTTTCTAATGTCAAGTATCATTTCCATAGACCATGAGATTGTACAACTCCCGGATACTGTAGGAATGCTTTGGGTGTATCAAACACCACAACATAACTGGGTGACTATAAAGGTGCACTACAGGTATCTTCGAAAGTGGTTGTTGGGTTGGCACGAATCGAGACTGGGATTTGTCACTCCGTATGACAGAGAGGTATCTCTGGGCCCACTCGGTAATGCATCATCCTAATGAGCTCAATGTGACTAAGGAGTTATTCTTGGGATCATGTGTTACGGAACGAGTAAAGAAACTTGTCGGTAACGAGATTGAACAAGGTATAGGGATATCGACGATCGAATCTCAGGCAAGTAACATACCGATCGACAAAGGGAATTGTATACGGGATTGATTGAATCCCCGACATCGTGGTTCATCTGATGAGATCATCGTGGAACATGTGGGAGCCAATGTGGGTATCCATATCCCTCTATTGGTTATTGGTCGGAGAGGTGTCTCGGTCATGTCTGCATGGTTCCCGAACCCGTAGGGTTTACACACTTAAGGTTTGGTGACGCTAGAGTTGTAATGGGAATTGTATGTGGTTACCGAAGGTTGTTCAGAGTCCCGGATGAGATCGCGGACGTGACGAGGAACTCCGGAATGGTCCGGAGGTGAAGATCGATATATTGGACGAAGGGTATTGGAGTCCGGAATTGTTCCGGGGGTACCGGTTGACGACTAGTGAGACTGAAAGGGGTTTCGGAGGCCTCGACAAGCATTGAGGGGCCTTATGGGCCAAGGGGAGGGGGAACACCAGCCCACTAAGGGGTTGTGCGCCCCTCGCCCCCTCCCACCCCATCTCACGTAACTTGGAGAGGTAGGGCGCCTCTCCTAGGGCAGCCACCCCCTCCCGGCTTGGGGGTCAAGTCTCCAAGGGATGGGGGCGCCCAAACCCATCTAGGGTTTCCCCTGTGGCCGCCGCCCCTCCACTAGGGAAACCCTAGGGCGCCTCCTCCTCCTCCCCTTCCCCCTATATATAGTGAGGGGTTGGGAGGGCAGCCGCACCCTTCCCCTGGTGCGGCCCTTCCCCCCTCCAACTCCTCCTCCTCCTCCGTAGTGCTTGGCGAAGCCCTGCCGGAGAACCGCAAGCTCCACCAGCATGTCGTCGTGCTGCCGGAGCTCTCCCTCAACTTCTCCTCCCACCTTGCTGGATCAATAGGGATGAGACGTCCCTGGGTTGTACGTGTGTTGAACGTGGAGGTGCCGTCCGTTCGGCGCTTGGATCGGATCTTCCACGACTGAATCGCTGCGAGTACGACTCCGTCAACCGCGTTCTTGTAACGCTTCCGCTTAGCGATCTTCAAGGGTATGAAGATGCACTCCCTCTCTCTCGTTGCTAGCATCTCCTAGATTGATCTTGGTGACACGTAGAATTTTTTTTGAATTATTACTACGTTCCCCAATAGTGGCATCATGAGCTAGGTCTATGCGTAGATTCTATGCACGAGTAGAACACAAGTAGTTGTGGGCAATGATTTGTTCAATTTGCTTACCGTTACTAGTCCTATCTTGATTCGGCGGCATTGTGGGATGAAGCGGCTCGGACCGACCTTACACGTACGCTTACGTGAGACAGGTTCCACTGACTGACATGCACTTGTTGCATAAGGTGGCTATCGGGTGTCTGTCTCTCCCACTTTAGTCGGATCGGATTCGATGAAGAGGGTCCCACTACTAGGGAAAACCATATACACAGAATCTTACCAGCAGCGCGGCATAAAAACAGACGCTACTGCTACTTAGCAGTAGCGCGCTTCGAAAGAGCACGCTACTAATACACAATTAGCATTAGCGTGTTATAGGAAAAGAGCGCTACTGCTACAATTGCCTGGGCGTCGCCCCCAAACCATGTGTTGTAGTAGTGTGTTTCCAGAAGAAGCGCTACTGCTAAAGTTCTTAGCAGTAGCGCTTTCCCCGACAATCGCTACTGCTAAAGTTCCCACGCCTAAGTTTAGTCCCATACTACTAAGCGAATAGGGTGTTTACCACCTTAAAAACGTTATTTCTCAAACCAACACAAGCACTTGGTCTTCAGTGAACTCTATGTGTAGGATCTGTGGCCGCAATAGGAATCTTCCCCGGTTCTTAAGAATCGGTGAAGATTCCTATTGACAATTTAGATTCTACACAAAAAGATCATTAATGACTAATGTATTTTTGATTTTCTTACATGCTTAGCCTTAGCAGTAGTGCGTTTTCAAAACACGCTACTGCTATGGATTTAGCAGTAGCGCGTTTTACTATCCCACGCTACTGCTAAGTTCAATGTATATCTGTGCCCCATCCGCCGCCCCACTCTCCTCTCCACTCACTCCCCTTTTACCCGTCCCGTCCCGCCGCCATTCCCCGACAAGCTCTCGTCGCCCGCCGCCGCCGTCACTCCTGCTCCTCCTCTACAGAGGTAGTTCCTCCTCCCTCCTCCTCCCTCCTCCTCCTCCTCCCCTCTTCCTCCTCTTCCCTCCTCCCTCCATCTCTCTATTTTTAGTACCCTAGTTCTACTCTGTTTTTAGTAAGAAAATTAATTATTTTTATTTATAGTAAGTGCTTAGTTGAACTAGTTGAATTAATAAAACTATTTTATTTTTAGTAAGAAAATTTAGGTATATGAGATTTGATGATCTAATTAAAATATTACTATAGAACTAGTTTATTTTTAGTAAGTGCTTAGTTGAACTAGTTCAATTAATAGAACTAGTTGAATCTATGTCATTATCACTTTGTCATCAAAGAATGCTATATGAGATTTGATAATCTAATTAAAATTTTACTCGGTGGAATATGCAGGTGTCGGATGTGGGGTTCCTGCAAACCCTTAAGGTTCGAACACTCGGGGTACGCGCGAAGTCTTTCCCTCCTACCGATCTACGCCCTAGCTCGCTAAGATCTCGCGGACGAACTCGACGAACTCGCAACACAGAAAGACACGAGGTTTGCACTGGTTTGGGCCACCGTTGTGGTGTAATACCCTACTCCAGTGCGGTGGTGGTGGTGGATTGCCTCTAGGGCTGATGATGAACAGTACAAGGGAAGAACATCCTCCTGAGGTTGAGGTGTTCTTGCGGCTAGGGTAGGCTCTCGACCGGGTTGGATCAAGCTAAGATGAGATGCCCCTACTATGGTGGCTAGCTCTACTTATATAGGCCCTGGTCCTCTTCCCAAATATCGAGCGGGAAGGGAGCCAACAACGGCGGGCAAATTTGAAGGGGGACAGCTAGTACAAGCTATCCTGACAAAAGCGGTCATCGCCCGCGAAAAGCTCAGGTGGTGACGCCGCCTTGGGCTCCATGATGACCTCCGCCTTGATGCCCTCCTGGTCTTGCTCTCGTTGCACCAATATAGCAACCTTTGCCTTATACCTCGGTACTCTTCGCCTGCGCTGGCCTCCTTAGCACCAAAGAGGAAATAAGGATGCTGCGTGCGCTGATGCCCGCCTAGTGTCATTCGTCATGGCTCACGTCACGAGAGCCTCGTGAGGTTTGCCCCGCCTTGATATCTCCACTCCTCGTGAGCCTGCCTGGCTAGGCCACTCCAGAGGAGGTCTTGCGTCATCCGCCTCGCGAGGCTTGGACCCTCCTGAGGGTCTTGGATGCCTTGTTGATGAAGATGGGTCGTACAGCCTGCTGGCTTAGCCACGCCGTAGGCCGCAGGCAGGCAAGTCTGGGGACCCCCGTTCCCAGAACGCCGACAGCAGGCTTTGTAGAGTCGTGTCTTCTTGGAGTGATCGTCATCCAAGCTACCTCTACTTCCTCTACACTCGACGTCGGTCGCAGAGGTGGATGGTGTGGCATCCGCCATGGGAGCGAAGTGCGGCGGCGTGGAGCGCCGGTTGGTGGAGAGGAGCTCCGGCGCAGCCCTACTTGGCGCGCCAAATGTCGGATGTGGGGTTCCGGCAAACCCTTAAGGTTCGAACACTGGGGTGCGCGCGAAGTCTTTCCCTCCTACCGATCTACGCCCTAGCTCGCTAAGATCTCGCGGACGAACTCGACGAACTCGCAACACAGAAATACACGAGGTTTATACTGGTTTGAGCCACCGTTGTGGTTTAATACCCTACTGTAGTGTGGTGGTGGTGGATTGCCTCTAGGGTTGATGATGAACAGTACAAGGGAAGAACAGCCTCCTGAGGTTGAGGTGTTCTTGCGGCTAGGGTAGGCTCTCGACCGGGTTGAATCAAGCTAAGATGAGATGCCCCTACTATGGTGGCTAGCTCTACTTATATAGGCCCTGGTCCTCTTCCCAAATATCGAGCGGGAAGGGAGCCAACAACGACGGGCAAATTTGAAGGGGACAGCTAGTACAAGCTATCCTGACAAAAGCGGTCTTCGCCTGCGAAAAGCTCTAGTGGTGATGCCGCCTTGGACTTCACGTGACCTCCGTCTTGCCGCCCTTCTGGTCTTGGTCTTGTTGCACCAATATAGCAACCTTTGCCTGATGCCTCGGTACTCTTCGCCTGCGCTGGCCTCCTTAGCACCAAAGAGGAAATAAGGATGTTGAGTGCGTTGGCGCCCGCCTGGCGCCCCCCTGGTGTCGTTCGTCATGGTTCATGTCACGAGAGCCTCGTGAGGTTTGCCCCGCCTTAATATCTCCGCTCCTCATGAGCCTGCCTGGCTAGGCCACTCTAGAGGAGGTCTTGCGTCGTCCGCCTCACGAGGCTTGTACCCTCCCGAGGGTCTTGGATGCCTTGTTGATGAAGATGGGTCGTACGGCCTGCTGGCCTAGCCACGCCGTGGGCCGCAGGCAGGCAAGTCTGGGGACCCCCATTCCCACAACACCGACAGTAGCCCCCGGGCCCAAGGTACGCTCGGGCTTGGCTTCGCGGCGAAGCCAAGGGTCAAGTTCGGAGCACCGCGGGCCCCAAAAGCATGCATCCTCAGTTGACACGTGGCGGTTGATTGCACGTGGGCGTCTCCACTTCCCCACGCTGCATCGGCAACGGCACGACTTGACAAGTCCCTGCGACATGCGAGGAAAACCATCATTACCTGCGATCATAGGAGAGGTCGCTTGTCCTTCTTCCGCTATAAATGGGGAGGGGCGGAGCCCACGTCGCCCATCTCTTTCTTGCTTGCTTGCTTCTTCCTCCTTGCTCCATTGCTTGCGGTGCCACCGATGGCGCCGCGAAGGAAGTTCTCTGCCGTCGAGAAGGGAAAGGCTCCTCGCGAGGACCGGCTCCCGCGCGCAGCAAGCTGATCGCGACCGCCCGCGCAAGCACGCCGTGACCCCCGCCATGGCCCACCGTTGAGGCGGCGCCGCGGCACGCGGAGGGGGTCGTCCTAACCATGGCGGTCCCGCTGACGAGGGGAGGCGTGCAATGGTGGCGTGGCCTCCCCGTCCATGCTTCCATTCAGCGGAAGTGTCGCCGGAGTTCGTCGTCTGGTCGGAGAACCCGGTCGGCAACTGGCTCTAGCTTCTGTGCTTCTTCGTCGACAAACTGTCAGCCCCTGGTCCAGGCGGGCTCTGGTTGCAGGTGGATGGTTGCTGCAGCAAGGCCTCTTGGGTCGCGGTCAAGACTTCCGTCGCGGGCAACATAGCCCTGGCCCGCGGCTGGCAGACGTTCGCCCACGCGCTCGGTCTGGGCAGGCGGTGCACGCTCCACTTCAGGTATGACGGTGGATCGACCCTCTATGTGAGGGTGTTTGGGGAAGATGGTCACCGCGCCGGGTGCTGCCCCGACACGAACGAAGGTGAGGAGGAGCTCGGCCTTGGTGACGGTCGCGACGAGGATGAAGGCAAGCCTGCCCTCAGCGACGACCGTGTCTCTTCCAGCTTCGGCAGCTCTTCCTCCGGCGACAGCTCCAGCAGCGGTGGCTATGACCAACCGCCGCGCCACCGTGCCTGCTTCGAAGGAGGCAGCGGGTCATCTCGTTGCCGTGCCTCCGTGAAGCGCGAAGAAGGGTCTGGCTAGGCTTGGGGCGTCGCTGAGGGCCTGCTTCCGTGAACTGCTGCAACACCGCTTCGTTTTAGTTCTTTTTTCCTACATCAAAGATGAAACCAGCATGGGCCCAGAGGGGCGTGTATCGAACTGTGGTTCTTTGGTTATTGTGCGTTATTCCCATGCCGTGTGGTTATTTTGCGCAAAGAGAACTTGACCTGGTGCGTCCAGGACGTCCTCTTCCTCACGAGGCGTTTGTTTCTTCGCGTCCGTCTTAACCTGGTGGTCTGTGCTTGCTCGGAAACTGCAAAAATTCGTTAGGGGGTGCGCTAGAGGATTTGTCGTCCACCCAAGCCTCGAATTGGCGCTTTGAATCGCGGTACCCGACGGGCACGGATTAGGAGAGATGCGCCAGCTTTCAGGCTCGAACGAGGGTGGCTCGCGAGAAGGCAGAGAGAAGAAAAAATGCTCACGAGGGCACCTGCCAAGCCCCCTCACGAGGTATGTGCGAGAGAGAACATGAGCAAACCAGAGCCAAAAAATGCGGTAAGAGGCTAGAGAGTCAAATCAGGAATGAACACCAAGAGCAACTTCGATTAAGGAAAAACAAGCCAACTACGGAAAGCAAATGAAAAGCCGCATCCAACACCTAATCTAGTCTTCAAGTCTTCTCACCAGCGGAACTAAGTGCTGCCACTAGGCGTGGGCGGGAGCCCCAGGGCCTGAGGCCGGCACTCCTGAGACTCCGGGGCGTGTACAGCCCCAACTCGTTATTACGTGAGAGTGTCACGGGCGGCGATTCTTCACAGGCACTGGGCCTTCTTCACAGGCTCTGGGCCTTTCTTCACAGGCTCTAGGCATTGCTTCATAGGATCTGGGCCTTGCTTCATTGTAGAACTTCCGGAGGTGCTGGATGTTCCAGGCGTTTTGGATAGGTGTACCTTCTTGCGTCTCGAGGCGCACGGCGCCAGGCCTGGAGATGTGGACGACCCTGAACGGGCCCTCCCACATGGGTGAAAGCTTATGCAACCCTTCCCTGGAGAGGACCCGCATCAGGACCAAGTCACCCATCTCGAGCGTCCTGGAGCGAACGTTGCGGCAGTGGTATCGCCGCAGCGCTTGCTAGTACCTTGCCGCCCTTAATGCAGCTTCGCGACGACGTTCCTCCACCAGCACGAGATCCATCCTCCGTGTCGGGGATATACCCCGCGGTGTAAACCGGCCGGAAGTTAACCCGGCCGGACTTGGCGGTTTATTTGAGGTCCCGCTGGCACTTGGCGATATTCATCGGTGACCCGCCCAGACACGGCAATTTACAAAGCAACCCGCCAGACGTTGTAACTCACTGGTGACCCGGCGGACGGGTCAGAGGAGCGACAAGACCCGGTGGCCCGTCTGGCGGTTCATGAAGGCCGGTTCAACTATTGTGGGCCGGTTTAAGAAGAAAGGCATGAGGAATATTTACCTTACAAGGAGTTAAGACCAGGACTTGTATCCGGTTTGTATTAGAAGGTAGACTAGTCCTAATCCTAATAGGACTCCACATGTAAACCGCCCCTTCAACATATATAAGGAGGGGCAGGGCTCCCCAAAGAGGGGGAAGCTACAAGCAAGAAGAAACAATCTTAGGGCTAGACACAAAGAGGAGAGCCGGTTTACGGCGACTCCCTCGTGATGATAATGAGACCTAGCCTCAAACAGCATGTAGGGTTGTTACCGAATGATGTTTCCCAGGGCCCGAAGCTGTCTAAATCTGTGTCTTGTCTTGCGTCTCTCGATTCCGCTCAACCCCTCTCAAGCTACCACATAGATGTGTTGGCCTCACGACTAAGTCCTCACCCTAGGACATCTGCCGTGACAAATCCACGACAGTTGGCGCCCACCGTGGGGCCTGCGCACGGTGGTGTTGAGTTCTTGAAGGGATCTCTTTCTGGGATAGAGAAGCTGCGACCCGCCGGATCAGTAAGAGCTGGTCAGGAAGAATTAATGTAAAGTACAAAGATCATCAGTCAAGATCGAAGAAGTTTTCAGCGGCGGTGTATAGAAGATTGAGCAGAACCAGCAAAATTCATTGTTTTGCGGTCAGGATCATAGTTAACTTTGGAATTGGCAGTACAAAGTTTCACGGAAAAATAGGTTTGCGTTCTGTGCGGCGGACATGACCTAATGATCAGTCGAATCTGAAGACAGATCGACACCTATTGCAGCGGTTGTCGTACAAACTGAGATGATATCTGATTTAGCAAGTTAGCCGTGTCCTGGCCGGACTCGTTGATACTCGCCGGATAAACAAAGGCAACAAGCAGCGATAGGAGCAGCTCCCAAGAAGATTGGATTGATCATTGATGTTGCTGCGCTCACATAAAAGTCATGGCCAAGTATTAGGACTAATGGTTGCATGGTTTACGAGATCTGTTTTGGTTAATAGTGCTGTTGTTACTACTAACACATGAGCTCTAATCAGAACAAGATCAGCTCCTGTTTGTCATGAGAAGACGTCTGAAGCATTAAGCGAAGATTCCAGCGCGTTAAGCCACCTCCGAGTCAACCTGCCTCGTCGCTGTTGAAAAAAAAATTATTATGGCGGCAGACGCCCAAAGGCCCCGGACAAAGACGTGTTCAAGGCATATGCCAACTAGCCATGTTTGATGATGCACACACATGCAGCGGCACTCTACGGAAGTCAAAGGCTAAAGTAATACTAGTATACATCTCACGGAAGGTCTAGTACAGATAAATATCAGACCGGATGAGGACAGGCGTCGACATCACAGTCCCAAAGTCAACATGACCCGTGACCGGGGCTCTGTTCTAAACCGCCTGCTCGAGGGCCCGTGGGCCACAGTTGCGCAACATGTTCCAGCGTCCGTATTCATCGGATAAAATATACCAGGTGCTATCTTTTTATATACCTCATCAGCACATATTAAATTACTTGAGAACAATTACTCTGCCTATATCTTTTTATACAGGACAAGTGCTCACTATAAAAGTGATGCCCTACTGCGGACGGCACGCTAGCTGTTCTACACCAGCATCTGTGTATATCACACTGATAAATCGGAACACAAACCGCCGCCCCGTAGTCCGGTTTACATCAACGCGCTGGCCAACTCGCCCGTCCGTACCACCTTACAACACCACGGACGACTCGCCCGTCTGCCCTGGCCACAGGTTCATGCATCCGCGCCGGTTTACAACACGGAGGACAACTTGCTCGTCCACACCGGTTTACAAACACCGCGGCCGGATCATCCGCCTGCTCGTCTGGCCGACGCGGCCGTGATTAATTTTAGCATCACTGTGGTGATCATCAACTCCACGGCGGATAATTTCTGGCCTAACACATCAGGTGATATCCATCTAAAATATATTTTATTAGTACATATTATTTTTGTTAAAGAGCAGTTTATCTTTGCCTTGGTCTGCAATGTTGTATGCAGGACAATTATTCATTATAAACGTGGTTTATACCATGGGTACGAAGCATGCACTGGCAACGTCCTGCACGGTGTTCGTCCGTGCCACATTACACGGTGAATGGACGCGTGCAAGACGCCGCCCTTACGGCCCGGTTTACATCAGCTTGCCGGGACCGTGCCTGCGTTTGACTCGCCCGTCCGAACCGGTTTACAACGCCGCGACCGACTCATCTGTCTGTGCCGCCTCTTATGCTGCGGTCGTATTTTCCGTCCGTCTCTCGTGGCCTGGTCTACATCAACATACTGGGCCGTACCTGTCTACATGAGCTGTTTATTGAGTATGATCAAGTCACAGCTTGGGTAGCCCGGTTTTTCTTTCAACAAATTGGAGGCGAATTATCATCAACCGCCGTCTGCATTGGATGGCTCAATGGAGAGGCACACAAGTCGCCGCCACTACAGTTTGGTTAAAACTTCAAAGAGCCAGTTGGAAGGAACCATTGGCCGAGTTGCTGACATGGCTCATACAGGATCATTTATAACCCGCCGCAGTCACCTCAAACTTCTGTGGATTCACATCGTGCTATCAACACCGATGATATACAAGTTATGCCAGTTTACATCACGGTCAAATATGGAGAGTCTCAAGCCAACTCCTCGAGTCACCTTTGAGACTCGGGGGCTACGATGACATGACTCAGCAAATCTTGTCGATTTCAGCAAATTTAAAGAACCCCAGGACGATGGAGGAAAAGATAACCCGGTCCCGGAGGCTACTGATATATTGATAAAAATTTAAAGGCCGTCAGAAAATTTCCGGCTTAGAAAGTATATGACAGTTACAAAATCCTGGCTCAATAAAGAAGTTCCGGGTCATCAGAAAGGATCCCGGTTTAAAATCCGGTTCAAGGGAAGTCAATCTCACTGAAGCTCTCAAATATCCGGGTTACAATCCGGTTCAAGGGAAATCTGTTCTCCTGCAAAGCTCTGAAGCTCTAAAAATCCGGTTTAAAAAATGTCCGGTTCAAAAAGGAATTAGCTTCTCGCAAGTTCGAGTTTAAAGGCCGTCAGAAAATTTCCGGCTGAAAATGAAGATTCCGGTTTAAAATCTGGTTCAAGGGAAAGATGTCTCCCACAAAGCTTTGAAGCTCTCGACATCCGGTTCAAAATCCCGGTTCAAGAAGGATTTATCTCTTACAATAAGTTAAAAGGTGCCAAAGAGGACCTGTTGCCATGATGCGCGGTTCAAACATGGTTATCATGCCTTATTGGCTTATCATATTATTGATCACTTGGGGGCTTGGTCATGTCTGAACCATAGTCACACCTCTTGATCGGCTCAATGCCACAACATCACTTGGGGACTTGTGGTCACGTCTGAACCATAGTCAGGCCTCTTGATCGGCCTAGTGCCACAACATCACTTGGGGGCTTGGTCGAACCCGAACAATAGCTACACCTCTTGATCGGCGTAATGCCAAAGCATCACTTGGGGACTTGTGGTCACGTCTGAACCATAGTCACGCCTCTTGATCGGCCTAGTGCCACAGCATCACTTGGGGGCTTTGGTCGAACCCGAACCATCGCTACACCTCTTGATCAGCGTAATGCCAACGCATCATTTGGGGACCTGGCTGACTCGAACCATAGCTACGCCTGTTGGGGGCTTGGTCGTGTCCGACCATGGTAATGCCTCTTGATCGGCTTAAAGCCTCATTTGCAAATGATTTTATCTTTGCCTTTGCTTGAATTATGTTCATTTTTGCTAAAGACCTTTTACTTCTCTTGCGGTTTTAAACCGACATTGTTAATCCGGTTCGACTGTCAATTACAAATTGGCGGAACACGGTCAAATCTTAATCCGGAGACTATCTGCCGGTTTGATTTTATGTTACCATCTTATTATGGAGTAAACGGTGTTCATTAACCCGCTTGACTTTCAATTACAAGTTGTCGATTACATGATCAAATCATAATCCGGAGACTATCGATGCAGTGCGGTTTGACTACGAGTCGCCGAAGATATATATGGTTAAACCGGTGTTTATCACAACCCGATGCGATTTTATCATAAACCGGCACAGTATGAAAGGAGTTATCATTACTCAAGATTGGGGTTATCACCCTTACTACAAAAAGTTGGTAAACCAATGATGTGATTCAATGTCACAGGTATGATATATTTCATTGATTATTCTTAAGTGCAGCCTTGGTTATAAACCTGGGTTATATGTTGGGCATTATGACCCGTCCGGCGGTAAACCGCCAGGACACTTTAAACTTGTTGTATGCAGAGACAGGTTGAATAAAGCATGATGATAAATTATCCGGTGTTTATTAAACCGGCCTGGTTTTAAGACGATAAGTCGCCAGTATATGATGAGAAATTATCCGGTGTTTGTTAACCCGGCCTGGCTTTGGACTATAAGTCGCCAGTACATATTTGGATTGCACCATTGGAATCATGCGCTTATAAATCATTGGGTTATATTATTCAAATAGACAAACTTGGCTGAATTTTCATTATGATATTGAATGAATAAGGTTTTTCATACCAGATTATATTATCTTGAATAGCCAACATGGCTAGATTTTTATTATGGTTATCAATAACCAATATTATGATTGAGGTTTTGAAAGTCGCTTCAGCGCAATGGCTATTATTTCATCAATGGGTATGATTTATTCTACAATGGAGGGAATAGTCCCGAGTCGCTGCAGGCTTACGACCCGGCACTTGGGGGCTACATTATTTAAGTTGAGATTATATCAAATATGCAAGTCTCATGTCGCTGCTAGCATGCACCATGACACTTGGGGGCTAATGCAAAGTAATTTTTTTGCTCATATTATTGAAGACCCGACTCATCACATTATAATGAGTCGGCCCTTGGGGCTACCAATTGCTCCTCAGCAGTTGAAGGTACAAAGCTTTTATTCATTATATTGAAGGGTCCACTTCTCGGTTGGTAAAGCACAAGGCTCTTAACCTTGTGGGCGTGGATTCAAGTCCCATGATGGGGTTACATCATATGATGTTATTTTCATTGAAGTATATATTAAGTCCCAGCTCAATATTATCTTCTTGAGCCGGCCCTTGGGGCTACACATCATTGCTCAAATCTACATGATTATACCTACAAAGTCCTGCTCATTATTGCATAATGACCCGGCCCTGGGGGCTACACTGGTTGAAGTTTTTATGAGTATAAGACAATTACAAGTCCGAGTTCTGCAAGCATGACAACCCGACACTTGGGGGCTACATAGTATGGAGTATTCAGTTTTACTAGTCTTTGGGATGAACAACATGGATTTCTTTGAAAGTGGCAGTATTTATATTGAAGCAAAGTCTTAAGCCACCACTTTGTTCTGCTCAAAGACTTGGGGGCTACAGGTATTATATCATTATCGAAGAAATATTGTCAAATTCTCTGATTGAGCAAACTAGGTTGACCCGACGTCACCAATCATTATGACCCTGTGGCTGCAACCCGGCGTCATCAATAATCATGAACCGGCGTTGACAACAATCATGAACTGGTGTCTGCAACAATCATGACTCGAAATTATCAAGTTTTTATAACCCGACAGTCTTTGGCAATGATAAAACCGACAAGTTCTGCATCTTCAAACCGGTTGAATATCAGATGAGTATTTCAAGACCAATATTTCTAAAACCGACGCTTTGGAAGCCGACTCAAGTGGATTATTCTTCACAATATTTTTCTATAAGAAGCCAACATCAGCAATTTGAGTATGAAGCTGGTTATTGACCCGGATTTTCTAGAAGGAGGAAATGACGAAGGACTTAAGGAGAATCAGGTGCCGGTCTACAAGAATTCTTAACCCGGAGCACAACCTGCCAAATTTATTCTGGTGTTTATTTTGCAGCATAAGTTTACCATGGATAAATCCAAGCTAAACTTGGGGGCTAATGTCGGGGATATACCCCGCGGTGTAAACCGGCCGGAAGTTAACCCGGACGGACTTGGCGGTTTATTTGAGGTCCTGCTGGCACTTGGCGATATTCATCTGGTGACCCGCCCAGACCTGGCAATTTACCAGCAACCCGCCAGGATGTTGTAACTCACTAGTGACCCGGCGGACGGGTCAGAGGAGCGACAAGACCCGGTGGCCCGCCTGGTGGTTCATGAAGGCCGGTTCAACTATTGTGGGCCGGTTTAAGAAGAAAGGCATGAGGAATATTTACCTTACAAGGAGTTAAGACCAGGACTTGTATCCCGTTTGTATTAGAAGGTAGACTAGTCCTAATCCTAATAGGACTCCACATGTAAACCGCCCCTTCAACATAAATAAGGAGGGGCAGGGCTCCCCAAAGAGGGGGAAGCTACAAGCAAGAAGAAACAATATTAGTGCTAGACACAAAGAGTAGAGCCGTTTTACGGCGACTCCCTTGTGATGATAATGAGACCTAGCCTCAAACAGCATGTAGGGTTGTTACCGGATGTTGTTTCCCGGGGCCCGAAGCTGTCTAAATCTGTGTCTTGTGTTGCGTCTCTCGATTCCGCTCAACCCCTCTCAAGCTACCACATAGATGTGTTGGCCTCACGACTAAGTCCTCACCCTAGGACATCTGCCGTGACAAATCCAAGACACCCCGCGTGGCGTCCTGCTGCGTTTCGTCGAACGCCAGGACCCGTGCGGAGCGATGCTTGACCTCGTGAGGAAGGACTGCTTCAGCTCCGTAGACGAGGAAGAATGGAGTCTCGCCCATTGGCTTGGTAGCAGTGGTGCGGATAGACCACAGCACGGACTGGAGCTCATCGTGCCAGCCCCTGCCGCAGGGCTCTAGCTTCTTCTTGAAGGTCCTGGTCTTGAGGCCCCTCAGGACCTCTGCGTTGGCGCGCTCAGCCTGACCATTGCTCCTGGGGTGGGCCACCGAAGCGTAGCAGATCTGCGTTCCAAGGTTAGCAAAGTAGGTTTTGAAGAGGTTACTAGTAAACTGCGAGCCGTTATCTGTGATAATGCGGTTGGGGACCCCGAAGCAGCTCACGAGGCCCTTGATGAACTTGACGGCAGAGCTGGCCGGGATGGTACGGACGGCTTCCACTTCCGCCCACTTGGTGAACTTGTCGATGGCGACGTAGAGATAGCGATAGCCCCCTAGCGCCCGTGGGAACGGGCCTAAGATGTACAACCCCCAGACCGCGAACAACCATGTGAAAGGGATGGTTTGGAGTCCCTGAGCAGGCCGATGGATTTGCTTGGCATGGAATTGGCAAGCTTCGCAAGACTTCACCAACTCGGTTGCGTCCTTGAGTGTTGTAGGCCAGTAGAATCCGCTGCGGAACACCTTGCCGACGAGGGTCCGTGACGACGAGTGGTGCCCGCAGTCCCCGTCGTGTATGTCAATCTGCAGATCCCTTCCTTGATCGTTGGAGATGCAGCAAAGCGTGACATCGTCCGGCCGCTTCCTGTATAACTCACCGTCTTGGATGCAGTATGTCGTGGCTTGCCGGGCCACGCGCTCCGCGTCCTCTTCCTTCTTCGGTAGCGCCCCGTGCGTCAGGTACTCCTTGAATTCCTTGGTCCAGCATTCCTCCTAGGGCTCGAGCGCCAAGAGCAGCCGAGCTCCTGAGGTCGGGCCACAGGCCGGGGCTCCCGTGACCAGAGGCTATGGGAGCTCCTCCCGAGGCTGAGTAGTGCTTGAAAGAGGTGGTGTAGCTGATGGCTTGAAGAGACGCTCCTCAAAGACACCCGGCTCTTGTGGTTGCCGCTTGGATGCTCTCCTGGTGATGTCCTCAGCTTCTTTGTTGGTGCCCCGGGGCACGTGCTGCAGCTCGAGACCTGAGAACTGCTTCCCCTAATATGCTCGTCCTTTGGCTCGTACACTGATACGTCTCCGTCGTATCTACTTTTCCAAACACGTTTGCCCTTGTTTTGGACTCTAACTTACATGACTTGAATGGAACTAACCCGGACTGACGCTGTTTTCAGCAGACTTTCCATGGTGTTATTTATGTGCAGAAACAAAAGTTCTCGAAATGACCTAAAACTCCATGGAACATCTTTTTGGAAAATATTAAAAATATTGTAAGAAAAATCCACGTCAGGGGGCCCACACCCTGACCATGAGGGTGGGGGCACGCCTGCTCCCCCTGGGCGCGCCCCCTGCCTCGTGGGCCCCCTGATGCTCCACCGACCTCAACTCGAACTCCATATATTCACTTTCAGGGAGAAAAAACTCAGAGAGAAGGATTCATCGTGTTTTACGATACGGAGCCGCCGCCAAGCCCTAAAACCTCTCGGGAGGGCTGATCTGGAGTCCGTTCGAGGATCCAGAGAGGGGGATTCGCCGCCGTCGTCATCATCAACCATCCTCCATCACCAATTTCATGATGCTCACCGCCGTGCGTGAGTAATTCAATCGTAGGCTTGCTGGAAGGTGATGGGTTGTATGAGATCTATCATGTAATCGAGTTAGTTTTGTTAGGGTTTGATCCCTTGTATCCACTATGTTCTGAGATTGATGTTGCTATGACTTTGCTATGCTTAATGCTTGTCACTAGGGCCAGAGTGCCATGATTTCAGATCTGAACCTATTAGGTTTTCATGAATATATGTGAGTTCTTGATCCTATCTTGCAAGTCTATAGTCACCTACTATGTGTTATGATCCGGCAAGCCCGAAGTGACAATAATCGGGACCAGTCCCGGTGATGACCATAGTTTGAGGAGTTCATGTATTCACTATGTGTTAATGCTTTGGTCCGGTACTCTATTAAAAGGAGGCCTTAATATCCCTTAGTTTCCGCTAGGACCCCGCTGCCATGGGAGGGTAGGACAAAAGATGGCATGCAAGTTCTTTTCCATAAGCACGTATGATTATATTCGGAATACATGCCTACATTACATTGATGAATTGGAGCTAGTTCTGTGTCACCCTATGTTATGACTGTTACATGATGAACCGCATCCGGCATAATTCTCCATCATTGATCCAATGCCTACGAGCTTTTCACATATTGTTCTCCGCTTATTTACTTTTCCGTTGCTATTGTTACAATCACTACAAAACCCAAAAATGTTACTTTTGCTACTGTTATCGTTACTTCCATATTACTTTGCTACTAAATACTTTGCTGCAGATATTAAGTTATCCAGGTGTAGTTGAATTGACAACTCAACTGCTAATACTTGAGAATATTCTTTGGCTCCCCTTGTGTCGAATCAATAAATTTGGGTTGAATACTCTACCCTCGAAAACTGTTGTGATCCCCTATACTTGTGGGTTATCAAGACTATTTTCTGGCGCCATTGCCGGGGAGCATAGCTCTATTCTTTGAGTCACTTGGGATTTATATCTGCTGGTCACTATGAAGAACTTGAAAGACGAGAAAACAAAAATCTATCCCTCAACTACGAGGGGAGGTAAGGAACTGCCATCTAGCTCTGCACTTGATTCACCTTCTGTCTTGAGTAAGCTTGCGACACCTAAACCTGCTTGTGCTATTCGTTCTGATATGTCGCATGTTATTGATGATGCCACTTCTGCTATGCATGATAATTATGATGAAACTACTTCTATGCTTTATACTACTGTGCCATTTGGTGAATTTCTTGATGAACAACTTGCTAGGGTTAGAGAGAATGAAATTATTGAAACTGATAACATTGATGAAAGTGATGATGAAGACTCTCCCCCTAATAAATATGAATCGCCTGTTGTTCCTGAGGCTTACGTTTTTGAAAAAGAAGCTGCTATAGCTATTTTAGCTTGCAAAGATAGATATGAGCTCAAGAGGTTATTAGCTAAATGGAAGCAGCAATATCTTAATGCTAGAATGAAACCTAACCCTGCTTTTGCTACTTCACCTATCTGTGTTACTGATAAATTTTATGAATTATCTGTTGATCCTGATATAATTACTTTGGTTGAATCTGATCCTTTTCATGGCTATGAATCTGAAACTGTTGTGGCACATCTTACTAAATTAAATGATATAGCCACCCTGTTCACTAATGATGAGAAATCTCGCTATCTTTATATCCTTAAAATATTTCCGTTCTCATTAAAGGGTGATGCTAAGATATGGTTTAATTCTCTTGATCCTGGTTGTGTGCGTAGTCCCCAGGATATGATTTATTACTTCTCTGCTAAATATTTCCCTGCTCATAAGAAACAAGCTGCTTTGAGGGATATATATAATTTTGTTCAAATTGAAGAAGAGAGTCTCCCAAAAGCTTGTGGGAGGCTTCTCCAATTACTTAATGCTTTGCCTGATCATCCTCTTAAGAAAAATGAAATACTTGATATCTTTTATAATGGACTAACCGATGCTTCCAGAGATACCTGGATAGTTGTGCTGGTTCTGTTTTCAGGGAAAGAACACCGGACGAAGCTGAAATTCTATTGAATAATATGTTGACAAATGAAAATAATTGGACACTTCTGAGCCAGCTCTGAGCCAATTCTGAGCCTATTCCTAAACCAACTCCAAGAAGAGAGGTGTTCTATTTCTCGATCTGAAGATATGCAAGAGGCAAAGAAATCTATGAAAGAAAAAGGTATTAAAGCTGAAGATGTTAAGAATTTACCTCTTATTGAAGAAATACATGGTCTTAATCTACTGCCTGCTGAAGAAATACATGATCTTAATTCATCACCTATTGAAGAAACTCATGGTCTTGATAACCCGACACAGGTAGTAAAGGTAAATTCTCTCTATAGATATGATAAAGCTGAAATCCCTCCTACTAAGTTTGCTAGCCAATGTTTGGATGAATTTGATAACTTTATGGTTAAGCAAGAAGACTTTAATGCTTATTTTGGTAGACAATTAAAACAAAATGCTTATATGATTGAACACTTGGGTGATTATATGTCTAGAGTTAAAGGTGAACTTAAACTCATTACTAAACATGCTTCTATGGTTACCACTCAAGTAGAACAAGTACTTAAAGCTCAAAATGATTTGCTCAATGAATTAAATAGTAAGAATAATGACGATGATGTTAGAGTGGCTACTAGAACTGGTAAAATGACTCAGGAACCTTTGTTTCCTGAAGGCCACCCTAAGAGAATTGAACAAGATTCTCAGAGAAATAATATTGATGCACCTTGTCCTTCTAAAAAGAAGAAAAAGAAAAATGATAGGACTTTGCATGCTTCTAGTGAATCTATTGTTGAACCACCTGAGAATGCAAATGATATATCTATTTCTGATGCTGAAACACAATCTGGTAATGAACATGAACCTAGTGATAATATTAATGATGATGTTCATGATGATGCTCAACCTAGTAATGATAATGATGTAGAAATTGAACCTGTTGTTGATCTTGGTAACCCACGATCAAAGAATCAACGTTATGATAAGAGAGACTTTGTTGCTAGGAAACATGGTAAAGAAAGAGAACCTTGGGTTCAGAAACCCATGCCTTTTCCTCCAAAACCATCCAAGAAAAAGGATGATGAGTATTTTGAGCGCTTTGCTGAAATGATTAGACCTATCTTCTTGCGTATGCGTTTGACTGATATGCTCAAAATGAATGCTTATGCTAAGTATATGAAAGAAATTGTTACAAATAAAAGAAAGATACCGGAAGCTGAGATTTCCACCATGCTTGCTAATTATACTTTTAAGGGTGGAATACCAAAGAAACTTGGAGATCCAGGAGTACCTACTATACCATGCTCCATTAAAAGAAACTATGTTAAAACTGCTTTATGTGATCTTGGAGCCCGTGTTAGTGTTATGCCTGTCTCTTTATATCATAGACTTGATTTGAATAAGTTGACACAATACTGAAATATCTTTGCAAATGGCTGATAAATCAACCGCTATACCTGTCGGTATTTGTGAGGATGTGCCTGTTGTGGTTGCAAACGTTACTATTTTAACGGACTTTGTTATTCTTGATATTCCCGAGGACGATAGTATGTCTATTATTCTTGGAAGACCCTTTTTGAATACTGCAGGGGCTGTTATTGATTGCAACAAAGGCAATGTCACTTTTAATGTTAATGGTAATGAGCATACGGTACACTTTCCGAGGAAACAACCTCAAGTCCACAGTATCAATTCTATTGGAAAAATTCCATCGATTATTTTTGGAGGTTTTGAATTTCCTCTTCCTACTGTCAAAAAGAAATATGACATTCTTATTATTGGGGATGTGCATATCCCCGTTGAGGTAACATAGTGTTATTCGAAATTTCTCCTGTTCCATGTTATTCGGAATGAGTTTGTTAACAAGACTTGATCAACCTTGTTAATGGATTCCTTTTGATGAGCTTGAGATGGATGAAACTAGAAGGCACAACCTTCTGTACCCTCTTTCTACTTTCTGTTATTTAGTTGAACTAAAGTAAAAATAGTATTTTTCTGTCTGTTTTTTGATTTATCCGTGCAATATAAAAATACCCCAAAAATAGAAGTTCTCCAAATGCCCTCAAAATGAAATATGATTTTTTTCTGGAATATTTGAGAATATCTGGAACTGAGAACACAGCAGGGGGAGCAAACACCTGGCCACGGGGGTCCAGGGCGCGCCCACTCCTACAGGGCGCGCCCCCTGCCTCGTGGGCCCATGGTGGCCCCCCTCCACTTATTCCTGCACCCACACACTTCTTCTTCCTCCCAATAAAATCACCATCCAGCTCAAGCACGAGTTCTAGCTCATTTTGCTGCGATTTTCGATCTCCTTGCTCTAAGGACCTCTCACAAAACTGCTTGGGGAGATTGTCCCTTGGTATGTGACTCCTCCATTGGTCCAATTAGTTTTTGTTCTAGTGCTTTGTTCATTGCAAATTTGTGCTGCCTAGGTGACCATGTTCTTGAGCTTGCATGTCAAATTTATATGGTTCCAAGTAGTTCTAATGCTTGATTAAGTCACTAGGCACTTGTAGGAGTAGTTGCTATCAATTTTGTTGAGCTTGGTTCACTTTTATTTGAAGTTACTAAAAATTTCAGAATTTTTCAGAAAATAATGAAGAGATTTTTTAGGGGCTCATCGAGCCGAAGCTCGAAGGAAAAGCAAAATGAAGAAGCACAGAGGCCCAAATGTAATCTGCCCCACACCGCGGAGGTTCGGCCGTGTGAATGGCCTTCCGATGATTTCTTGAGAGAAGCCGGGATTTACAATGATTTTCATGAATTGGCTGAGAATGCAGGCCTCACCGACTTCCTCCGCGACCAACGCAAACAGTATCTCTTACTCACCAATACTTTTGTGCAAAACTTCTACTATTATCCTAAGGAATCACCACCTTCAGTAGAGTTTCATTTATATGATGTGATTAAGAAGATGCCACTAGATGAATTTTGCAAGGTTTGCAAAATACCTTTTGAGGGTAGTTTAGATGAACCACATCGTGAAGATGTGGATGGGTTTATTGACACTATTACTATAGGGGAAACTAGGAAGGTTTCCGATGCAAGAAAATCACTAGCATACATTTTCCTGTTTTACGCTACTTTGCCATATTTGCTAGTCGTTGCTTAATTGGTCGCGGAAACTATGGAAACCTAAGTGTTCCTGATATTATTATTTTGTTCCATGGTTTATTCTACGATAACACTGTTAGTATGGGCGGTATTATTGCTAAACGGTTAAGTTTGAACCGTACAAAGGGCCCCATCTTTGGAGATATTTATGCTTCACGCCTTGCTGCACATTATAATATACCTATTAGGCACTATGAAAAAGAAGAAAAATTCCTGCCCAATGCTTATTTAGATTATAAGAGTATGGCAGCGCATGACTTTATTGTTAAGAATAGGGAAGGGGCGCTTAAATACAAATTGTTCTTTGATAAACATCACCCTGAGACTATTACCTTGCCTGCTCCTTCCTTGTTTGATTTATCTGCAGGTCTGTATCTCGTTCCGCTGGCGGCCATTCACGCCTACCGGAACCCTACTTCAGCCACAGAGCCGGAACCGGAACCACAATTTGAGCCTCCACGACAATCTAATTACCAGTGGGATCCGGAGATGATTGCCAACCAGTGGCCATCAAAGTCTTCTTCATCTCAGTACGACCCCAACTACAACTTTGGATATCCGCCAGGCCATCCGTGGCAATAGACCAACTTACGCCAAAAGCCTAAGCTTGGGGGAGTAAGTATTTCCCACCGACATTACATTTATGTTCACACACTCATTGCTAGATGTCGATGCTCATACTCTTTCACTGTAATATCCATGCTAGTTTACTTTATTTTTCTTGCTTTCTTCTTGTGTGTTTGATAAACCTTCAGAAAAACGAAAAAATTAGTTGTAGCTTTTAGTCAGTTTACTTATTCTTGCTGTAGTAGTAATAATTAAAAAGAAAACCCAAAATATTTCCCGTTCTTCTTTTGCTTGTTGGGAGCTTTCCCGTGTAAATAGTTTTATTTCTTTTCTTTTCTTTGGGGGTCGATAGGAGAAGACCATAATTAAATTGTTGAAGTGGCTCTTATATGCATTATTGTTGATTTAACAAAGAGCCCATATTACCTTGTCTTCTCCTGTTTATTGAATGCTCGCAGATTCCAGCTTAGTCCAATGCACGTGCACTCTTATTATTATTCACTTCATTCGGTCATGCAAGTGAAAAGCAATTATGACGATATATGATGGACTGCTTGAGATGAGAGAAGCTGGTATGAACTCGACCTCTCTTGTTTTTGTAAATATGATTAGTTCATCATTCCTGATTCAGCCTATTATGAATAAACATGTTTGCAATGAAAATTAGAGATCATAGTTGCTCGTGCCATGCTTGATTAGCTATGAGTTATAATGGTTTACCTTGCGTGCCAACATGTTATTAAAATGGTTGTGATGTGGTATGATGGGGTCGTATCCTCCTTTGAATGATTTAAGTGACTCGACTTGGCACATGTTCGCACATGTAGTTGAAACAAATCAACATAGCCTTCACGATATTTATGTTCATGGTGGATTATATCCTACTCATGCTTGCACTCAATGTTTATTAATTTTAATGCATGTTCATGACTGTTGTCGCTCTCTAGTTGGTCGCTTCCCAGTCTTTAGCTAGCCTTCACTTGTACTAAGCGGGAATACTGCTTGTGCATCCAATTCCTTAAACCCCAAAGTTATTCCATATGAGTCCACTATACCTTCCTATATGCGGTATCTACCTACCGTTCCAAGTAAATTTGTATGTGCCAAACTCTAAACCTTCAAATGAAATTCTGTTTTGTATGCTCGAATAGCTCATGTATCAACTAGGGCTCTCCGTATCTTCCATGCTAGGAGGGTTATTCTCAAGAGGAGTGGACTCCGCTCCTCACTCACGAGAAAATGGTTGGTCACCGGGATGCCCAATCCCATGCTCTATGCAAACTAAATTAAAATAATTGCGAACAAAACTCCCCCTGGGACTGTTGCTAGTTGGCGGCGCTCGTTGTTTCGAGCAAGCCATGGATTGATGCTTGTTGGTGGAGGGGGAGTATAAACTTTACCATTCTGTTTGGGAACCACCTATAATGTGTGTAGCATGGAAGATATCGCCGTCTCTTGGTTGTTATGTTGACAATTAAAGTATGCCGCTCAAAATATTATTTATCTCTATTTCAAAATCGAGCTCTGGCACCTCTACAAATCCCCGTTTCCCTCTGCAAAGGGCCTATCTATTTACTTTGATGTTGAGTCATCACCCTCTTATTAAAAAGCACCAGCTGGAGAGGACCGCTGTCATTTGCATTCATTACTATTAATTTATATTGGGTATGACTATGACTGGATCTCTTTTACCATGAATTACAATGTCTAGTCAGTCCTTGATCTTTAAAGGTGCTTTGCATTTATGTTTTGCAGTCTCAGAAACGGCTAGCGAGGTACCATCTTGTTATATCATATCATGATTGTTTTCAGAAAGTGTTGTCATCCGAGATTTATTATTATTGCTCGCTAGTTGATTATGCCATTGATATGAGTAAACATGAGACCTAAGAGTTATTGTGAATGTGGTTAGTCATAATCTTTGCTGAAAACTTGAATGTGGCTTTACATATTTACAACAACAAGAGCAAACAGAGTTTGTAAAAGTTTTTCTTTATCACTTTCAGTTTGTCAACTAAATTGCTTGAGGACAACAAAAGGTTTAAGCTTGGGGGAGTTGATACGTCTCCGTCGTATCTACTTTTCCAAACACTTTTGCCCTTGTTTTGGACTCTAATTTACATGATTTGAATGGAACTAACCCGGACTGACTCTGTTTTCAGCGGACTTTCCATGGTGTTATTTATGTGAGAAACAAAAGTTCTCGGAATGACCTGACACTCCACGGAACATCTTTTTGGAAAATATTACAAATACTGGAAGAAAAATCCACGTCAGGGGGCCCACACCCTATCCACGAGGGTGGGGGCGCGCCTGCCCCCCTGGGCGCGCCCCCTGCCTCGTGGGCCCCCTGACGCTCCACCGACCTCAACTCCAACTCCATATATTCACTTTCCTGGAGAAAAAAAAATCAGAGAGAAGGATTCATTGCGTTTTACGATACGGAGCCGCCGCCAAGCCCTAAAACCTCTCCGGAGGGCTGATCTGGAGTCCGTTTGGGGCTCCGGAGAGGGGGATTCGTCGCCGTCGTCATCATCAACCATCCTCCATCACCAATTTCATGATGCTCACCGCCGTGCATGAGTAATTCCATCGTAGGATTGCTGGACGGTGATGGGTTGGATGAGATCTATCATGCAATCGAGTTAGTTTTGTTAGGGTTTGATCCCTAGTATCCACTATGTTCTAAGATTGATGTTGCTATGACTTTGCTATGCTTAATGCTTGTCACTAGGGCCAGAGTGCCATGATTTCAGATCAGAACCTATTATGATTTCATGAATATATGTGAGTTCTTGATCCTATCTTGCAAGTCTATAGTCACCTACTATGTGTTATGATCCGGCAACCCCGAAGTGACAATAATCGGGACCACTCCCGGTGATGACCATAGTTTGAGGAGTTCATGTATTCACTATGTGTTAATGCTTTGGTCCGGTACTCTATTAAAAGGAGGCCTTAATATCCCTTAGTTTCCGCTAGGACGCCGCTGCCACGGGAGAGTAGGACAAAAGATGGCATGCAAGTTCTTTTCCTTAAGCACGTATGATTATATTCGGGATACATGCCTACATTACATTGATGAATTGGAGCTAGTTCTGTGTCACCCTATGTTATGATTGTTACATGATGAACCGCATCTGGCATAATTCTCCGTCACCAATCCAATGCCTACGATCTTTTCACATATTGTTCTCCGCTTATTTACTTTTTCGTTGCTATTGTTACAATCACTACAAAACTCAAAAATATTACTTTTGCTACCGTTACCGTTACTTCCATATTACTTTGCTACTAAATACTTTGCTGCAGATATTAAGTTATCCAGGTGTAGTTGAATTGACAACTCAACTGCTAATACTTGAGAATATTCTTTGGCTCCCCTTGTGTCAAATCAATAAATTTTGGTTGAATACTACCCTCGAAAACTGTTGCGATCCCCTATAGTTGTGGGTTATCATACACCTTGTTGGAGAAGTTGACAAGGAGTTGCGAGTCGCCTCTGACGGTAAGGCGCTTCACCCCTAGAGCTGTCGCAGCCTTCAGACCAGCTATGAGGCCTTCGTATTCTGCGATATTGTTGGAGACCTTCTCGTCGTGCTGAAAGCAGAGTTGCACGACGTAGTAGAGCTTGTCCTAGGTGGGCGAGATGAGCACTGCTCCAGCTCCCCCACCCTGGTGTGCGAAAGCGCCATCGAAATACATGACCCAACCGTCCGGAGCCTCGCTCCTTGGGGAGGTGGACCGGTCTTCCCCTTCCTCAAGTGTCGGGGCATCCGTCCATTCTACCACAAAGTCAGCGAGCGCAGCCCCCTTGATGAACCTGGTAGTGTTGAACTCTAACTGGAATGCTTGCAGCTCAATATTCCACTCAGCGACGCTTCCAGCTGAATTTGGGCTCCTGAGTACCCTCTCCAATGGGTAAGCTGAGACGACCTTGATCGGGTGCCCCTAGAAGTAGTGTCGCAGCTTGCGTGAGGCCACCAAGAGTGCGAGCAGGAGCTTCTGAGGCATGGGGTAGCGTGCCCTCGTGTCTCTCAGTACGGTGCTGACGAAGTACACCGGGTGTTCGACGAGGGCTGACGCACTATCGAGGCTGGGGTCCTGCAGAGATTGGTGCATCTCCTGAGGTCGAGGGTTTCCTGAGACTTGGCTGTCCTCAGGAGCTTCTACGATGTTGTCCTGCCGAGCTTTATCTTCCCCAACTGATGCATTTGTTGCGTCCTCCTAACCCTGCGCCACTTCAGCTCCGGCTTGGTGCGGCGCGCCTTAACTTAGCGTTCCTCCTGACCGCCACCAGCGCAACAAGGAGTCTGGGTGGTGGCAAGGTAGAGTACCAGAGGTTCGAGAGGCCGTGGTGCCACCATCACCGGGGGGCTGGTAAGGTATTTCTTGAGGTCTTGGAATACCTGATCGGCCTCCGGGGTCCACTCGAACGTGCCTTTCTTCTTCATGAGCTTGAAGAAGGGTAAGGCGCGCTCTCCCAGCTTGGAGATGAAACGCCCTAATGCGGTCACCCACCCCGCTAGCTTTTGCATCTCTTTCAGGGTCTGTGGAGGGCTCATGTCCTCGATGGCCTTGATCTTCTTCGGATTCGCCTCGATCCCTCTATGGGACACGAGGAATCCCAACAGCTTGCCGGAGGGGACACCGAACACGCACTTCTCCGGGTTAAGCCTCAAGTTCACCCGGCGCAGGCTCTCGAAGGATTCCTCCAAATCTTGAATCAATGTCCTCGCCTCGCGAGACTTTACCACTATGTCGTCGACGTAGGCCTCTGTGTTCCTCCCGAGCTATCGCCCCAAGGCGATGTGCATCAACCGCTGGAAGGTGGCGCCCGTGTTGCGCAGCCCGAAGGGCATGCAGGTGTAGCAGTACACCCCACATGGTGTTAGGAAAGCTGTCTTCTCCACATCCTCCACCGCCATCTTGATCTGATGATACCCTGAGAATGCATCCAGGAAGCACAGCAGGTCACACTCCGTGGTGGGGTCGACTATCTGGTCGATGCGCGGGAGAGGGAATGGATCCTGGGGGCAGGCTTTGTTAAGGTTGGTGAAGTCGACGCACATCCGCTCCTTCCCACCTTTCTTTGGCACTACGACAGGGTTTGCTAGCCATTCGGGATATCGAACTTCCCGGATGGCGCCTGCCGCCTCCAGCTTGCGTGTCTCTTGGACGATGAAGGCCTGCTTTTTAGTGGACTGCCATCTGGCTCACTGTTTCATGGAGCGTATGTTGGGGCATACCCTTAGATGATGCTGGATCACCTCTCTCGGGACCCCTACCAGCTGATTGGGCTCCCACGCGAATATCTCCTTGTTCGCGCGCAAGAACCTCACCAAGGCTTCTTCTTGTCCCGGGTCAAGGCCGGCTCCTATGGTGAAGGTGGCCCCCGAAGACCCGTCCTTGTTGATCGGCACCTGCTTGGTTTCCACCTTGTCTTGGGTGAACAACTGCTTCTTCTTGGTAGGCGCGGCCTCCTTGGCCTCGTGGGTACTGGCGCCAGCCAGCTGTGCCACTGCCGCGGTTTTGAAGGCGAGCCTGAGCACCGTCACGGCCTCCTTAGTGTCACCTTTGATGGTGAGGACTCCCTTGCTTCCTGGCATCTTCATGAGGTTGTAGGCCGAATGGGTTGCCGCCATGAATTGAGCGAGAGTTGGGTACCCGAGGATGGCGTTGTATGGGAGACCGATGCGGGCGATGTCGAAGTCCACCAGATCGATGCGGTAGTTGTCACGTGTGCCGAAGGTGACAGGGAGGCGGATTTGCCCTAGAGAGTGGGCAGCTCCACCACCCACTCCCGAAAAGGGCTGAGGTTGAGCCGCTCGAGCGGCACGTGAAGAAGGCTGAACGCTTCTACGGAGAGCAAGCTAAGGCTGGCACCACCGTCGATGAGGGTCTTGGTGACGGCCACGTTGTAGATGGTGGGCATGCAGAGCATTGGCAGCATGCCGGAGCCAGCGGTGGACCGGGGTGGTCTTCTGAGCCGAAGGTGAGGTCGGCCTCTGGGGCAGCCCAACCTGGAGGAGCCCCGGGCGCTTGGAAGCAGCCCCGATCTGACGGAGCAACGGTTTGACGTGGCGATCTGAAGGCGGTGCTTGAGAGCCGCCCAATAGGGACGCGACCGCATGGTGCGCTGGCATCGCATAGCGATTGGTGAAGAGGTCACGGAGCTCCCCCCCCTAGGAAGCCACTTTGGATCCCGAGAGGTTGAGCAGCCAGGCGCGCGGCTCGCCGGCAAGGGCCATGGGGAACCAGTTGGCCATGATCTTGTCGTTGCCTCCGGCTTTGAGGACAGCCTCCTCGTACACCAGGAGGAACGGCGTCGGGTCTACCGCGCCGTCGTAACGCAGCGGCATCTCTGGCTTGAACTTGGTCGGCCACCGCACTCGGCGCAGGGCGGGGGCCAGGGCTCGGTACCCAGATGCCCCGTTGTCGACGTCGGTCGCAGAGGTGGATCGCGTGGCATCCGCCATGGGAGCGAAGTGCGGCGGCGTGGAGCGCCGGTTGGTGGAGAGGAGCTCCGGCGCAGCCCTATCTAGCGCGCCAAATGTCGGATGTGGGGTTCCGGCAAACCCTTAAGGTTCGAACACTGGGGTGCGCACGAAGTCTTTCCCTCCTACCGATCTACGCCCTAGCTCGCTAAGATCTCGCGGACGAACTCGACGAACTCGCAACACAAAAAGACACGAGGTTTATACTGGTTTGGGCCACCGTTGTGGTTTAATACCCTACTCCAGTGTGGTGGTGGTGGATTTCCTCTAGGGCTGATGATGAACAGTACAAGGGAAGAACAGCCTCCTGAGGTTGAGGTGTTCTTGCGGCTAGGGTAGGCTCTCGACCGGGTTGGATCAAGCTAAGATGAGATGCCCCTACTATGGTGGCTAGCTCTACTTATATAGGCCTTGGTCCTCTTCCCAAATATCGAGCGGGAAGGGAGCCAACAACGGCAGGCAAATTTGAAGGGGGACAGCTAGTACAAGCTATCCTGACAAAAGCGGTCTTCGCCCGCGAAAAGCTCTGGTGGTGACGCCGCCTTGGGCTCCATGATGACCTCCGCCTTGCTGCCCTCCTGGTCTTGGTCTCGTTGCACCAATATAGCAACCTTTGCCTTATGCCTCGGTACTCTTCGCCTGCGCTGGCCTCCTAAGCACCAAAGAGGAAATAAGGACGCTGCGTGCGCTGGTGCCCGCCTAGTGTCATTCGTCATGGCTCACGTCACGAGAGCCTTGTGAGGTTTGCCCTGCCTTGATATCTCCACTCCTCGTGAGCCTGCCTGGCTAGGCCACTCCAGAGGAGGTCTTGCGTCATCCGCCTCGCGAGGCTTGGACCCTCCTGAGGGTCTTGGATGCTTTGTTGATGAAGATGGGTCATACAGCCTGCTGGCTTAGCCACGCCGTGGGCCGCAGGCAGGCAAGTCTAGGGACCCCGGTTCCCAGAACGCCGACAGCAGGCTTTGTAGAGTCGTGTCTTCTTGGAGTGATCGTCATCCAAGCTACCTCTACTTCCTCTACACTCGAGTCGGTGGGCTAAAAGTCCACCTCCTCTTTTGTTGGGGAACGTAACAGAAATTCAAAATTTTCCTACGTGTCACCAAGATCTATCTATGGAGAAACCAGCAACGAGGGGAAGGAGAGTGCATCTACATACCCTTGTAGATCGCTAAGCGGAAGCGTTCAAGAGAACGGGGTTGAAGGAGTCGTACTCGTCGTGATCCAAATCACCAGAGATCCTAGTGCCGAACGGACGGCACCTCCGCGTTCAACACACGTACAGCCCGGGGACGTCTCCTCCTTCTTGATCCAGCAAGGGGAGAGGAGAAGTTGAGGTAGAACTCCGGCAACACGACGACGTGGTGATGATGGAGCTCGTGGTTCTCCGGCAGAGCTTCGCTAAGCATTACGGAGGAGGAGGAGGTGTTGGAGGAGGGAGAGGGCTGCGCCAGGGGAAGGGTGCGGCTGCCCTCTCTCTCCCTCACTATATATAGGGGTAAGGGGGTGGAGGAGGCGCCTAGGGTTCCCTAGGGGAGGCGGCGCCACGTGGGAAACCCTAGATGGGTTTGGGCGCCCCACCCCTAGGAAACTGCCCCCCAAGCCGGGAAGGGGCTGCCCTAGGGAGGCGCCCCACCTCTCCTGGTTACGTGAGAGGGCTGGGAGGCGCACCACCCCTTAGTGGGCTGGTTTGCCCCTTCCCTTTGGCCCATGAGGCCCTCCAACACTTGTCGGGGCTCCCAAACACCTTTCGGTCATCTTGGCCATAGCTTTGGTACCCCGGAACACTTCGGACTCCAATACCCTTCGTCCAATATATCGATCTTCACCGCCGGACCATTCCGGAACTCCTCGTGACGTCCGGGATCACATCCGGGACTCCGAACAACCTTCGGTAACCACATACTATTTCCCATAACAACTCTAGCGTCACCGAACCTTAAGTGTGTAGACCCTACGGGTTCGGGAACCATGCAGACATGACCGAGACGTTCTCCGGTCAATAACCAACAGCGGATCTGGATACCCATGTTGGCTCCCACATGTTCCACGATGATCTCATCGGATGAACCACGATGTCGAGGATTCAATCAATCCCGTATTCAATTCCCTTTGTCTAGCGGTATTGTACTTGCCCGAGATTCGATCGTCGGTATCCCGATACCTTGTTCAATCTCGTTACCGGCAAGTCTCTTTACTCGTTCCGTAACACATCATCCGTGATCAACCCCTTGGTCACATTGTGCACATATGATGATGTCCTGTCGAGTGGGCCCAGAGATACCTCTCCGTTTACGGAGTGACAAATCCATCTCGATTCGTGCCAACCCAATGCAGACACTTTCGGAGATACCGTAGTGCACCTTTATAGCCACCCAGTTACATTGTGACGTTTGGTACACCCAAAGCATTCCTACGGTATCCGGGAGTTGCACAATCTCATGGTCTAAGGAAATGATACTTGACATTAGAAAAGCTTTAGCATACAAACTACGATCTTTGTGCTAGGCTTAGGATTGGGTCTTGTCCATCACATCATTCTCCAAATGATGTGATCCCGTTATCAACGACATCCAATGTCCATGGTCAGGAAACCGTAACCATCTGTTGATCAACGAGCTAGTCAACTAGAGACTTACTAGGGACATGGTGTTGTCTATGTACCCACACATGTATCTTAGTTTCCTATCAATACAATTATAGCATGGATAATAAACATTATCATGAACAAGGAAATATAATAATAACTAATTTATTATTGCCTCTAGGGCATATTTCCAACAGTCTCCCACTTGCACTAGAGTCAATAATCTAGTTCACATCGCCATGTGATTAACACTCACAGGTCACATCGCCATGTGACCAACATCCAAAGATTTTACTAGAATCAATAATATAGTTCACAACACTATGTGATTAACACTCAATGAGTTCTGGTTTGATCATGTTTTGCTTGTGAGAGAGGTTTTAGTCAACGGGTCTGCAACATTCAGATCCGTATGTACTTCGCAAATCTCTAGGTCATATTGTAAATGCTGCTTCCACGCTCCACTTGGAACTATTCCAAATGGTTGCTCCACTATACGTATCCGGTTTGCTACTCAGAGTCATTCGGATAGGTGTTAAAGCTTGCATCAACGTAACCCTTTACGCAGAACTCTTTATCACCTCCATAATCGAGAAACATATCCTTATTCCTCTTAAGGATAATTTTGACCGCTATCTGGTGATCCATTCCTTGATCACCTTTGTACCCTCTTGCCAGATGTGTAGCAAGGCACACATCGGTCTTGATACTTAGCATAGCATCTTGTAGAGCCTATGTCTAAAGCATAGGGGCGACCTTAAATCCTTTCTCTCTTTTACGCCATGGTCGAGCTTTAAGTCTTAACCGTACCTTACAACTCAGGCAAGAACTCCTTCTTTGGTGATCCATCTTGAACACTTTCAAGATCATGTCAAGATACGTGCTCATTTGAAAGTATTATTAAGCATTTTGATCTATCCTTATAGTTCTCGATGCTCAATGTTCAAGTAGCTTAATCCAGGTTTTCTATTGAAAAACATCTTTCAAATAACCTGTATGCTTTCGGAAAATCTATATCATTTCGATCATCAATATGTCAACAACATATACTCATCGAAATTCTATAGTGCTCCCACTCACTTCTTTGGAAATACAAGTTTCTCATAAACTTTGTATAAACCCAAAATCTTTGATCATCTCATCAAAGCGCACATTCCAACTCGAGATGCTTACTCCGGTCCTTAGAAAGGATCATTGGAGCCACATACCTTTTAGCATCCTCGGGATCGACAAAACTTTCTGATTGTATCACATACAACCTTTCCTTCTTAAAACCGGTAAGGAAACTCATTTTGACATCCATCTGCTAGATTTCATAAATGCAGCTTATGCTAACATGATTCCGACGGACTTAAGCATCGCTACGGATGAGAAAATCTCATCGTAGTCAACTCCTTGAACTTGTGAAAAACTCTTCACCACAAGTCGAGCTTCATAGACGGTGATATTACCGTCCACGTCCGTCTTCTTCTTAAAGATCCATTCATCTCAATGTCTTGCCGATCATCGGGCAAGTCCACCAAAGTCCATGCTTTGTTCTGATACATGGATCCTATCTCGGATTTCATGGCTTCTAACCATTTGTCGGAATCTGGGCCCACCATCGCTTCTCCATAGCTCGTAGGTTCATTGTTGTCTAGCAACATGACCTTCAAGACAGGATTGCGTACCACTCTGAAGTAGTACGCATCCTTATCACCCTACGAGGTACGTTAGTGACTTGATCCGAAACTTCATGATCACTATCATAAGCTTCTACTTCAATTGGTGTAGGTGCCATGGGAACAACTTCCTGTACCCTGCTACACACTAGTTGAAGTGACGGTTCAATAACCTCATCAAGTCTCCACCATCCTCCCACTCAACTTTTCGAGACAAACTTTTCCTCGAGAAAGGACCCGATTCAAGAAACAATCCTTATTGCTTTTGGATCTGAATTAGGAGGTATACCCAACTGTTTTGGGTGTCCTATGAAGATGCATTTTATCCGCTTTGGTTTCGAGCTTATCAACCTGAAACTTTTTCACATAAGCGTCGTAGCCCCAAAGTTTTAAGAAATGACAGCTTAGGTTTCTCTAAACCTTAGTTCATATGGTGTCATCTCAACGGAATTACGTGGTGCCCTATTTAAAGTGAATGTGGTTGTCTCTAATGCCCAACCCATGAACGATAGTGGTAATTCGATAAGAGACATCATGGTACGCACCATATCCAATAGGGTGCAACTATGATGTTCGGACACACCATCACACTATGGTGTTCCAGGCGGCATTAATTGTGAAACAATTTCCACAATGTCTTAATTGTGTGCCAAAGCTCATAACTCAGATACTTATCTCTATGATCATATCATAGACATTTTATCCTCTTGTCACGATGATCTTTAACTTCACTCTGAAATTACTTGAATCATTCAATAATTCAGACTTGAGTTTCATCAAGTAAATACACTCAGTATCTACTTAAATCATCCGTGAAGTAAGAACATAACGATATTCACTGCATGCCTCAGCACTCATTGGACTGCACACATCAAAATGTATTACTTCCAACAAGTTGCTATCTTGTTCCATCTTCTCAAAACGAGGCTTTTCGGTCATCTTGCCATGTGGTATGATTTGCATATCTCAAGTGATTCAAAATCAAGTGAGTCCAAGCGATCCATCTGCTGGAGTTTCTTCATGCGTATACACCAATAGACATGGTTCGCATGTCTCAAACTTTTCAAAAACGAGTGAGTCAAAGATCCATCAATATGGAGCTTCTTCATGCGTTTACACCAATCGACTTACATGGCGATTGCCACAAGTAAGTGGTACTATCATTACTATCTTATATCTTTTGGCATGAAAATGTGTATCACTATGATCGAGATTCAATAAACCATTCCTATTAGGTGCAATACCATTGAAGGTATTATTCAAATAAACAGAGTAACCATTATTCTTCTTAAATGAAAAACCGTATTGCAATAGACATAATCCAATCATGTCTATGCTCAACGCAAACACCAAATGACAATTATTCAGGTTTAATACTAATCTTGATGGTAGAGGGAGCGTGCGATGTTTGATCACATCAAAATTGGAAACACTTCCAACACATATCGTCAGCTTTCCTTTAGCTAGTCTCCGTTTATTCCGTAGCTCTTTTATTTCGAGTTACTAACACTTAGCAACCAAACCGGTATCTAATACCCTGGTGCTACTAGGAGTACTAGTAAAGTACACATTAACATAATGTATATCAAATATACTTCTATCGACCTTGCCTGCCTTCTTATCTACCATGTATCTAGGGTAATTCTGCTCAAATGGTTGTTCCCTTATTACGAAGCACTTAGTCTTGGGTTTGGGTTCAACCTTGGGTTTCTTCCTTTGGAGCAACAACTGATTTGCCGTTTCATGAAGTGCCCTTCTTGCCCTTGCCCTTCTTGAAACTAGTGGTTTCATCAACCATCAACAATTGATGCTCCTTCTTGATTTCTACTTTCGCGATGTCAAACATCGTGAATACCTCAAGGATCATCATATCTATCACGACATGTTATAGTTCATCACGAAGCTCTAGCGGCTTTGTGGCAATGACTTTGGAGAAACATCACTATCTCTCTGGAAGATCAACTCCACTCGATTCAAGTGATTGTTGCACTCGGATAATCTGAGCACAAGCTCATGGATTGAGCTTTCTCCTTAGTTTGCAGGCTAAGAAAATTGTCGAGGTCTCATACCTCTTGGCGTGAGCACGAGCCGAAATCCCAATTTCAGCCCTCGAAACATCTCATATGTTCATGACGTTCAAAACGTCTTTGGTGCCTCTACTCTAAATCATTTAACCGAACTATCACGTAGTTATCAAAATGTGTATGTCCGATGTTCGCAACATCCACAGATGACGTTTGGGGTTACGCATAATTGGCGGTGCATTAAGGACATAAGCTTTCTCCGATCGCATAATCGCTCTGTCAACTTTCAACTATATTTTCTCTAGGAACATATCTAAACAGTGGAACTAAAACGCGAGCTTATGACATAATTTGCAAAGATCTTTTGACTATGTTCAAGATAATTAAGTTCATCTAATGAACTCCCACTCAGATAGACATCCCTCTAGTCATCTAAGTGATTACATGATCCGAGTCAACTAGGCTGTGTCCGATCATCACGTGAGACGGACTAGTCATCATCGGTGAACATCTTCATGTTGATCCTATCTACTATCGACTCATGCTCGACCTTTCGGTCTCTGTGTTCCGAGGCCATGTGCGTACATGCTAGGCTCGTCAAGTTAACCCTAAGTGTTTGGCGTGTGTAAATCTGTCTTACACCCGTTGTATGTGAACGTAAGAATCCATCACACCCGATCATCACGTGGTGCTTAGAAGCGACGAACTTTAGCAGCGGTGCAGTTAGGGAGAACACTTCTTGAAATTGTTGTAAGGGATCATCTTATTTACTACCGTCGTTCTAAGTAAACAAGATGCATAAACATAATAAACATCACATGCAATTATATAGTAGTGACATGATATGGCCAATATCATATAGCTCCATTGATCTCCATCTTCGGGGCTCCATGATCATCATCGTCACCGGCATGACACCATGATCTCCATCATCATGATCTCCATCATCGTGTCTTCATGAAGTTGTCTCGCCAACTATTACTTCTACTACTATGGCTACCGGTTAGCAATAAAGTAAAGTAATTACATGGCGTTGTTTAATGACACGCAGGCCATACAATAAATAAAGACAACTCCTATGGCTCCTGCCGTTGTCATACTCATCGACATGCAAGTCGTGAATCCTATTACAAGAACATGATCAATCTCATACATCACATATTATTCATCACATTCTTCTTGGCCATATCACATCACATGGCATACCCTGCAAAAACAAGTTAGGCGTCCTCTAATTGTTGTTTGCATGTTTTACGTGGCTGCTATGGGTTTCTAGCAAGAACGTTTCTTACCTACATAAAACCACAACGTGATATGCCAATTGTTATTTACCCTTCATAAGGACCCTTTTCATCGAATCCGTTCCGACTAAAGTGGAGAGGCGGCACCCGCTAGCCACCTTATGCACCAAATGCATGTCGGTCGGTGGAACCTATCTCACGAAAATGCGTGTAAGGTCGGTCCGGGCCGCTTCATCCCACAATACCGTCGAAACAAGATTGGACTAGTAACGGTAAGCATATTGAACATCATCAACGCCCACAACTACTTTGTGTTCTAGTCGTGCAAAGAATCTACGCAATAGACCTAGCTCATGATGCCCTTTGTTGGGGAGCGAGCAGAAATTCAAAATTTTCCACGTGTCACCAAGATCTATCTATGGAGAAACCAACAACGAGGGGAAGGAGAGTGCATCTACATACCCTTGTAGATCGCTAAGCGGAATCGTTCAAGAGAACGGGGTTGAAGGAGTCGTACTCGTCGTGATCCAAATCACCGGAGATCCTAGTGTCGAACGGACGGCACCTCCGCGTTCAACACACGTACAGCCCGGGGATGTCTCCTCCTTCTTGATCCAGCAAGGGGAGAGGAGAAGTTGAGGGAGAACTCCGGCAGCACGACGGCGTGGTGATGACGGAGCTCGTGGTTCTCCGGCAGAGCTTCGCTAAGCATTACGGAGGAGGAGGAGGTGTTGGAGGAGGGAGAGGGCTGCGCCAGGGGAAGGGTGCGGCTGCCCTCTCTCTCCCTCACTATATATAGGGGTAAGTGGGGTGGAGGAGGCGCCCTAGGGTTCCCTAGGGGAGGGGCGGCGGCCACAGGGGAAACCCTAGATGGGTTTGGCGCCCCCCCTAGGAAACTTGCCCCCAAGCCGGGAAGGGGCTGCCCTAGGGAGGCGCCCCACCTCTCCTGGTTACGTGAGAGGGCTGGGAGGCGCACCACCCCTTAGTGGGCTGGTTTGCCCCTTCCCTTTGGCCCATGAGGCCCTCCAACACTTGTCGGGCTCCCAAACACCTTTCGGTCATCTTGGCCATAGCACGGTACCCCGGAACACTTCAGGACTCCAATACCCTTCGTCCAATATATTGATCTTCACCGCGGACCATTCCGAACTCCTCGTGACGTCAGGGATCACATCCGGACTCGAACAACCTTCGTAACCACATACTATTTCCCATAACAACTCTAGCGTCACCGAACCTTAAGTGTGTAGACCCTACGGGTTCGGGAACCATCTGAACATGACCGAGGCGTTCTCCGGTCAATAACCAACAGCGGGATCTGGATACCCATGTTGGCTCCCACATGTTCCACGATGATCTCATCGGATGAACCACGATGTCGAGGATTCAATCAATCCGTATTCAATTCCCTTTGTCTAGCGGTATTGTACTTGCCGAGATTCGATCGTCGGTATCCCGATCTTCAGAGCGACCCGACCTCGGGCGGTCAAGCCTCGTATTCTTGTGCCATCCACGGATCGGTATCTTTGCTTACAGTACATCAATGTATATATCAAAGTGCAATCACATGTATAAATAACGTGAAATGATATATACCTCATAATAATCAGCGGAAACAATCAAACGGGTGTGGAGTCCCATCAACGCCATCGGCAGGTTGAGTGTAGACCGTAACCCTGTATCGTAACTCTTACTCGTCGAGGAAATATCTGCAACATGATACGTTGCAGCCGTGTAGGTCAGTACATTGAATGTACCGGCAAGATCACAACATGAGATAAAACAGATGATAAACTATACTATATGCAGTATGGCGTTGTGGCTCTGTATCTGAGTTTTGTTTGCGTAAAAGCTAATTTTATTTTACCTACATCAAAGGAATAGAATGAAGTCTGTACTAAGGAGTTTTCTATCATGACATGGTTCCGCCAACCGATGTCTCATAGCCCAAAATCATCATAAGTTGCCCACAATTAAGTTATCAATCCGGTGTTGAGAGTTCCGAGATAGATCCAAGTCCAGAGGCTCAAATTGTCCGTAACCGGGGACACGGCTAATCGATTAGGTTATAACCCTCTGCAGAGGTTTGTACACTTTACCCGCAAGATTCGATCCCTCTTTTACGTTCTCGCACTTGAGTGTTTGAGAACAAGATGACAAACATGGTCTTCCAAAGAGTTCCTCGACCACTGTCCGTACCCATCCGATCCTACCGTTCTTCTACATCTGCTAGTACCGCCCCAGCCAGAGTCACAACCAAGGTCAACCAAGCGAGCCCATAATGACTTGCGGTTGCACAGGTAAGCTTCCGGCGTGAAGTATTCTTCCGTCTCTTTGAGTCTGGGTGAAGCTTTCGCGAGATGTCATGGCGCTTCTCCATGCATCCCGCCAACCTTTGGTTTCTCCGGGGCTGCCCGTCAACCGTCCTTCACCCAGTGAGTGTGTATTGCAATCCTGTCTCGAGTCTTGAAGTCTTGAGGTCTTGAAGATGCAGTCCTTGCAGATTCCATCATGGAGTTATCGTCATTGACGTAGAATCCTCCATTCTCACACCACTCCGTGCACTCATACCAAACCCGTCTACTATAGCGTAGCATTAAAAGAAATAACGTCCGGGCTTGGTAACAGGGTGATGGGTTCCTACCTCATGCATACTACTCAACTACAAGGATTCAATAACACTCTGAGGGTGGTTGCAAAGGTGCCACTAAATGCAATAAAACATAGGTAAGAAAAGCATGGTCAAAGTGAACTTGCTGGTAATACTTGATGAAGATAACAACTGTCGGAAAATGACTTGGTAGAACTAATCGTCACTCCGTTGAAAATCTATATAGTCAAACATAGCATTCACATAAGCAAACATCCTAGCAAACAATTTTAGCACTCGAAATAACAATCAAAACAGCAAGGAAAATCGATAATAAAACTCAAACAAAATCAAAATAAACTTCAAATAAAACTACAAAGAAAAACTACTAACGAAGATCTATGACTTTGCTACAAACATCTAATATAGTTTTGCCGTAAGTAAAAACTTAACAACAATTAAAATACTAAAGTAATAAATTAACAGAAAATAAAATGTAAAATAACTAATTTAACAGAAAGTATTTTTTCCATAAAATTTTATTTGCAAAAGAAACAAATAAAAAGCTTTTATAAAACTCTAACTATGACCTATAGAAGGTTTCATACAAAACTAAGGAAATTTTTTTAAAAAAATAAAATAAATTTTCTCCTGTTGTCTAACAGAAACACAACTAATTTTGTCAAAAGTGACAAAAGAAATAATTTAAAACTAATAAAAACAATAAATAAAAAGCTAAAACAGAACTAATATTAAAACAGTACTGTTTTGCTAAAAACCTAATTTAAATTAACCTGAAAATAAAATACTAAATACTACTGGATAAACAAAGGTCCTAGAGACCAGGAGCAAAAAGAATTAATTAAAAACCTATTTTTAAACTCCGGAATAAGCAAAACAAGCTTTAATTCAAATCTGATCTAACTCAATTTTATAAATCCAAACATAGACAAATTATATATTTTGGAAACTACAAGAAAATTGTGATCTAACATAAAAAGAATCAGCATCATTGGACTTCTAGATCAAAAGTTATAGGCTAAACAAGAGCGGAACTAAATCTGTTACAGGAATAAATCTGAAAACGAAAAGCGGAGTTACCTGTACGTGAGGTAGAGATGGCAGGAAGGAGGCGGCGATGTGGAGGCTGCTCGGCGGGGGCGAGGTCGCCGGCGAGGTGGGGTGGCGGAGGAGGATCGGCGCTTGGGAGGTGGCGCTGGGCGATGGGAGGTTCGAAGAGCTCTGGTGGCGTTTTAGGGAGGAAAAGGAGGACGGTGGCGAGAAGGCTACGGGCAGGGAGGCGTGGTGATGGGAAAAATGGAGCGAGGAGAGGAGGGGTTTTATAGGCGGTCTCGGGAGGCGCTGGGACGGAAAGCGAGGGAGATCGGGAAGGTGGAGATTCTGTCTCCATGGATATGGAAAGCTTGTGTAACGTGAGAGGAAACAGAGGAAGGAGATGATCTCTTGTTGGGCTAGAATAGGAAAGTGCTTAATGGGCCAGCAGGTTTTTCCTAATAAAACGATTCCATTCCTATTTTTAAAATTAGGAAACTAAAACAATAAAAAGGAAATCAAATCAATTGAATAAAGAGTTTTATATACTAAAATTATCAGAAAAATAAAATATAGATGATGAGCATTATTCCACGGCCAAAATAAAACCTAAAAAAATGTTTTTCAGAAAATCCCTAAAGGCTTTATTTCTTTTTGCAAATAATTTTAAATAAAAACTTTGGTTTTTTCTTGGCTCAAATATTTTCAAAATGCCCCTGATTTTGGAGGGTCATTTTCCTCCGCTCTTTCTTGCTTGCAAGAATTTATTTTTCGGGTATTTCTGGGAAGAAAAATAGAGAAGCAAGTGCAAATATTTGAAAGAATTAAATTGCAAAACTCCGTTCAAATTCTTTATAGTTGAAGAAGTCATGTCATCTTCTCTCATTGATTTTAATAGGATGAATTTGAATTTACGGAGAAGGGAAACTCATTTTATTCCCTCTCATTCAAAAGTTTTGAAAGGTTCAAATTTCACTCAAGTTTAATTCACTCAAGCAAACAAACAAACAATTCAATTAATTATATTAACATTCCAAAATTTGGGATGTTACGGATACCTTGTTCAATCTCGTTACGGCAAGTCTCTTTACTCGTTCGTAACACATCATCCGTGATCAACCCCTTGGTCACATTGTGCACATATGATGATGTCCTACCGAGTGGGCCTAGAGATACCTCTCCGTTTACGGAGTGACAAATCCGATCTCGATTCGTGCCAACCCAATGCAGACACTTTCGGAGATACCTGTAGTGCACCTTTATAGCCACCCGATTCGTCGTGGCGTTTGGTACACCAAAGCATTCCTACGGTATCCGGAGTTGCACAATCTCATGGTCTAAGGAAATGATACTTGACATTAGAAAAGCTTTAGCATACAAACTACGATCTTTGTGCTAGGCTTAGGATTGGGTCTTGTCCATCACATCATTCTCCAAATGATGTGATCCCGTTATCAACGACATCCAATGTCCATGGTCAGGAAACCGTAACCATCTGTTGATCAACGAGCTAGTCAACTAGAGACTTACTAGGGACATGGTGTTGTCTATGTACCCACACATGTATCTTAGTTTCCTATCAATACAATTATAGCATGGATAATAAACGATTATCATGAACAAGGAAATATAATAATAACTAATTTATTATTGCCTCTAGGGCATATTTCCAACATCTTTATCTACTCCTCGGTGTGTTGAATAGAGTAGAGCTAGGGTATTTAGTCGGTGAGCTCATGTGCGAATGCTTATGATAATTGATCCCGATGGAATTGCAAGTTTAAGCATGACATCTTTGTATCGCTGGGAAAATCCGAGTGGCCTATGTTTTGCCGGAGTGTTGATTCAATTCCGTTCCGGCAAATTTTAGGCGCTCGATATGTCCTATTTTAGCAAAGGTCATGCCGGATTTTTTCGTGAATTTAAGCATGACTTGTGCTAGAATATGTAGGAAATATCGAGTGCCCCCGATTTGTGTGTTGAGTATCCTGGTAGTTGCCTTCGATCGATTTTCAATTAATGTTTCAACTATGAACATAGGAAATGTCTGACGACGAAAAGGATTTCGGTATTTGCGAATCATGCGAAGACGAAGCTGCCTGTGTGATGTAATCTTCCTAGATGATGATAGGCGCTTGACATCAAGCTGGACGAAAACTTGAAGTGGATCTGATGAAGTCACAACGACAAGTCTTTTTCATAATTAAGAATGACATCTGCTTCATTTGCTTCAACTTATAATTTTAATTTTTTACTATTCTACTAGTGTATCCCCTGCCATGCAAGAGTTTTTGTCTTGGATAAGATAGGTTTCAACCCTATGAAAACTATGGAGGTAAAGAGAGTTTACTTGAAGACCGAGCATGGTTATACTTTCCACGCAAAATTATACAACGCAGACACCTACACTTATTTTGAATGCAAAATTGGCCAAGCACTATGCAAGAGTTATGCATTTGAGCCTGATATGGCTATCACCTTTGATATTCGTCCGGAAGATGATATTGAAGGTAATATCGACATCTGGGTCGATGTGAAGATGCCTCCAGTTCTACCATTATGTGAGTTTCTCAACCATATTTATGTCTTGGATATTGTTTATTCAAAAATAGTTGACAACTATTTTCTATTGATAGCTTATTTCCATTCAAGCAAACATGTCCGGTGCTTGGTAGACATGACCGTCCACTGTCCCGGGGCTGAATAAACTGCGAGGAGATAGGTCATTATGTTTCATGGCTTGAGGATCTTCATACTGTCAAGACAAATTATTTTTCTGGACTTAAAAATCTTAGTACTCAAAACGTGCGACCAATAATGTTCGTATTGAACTACGGTCACATCTATTTAGGAAAGATGGTAAGATTTTTACTATTTTCCCTCAGTGCATCTTTTGCATACATTATTTTTTAAGCTAAACTTCATTGCTAAGTATGTTACTACGATGTTCTTCAACAGGGACTCCCGATGAATGTTGTGCCTCATTGGATCGAGACTAAAGGTCGCATGAGAATGGTTACGGCCAAGACATCCTACATTGCACTTTAGTGCATTCAGGATTTCTCAAAGCGAGGAAATCTTAATAGTCAAAGACTGAGCAAAATTGTGAAGGATCGCAGAGAAGTACTAGGGGGCAGCAATTAGAAGCGCATCCCACAATTAGGAGACAGGTTCATCTGCATGCTCCAATATGATGAAGCAGGAGTGCTACACATATTTTATGCTACTTTGCCTGAGAGAGAGCAGTAGGAGTGATTAGCTAGTTAGAATGAGTTTGAAGATGATGATGTGCTACACTATGACTATGATGATTAAATAGCTAGTGTTGGTGGTAATGACTATGATGATTATTAGTAGCTAGTGTTGGTGGTGATTAGATAGCTACCGTAGCTAGTGTTGGTGATGATTAGCTAGCTAGACTGAGTTTGAAGATGATGATGTGCTACACTATGATTATGATGATTAAATAGCTAGTGATGGTGGTAATGACTATGATGATGATTAAATAGCTTGTGTTGGCGGATTAGATTCAAGTGGAGGCAACATGTGGTGCCCATTGGAAGTACTACTAGTTCAAACTAGATCAAAATTTGGATTAGTAGTATACTTTCGACATGCACCCAACGTTTACGAGTCGAAGAGTTGACGAGTCATTCCAAGGTTGAGACTCATAGACTAGTCTAGACTAGTGCGAGACTAGTCGACATGGTACTGTAGCACTGAACTTACAGTACATAACTAATAATACCTAGTAGTAGTATGTAGTATTACACTATATAAGTATACAAGTACAGTATACAATACAAATGAATGCATGGGAAGTGGATGAAGAACCTAAGGTTGTGCCAATTGCAATATCCAATGGCCAGGGCCTCTGCTTCTCCACAAACCAGCAAAAACAGTCTACAAAAGATAAAACCAATCAAATATGCACTATCAAACAATAGTCCAGCACAGCAGCACTAGCATAAGAACAAGTTCTGAACTCCATAATCCACAGGAGAACACCTTAGTGTGACAACTTGACAAGACTAACATAAGGTTCAACAAGTAGTCCAACATCAAAGTCCGAATTACAAAAGAAAGGTTCAACAACACCACAAGCAACAAGTCCAGTCCAGCAAAAGAAATCTTGTAGCCTTAGCCCTCAAATCAATCTAGATCTATATCCAGCTGAAAATCAGGGTCTATATCATTCGCTCGTGTAGGGCCATCATTGTATTCACCGTTGGTCTCCATGTCACTATCAATATCTTCAGCTTCCAATTCAGCCCGCAAGTCTTCATCATGGACAACCACACTTGTCCTTCGAGTGTAAAAGATATTAGAGCCAGCGAGAAGACTAGACTCACTGAAATCACCACGAGCCCTCCTTGGAAGATGGCGTCCACTTAGACTGTCGGTCGCGTCAACGGCCTCATCAACATGGGACCAAAGTAGTGGATTGTCATCGTCCATAGCATCATTTTGATGAACCAATTCAGTAGTAACATCAACCCATTCATCATCCCATTGAAATTCTTCTAGGATAAGTGCATTAGCCCTCTTTCCTTTGGAACCTTGCTCGCGTAACTTTTCAAACCTAGTTGTCATTTGCCGGTTGTATGAGACATATTCTAGCTTGTTCAATCTCTTATACTCCAAACGGTTTCTTCCTTTGGTATGGATCTGCAAGCAAATCCTTTTGTGAGAAGCTGCTATAGACTGCAATTATCTACCAAACCATCCAATTGCTAGATACTTACATGAGAAAATGCACTCCAATTGCGCTCACAGCCAGACGATGAACAACATAGACTAATGATCCAATTTGCAAAATATTGGAGGTCATAAGCAAGGCCACCATATGCATTCCACCAAAGTACTACAAAAATCAGCAAGTAGGAGTTGAAACAAGCAAGTAGAAGTTGAAACATAGAGTCAAGAAGATAAGCTACAAGCTGCATTCTCATAGATACTTACGAGGACTCTTTTTCTCGCGGTCTTTAATTGCCATTTGTTTGGTGAAACATTCACCCTCCGTGAGCTCATAATCATCAGCCAATTTACTTATCTTGGATTTTAGTTCATCATCCGACACCATCTTCCATAGCACATCATTGAACATTGAACGCAGCCGTGCAGCTAGTCTTCTGTTAGTCTCTTCATTTTAAAGAACTTGTTGGGGTTCAAAAACATTGCAGCCCCATGTAGCTTTTGCTCCATCTGGTGATCCCACCTATTGTCAACAATTGCTAGCACCTGACTTTGTAGGCCTGGCCTTTGTGGCAATGCATCCTTTATGTGTGTCTTCGCAATGTCCATGGCTGCCCAAATTTCAGGCATTGATTGACTATCATCACCATCAACAATCCTCAAAGCAACAAGAATGGGTTGTGAAGCTCTCATGCAGTTCTCCACCAATTGCCAAAACGTCACAGAGAGCACGGTATTTTCAACCATCTTCCCTGGTGGGGTGAGCTTCAACTTGTTTGCCTGCCATTCTGTGCTATCAAAAAGTGCTTTCAAATGTTGGCGTTGTTTCCACATGCTGGCCAATGTGAGGAAGGAGGTTGCAAAACGACTTGCTCCAGGCCTTACAAGATCTCTCTTGCCATTCAAGGTTCTCATTTGATCAAGAATCCTACCATGGGCATAAATAAATCTGGTTGTTTTCTTTGCTTTGACAATGCAATCACTGAACTCTCTTATCTTCCCAATGTCCTCTAGCATAAGATCCAAACAATGAGCAGCACAAGGTGTCCAATACAAAGATGGATACTTATCCATTAGAAGTCTCCCGGATGCCTTGTAGTTGGAGCCATTGTCGCTAACGACCTGGATTACCAATTCAGGCCCAATTGCCTCAATCTGTTCACTCAATAATTTTGCTACCAATTCAGCAGTAACAGACTCAGAAGAAACATTGGATGTCCCTAAGAAGAATGTACCTTCAGGACTATTGGCGAGAAAATTGATCAAGTGTCGCCCACTCATGTCCGTCCAACCGTCGGACATGAGAGTGCAACCATAATCCTTCCATGCCTTTTGATGCTTGGCCTTCAAAGTGTCAGTCTTGAGCTTTTCCTTCTCAAGTAATGGTACCCTCACATCATGGTAAGAAGGTGTGATATAATCTGATCCATACTGTCCTACAGACTCCAATAGGATCTCCCAACATCTCGAATTGATAATATTGAGTGGAAGGCAATTCTCATAGAGAAAGTCATCTACATGACCATCTACTTCATCTTTTTGTTCTTTTGTCTTTGTTCCATAGTCCTTGATTTTTAACTGCTTGCTTCCTGCTCTATGCCTCTCAGCAACCACCTCCTCTGGTGTCTTCCTAACCTCATGTACAATTGCCTTGTTTGTCCTCTTTGCCGCCACCGGTGCCGTCACAATAAAAGAAGCCTTCCTTTTCGTGGAGGCTGCGGTGCTGTTCGACGCCCTTGAACTTGCTTCTACCTCCTCCTCTCCTCCATCTCCATCAGTTGCTTCAATTTCATCCCCATCAAGTTGCATGGCTTTGAACTTGGTTGAGTTGGTCTTCATGTACAAATGCATCTCTTTCCTGATCTCATCGGTTGCTTTTAGACACATCTTTACCTCTGTGTAACCCCCACCAAGGTGCTTCTTCATCCTTAGCACTCCAGAAGTGATGTTTTTGCCACACAAAACACACTGGAGTGTCAATTTGTCCTGCAGATCAGGCCAAAAGGCATATTTCCATGTTGGGTCCTTGCTCCTATGTGGCTTCCTTGTAGGATCCTTCAATGGATCGTAATAATCATCGTCTTGAGCTGCAGCTGCTGCTGAACACACTACTTGACATATCTCCGGTGTTGTAGACGTTGTAGCTCAGACCTCAAGACCTGGAAATTGAAACACACTCAGTCTGGCAGCACCAGCAACCAGTAGCAAGCAGGGCAGAACCAGCAAGCAGCAGCAAGCAGAGCAGCACCAACAACAAGCAGAGCAGCACCAGCAAGCAGCAGCAAGTAGAGCAGCACCAATAGCAAGCAGAGCAGCACGAGCAGTCCTCCAGCAGCGAGGCAGAGCAACACCAGCAGCAAGCCAAGAAGAAAGAGGAGGATAAGAGAGGCATTGAGGCTCACCTGCCTGAAGAGGAGAAGAGCACCAGGGGCCGGCAGCGCGAGGAGGGGCGCGAGACGAAGGAGCAGGAGAAGAGCACGAGGGATCGGCGACGGTGGAGCTCCAGATCCGTGACGTGGAGCCGGCGACGGTGGAGCTTCAGATCCGCGGCGGCGCGCGTCCAGCGGCCGGCAGCGTGAGGAAGGCTCGACGGGCGCGTCCAGCAGCCGGCGGCGTGAGGAGGGTGAGGAGAGGAAAGAAAGGATTAGGTCTCATCTCACGCGGGATGAGCCATCGTATTTATACTCCCCCAGTTTTTTGAGTCGTTCGACTCGAACATGTCGACTAGTTCAGACTAGTCGTCGACTAGTCGATGACTGGCTCGACTCGTATTTGTAGTCTACACGAGAAACCGAGTCGACAGCCACTTTGCGACTCATAGACTAGTCGAGCGACTAGTATAGACTAGTCGTTCGACTCGTAATCGTTGCATGCACCACATGTTGCCTCCACTTGAACCTAATCCACCTTCATTTCACACACTGTTATGGATATAATGGTATAATAACCTCATAATTGGTATTGTACCAAAATTTGTATAACGGTGTATAATACACTGAAAATAAATAAAAAATGAAAAACAGAACACTAGTAGCGATGGACAGGAAACACGCTACTACTAGTTAGATTAGCAGTAGTGTGGGACAAAACGAACGTTGCGGCTATATGTCTTAGCAGTAGCGTGTGTCGCAGACGCTACTACTAAGGAATAGCTGTAGCACCTTACTAGTAGCACGGTGACCCGCGCTACTAGTAGGCACTAAACCCGCGCTACTACTAGGCTTTTCCCTAGTAGTGTCCTTACGTGGAAGCCGGGAATCGAGTGCGTGGCAGACGCGCGCGGCGACTCTGGCAGCACCATCTGAGGAAACATGGACGAAATCGTTCTGGCAGTGGCCACGACGGTGCCGACGAGCCCGTGCTGGCCAGGGTTTAACCCTAGGTAGATCAGGGCCTCCCTCTTTGCCTCTGCGACTCGGGTGTTGGTTTCCTCCTACTGTGCGGCGGCGGTGAGGATGGCAACGGCCACTGCTTCGTCCCATGCGTCTGCCACGTGCCTCCGGCCCTTCCTCTTGGCTGACTGCACGACCCGCTCCTCCGACGTCAGCTACTTCTTCTTGGGTGGCGCAAGGCTTGCCTTTGCCGGAGGAGGCAGAGGTGAGGCCGGAAGAGGCGAGGGAGGTGAGGCGGGTGGCGACATCGAGGGTGTCGTCCATGGCGAGGCCGGGAGCGCGAGCGGGCGGGCGGTTTTGGAAAATTGGAGGGAGATGTTGGCCGCTTTGCCACCGACTGGCAGGCCAGGGGGATGAGTAGGCGCGCGCCATGCGCGTCCACCTCGTATCCGCGCCGACGCAAATTTGGCCCAAAATTGAACCAAGAATGGGCCGGTAGGCGGACGAAAAACGGGAACACTTCCGTTTGGGTTGGTGTGTTGGACTGACTTTTTTGTCCGTGGCGATCCAAACAGATAAGCGCACATAAAGTGGATTGGCGCGTTGAAGTTGCTCTGACCTGACGTGAAACAAAGCGTGCTAGCTGCGAAAAACTGAAACGTGACAGAGGCTTGTGGTTTTTAGGCCAACTCCACCGCGCGACCCTATTCTGTCCGGCCCCGTCCGTTTGGGGTAAAAGGGACAAAAGAGGCGGCCCATCGCGCGGCCTCAAACGGACAAATGTCTGGATTCCGTCCGTTTTCGACCCATCCCCGGTCCAAACTTGCGCTCGGTTTGGGGTGAAACGGACGCGCACGGACGGCCGCGACGCACGCCTTTGTCCCCCCCCCCCTGGCCCGCCTGTCGGGGACACTAGCAGTCCCTCCGCTCCCAATGGTTCACCCTCTCTCCCCGCCCCGCCCCGCCGTCGGCGCCGCCCCTATTCTCCAGCCGCCTCCTCACCGCGCAGCCCCCCGCCGTCCATACCAAACCACGTCTAGACATGGCCGCCACCACGCCCGCGCTTTCGCCGTAGTTTTGGTCGTCTATCGAGGGAGGTTTGGCCGTCGCCATCCTTGCCGGTGGCGGAGGGGACACGACTCACTGGCGACGGACCACGGCGGCCGAGGCGATTCGGCGAGAGCCAGGCGGCGATGGCGGCCGGCAACCACCCTGCTGCGTCGAGGTGATCATCGCGGCCTCTTCGCCACCACGACCGCAAGGTGTTCGACCTTTGCCATCAAAGGTATGGGCGGTGGAGCGAGTTTTCTTTCATCACTTCTTTGTTCGTCCGGACGATTCGCCGTCGGATGATGAAGATCTTGTGGTGGCTGCACTAGTCGTTCACGACCATATTCAGCGGCAGCTTCCTCGATGCGGGTCACTCCCGGCGTGCTCCCAACCTGAACCGCAACAGGAGAGAGGCCACGCCCTGCTTTATGCCGATTACTTTGCCAACACCCCGCTCTTCAAGCCGAATAAATTTCGTCGTCGTTTTCGTATGGCAAGGCATGTGTTCAATCGTATCCGAGAGGGAGTGGTTGCTCATGACCCATACTTGAGTGCAAGACGGAGGCCCTTGGTAGCTTGGATTCTCCTCTTACGAAATGCACATGACCATCCGCATGCTTGCATATGGTATTCGAGCGATCCGGTGGGCGAGTATGTGCGTATGAGTGAGACAACATGTCTAATGTCAATGTACAAGTTTTGCCGGGCTGTGATCGAGGTGTTTGGCCCAGAGTACTTGAGGCAGCCAACCGCGCGTCTGAGAGATTGTTGGCGACCAACGCAGCTAGAGGCTTTCGGGCATGCTTGGCGGCATAGATTGTATGCATTGGGAGTGGAAGAACTGTCCATTTGCTTGGCGGGGCGATACAAGGGGCATGTTAGCGGGTGCCTTGTCATATTAGAAGCGGTGGCATCGCAAGATCTTTGGATATGGCATTCTTTTTTCGGCATGGCAGGTTCTCACAATGATATCAACGTCTTTGCGGCGCTCTCCGGTCTTCGCAAGGCTTGCGAAGGCCACTCCCCACTGTCAACTTTGAGATCAACGGTCACCGGTACAACAAGGGATACTATCTAGCGGATGGTATATATCCTCGATGGTCAACTTTTGTGAAGACAATCTCGAAACCCCAAGGTGAGAAGAAAGAGATTTCCCAAATGCAAGAGAGTGCTAGAAAGGATGTGGAACGTGCTTTTGGTGTGCTTCAATCCCGGTAGGGTATCGTTCGAAACCCTGCACTGTCATGGGATGAAAGGAAGCTTTGGGAGGTGATGACTGCTTGTGTGATCATGCACAACATGATCGTCGAGGACGAGCGTGATGAGAGTATCTTCGACCAAGGATTTGATTATCAAGGTGAAAATATTGAGCCCCTGCACCAAGACCCGGCCACATTTGAACAGTTTGTCCAATTCCACCGTTAGATGTGTGATTGGCACACTCATCTGAATCTTCAAAATGACTTGGTTGAGCACGTCTGGGATCACATTGGCAACCAATAGATGTATTGGTCCAATTTATGTTCAGTCAAGACAATTTCGATTTGGTTGTAAAACTATTTTATTAAAGACAATTTCAATTGGGTTGTAAAACTATTTTAATTTTCAGACAAATATTTGGGTTGGAAACTAGTTTTGATGTAAATTTGGGCATTTTTGTACAGACGGACGAGATGGGGCAAATGGATGCTGACATGTGGCTGGGCGCACGGCCACCGCATCCGGGACAGGCCGGACCGACCCCAAATTCCTACCCAAACGGACAGAAACCGGACAAAACGGACGTCCGTTTAGGGTCGCGCAGTGGAGTTGGCCTTATTCAACAATGTCCGGCCGCGTCTGAAACTCGGACACAACTTCGGTGCCTTAAAGGCACCTGCCTTTGGGTCACTGACATGTGGGCTAGCCACCTGTTGGACCCACATGTCATAGGCACAAAGGTAGGTGCCTTAAGGCACCGAAGCATTGTCCCTGAAACTCTGAACCCGCGGTTGACGCGTAGCGTGCGCAATTAAAGCGAGCAACGGGGGATTTGTCAAATCTTACACATTGATACAGAAGCGCTCTCTGATAAGTATCTTGGTCTCCCAGCCTTAGTGGGTGCAGACTGAAGTGATTGCTTCAGGCACTTTGTAGAGAGAATTAAAATTAGACTGATGGGATGGATGGAAAAGATATTTTCTATTGGGGGTAAGGAGATTTTGTTAAAAGCTGTTGCTCAAGCTATACCTGTATTTGCCATGTCCGTATTCAGCCTACCTAAAGGAATATGTAAAGAGATCACAGATATAATTACACAGTTTTGGTGGGGTGATGATGAGGAGAATAAGAGGATGCACTGGATGCATGGTGGAAGCTTTGTATCCCAAAAGGCGAGGGAGGTATGGGTTTTCGGGATCTTTATTCTTTTAATCTGGCGATGTTGGCTAAGCAATCTGGAGGTTAATTCTTGACCAGACTCACTTGGTTGCAAGAGTTACGAAGGCTAAATATTTTCCAAATGGCGGTATCCTAGAAGCTACACCAAAAATGGATCCTCATTTACATGGCAAAGTATTACGAGGGGTTAGATACCTTCAAAAAGGTTACATTTGGAGAATTGGGTGCGGAGAGCATGTGAACATTTGGTCGGATCCGTGGATACCTTCTAGCCGGATAGAAAGGTAATCACGCCACGGGGCCAGACAATATTAACTAGAGTTTGTGAACTAATTGACCCTACGAGTGGAACATGGGATGAGACTTTGATCTCAAATTTATTCAACCCGGTTGATTCACGCAGGATACTCCAAATACCTATTCACTTACAAGGATTTGATGATTTTATAGCATGGCACCCAAAGCAGAATGGGATTTTTTCAGTTGAAGTGCTTATCATATGCAAGTGGATGCATACTTTTTGGGTGCATGCAAATATGATGGGGCGCCCAAGTGGATCCAACCCTTTGACTGTATGGAGTACTCTCTGGAAGCTGCAATATCCACGTAAAGTTCAGATTTTTGGTTGGAGAATTTTGCAAGGAATTATTCCGCCGTGCTATCCTTACTAATAGGCATGTTGGTTCAAATGGTGCATGCCCCATCATCATCAAGCGCCGAGGACATCAGACATCTGCTATTTTTGTGCACTAATGCACGATCCTTGTGGTCCCATCTTGGGTTAATTCATATCATTGAACAAGCGATACATGTTGACAGATCAGGTTCGGCCATCTTTGAATATATACTCTCACTGCCGGATCAACAAGTAGCTATGCATCCATCTTTGAACTTCAAACAGGTTATAGCCGTGGGAAGTTGGTACCTATGGTGGATCCGAAGACAAATAACACATAGTGAATCAATTCCACCACAGTGGAGAAGGGCGTTGTCAGTTCTATCCATTGCGAGCAATCATCAGAGGGCGTCATCGCTCACCCCTAGCTTCCCTGAAGCAAAATGGAGTAAGCCAGACCCTCAATTTATTAAATTAAATGTTGATGCAGCTTTTTATCTAGATGAAGGTGCGGGGGCTACAGCGGCCATACTACGGGATGTTAGAGGAAACTTTGTGGCGGCACAATGCAAATTTATCCCTTTTGCTGCAGATGTGATCACTACAGAAGCTTTGGCAATGAGAGACGGTCTAGTTTTTAATAATTCTCTTGGATTCAATAGGTTGGAAGCGGAATCAGACTCCCTACAGGTTATTAACTTCTGTAATGGTCAAACTAGATGGTGGGACTCAGCGGCGGCAATCTTCGCGGAATGTGTGGATACTAGTTCCTTGATGGGGAAGGTCATTTTTAAGCATTGTTATCGTTCTTGTAATCAAGCAGCTCATGCGCTAGCTAACTTTTGTTTCTGTAATAAATCTTCTTGCAGTTGGTTGGACGAGCCTCCTGACTATGTTGTCAGTAAGCTCGTAGACGATGTAAACTTTGTTTAATTTTAATAAAACTAGCAATGATGGCCTTCTCAAAAAAAAAAAAAAAGCGAGCAACGGGTCCGACCCGAACCAGACCAGACTGCCGCCGGACGAGCCACGGTCGGGGTCACGTGAGCGCAAGGCCGGGGGGCCCCGGCCGCCTGGGCGGGTCGCAGTCGACGGCACGCCCACGTGACCGCGCTAAACGCCTCCGGGTCTTCCCCTCCGACGGCCCCCCCTGCCCCTACGCGCCCCACGATTCGAAGGCCGGCGAGAGACGTGACCGAAGCAGCGTCCCGCCACACACACACACGTCGCTGCGCGCGCGCGTGGGCCGCGACCGACCGGCCCCTCACGTGCCCAGTTCGCGGCGTCCTTGTCACTTTCGGTTCGGCCCCGGCGCACGCCTCCTCGTCGACCATGGACCCGCACCGCCCTGTGCCCGCCCGTGGTCTACCACCACGGCCGTACCGGCGCCGGTATCAACCGTGCCACTGTGCCATGCGTGACTTCACAGGCGAGACCGATCCATATCATCTACCCAGAGCGCCAGGTCGCCTGCTGGCCCGGTCTCGTGCAGGCCGGGAACCCGGGGCAGGACCAGCGCCGGTGCGTTGTCCGGCCACATGACCACCGGCCGCTGGGCGCCCACACCGCACGTGACCCGCCGCGCGCTGGCCGGCCCATCCCATCCCAACCCATCCTCCTCCCTCCCACTCACGCCGCACTCCACCACCCACGCGTCGACCCCCGGCACCAGCAAGGATCCATCCATCATCAACCCTCCCAAAAACCCTCCCTCCCGCGCCAATCAACCCTCACATGCACGCATGAGGCCCGGATCAGCGGAGCGATCGCATTTAATTACAGATCCCTAAGCCGATTTTCTTAAAGGATCAGAAGGCCCTGCAGCCGCAGGGAATGTCGTCTAGTTGAGCCGAGCGAGCCACGGTAAAGAGCCACACACACACAAAGCACAGAGCCGTGCTATGCTCATCTGTAAACCCCATTTTAAAACGCCTAAGCTTTGGCCCTTTAATTATCCCTCGGAATCTTCCACTCTGTCAAGGTGTCGACAGCTTCTTTAGCTATATCCTAATCTACGAAATTTAGTTAGTTAATTGCGTGCTGCTTTGCGAGCGAGGGGAGGTGCGCTGCATGCTTAGCTAGCAACATGCGCTGCATACTTAACTATCTTCTCTCCCTCTCTCTCCGTCCAAAGGACGACGACGGGTGCGTGCTCTTTGTTTACGCTCGGCTTGCCGGCCTTTTGTGGCCGAGGCGGTGTGGCATGGGCGTCTCTAACCTTTGTTTTCCAGTAGACGGACAAGTAGGTTTGTCGTAGTGGTCATGTGACCCTCCATGATTAGACGTCATTAGCTACGACGCCATCATTTTCCTCAGCGTCTCCTTCCCCTTTTGAAGGCTCCGCGTTCGCATCGCTGCCTCTACATGCATGCACGAGAGAGACCAACCGTAGGTGTGCGTTGGTGTCGTCTAATCAAGTTTATTTTGTGATCAAAAGCCTGAATAAACAAGGTGTAGGAAGGGAAAAGAAAAGTGGGGAGAAGGCGGTGCACACATGGTGGGATGCTGCGCGCATGATGGTGCTACGGACGTAGCCAAAGATGAAGCTATTGAAAAAAGCCCGCGCATAGGTTAAAAAGGGGCTCCGACATGACAACGCAACTGGCAAAAGCACGGCGATCTGCGCTGTTTGCTGCACAAGCAAAATATTAGCAGAGAGGAAAAGGACGAATGATTGTTCTGCTGTTTGACAAGTGCAACCCATCCAACAGCCCAATTAATTTACTACTGTATGCGTACATGTCTGTACATGTCCCAAATCCAACCGATACATCTTCACCAGTGAATCAAACACGTAGAGTATCGTAGCCGACTGTTGTACGTACAAACAGCTTTTTTCGTATGGATCGACTGGGACGCCAGGCTCCACCTCCATGCATGGCCGGTTCACTCGTCTCGATCCATTGATCACCCAGCGGCCCAGCCGGCCGGGCTGTGGCCCTTGAGCTCGAGTTTTTTCATTTGCAGTCAGATCTCGCGAGCGACAGGCACAGCGTACGTACGTGCCATGCCCATGCGTGCACGTACTGTTGCCACGTGCGGGGCTGTCAGCGTACGTACGCCACGCTCTGCATGCGATCCCCACCGCAGCGATTCCAGAAGTGGTCCTCCCGCGCACGCCGCTCCATGCATGCACGGCCTGGCTCCGGTGGATGGATCGATCGGGCGCAGCCGAGGCGGACGGTACGTGCTGCTGGCCCTCCGAGGTGACTGCTGAGCTGATGCGGCCGGCCTGCGCGCGCACGAGCACGGGCCCCTGTCTCCCCTCGCTTTACTCGCCTGGTCAGTCGTACATGACCACACGCCTGCCCGCCCGGCATGCGCGTGCGACGCACAGTGGGAGCGCCAGCGGAGGGAGATACAAATGGCATCCGCCGAAACGCGTCCAACTTCGGGGTCCGAACAAGCCGCAGCTACAGTGCCAAAGTCTAAGATGTTTACTGTGCACGGTAGGTTTCATGGAGACCGAGTAGATTAACAGTACGTACTCGGAGCAGCACGACTAGTAGCGATCGAATTGATTGAGGCTGCAGGAAGCAAATCTGGGAAAGCATATTGGAGCGGCGTACGTGGCCATGTGGCAGGGACGGGACATGGGGCAAAATTGATAAATTTGACCTATGAACGAAATCAAATCACAGACTGAACTGCCCGTAAAACTATTTCACGCGGCTGACTTTTTTGTGTGACGCCCGACACGAAGGCGCCACACTACACTGTGTAACGCCTCATATATAGGCGCTACACGCCTGGCCAGCGACGCATCCGTGTGATTCGAAAATTACTAAGTCAGTGTGCAATACATGAGAGCTAGATGCCACACTATACAATGTAGCCCCTAGCTTCTAGGCGTTGCATTAGTGGTTGTTTCATTTTATAGTGCAACCACTAATGCAGCTACCGAAAGCTAAGCGCCCACTATATCTGAGGCAGCCTAACTCTTGGCTCTGCGACAACGACTTAGAATTTTAGGCGATCGAGGTGCAACGCTGGCCAGGCGTGTAGCGTCTATCTATAAGGCGTTGCACAGTGTAGTGTGGCGCCTTTCGGGCGTCACACAAAAAGGTCAGCCGCGTGAAATAGTTTCACGAGTAGTTCATTCTGTGATTTTATTTTGTTCATAGGTCAAATTCGTCAAATTTGCCGGGACATGGCCCCTGGCCCGACTGAGCTGACCCGACCTGACCCTGACCCTGACCCCCCACGCAGATCCGCTTTCCCGGCACAGGCGCACGCGCGCGCGCCCGGACGCCGCTGCACGTAGACGCAACACGTACCCGTGAGCGACGGACGGAGCGCGATCCGGCCCCCGTCGCATGCCCCGCACGCCAAATTGGGCAAGGGAAAGGGCCGACCCGGCCGTCGCATCCGACGGGGGCACGGCACCCGACACCCGCACCCCACGCGCGCGCCACCGATGCCCATCCACCATGAACAACGACGACGCGCGTGCCGCACGCATCGCCATCGCCGCGCCATGCGTGAACCGGGGACGGGTATCTTGGCCGGTTGCTTGCGATGGATTCGCGAAGGTTTCCGTGCCGGTGCAAGGTACAGGCGACGGCGAAAGCTCCGTGGATCGACTGTGCGTCCACGTGAGGCCGATCTACCGAGGTCTTTGTTTTTCCTGTTCCCCCGGCGGTAGGGTGGGTGGGGGTAAAAAGTGATAGTACGAGGGGCGATCGCGCGCCGATCAGATCAGATAGGCGTACGAGCCACGTGAAGCGATCGTGCGCGTGTTGGACGGACGGAGCTTCGGGGTGGTGGAACCGAACTGAACAAGCAATGATGCTTTTCTATCTATCTATCTATCCTGCTAGATTTACTGCCGCGGTGATGGATTCGGCCAGTGCATCTTTTTTTACCGCCGACGATGGGACACAAAGCCAAAGGCGGGCGGGCAAAGTGAGCGCGTGGTAATAAATAAAGAGAGCCGAAAGCGGTAAGTGAACGCTGGTTTGATCGTGATGGTGCCGCCTAAACCAGCGGCTCGCAAAAGCGAGAGTTGACAGACACGCACGCATCGCATGCGGCAGGAGATTTTAGTAGTTTGTCTGTCCGGATCGGCGGTGAGACAACAACATCGGAGGAAGTTCAGTTCGTACTACCACCAGCGTTTTAAAAGACCGTTTAAAATGTAGTACTACTCCTCGGGTCTGACAGGCTCAGAAGCGAGCACGCATGCTCAGTATAGTAAGTTTTGCCAATCTTTGTTGCTGATTTGCCTGGCGGGACGAAGCAACCCAATAATTTTGTAGTGCCACTGCCGTGTGAGTTCGAACGGAGAGAGGGGGAAAGGACGCAGGTGCGCGGGAGACGGTGGAGGGAAGGGGAGGGGAGTGGCGAGGCCGAATCTGGAGCACATGACCCCGCGCCCGTCGCCATCCACGGGATGCCCGCAATTTCCGGCTCCATGTGCCGCCGCGGGCCCGGCCAACAACCGGCACGTGACCGCCTCCCCACTCCACGTCGACCTATCCTATTCCTATTCCTATTCCTATTCCGTCCCCCGCCGGCCGCACTCGCACGACCCGCCCCCGACCCGACCCACCACCACTAGCCCCTCCCTCCCCCACCTCGGGATCGCCCCACGCGCCAATCTCCCTCCTCCGGCGCCGCGGTACGGCACGGCACGCCACGCCGGGGGTGACCACGGCACGTGCGCTGCGCGGCCGCGCCAGCAGCCTAGCTAGCAACCAACGCCGTCACGTAACGGCGTCTCTCTCGCGGCGGTGGCAACGACCAGGTGCGGGGGGCCGCGCGCGCGCGCGTGCCGTATAAAGGCCCCCACAGCTCACACGGGCAGCCGCCTGCCTAGCTAGCCGCTGGTAGAGGAGGAGAAGCCATAGCAGCGTGCGCAGAGAGAGAGAGAGAATTCAGAGAGAGAGAGAGAGAGAGGAGTTCTCCAGGCCTTGCAAGCTCTTGCCCACGCGTGCTCTCGACGGCGCCGCGCGCGTGCTCGGGGAAGGTCAATTGTTCCGGCGATCGTTCCCAGCCGAGGCGATGCGACTGACCGACTGATGCGCTAGAATTATGGGCATCCAAGGTACGTACGACGGCACACGGCCGGCCGCGCGCAGTCTAGCATGGATGGCCGCATTAATTCTGTTTTCCTTGCCGCGGATCCATGGCGTTGGCGTTGCCTAATTCGGAAAGAGCGTGCGTGTGTGCACAGGGAACAAGGCGACGCACGACTTCCTCTCGCTCTACGCCCCCGCCGCCGCCGCGACCGCCGCCAAGGACTCCTCTCTCCAGCTCCACGACTCCAAGCCTCCCGCCGCCTCCCAAGGTTCGTCGATCCGCACTTCAATTCCGCGTCTCCTTCCCTCTCTGTCTCTGATCGCAACCTCCTCCCCCTCCCTCTCTCTCCCCGACGGCGGATTAATTCCAAGTAGTATCAGCCAACTTCGATCGAATTGGCAGCTAGTAGGCCAGATCATGATCTGTAGGTCCAAATTGCGCTCACGTTTCGCTCGTCAAGAATGTAATTAGCCGACCTGTTCTTCCCTGCCGTGAATCGAATTTGTTTTTCTTGGGGCAACCGCTTGGGGATCAACCTTGGAAGGAAGACCAGTACGCGTAAACAATTAGCCAGCGCACGAACATGCTTGGTCGTCACTGTAGCGTGCGACCGGTGACGATGATTGGGGTTCAAAATTTCGTGTCAAGTTGGCGATATGAAGCGACAACCAGAAGCAACGGCGAGCGGATCACGTGTGGGTTGGACGCAAGCGGCGGCCGTCGACGCCCCGCTTCCCCGCCCTGCCTCCATCCGTCCTATCTGGCCGGGCCCCACCTTGATTATGCCCCACGAGGCCACGAGCCTAATCATGATTAGCCCAGCGCAACCCATGTTAAGTTCTTTTTCTTTTGTTGCGAAATTTTTGGTTCTTCTCGCGAAAAAGAAAAAAAATTCCTAGTGTTAGTTCAGTCTTCTTACTAGCAAAGAATTATTCATCTCATGATCTTAATCATGACAACTTTACTTATGTTACTGCTGATACTGAGAAACAAAGAATTGCTGCAGGTTTCTTTTTGAAGACGCACGACTTCTTGCAGCCGCTGGAGAAGCCGGCGGCGTCGGCACCGTCCGGCGCGGAGAGGCAGCAGCAGCAGCCGCAGACGACGAAGCACGCGCTGCCGGGCGGCATCGGCACGTTCAGCGTCACCCAGCAGGCAACCGGAGCCGCCGGACCACAGCCGGTCGCCGCCGCCGCGGTGGTGGTCAAGCCCGAGCCGCCGCCGTTCGTGCTCTGGGGCCAGCCCACGGCATCACAACCACCGAGAGCACAAGGTACGCACCTGTAGCTTTTAGCTGATCAGCTCCCTCTCCGGCCGCCGCTGCCCGTGAGCTCGGGTGGAAGCCAGCGGTCGTAGATGCTGCTACGCCTCCGGGGCTGGGCCTTTGCTTTCCGGTCGTCGATCGACGTGGACGTGCCGGGCGCACGCAGGCACGCACGCACGCACGTGGATCACGTCGTCTTCTCCCTCTCACCACGTCAGTGCGCAAGGCTCAGTACCTAACCTACCCACCGCCCGCGCTGTAGCCGCTGGCATCTGTCCGTGACACTCTTCCCTCCGCAGTCACACTTTTGCTACGTGCAGTACTCTACTTTTTTTTTTTTAGAACTACAGAGTGGGCGAGGGACAAGCTGGCCCTCCCTGTGTGGGCCGGCATAATGGGTCGGGAAGGGGCCCTACGGCCCGTGCAACTGCTGAGCCTCTTGTCCTGCTCACCCGTCCCACGTGAACAGCCGGCTACCGGCCCATATCTATCCTTGTTACGGCCACACGCACGTCGTCCCCACAAATTCTTGGCGTGGCCACTGGCGTGTGGGCCACTTTTTTCTGCTTCGTTCCGTGTCGCTGTTGGGTAAAGGGCCCGGGAACGAGCTAAAGGAGTCCCTGTCTCTGTCGTCCACCTTGCAGGGCACCACCACCAGTGGACGCTCCCCTTCGCCGGCGCCGGGCAGGCGGCCACCGCGTCCAGGAAGCACCCGGCGGAGAGGAAGCGGCGCGGCGGCGGCGGGTTCATGGACTCTGGCTCCAGATCCAGCGGCGGCGCCGGCTTCGACGACGACGACGGCCTCGCCGCGCGCCGCGAGGTCTCCTCCTCGCTGCAAGGTACCGCAATTCCGCTGTAATCCACGAGCAATTTCCTTCTCGGGAGCGCTCGGGCGCGTGCAGGCTTCTCCATCCCGATTGTTTCTGTTTCTGTTTTTTTTTTCCTTCTTCTGTTTCGTTTTTGCTAGACAGCCCCATTCATTTTTGTACTCACAGCGGAGGCAGTGTTCGTTCGTGTAGAGGGAAGATTAGAGTGGGAAGGGAGTTCGCGCGAACTGACGGCGGCGGCCATGGAGGCGCGGTGCGCGCGGCCGTCGCACGTCCACCAGCTCCACGCTCACCTCCTGGTCTCCGGCCGCCTCCTCGGCGGCTCGCCGGCGCTTGCGCTCCTGCTGCTGCGCGCTGCCTGCCGCGTCCGTGCGTCCCCGTGCCTCCGTCCCCTCGCCCACCACCTGCTCGACCACGTCCCCCACCCGCCCCCGCACCTTCTCCACGCCGCCTCCCGCCTCGCGTTCCGCCTCCGCCTGACCTCCCTCGCGCTCCGCCACTACCTCGCTCTCCGCGCGGGACACCCGGCCTTCCTCCCGCCCGCCCCAGCCATTGGTGATGTGCTCAAGTCTGTCCCTGGCCGCGCAGCCCATGCCCACGCGTTACGTCTCACTGACGGTGACACGCGATTCCTGCACAATTCGCTCATCTCCATGTACTTTTCCAGCGGGGATGCCGGCCGTGCTCGCCGTGTGTTCGAGGGAATGCGTGACTGCGACAGGGACGTTGTCTCCTGGACCTCTCTCATCTCCGGGCTCGTGCAAAGTGGCAGCCCCTTGCAAGCGTTACGGCTGTTTGCAGCGATGATGTGCTGTGATGTCCGTCCTGATTTTGTGCCGGTCGTCACAGTCCTCAAGGCGTACATGGAGCTCGATGACTTGCCAGGTGCCAAATCAGCTCATTCCTTGGTAGTCAAGGGTGGCTTTGATGATGAACAAGATGTTGTCACCACGCTGACGGCCATGTATGCCAAGTTTGGCTGCATCATGGCTGCAAGGGCACTCTTCGACAGGATCCCGCCCCCACGGGTAAATGTGATCCTGTGGAATGCCATGATATCGGGTTACTCCAAGAACGGGCTTGCCAGCGAGGCAGTGCATTTGTTCAAGCAGATGCAGGTGTTTGCAAGGAGCATGAGCCCTGATTCTGTCACATTGCGGTCGGTGATCATGGCCTGTGCTCAGCTCGGCTCCACCGAGCTCGCAGTATGGATGGAGGATTATGTACGCCGCAGTGAGTGCAGGGAGGATGTTCTCGTGAACACAGCGTTGATTGACATGTACGCCAAGTCTGGGAGCATTGCCCATGCACGCAGAGTCTTTGAACAGATGCGTGCGCATGAGCGGGATGTGGTAGTCTGGAGTGCATTGATCTCAGGTTACGGGGTGCACGGCCATCTTGCTGAGGCCATTGGCCTGTTTGAGGACATGAAGCTCGCAAGGGTGAAACCGAATGATGTGACTTTCTTGGGGCTTTTGTCAGCATGCAACCATGCGGGCGCTGTGGAGAAAGGGTGGTTCTATTTTCATTCCATGAAACCTGACCACAAGATCGAGCCTCGGCACCAGCACTATGCTTGTGTGGTCGACCTGCTTGCTCGCGCTGGTCAGCTTGACAGAGCATATCGATTTATACTTGACATGCCCATCAAGCCAGAGATGAGTGTGTGGGGTGCCTTACTTCACGGTTGCAAGATGCATGAGCACTCAAACATGGCCATGGCTGAGAGGGCAGCACAACACATCTTTGAGTTGGAGCAGTCCAATGCAGGGCATTATGTGCAGCTGGCAAACATGTATGCGTCTGCAGGGATGTGGAGCCATGTTGCTGGTGTACGGGTCACCATGAGAGAGAGGGGTGTCACCAAAGCAACCGGATGCAGCTCCATCGAGGTCGATGGAAAGATGCACAACTTCCATGCCTGGGATCACTCGCATCCAAGGGCCGCCGAGATTTTCGCCTTACTGTGCCTTCTTTCTCAAAGTCCAACTGGCCATGAAGTGGGGCATGCCAGCTGATGAGTTCCTTTTTGTAGTTAGGAAAAACTCCTCATATCCTGTAATACTTTCACATAGTTTCTTGGCAGCCAGCATTAGTTGTGTCATGCATATCGTGTCCCTACAATGCAATTGCGATACAATTCGTCGCGAGCACTGTGACCATCAAAATAAAAAAACATACCAGGTTACACGAGATCGCTGCATTAAGCGCACAAAACAGGGTTGATGATTTTTGCAGACCTTCAGTTTTTTTTTACTAATGAATGCTGTTTATGTAACAGAGTTAGCTGTGAGGGTGGATGCCAAGGGCGGGAGCTGCAGTGGCAGCGGCACGGATCAGCTGCCAAACACACCAAAGTCAAAGCATTCTGCAACTGAGCAGCGCCGCCGTAGCAAGATCAATGACAGGTGAGGATTCCTGAACTCCTGTAGTTTGTTCAGAAGATAAACTAGATTAGATATCTATGTTGTGACCTCAATTGTGTTGGAGAAATTTTAGTTAGTCAAAGATTTTGGTAATTTGGAACATGTTCTAAAGTAGATTGTATGATTGTGTGTGAGATCTTAAGTAGATTGTATGATTAGGTATGTAAATTATCAAATTTAGTTCATGATTGAACAACAAGATTAAATCTCTTAAGATATTAATGATTGTCCATACAAAATTAGACAAATTTGTATTTTGGCAAATCACAGATATATGCATCCTAAAAAAAGTCATAGATATAATGTACGGAGTACTTATTATGAAGGAGCTTATCTGAAATTATTTTCAAGACCATTTGTGAGCGGCAGACAAACACTGGGCTCAGTGTACATAACATAACTGTTCTTTTGTCGACATTATTTCAACAGGTTTCAGATACTTAGGGATCTTTTACCACACACTGATCAAAAGAGAGACAAGGCAACATTTCTCTTAGAGGTAAGGCTCCCAGCAGCAAGTTTGTCTCCTGGTGTTCTTGAAAGAAAACAAGTTTGTCTCCTGGTTGATTAACTTTGTTCTCTCTTGATGCTATTTTTATCCAGGTTATTGAATATATACGATTTTTGCAAGAGAAAGCACAGAAGTACGAGGCTTCATTTCCAGAATGGAACCAAGAAAATGCAAAGTTGCTCCCATGGGTAATTGTTTTTCCAAATCTGCAATATGCGATTAACGATCCATTCTTGGACGGCTGTATCTTAACTCTGTTCTGTATTTTGTAGTCAAACATGTATTTTCGATCATCTTGGAAAAATGCACAGGTAAATTTTGTTTCCTGTAATTGCATGTCATCTCCGACTGAAATCTTCAGAACTTTCTGGTCAGCGTCTTACACATACTATTATCCTTGTGGTCCAGAGTAAAGGGCCAATCGCAGAAGATGCCTCACCTGACCCTTCACAATTCATCAGAAATGGGGCCTCCCCTGGATTCAATATCACAGGCAAGCTTGATGATAACCACACTGCGGTAGCATCTGCAGCTATCTCAGGGGCACCGGATCAGGCAGAAACCGACCACATGGCTAGTGCGTCCTGTAGATCGGCGGACACTCCAACAAATATTATGAGTATGTTTGACAACCCACCTGTGCTTCTGTTCCCATTCTGGAAGTACTATTGGTTATTCATGAATATATCCTTTTTTATGCAGATAATGTTTCACCCCAGTCCCAACCACAATGGGCAGATCCATCTGGTGTGGATGATTGCGCTGTGAACAGTGACGTGTTAAATAATCAACAATTGATGATTGATGAAGGAACAATCAGCGTGTCAAGCCAATATTCCCAAGAGTATGTTGCAAAGAATACCACTATCTTTAGTATTGTACGTCGCTACTTGAGTATCAGAATCCTGCATGTTAATAGTTATAATAGTTGCATTTTATTTTCAGAAACATTTGACATCCGCTTTTGATTGTTGCTATCAAATTAATGTTTCCCAGCAATTCTTAGTTTAGAATTTTAGGTTGATCTCCTTGGTTCTATTATCTTGTGTTCCTATGTCAGGTTTATAGAGCATATCGTGAAAAGCATTTTTCGCCTTTACCAAACAAAGTATATTGACACAATTAGGCTTTTGTTAACTCACAACAGGCTACTTAACACGTTGACGCATGCTCTTCAAAGCTCGGGTATAGATTTGTCCCAAGCCAACATATCTGTCCAGATCAACCTGGGCAAGCGGGCTGTCAAAAGACCTACTGCTGGACAATCCTCCAGTTTTAAGGTACGCCACTTATCATACTTCATATTCCCCATATACCTATTTTAAAGATACCTCTGCAAAAAATTCATACAAGTCCTATCATTTCTATTGTGCAAGAACTGCACAAAGTTGAATGTTTAGCCTGTTCGTGCTTGGTAACATAATTTTGAATCATCTTAATAATAATTCTGTAAAGTCAATACCGCATTACACACTTTAAAGAGCTCAGAGGCAGTTCTTGCAAATGCATCCATCTTAATGCTTTGTCGTCTAGGTTATTTATCCCTACGTACTTCAAAGTTGACACCTATTCTGAAGATTCCTGTGCAAAAAATTCATACAATTCCTATCGTTTCTATTGTAGCATTTGCACACTTTAAATAGCTCAGAGTCAGTTCTTGTAAATGCACCTTAACGTCCCCTTGTGTAGGTTATTCATCCCTGGGTATTTTAAAGTTCTGTTTTGCTAGAACTCATCTAGATGAGATATAATTTGGTCTCATTCACCTTTTATAGCCACTGGATGTAATGCTATAAGATGCGTATGTGCTGACGTGGGTTGTATTTGTTCTCGTTTTCAAAGTGAATGAGACCAAATTATATTTCATCTAGATGAGTTCTAGGTACTCCCTTTAAAGTTTGACACGCGGTGGTTACATCCATGTAGGAGCACACCGACCTAGGCCCGACCAACAACATGATGGGCCATCAGCAGGCGATGCTGGGCAACGCTGCCGAAGAGCTACCGCACGCAACGAAGCGGTACAAGCCGGGCAACACCTGACGGCGGCGACCCTCGCCGCATTCTCCACCCCAAGACAGGATTGATCATTCTTTCCTCCGCGGCATTGCCAGCGGAGACCTTGAGATTGCATGTACATTATGTTGCTTCTGTGACGGCACCGGGATGGGCAAGACTTTGGTGCATTCTTTCATTTAATCTTGGCGTCGCCACCTTTTATTTATCGAAGTAAAAGCAAAACAAAACAAAGAAGCTTCCATTGCAGATTGTGAAGCTGCTCTTGTAGTACTAGTATATACAGGCTTCCATTCGTATGCGAAGTTTCTCCCCCGTGTAACCTTGTAAGATAACTCGACCAACTCTTTATCTTTTACTGTAGTTATTAAGTCGCACCCTGGGGTATCTCAGGTTGTTGGAGTCTCCGCAGCTCTCACGTCTGTTTTTGCTATTATCTCTGTCGAATGTGTAAATAAATTGGATGGAAGCCCAGGCCTCCATCGTCGGTGGTTCCGGTAGCCGGCAGGCTGTGGCGCCTGTACCTGACCGTCGTGTACGGTGGCGAGGGGAAACACCGGGAGAAGCAGGTTCCGAGACGCGATCGCGTGACTTTGCTAGTGACGGTTCCCCTACGCTTGCGGTGCAGCAGTGATGCGGGAACCTCGTTTACCCAGCACCTAACTAATTCAAAGTCTGACCCTGACTTTGCGGCTCACTCTTTGCACGTCAAAATTAGTGCGCGTCTAGTCTTGTCCGTTTCAAGACGCTGTCACGCAGCGCGCGCTGACCGACGGCACAGGGCAAGTGGAGCAGTGGACTTGACTTGGCGGCCTTTGACATGTGTTGGGAAGAAAAAACCCGAAGAGAAAAGGGATGTCGAAATGGACGCCACCTGCGACGGAGTGAAAGTCGAAGCGGTTGAAATCCGGCAACGCGCGCGCTGGTGCCGTCGTGATCGTGCGGATTCGCGGTGCGACGGTGGGCGCCGCACTGACCTGCACTTTGCCTGACGGGCGTGCTGAGCAGATACTAATACTCCGTCGGGGGAGGTTAGGTTACGGGCGCGCGCGATCCCGCGACGGCGGCGATCCCGCACGCCGGCGCGGTGGTGACCCGGAGAGCGAGGCGAGGCGAGGCTCATCTGAGCTGACCTGAAGCCGATCCCGATGCCAGTCTTACTCGCAACCGGACGAATTGCTCGGCCTCCGACGCAGGTAGCTTTGGTATCGGCGCTGCACCGAATACGGGCTGGATCGTTCCTTCCTCACGACGCAAACGCTGCTAGTAGTAGAAAACCGCACGCACGCACGTACGCGAGTGGAGCCCTGCGCTTGCGCTTTGCGGATCGAGGAGGAGGACGATTGAGGCGGCCGCTGGAGGGCAGCCTCGATCAGCTTCAGAACAAAAATCATGCTACTAAAACAGATCAGCATGGAACACCAAGTTCAAAAGTCGTAGCACCCGCCTCCTTCTTTGACCTGTCATTTTAGACATCAATTAACACGGTCTCAATACCTACTTCTGGCCGTTGTTTTTCTTCTACCAGTAGCAGTATCAATTAACAATAATTCGTGGCCAAAGTTTATCATTTTCGAAAGTATCTGACCACACAGATCTAAATCAACATACTTGGGCAGAAACCGGGCGAAGAACTTCGCATTGCGTTCAGTAACAAAAATCACGCCCAGAACTAAACACCAATATCATCAGTTCAACCAAATCATCCAAATTCTGTACAACGGAATAAGAGCTTCTGAACACCACCATCAGAATGCAGGAGTATATATGCATCACATCACATGCAAGCTCAATACAGAAACCGAAACCCCCCAACTCGTGCGTGTGGTTTTCTTCTAAGCCCTATGCTCATATGTACAACACAAAATCACATGCTGCTTATTCCGACAACAACAACGACGAAAAACTGGCAAAATCATGCCAATCTGTGTATATTACTCCCTCCGTTCCAAAATACTTGACTTCCATTTGTCAAAAAATGAATTTACCTATATACTAAAACATGTCTAGATACATCTATATTTTGACAAACGGAAGGCATGTATTGTGGAACGGAGGGAGTATCACCTAGCAAAAGGCACTATTTATCTCTCTCAGGTGCCTGTCCCCATCAATGCAATTGCAGCTAGATCTCCAATTATGCCTACTCAAGAAATGTAATCCAAGCCAGCCAGCCCAAGGCTCTGGAAAGAATGTGTATATATCCGAGGGTATCATAGAGCTGATAGCTCATCTGGTTGGTGCAAGCACTCGTGAGGATTGGCGTAGAAGTAGTCCTCTTCCTTGGGTTTGTCAGGAATCACCTGCCTCCTGGACGGCGCGCCCATGCGGCTCGTGTGTGATGCCTTCACAGAGGAGGAGAAATCGGTCCAGCTCAATGTGCCGTTTTTGTACTCATCGACGAGCTCAACTATAAGTTTTCGGTCTAGTAGCACTGTCTTCTTGAACCCCAAGTATCTGTGGACAGGGAACAGAACAACAGTTGAATGGAAATAGGGCAAAAGTTTTTTCAGAAACAAGATTGTAACATCCCACAGGTTCAGGTTACACACAATAATTTTACTGAGGATGCAATCATGAAAAAACTGTATACACAACACAATTGTTCATGTTTTGAGACATTTGACTATTATCACCCAACTGAAATGAAACATTCTAAAAGTTGGGGTTTGAAAAAAAAAATCCTGCTACTCCTATAAGGATGATTGAGAATATTGAGATCATGCAGCATGGCATGGGGCAGGTAATAGGTGTTTCGTTTCTTTCTTTCTTTCTTTCTTTTTTGAGGGGGTAATAGTTTTTTCTTGATATTTTTATTCCAAGGGACAAACTTCTATGTCTAGTGACAAGTATAACATGATACAGTGTCACATAACAAGGGAAAGGCTGGAACTTGATAGAAGTACCTGCGATGGCCTTCAACAACTTTTGCCATGTTACCATCATAAGTGGGGATGAAAACATCACTCTCCAAGGACACCATATAATCTAATGCTGCCATCTGGGAAGAATGGTTCTGGAAAAACCTGAGTCCCGAAGGCAGTAACGTCTCTTTTCTTACCTGATCATCATCAATAACAAATAAACTTTAGATATAAAAGACATGATAAGCATGCAGACTTGCAGTGCTGTGTTGAAGATGTTGAACTAACCACATTGGGATAAGCTGAGGTCAGTGCAGCCATTCTTCTTTGTCCACCATATATTTCACCAGCAGCAATATATATTTGATAATGGCGATCAATGTCGAGTGCCTTTAGTACCATCGCAATCTCCTCCGGTGTTAATGGACAGAGCCCGTCTTTCCTCTTCGCCTTGGAGTCGATCACTTTCTCTTTCCACCATGGGTAAGCGTATCTTCCAAGTTCAAGGAACAATTCATTTGTCAACTACAGGTCTAAAACATCTTGAGAAAATTTGGATGGCATGCAATACCTCATCCTTGTGAGCTCCTCGGCCTCCTCGTTGCTGCAACCATGTGTACACCCGGAGAAGGCAAGCATGTCCATCTCATACCGCAAGTGGAGAACCACAAAGGGTCCATTCTGACGAAGAATTTGAACCACACGCCTGCCCAGCTCTTCTATTTCAGGGGTAAATCTCAATGCATCAAAATTGACACGGCACCTCAGTTTCTGAATCTCCATGGGTAGGCCATTATTTGCAAGCCGAGCATCTGTTTTATTCAGATGAAGGACCTTGTACTTCTTTATCATTGGTAAAATCTGTTTTTCCAAAAGTAACTACTTACAATCTTTATCTTGGTATGTATATGATTTAGAAACATGACAAGAAATGGGAGATGCAAATAAACCTGATTATGATAATAGGATATATCAGACCAGCTGATGGGTGGCATGGAGCGAAGATACCCCTGTTCAACTCTCTTTTTCAGCCGTGGAGGCAGCTCTTTCAGTATCCGGACCTCATCTCTCAATGATGCTATGAAGTAGTCCACATCAAATATATCTCGGAACTCACTGTAGGCAAAGCAACAGAAAAGGATAAGACAAAGGCAGTCCTTGACTGAATTGGTAAGAACTGCAGTGACTGCAGAAGGAAATGCTGACCTAGGATCAGCCCAAAATGAAGTTTTATCCAACTCCGGCACGATGAGTGTGACATTCAAGTATCTTGCAACCGTCACCATATCACATATCTGATTTACCAGTGGAACTTTCATGGTTCAGTTTCAGTATTTGAACAGAAGCAATGGCTCACAAATATAGACAGCGCAGTAAATTATACATTGAGATTGAGATTGAGATTGTCACAAGCTGTACTTACAGCGGCGCGCATCTGGTTGAGACCGCCATTGCAGGACACCATCAGATAGCCATTGTTCTTGTAGATTCCTGAGCATAGAACCGAACAAATCAAATTGCGGTAGAGGCTGCAACAGGGTTAGAATCAGTAGTAGTACACCGCACAGGAGACACGTTATGGTTAATCGAGCCATGGAAGTGAACTGTTCCCGACGAATGCGGAATCCTTGGACCAAATTGGTCGGACATGAGCTGATCGACCCAAAAAAGAGGTGCCAACCCAACTAATCTCGCATGGAAGGCGACAAATGGAAAGGGGAAAGCATTAATGGAAGGCCCGAATATTCCTGAGCAAAGAAGGAAGGGAAGCCGCCTGATTCGCAGATGATTCCTAATTCCTAACCGGAGAAGTGGGGGGAGAAGGGGAGCAAAAGAAGCAGGAATCGGCCGACATACGCTTGGGCGGCAGCGGTAGCGCGACCGCGGCGGCGGCGGCGGTGGCGGTGGCGGCGACCCTCTCGCGGTCCGCCGGCAGCAGCAGCGGGCGCTGCACGATGACGAGCGTCTGCGCGAGGCAGCCGGACCAGACCCCGCCCAGGCCCAGCACGCTGGGCGCCAGGTGCTCCCCGAAGGCGGCCGCGAGCAGCACCACGACGCAGGTCCAGAGCAGCACGGTGGTGCTGGCGCGCGCCACCCAGAGGCTCACCCGCGCCGCCCGCCGCGCCTTCCCGGCCTTCCCGCCGGCGCCCATCTCGTCCACGCGAGAAGAAACCCCCCACCCGAGGCCGAGCGGGTCAGGCGGTGCCGCGCCGCCCTCCTGCCCGCCGTCTGAATGGCAGGAAGATTCCGGAAGGTTTTTTCCGCGATCAAAGCCCTCTCTCTCCTAATTGCGCTTCCTAGTCCTCGCCTCCTTGTCAAAACCTGTGCTCGCGCGGCGTGAGGGGTGGCGTGTTCGTACTGCCGGCGGGAGCACCGGCGGCGAGGGACGAGGCGCGTGTCAAAGTGTGCCCGCGTGGCCAGGCTGGTCTATTTGTACGCACACGGCAGCAAGGGGGGGCTGTCCGTATAAACGCAGCACGTCTACACGGACGGGGTCTATGGACCGGTTGGACAAGCTTACCGTGCCGGCCCGTGGACCCAGAGGGACGTGAGCGGGGATCGGTCCATGGAGCACGTGTATGGACGGTCTGTTTTGACCTCATGGCCTGGGGTGGACCCTGGGCTCGTCTGTCGTCAGGGTGCTTCCTGTGGCTGGCGCGTGGGGCCAGGGCCCCGCATGCCGAGAAACGAACTTATCGCCCGGATAGATTTCTGAAATGGGAGGAAAGAATATTTGTGGTTGGCGCCCGAATGTCTGCGTTGCCCAGGAATACTATCTCGCAAGAAACCTTGCTTTCTGAGGTTGTAGTACTAGCACCATTTATTTCCGAGAGAATTTTATTAGTAGCATGGACAGAAATTAAAGTATTGACAGGAACTCGCAGACATTTGGTTTCGCATATCAAAGCTAGGACAAAATTTCCGTTTTAACCTTTTGTGCTAACAAAATCCGGAATTACATTTGGTTTCGCATATCAAAGCTAGGACAAAATTTCCGTTTTAACCTTTTGTGCTAACAAAATCCGGAATTAACCTCGTTTCTAGAAAATATTCAAATCTGGTTTTTTTTTGTCACGCCAACATCCCTTGCGTCCGACTTACACGGGAGATAGCATAATCACTGGCCCGTTGACGTGGCACATGCCCGAATGCCATGTACGTTGGCGTCTCGCCCAGGTATCTGACTCACGCGTGTAGGCCTAGCCCATGCATCCTTATCTCCTCTTCTCCCTGCCGGCGACCGAATGAACATAGACCTCTCTCCCTCGCCCTTCTTCTCCCTCACATCAAATCCCCCCCCCCCCTTGATCTACTCCATCCTCCACTCAAATTCGTGGATCGACCACCCCCGCCCCAAAAAAAACATCCTTGAGGTATTCTTCCTCATTCCCTCCAATTTGTTTTGGTCAAGTTCTCTTTTTTATGCATTATTCCACATTAGGTGATGTTAGATGAGTAGATGTTTTGTTTGTGTTTAGGAATTTGTTTGTAGTTGATAGATGATTTGTTGTTGAATATGTAGGGAAAAACAATTCAGTTTGGTGCATATGTTGTCCCATAGGACTTTCTTTTCTACTAAGAGGGGTGATGAATATACGATGTTTGTATGTAAAATAGACTTAGTTTGATTCTTTTCCCTCCCTTTTCCCGCCATCCCGTTCCCCTCCGTTTTCCCCACCATCTGGTTTCCCTCCCGCCTTTTCTACCCGCCATCTGGTTTCCCTCAAGTAAAATTCTTTTCCGTTCCAGCGATGACATTTTTTGGGTAATCACATAAATAAACCAATGCAAAGTTCCTCGCAGCTTCACTCATCGCATCGCAACTATCAACCCACATAGTCATCTTTTCTCTAGTGAGTTCGTGGTTCTTTTCATCCGCCGCATCCAAATATTTCTCAATGAAAACCATGTTGGCGTCGGCCATTCCTACATGAGTGACCTAACATTATTTAGTGCAAACAAGTATGTAACTCTATCCCTAAGCAATAACCATAACCCTAAGCAATAACCCTAATCCTAAGCACAACCACTATGGTAATCCTAATCCTAACCATAATCCCAAGCATAACCACTAGGAGAATGCATAGTACACCAACTAAATCCGTTAGGCTAAAGCTTACAACAACACATATAGCACCATATTCGACCCTTTTTGCAAAGGATTTGCTAAAAGAAAAGAAAACAAGGGTTTTCTAAAATCCACTAACTATGATGGATTGAACCAATCAAATCATGAGGGTGGAGTGGATTTACCTCAATGGTTGGAAATGCCTCAGATGCAACGATGAAATGGAACCGATTTGTGAGGGATTTGAGGGGAGTTGGGGTGATGGAGAGAGAGTGAGGGGGCAGCAGCTCGGGTGGTGAATGGAGAAGAATAAGTTATGAGTGGCCTGGAGTTGGGCCCAATGCATCTTATCCAGTGGAACATGACGAAACGCTAGGCACTGTGGCATTTGGGGGCCGACAGGAGGCAACAAAAACATTTGCTCTCTAGTTACGACCGAAACGCCAAAAACAGTGGTGTCTGGTACGTGGCCCCTATTACTGAACTCCAGACACCGTGGCTTTGGTGGTCGACCAGAGGTAACATAAACATTTGCTCTCTGGTTATGACCGAAACGCCAGGGACACAGGTGTCTGGTGCGTGGCCCCTATTAATGAATGCCAGAGACCGTGGTGTTTGGGGGTCGACTAGAGGTAACAAAAACATTTGCTCTCTGGTTACGACTGTAACGCCGGGGACAGTGGCGTCTGGTACGCGGCCCCTATTACTGAACGCCAGGAACCTTGGTGTTTGGGGGTCGACCAGAGGCAACAGAAGTATTTTCTCTGTGGTTACGACCGAAATGCCAACATCCCTGGCGTCTCGCCTATAGCAGAGCACACAATAGATTTTGCGGTTGGTAGTTTGACATACCAACTTGTCGCACACTTAAACAATGGAGATCATAGAATCATGTCAAGATAACAAAGCATTCAAATAAGTCTCGAATGGCATACATAGTTTCGACAATGACAAGTTCATCACACACAGGTTTCTAATGACATAAATAGTTCATCACACATAAGAAGTCTCGACTAGCAAAAAAGTTCATCACACATAGAAAGTCCATCATCGATGCTGATACCATGAACCCTTTGTCTAATGAGTAATACGGGGCCATTTTCCTTTCTTGTTAGATGCCTCGTCCTCCTCTTGTGCATCGTGTGCTCTTGCAAGCTTTCTTGCCCTCTCTTCTCTTCTTTTTTGACGTAAAGCACTTGCATGCATTTATTCAAAGAGTTTAGGAATCACTGAAGCTACAATACTAAGGATACAATCAGGTGGCTGCAAATGCCAAACCTGACACAGCGCACTACTCACGCCCTCTCTAGTGAGCACATGCGCGACATAATTTGTTGTTCTCCTCACCCAGCTAACTCTAAACTCACTCCTGGAGCGTAATAGCTCTTTCACTTCCTCCACTACCGGGCCAATATTTGTCATGTTTTTCGCCGGCTCGTTTAACATCGCCACCATTCCTTTGTAGTCGCTCTCCACATGTAGACTCTAGATGTCCATCTGAACAGAAGTTTGACAGCACTTCGACAAGCTAGCAATTCGGCCAGTTCAGGGTCTGAAACTTGAGGGAAGATATAGCAAGCTCCTCCTCTGAATGCTCCAGCATGGTCCCTGAACACCACTCCACCACCAGCTCATCCACCAGCCTTCGAGATTGCGCCGTCAACATTCATTTTATCCATCCATCCTCAGGTGACCGCCATCTCTCCACTTGCGGCTGCTGCTTACTTGCCTTCTCCCTCTTATGTACAGACCTCGATTCATCCATATAAACCATGACTGATCTTGCAACCTCCTGAGCCCCCTCTTCTTCACGAGCCTCCTTCTCTTTGCGTGCCCTCTCCTCCTCACGCTTTCTGTTAGCAAAAGACGTGAACAAAGTAAATGTGTAAATACAGTAAAACAAGAAATACTAGGAAGTATATGAACAAATAATGTACCATTCTTATTCTATCAACCATCTCTATTAAGCAAGTAACTGAATGTCGATCCATTATCAACTCGTCCTCTAGGACCGCCACCACCTCTAACACTTGGGCTTCCTCTACGGCTACCACCACCACCTCCAGCACTAGTCCTTCCTCTACGGCCACCACCACCATCACTTATTCCACCCCGTTCACCACCAGAACCTCCTCCATGGCTAGTCCTTCCTCTACGACCACCACCGCCACTTTGCCCTCCTTGCTCACCACCGGAGCCTCCTCCACGGCTATTCCTTCCTCTACGGCTAGTGCTAGGATGTTCCCCTTTGACGTTTTCCTTTTCTTGCATGTCCGTGCATCGTGTCCCCCATCATCGCACCCTCCACAATTGTTAGTATCAAGAACCTCCATGAAATGACCGCTACCAAATTGTTTCATGCCAGTGTATCCAACCAGGTCATCCATATCACCCCTGAACCTCTTAGTTCTCCTTCTACCCTTGGTCTCCACCTTCTGGAGAGGGGTCTGGCTTAATACGAGGGCCATGATATGCATGCCACTGTGATTGGTCTAAGAAAGGGTGAAATCAAGGCGCCCATGTCAACCTAGTAGCTTCCAAATGGAACTCTTGCATCTGCACGGTTTCCCCATCACAAACTTGTATGTTTCTCGCCTTCGCCGCCGTTATCACATGTGAGCATGGCCAACGATACTTACTAGGCCTCTTGCACGGGCACCACCGTGTCTTCAGGTCCACCTCAAATGCGGAACCGCCATATGAAAAACTGTCTCGTGTTGTTCCACCAGGCTCGTCGATTTGATATATCATTTCAGTTTTCTCGAATGATAATGTTTTGTTGCGAAGACTTGCTTTCTTGTAACTACAGCCATTCATCAACAGTTTTTGGATAATCCATTTTGTCACCTATCTATTTGGCAGTCCCTTCTGAAAGCCTCTGAAAGTACTCATTAAGCTTGAATAAGGTATACTCCACTATTGTAGTCACCGGAAATGAACAGACACCCTTGAGCACATTGTTGAAACATTCAACCATGTTGCTCGTCATGTCGCCTACCTCCATTGTCATGAGCACGTGCCCACTTGTGCTTCTCACTGAAATTCCTATTTAGGAACTCTTGTCCGCCTTTTTTCACTGTTGCATAGAGTTTGTTCTAGCGAGCATCGAAAGCATCGGTGGTGAAGGCCACACATACATGCGTAAGGTCTTTGTTGAGCTCCTTACTCTTGCATGCCCGATAAAAGTTGGCCACGAAATGCCTCATGCACCATTTGTGGTGAAGCTTTGGAAAGCCTGGAATAACAATTCCACTACCTTGAGTATGTCATGGTGCCGGTCCAATATGATGCATACCTCCCTAGCCCCAATCACCTTGTCCCTCACATGACCTATGAGCCACTCCGGTTTTCTTGGTGCTCGGAAGGCACCAAAGCAAATGCCACTAGCAACACATTATCATTGGAGGAGTGCGCCATTGCTACCAATAGTGTGCCCTCGTATCCACTGGTCAAGAAATGGCTTCTATATGAAGGAAATATGCCCTAGAGGCAACAAATAAAGTTGTTATTTTATGTTTCCTTATTCATGATAAAGGTTTATTATTCATGCTAGAATTGTATTGATCGGAAACTTATATGCATGTGTGAATACATAAACAAATACTGTGTCCCTAGTAAGCCTCTACTAGACTAGCTCGTTGAACAAAGATGGTTAAGGTTTCCTAACCATAGACATGTGTTCTCATTTGATAACGGGATTGAAGGAAATATGCCCTAGAGGCAATAACAAAGTTGTTATTTATATTTCCTTATATCATGATAAATGTTTATTATTCATGCTAGAATTGTATTAACTGGAAACTTAGTACATGTGTGAATACATAGACAAACTGAGTGTCCCTAGTATGCCTCTACTTGACTAGCTTGTTTATCAAAGATGGTTATGTTTCCTAACCATAGACATGTGTTGTCATTTGATGAACGGGATCACATCATCAGAGAATGATGTGATGGACAAGACCCATCCGTTAGCTTAACACTATGATTGTTTAGTTTGTTGCTATTGCTTTCATCATGACTTATACATGTTCCTATGACTATGAGATTATGCAACTCCCGAATACCGGAGGAACACTTAGTGTGCTATCAAACGTCACTGGCGTGCTGGGTGATTATAAAGATACTCTCTGGTGTCTCGATGGTGTTTGTTGAGTTGGCATAGATCGAGATTAGGATTTGTCACTCCGATTGTCGGAGAGGTATCTCTGGGCCCTCTCGGTAATGCACATCACTATAAGCCTTGCAAGCAATGTGACTAATGAGTTAGTCACGGGATGATACATTACGGAACGAGTAAAGAGACTTTCTGGTAATGAGATTGAACTAGGTATTGAGATACCGATGATCGAATCTCGGGCAAGTAACATACTGATGACAAAGGGAACAACGTATGTTGTTATGCCGTTTGACCGATAAAGATCTTCATAGAATATGTAGGAACCAATATGAGCATCCAGGTTTTGCTATTGGTTATTGACCGAAGATGAGTCTCGGTCATGTCTACATAGTTCTCGAACCCGTAGGGTCCGCACGCTTAACGTTCGATGACAATCGGTATTATGAGTTTATGTGTTTTGATGTACCGAAGGTTGTTCGGAGTCCCGGATATGATCACGGACATGACGAGGAGTCCGAAATGGTCGATACATAAAGATCGATATATTGGATGACTATGTTTGGACATTGGAATGGTTTCGGGTGAGTTCAGGCATTTACTGGAGTACCGGGAGGTTACTGGAACCCCCCGGGAAGTATATGGGCCTTATTGGGCCATAGTGGAGAGAGGAGAAGGGAGCCTAGGAGGCGCGCCCAAGCCCAATCAAATTGGGTGGGGGCGGCCCCCTTCCTCCCCCTCTCCCCTTCCTTCCTCTCCTAATCCAACTAGGGAGGGGGGGGGGGGGATCCTACTCCCGGTGGGTGTAGGACTCCCATTGCGCGCGCCATAGAGGGCCGGCCCTCCCCCTCCTCCACTCCTTTATATACGGGGGAGGGGGGCACCCCATAGACACACAAGTTGACAGTTGTCTTAGCCGTGTGTGGTGCCCCCCTCCACAGTTTTCCACCTCGGTCATATCATTGTAGTGCTTAGGCGAAGCCCTGCGTCGGTAACTTCATCATCACCGTCATCACGCCGTTGTGCTGACGAGGCTCTCCCTCGACACTCAGCTGGATCGAGAGTTCGTGGGACGTCACCGAGCCGAACATGTGCAGATCGCGGAGGTGCCATACTTTCGGTACTAGGATCGGTCGGATCGTGAAGACGTACGACTACATCAACCGCGTTGTCATAATGCTTCCGCTTTCGGTCTACGAGGGTACGTGGACAACGCTCTCCCCTCTCGTTGCTATGCATCACCTAGATGGATCTTGCGTGTGCGTAGGAAAATCTTTTGAAATTACTGCGTTCCCCAACAATGGCATCCGAGCCAGGTCTATGCGTTGATGTTATATGCACGAGTAGACCACAAAGAGTTGTGGGCGATAATAGTCATACTGCTTACCAGCATGTCATACTTTGATTCGGCGGTATTATTGGATGAAGCGGCCTGGACTGACATTACGCGTACGCTTACGCGAGACTAGTTCTACCGACGTGCTTTGCACACAGGTGGCTGGCGGGTGTCAGTTTCTCCAACTTTAGTTGAATCGAGTGTGGCTACGCCCGGTCCTTGTTGAAGGTTAAAACATCACACTTGACGAAAAATTGTTGTGGTTTTTGACGCGTAGGTACGAACGGTTCTTGCTAAGCCCGTAGCAGCCACGTAAAACTTGCAACAACAAAGTAGAGGATGTCTAACTTGTGTTTTGCAGGGCATGTTGTGATGTGATATGGTCAAGACATGATGCTATATTTTATTGTATGAGATGATCATGTTTTGTAATGAGTTATCGGCAATGGCGCAGAGCCATATGGTTGTCGCTTTATTGTATGCAATGCAATCGCCCTGTAATTGTTTTTACTTTATCACTAAGCGGTAGCGATAGTCGTAGAAGCAATAGTTGGCGAGACAACAACGATGCTACGATGGAGATCAAGGTGTCGCGCTGGTGACAATGGGATCATGACAGTGTTTTGGAGATGGAAATCAAAGGCACAAGATGATGATGGCCATATCATATCACTTATATTGATTGCATGTGATGTTTATCCTTCATGCATCTTATTTTGCTTAGTTCGGCGGTAGCATTATAAGATGATCTCTCACTAAATTTCAAGGTATAAGTGTTCTCCCTGAGTATGCACCGTTGCGAAAGTTCGTCGTGCCGAGATACCACATGATGATCGGGTGTGATAAGCTCTACGTTCACATACAACGGGTGCAAGCCGGTTTTGCACACACAGAATACTCGGGTTAAACTTGACGAGCCTAGCATATGCAGATATGGCCTTGGAACACTGATACCGAAAGGTCGAGCGTGAATCATATAGTAGATATGATCAACATAGTGATGTTCACCATTGAAAACTACTCCATCTCACGTGATGATCAGACATGGTTTAGTTGATTTGGATCACGTGATCATTTAGATGACTAGAGGGACGTCTATCTAAGTGGGAGTTCTTAAGTAATATGATTAATTGAACTTTAATTTATCATGAACTTAGACCTGATAGTATTTGCATAACTATGTTGTAGATCAATAGCACACGATGTAGCTCCCCATTTATTTTTGATATGTTCCTAGAGAAAAACTATGTTGAAAAGATAATAGTAGCAATGATGCGTACTAGGTCCGTGATCTGAGGATTATCCTCATTGCTGCACAAAAGTATTATGTCCTTAATGCACCGCTAGGTGACGGACCTATTGCAGGAGCAGATGCAGATGTTACGAACATTTGACAACGCTTGGTATGATGACTACTTGATAGTTTAGTGCACCATGCTTTACGGCTTAGAACCGAGACTTCAAAAACGTTTTGAACGCCACGGAGCATATAAGATGTTCCAAGAGTTGAAATTGGTATTTCATACTCATGCCCCGTGTCGGGAGGTATGAGACCTCTGATAGTACTTTGCCTACAAGATGAGAATAGCTCAACCGATGAGCATGTGCTCAGATTGTCTGGGTACTACAATTGCTTGAATCAAGTGGGAGTTAATCTTCCAGATAAGATAGTAATTGACAAAGTTCTCTAGTCACTATCACCAAGTTACTAGAACTTCGTGATGAACTATAATATGAAAGGGATGACGGAAGTAATTCCCGAGCTCTTCGCGATGCTGAAACCGGCGAAGGTAGAAATCAAGAAAAAGCATCAAGTGTTGATGGTTGAGAAGACCACTAGTTTCAAGTAAAAGGGCAAGGGAAAGAAAGGGAACTTTAAGAAGAATGGCAAGCAAGTTTCCACTCCCATGAAGAAGCCCAAAGCCAGACCCAAGCCTGAAACTGAGTGCTTCTACTGCAAAGGAAATGGTCACTTGAAGTGGAACTGCCCTAGATACTTGGCGGATAAGAAGGATGGCAAAGTGAACAAAGGTATATTTGATATACATGTTATTGATGTGTACTTTACTAGTGTTTATAGCAACCCCTCGGTATTTGATACTGGTTCAGTTGCTAAGAGTAGTAACTCGAAACAGGAGTTGCAAAATAAACAGAGACTAGTTAAGGGCGAGGTGATGATGTGAGTTGGAAGTGATTCTAAGGTTGATAAGATCACCATCGCACACTCCCTTTACCTTCGGGATTAGTGTTGAACCTAAAATAAATGTTATTTGGTGTTTGCGTTGAGCATGAATATGATTGGATCATGTTTATTGCAATACGATTATTCATTTAAGTCAAAGAATAATTGTTGTTCTATTTACATGAATAAAACCTTCTATGGTCATACACTCAATATAAATAGTTTATTGAATCTCGATCGTAGTGATACACATATTCATAATATTGAAACCAAAGGATGCAAAGTTAATAATGATAGTGCAACTTATATGTGGCACTTCCATTTAGGTCATATTGGTGTAAAGCGCATGAAGAAACTCCATGCTGATGGATTTTTGGAATCATTTGATTATGAATCATATGATGCTTGCGAACCATGCCTCATGGGCAAGATGACTAAGACTCCGTTCTCCGGAACAATGGAGCGAGCAACAGACTTGTTGGAAATAATACATACTGATGTATGAGGTTCGATGAGTGTTGAGGCTCGTGGCGGGTATCGTTATTTTCTAACGTTCACAGATGATTTGAGAAGATATGGGTATATCTACTTGATGAAACATAAGTCTGAAACATTTGAAAAGTTCAAAGAATTTCAGAGTGAAGTGGAAAATCATTGTAAGAAGAAAATAAAGTTTCTACGATATGATCGTAGAGACGAATATTTGAGTTACGAGTTTGGTCTTCATTTGAAACAATGTGGAATAGTTTCACAAACTCACGCCACCTGGAACACCACAGCTTAATGGTGTGTCCGAACGTCGTAACCGTACTTTATTAGATATAGTGCGATCTATGATGTCTCTTACCGATTTACCACTATCGTTTTGGGGTTATGCATCAGAGACAACTGCATTCATGTTAAATAGGGCACCATCTAAATCCGTTGAGACGACACCAAATGAACTGTGGTCTGGCAAGAAACCTAAGCTGTCGTTTCTTAAAGTTTGAGGCTGCGATGCTTATGTGAAATAGCTTCAACCTGATAAGCTCGAACCCAAATCGAAGAAATGTGTCTTCATAGGATACCCAAAGGAGACTGTTGGGTACACCTTCTATCACAGATCCGGAGGCAAGATATTCGTCGCTAAGAATGGATCCTTTGTAGAAAAGGAGGTTCTCTCGAAAGAAGTGAGTGGGAGGAAAGTAGAACTTGATGAGGTAACTGTACCTGCTCCCTTTGTCTGAGTAATGGGCTACGGGTAGGTTAACCCAAGGCCCAAAACCTTTCAAGACATCGGGGCTGACTGCACCGCTCAAGACGACGAGACGAAGAGTCGCCTTCTGGAAGCCGACTGAAGGAGTAGCCGGCTTCCCGCAAGCGGCCGAGTCCTGGATGCAAGGCCGAGTCAAGACGACTCCCGCCGGGCAGCTTCCAGAGAAGCCGGCCCCAGGGAGTCGGCCCGCGACACCTGCAGAACCCGTGCCCTCGCCAGAGGGGACGGGACGGGGAGTGGCTACAGTATAGCCCATCCCCTCCTCCAGATAAGGCAAGCATGGCCACAGTACACTGTACCGGCGGAGATCTCCGCCCGGCGCCGCACTGTTGCCATAGTTCCCCTGACATCACGCCGTATGGGCGGAGTCCTGTTCCCACGATGGCCTGTCTGTACGGCCCGAGGACGATGGGCCCCGCCAGTCAGCGAGAGTCCAGAAGACGGCAAAGAGCCCTACCAGTTGGACCCGAGGGAGATCGGCCCCTAGGAGTCGGCCGGCCCCTTCCTCGGGACCCACGCACCATTAACCAGACAAGATAGGGAGTGGCTACAGTAATCGCCCGCCAGGCGGCGGGGCTGTAGCCATGACCTCCTGACCAAGCCTGCGAAATTAGAGACGCGGCTACAGTGATCAGCCGCCGGCAAGCCCGGGAGCGGCGGGTACGGCCTGTTGGCCCGTACCCCACCGGTCGGTGGGACCCACCAGTCAGCAGGCCCTGGCAGTTGGTGGAGAAGCCGACAATAGAAGAGACTGACGGCCGGGCCCTACACCCGGCCGGATTACTAATGTACCCCTGGGGGGTAGGCCTATATAAACCCCCGCAGGGCACCCATGCAAAGGGTTCCGGACACGAGATAGTTAGACCAGATCATAGAGGAAAGGGAAGAGCTAGCCTTGCCTTCTCCTACCTCTAGCATACAGCTCGAGGAACACTTGTGTATTCACTTGAGCCTTAGTGATCATGCGGAGACCCTGCAGAGCAGGAGTAGGGGTGTTATCTCCTAGGAGAGCCCCGAACCTGGGTAAAGTCCGTCGGCTTTCATGTCTACGCCTCATCCCGCTTCCGGGCACCGGCGACGTTCTACTCGCTCCCACCATGATAAGCCATCCTTTGGCATATGTCGCACCCAACCCCCGATATTTGGCACCCACCGTGGGGCGAGGTGCACCGTCGTCCGGAGACCTGTTCTGGATGGGAACCCTTTTCCTCCCTAGCGAGCGCAGTCAGCCCTGCACGCCAGACGGCGTCTGCGCCGATGCGCTGTATGGCGCGGAAGCGGCCTGCGCGACAAGCTGCCTCGCTGATCTCGTTGGCGGAGTCCGCCTCTCCGACGATCCTGCATCCGACACGGGCACCGACGGCCCCGAGAGCCTCCTCGCAGGCCTCCTCGGTTAGCTCCACGTCACCAGCGAGCCAGCCGTGGACTTGGAGTCTGTAGGCTCCACCGACCCGATGTTGGTTGACTCCGACACCGCGTCGCTCGACGCGTTCCCCACCAACGTGGTGGTCTACGACGAGCCGCTCCCTCGCGCGGAGAACGGCGGAAGCACCATCACGGAGGTGCTAGTCGTCGGACACGGCGAGCATTCCGGTGGAGGTGCTCGCGACCCGCTCGACGCGGTACTGCAAGACCTGTCAGCCCCCATTCCCGAAGACGCCGACGCCGAGACGTTGGAGGCACGCCGCCTCCAGCTCGTCGAAGGCGCCAAGAAGCTCGCCAGCATGAGACGCCTGTCGGAAGCCTACCAGCGCGAGATGGACCGCGCTGTGGGCGGCACGCCGGCTCCAGCTGGGCCCAGCCGCCTCGGCATGGTCCAGCAGCGCGGCGTGGCCATCGCCAACCTGTTCGGGGCAGATCGCCCCGTCTAGGCGACGCCTGCGGAAAACATCCGAGCCGCCCAGGCGGCAGCAGAAGAGCCAGACAAGTTCGAGGGCGAGGAGCGTCGCTAGATGGCGGAGCGCATCCAGTGACTCCTCGACGCGGCTGCCGCACCGAGGTGCCGCACCGGCAAAACGACGATCTGCCTCCCCGCCGAGATCAGGGCGCGACCTCTCGGACGCCGACTGGGGGCGTCCGTGCAAGAAGAGACAAGGGGCCGGCTGCCAGCCGCAGTCGGACCCGGCTCACCATAGAGCGCGACCAAGACGGCCGCCCAAGAGCAGTGGAATGGCGGGATGACTGTCTGCCTCCTCCCCCTTGGAGGGAAAGGCGCGTTTCCCCGCCGCCTGTTGATCACCCGTCACTCGGCAACCGCCTTGGCCGCTGAGAAGGAATCGGAGAAAACGATGCCCGCCACCGGATCGACCGCCTCAATCGATCCCTGGCGCTAGAAGAAGAAGATGAGTTGGGTCTGCCTTGTTTCAGTCCCCGCATACGAGACGAGCCCTTCCCCAAAGGGTTTCACGCTCCCAAGAGACACACCTAAATACACCGGCTCCGTGAAGCCGGAGGACTGGCTGGTCGACTACTCCATAGCCGTCAGCATAGCAAACGGCAACTCGCGTTCCGCTCATGCTCCAAGGCATAGCCCGGACATGGCTGAACAACCTGAAGCCCCGAAGCATCAAACAGTTGGGTCGACTTCATCGACGCCTTCGTCCGCAACTTCACCAGCACGTACAAGCGGTCGCCCAAGCCCCGCCTGCTCTCCTTGTGCGTGCAAGGCCCCGACGAGTCGACTCGCGACTACCTCACGCGCTGGGCCGAGCTCCGCAACTCTTGCGAAGGTGTACATGAGGTACATGCCATCGAGCACTTCACCGCCGGATGCCGAGATGGCACTCTCCTCAAGCACAAGCTTCTCTGCGACGAGCCGGAAACCCTCGACGAGCTGCTGATCATAGCAGACAAATACGCCATGGCCGACTCCTCCATGAAGGCGGAGATCCAAGTAAATGCATCTGGCAAAGTGGCCCCTCAGGCTCCTAGAACACCGGCTGGAGACGCCAGTCGGCGTCAACAGCAGAACGATCACAAGCGCAAGGCCCCGCAATCGGCTTCCACCAGCCGGAAGGTGGCGACAGTCGAAGACCAGCGGCCAGAAGGGCAGGCTCCTTCCAAGCGGCAGAAGGGTGGCAAGTCCAGTTGGCTGTCGGCTTTCTTGTATGAGCAGACTCTGGATGCACCATGCAAATTCCATAGCGGCGCGAAGCCATCAAACCACACCACTCGGAAGTGTCATTGGCTCACCAGGATCGCCAAAGGGAGACGGCCTCCTGACTCCCCCGCCTGCTGGGCAGCAGCCTCCTCCTCCGCCCTAGCAGCCGGCGGCCAGACCAGTCGGAGCAATACAGGACGAGTATCCAGAAGAGTATGGAGCATACGTCGTATTCACCAGCGTGGCCAACCGACGCAGCAGGCGGCGGCAGCAGCAAGAAGTAAACGCAGTAGCAACTGAAATCCCAGAGTTCATGCATTGGTCGGAGAAACCCATCAGCTGGAGCAGAGCTAACCACCGAGAGGTGATGCCCAATCCCGGCTCTTATGCTCTGGTTTTGGATGCCACCTTTGCCACGGACCGGCGAGCTGCTCGTTTCTCCCGAGTTCTGATAGACGGCGGCAGCAACATCAACATCCTGTACAAGGACACTGTGGAGAAGTTAGGAATCAAGCAAAGACAGCTTCAGTCCAGCCGGACTGTCTTCCATGGCATAGTTCCTGGTCTTTCCTGCTCACCAATCGGCAAGATCCAGATAGACGTCCTCTTCGGGGACAAAGATCACTTCCGCCGAGAGCAGGTCTGGTTTGAGGTGGTGGACCTTGAAAGCCCATACCATGCGCTGCTTGGCCGGCCTGCTCTGGCCAAGTTCATGGCGGTCCCCCCTATGCCTACCTCAAGATGAAGATGCCGAGTTCCAAGGGGATTCTGACCATAGTCGGCGACTACAAGAAGTCATCCGCCCATGCAGCCGAGAGCAGTCGGTTGGCCGAGTCCCTCGTGATCGCACCAGAGAAGCGGCTCCTTGACCGGGTTGTGGCGATGGCTGGAAAGCGGCCAGAGATGTCGCCTGACCCCAAGGAGTCGGAAGCTGAGGGCTCGTTCAAGCCGTCCAAAGAGACAAAGAAGATACCCTTGGACCCAGAGCACCCGGAGAGTGCGCTGTCAGTGGTAATGGGCCTCGACAGCAAATAGGAAGGCGAGCTCGTCGATTTCCTTCGTGAGAATTGGGACATCTTTGCATGGTCCCCCAAAGACATGCCAGGTGTTCCGACAGATTTCACCGAGCACAAGTTACACGTCTGGCCCGATGCCAAGCCCGTCAGACAGCCCTTGCGCCGCCTGTCAGAAGAGAAGAGAAGAGTTGTTGGAGAAGAGATAGCCCGGCTGTTGGCAGCCGGCTTCATCATGGAAGTGTTCTTTCCAGAGTGGCTAGCCAACCCAGTCCTCGTACTGAAGAAAAACAAGCAGTGGCGTATGTGTATTGATTACACCAGTCTCAACAAGGCATGCCCGAAGGACCCGTTTGCTTTGCCAAGAATTGACCAAGTGATAGACTCCACAGCCGGATGCGAGCTGTTGAGCTTTTTGGATGCATATTCAGGATATCACCAAATCAAGCTGAACCCGACTGACAGACTGAAGACCGCCTTCATCACACCATTCGGAGCCTTATGTTACTTGACCATGACGTTTGGCTTGAGGAATGCCGGCGCCACCTTTCAACGCTGCATGCAAAAGTGCCTCCTCAAGCAACTCGGCAGGAACGCCCACGTTTACGTGGATGATGTGGTGGTGAAGACGGAGAAGCGCGGAACGCTGCTAGAGGACCTCAAAGAGACCTTTGAGAACCTGCGCCGATTCCAAATCAAGCTCAACCCAGAGAAATGCGTCTTCGGAGTACCAGCCGGCCAGCTTCTTGGATTCCTAATCTCTGAACGCGGCATAGAGTGCAACCCTGTGAAGATCAAGGCCATCGAGAGGATGGAAGTACCCCGCCGACTGCTGGATGTGCAGAAGTTCACTGGTTGTTTGGCATCCATCAGCCAGTTCATTAGTCGGCTGGGAGAGAAGGCTCTTCCTCTGTACCAGCTCATGAAGAAATCCACCTTTTTCGAGTGGAACGACAAGGCGGATGAAGATTTCCTCCAGCTCAAAAAGATATTGACTACTCCACCTGTCTTGGCGGCTCCGACTCCTAAAGAGCCAATGCTCCTTTACATCGCCGCCACCAGCCGGGTGGTCAGCACAGTCATCGTGGTGGAGCGCAAAGAGGAAGGCAAGGCACTACTAGTCCAGAGACCGGTGTATTACCTGAGTGAAGTACTGTCGACCTCCAAGAAGAACTACCCCCACTGCTAGAAGATGTGTTACGGCGTGCACTTCGCCGCCAAAAAGCTGAAGCCGTATTTTCAAGAGCACCCTATCACTGTGTTCTGCACAGCTTCCTTGGCCGAGATCATTGGGAGCCGAGATGCTTCGGGCCGAGTCGCCAAGTGGGCCATAGATTTGGCCCCCTACACCATCTACTACTAGCCTCGCACCGCCATCAAGTCACAAGCGCTGGCCGACTTCCTCGTCGACTGGGACGAGACCCAGTACTTGCCACCAGCACCCGACTCCACTCATTGGCGGATGCACTTTGATGGTTCCAAGATGCGCACCAGTTTGGGAGCCGGCATCGTCCTTACCTCTCCCAAAGGTGACAAGCTCAAATATGTGCTGCAAATCCATTTTGCCGCCTCCAACAACGTCGCCGAGTACGAGGCGCTCATTCACGGGCTCCGGCTCGCCAAAGAGCTCGGCATCCGCCGGATCCTGTGTTATGGTGACTCTGACTTGGTGGTCCAGCAATCATCGGGCGACTGGGACGCCAAAGATGCAAACATGGTGAGCTACCGCTTCCTCGTTTAGCAACTCAGCGGATATTTTGAAGGGTGCGAGTTTCTCCATGTACCAAGAAACGACAACGAGCAGGCTGACGCCTTGGCAAGAATCGGCTCCACTCGTCAAGCAATACCAGCCGGCGTCGCCCTTCAGCGCCTCCTCAAGCCGTCTGTCAAGCCTTCACTAGAGTCAGATTCCATCTTTGTGCCGGCTCCTCCCGAAGCAGTCGGATCCGACTTGAGAGTTCCAACAGCCGGCACATGAGTTCTGGCTTGCGGCCCGGGGGCGGCGACAGTCGCACCCGGCTTGGGGACTTCAAAACCCGGCCTGAGGACTGCAGCAGCCAGCCCGGGGACTTCAGAGCTTGACCCGGGGACTGCACCAATCGGCCCGGGGACTTCATTGATCCAGCAAGCGGCTACCGACTCCAACCCGCCGCCTCCCCGCCCGGCCGCCCTGGTCCAAGTCGCAATCCTTGCAGTTGAGGAAGTCGCAGCACCTTCATGGGCCCAGCCCATCCTCAACTTCCTAGTGAACAAGCAGCTGCCGTCTGATGAGATCTCGGCCCGGCAAGTGCAACGCCGGGCCGCGACCTACACCATAGTCAACAGAGAACTGGTCAGGCGCAGTGTCACTGGTGTTTACCAATGCTGCGTCGAACCAGAGCAAGGCCAAGAAATCCTCAAACATATCCACCAAGGCGAGTGTGGCTACCACGCGGCTTCAAGAGCACTTGTCGCCAAAGCTTTCCGCCATGGTTTTTTCTGGCCGACTGCCCTAGGAGACGCCAAGGACTTGGTCCAGAAATGCAAAGGGTCTCAGTCCGTTCCAAGCCGCATCAGGCGGCTTCTGCACTCAAGACTATCCCCATCGCATGGCCCTTTGCCGTCTGGGGCCTGGACATGGTAGGGCCATTCAAAACAGCGCGGGGTGGCATGACTCATCTGCTTGTCGCAGTGGACAAGTTCACCAAGTGGATAGAAGCCAACCAATCAAGAAATTGAACGGTCCGACTGCTATGACATTCATCTCCTAAATCACCATCCGGTATGGCATACCGCATAGCATCATCACCGACAATGGCACAAACTTCGCCAAGGGCGCCTTGGCCCGTTTCTGCGCGACACAGGGCATCCGACTGGACTTAGCGTCCGTTGCCCACACGCAGTCAAACAACCAAGTCGAGCGAGCAAACGGCCTCATCTTGTCCGGCATCAAGCCCCGGCTGGTCGAGCCTCTGGAGCGTTCGGCTGGCTGCTGGCTCGACGAGCTGCCAGCCGTCCTCTGGAGCCTGCACACAACTCCAAAGAAATCGACCGGCTTCACGCCTTTCTTCCTCGTCTACGGTGCCGAAGCCGTCATCCCAACGGACATAGAGTTCGGCTCCCCTCGAGTCACCATGTACACTGAGGGGGAAGCAGAAGAAGCACGACAAGACGGCGTCGACCTGCTGGAAGAGGGTCGGCTATTGGCACTCAGCCGGTCCAGCATCTACCAGCAGAATCTATGCCGATACTTCAACCGGAAGGTCAAGCCGAGATCTTTCCAAGAAGGAGACCTTGTGCTCCGGCTGATCCAGCGAACAGTCGGCCAGCACAAGCTCTCAGCACCTTGGGAAGGCCCCTTCATCGTCAGCAAAGTATTGGGCAACAACTCCTACTACCTGACCGATGCTCAGAAGCCTCGAGCATGCAAGAGGGACGACTCCGGCAAGGAGACGGAGCGGCCATGGAATGCAAATCTCCTCCGAAGATTTCTGATTAATGCAGTATGTACCACGCTACCTTTTGTATTAAAGTACGAAGACTCCGGGTCCCCCGAGAAGAGCTCGGGGACTGCCCTCTTTTATCTGTACGGTAAAGTTTATGCCTACAAGTATGTCACCTTTTTGTTATGCCGCTTGGCACCGGGTTCGACCAGTCGGCCCGGGGACTTGCCGTCTGGAACTATGAAATGCTTCCTGCAGCCGGACAAGTAATGTGTGGCACTTAAGCCATCTCCTGCCAGAAGCCGCAGCTCGCAGAGCGACTGATTGGCGGGCAGGAGCAAGGTAGAAAGGGTGCCCACACGAAAAATGGCTAAGGACTCAAAGCATTGCATAGTTTAAGCCGGTTTCCAGCCTTTTTACAACCGACTGTTCAGCAGATGGTTGGCTATTTCTATTCAACTTGCTTAAACTCTAAAGCGGCTAAGTACTTACCTTCCCAAGGTAGCCAGAACTTGACCAAAGAATGATCAGCAGAGCTGCTGTTTGGTGACAAAGCGGCAACCAAGGAAGGCAGCAAAGAAAAAAGCCAAAGAGCGATAAGCAAGAAGAATCGGAACTCGGGAAACTATTTACACAATAAGGGCCCTTGGCCGATCTTCAACGAAGTTTAGATACACCCCGCGGGTGGAATTGTGCGAAATTAACAAGTTCATTTGAGACTAATGGATAGGCGAAACAAAAGATAAAGCGGCAGCCTAGGAAGCGGCAGAAGGGTTCAGAGGATTGGAGGAGTCAGCGGTGCCAGTCACCGGAGCGGCCGGCTGGTCGGTCTCTGCTTGATCGCCTCCGGCGGTAGCTGGCTCGGTCGGACGCGGCTCGTTGCCGGAGGTGCGGTCGAGCTGAGGCTGGCCGTCCGCTCCGACCTCTGGCGCTTCCTCTTCACCTCCCTCCTCCGACTCGCCTTCCTCCTCGCCGCTGGAGTCGATCACCTCCGCCGAGTCCTCGCCATCGGCCGGGTCCATCCCGAACCATTCTAGCGGCGCCTTGTCGCCGTTTTCAGCCTGCTCTGGGACAAAGACGCTGGTGTCGGTGTACTCGGTGATCGACGCCGCGCGCTTGACAAGATTGTCCTCCACGGCCGCCAACTCTGCCTGAGCCTCCAGCCGGAATGTGGCCAGCTAGGCTAGATTCAGCCCAGGGTACCACGCCTTGACGAACTCCAAGGCCAGCGCGCCCGGCCGGGCAAGAGCCTTCCGAGCCTCAAGACGGCCGACCGCTACCTCCAGCCAGCCAGCAGTCCGACTGGGAGTGCGCGGTGCCGGCATGTCCGGCCACAGGGCGGTGATTGCCTGGGCGCCGACACGTTGAAGCCGGTGCAGCATCCAGTGAGCCGGCCGAAGACGAGCCTCAATGCTCAAAATCTGCTCGTTAAGGGATCGGGGGGCGTCGACGGCGATCTTCGCACCGTCCACCCTCCGCCCTTCGCGGTCAGCTTCGATGGACCGGTTGGCGGCGTCCGAGTGGCCAGGGAAGAAGTCTGCCAAAACGGAAGCAGAGAGCAAATTAAAGACTAGAAGCCGGTTTTGACCAACAGCCGGCGGCGCAAAGAAGAAAAATGAGGAAGACTCACCATCGACTATGTCCTCGATCTCGTGGAAGCCGGAGGTCGACGCCGCCTCTTTGTCGAGACCGGGAGGCGCTTCGCATAAATTCAACAATGAGACCGGACTCCTTGTCCTCCGCCTCCTTCTGAGCCTTCTTGAAGAGCTCGTTACGCTTTCTGCCGATTCTTGCCACCAGCAGTCGCGCTCTTGGCTCGGTGGCTGCACTCTTTCTCCTTGTCATGGAGTGCGGTGTTGGCTTCACCCAGCTGCTCCTGTAAAGCGGCGTTGGCCTCTGCAGAAGAAAGAAGAAAGTAAGGCGTTAGTCGCCAGCAAAGAAATACAGTCGCCGGGGAGATCCGGCCCGACTGCTCAGCAGTCGGCCCGTATCTCGGGGACTACAGCCCATGGGTGCGCCAGCACGCTCCCACGGAAAAAAGAAGAAGACGTACTCCGGCTGTCCGACAAGTCGGCGGTCCGTTGAGCCAGCTCCTGGATGTTGGAGTTGAAGGTGATCTCGCGGATATTGTGGTAATCTTGCGACATAAAATTCAGACAAGTGTTAGTACTTGGAATTCACCGATTAGAGTTCCGAGCCGCCTGCTCGGAAGCCGGCCCAAAACTCGGGGACTACACCCACTGGGTGTGCTGGCGCGCCCCCACCAAAAAGCACAAGAAACAAAAACGAAGAAGAGAACATACCCGAACGGCTTCTCGCGCTGCCAGGTGCGCCTTGTTGCAGTTCTTCAAGGCCTCGCTTTCGGCTCGGATCTTGGCTTAGACGTCCAAGAGTTCCCGATTCAGCGGGCCCGTCCCGCTTCCTTGCACCCACACAGTGGGCGCGCCGCTCATCGCCTTGCTGTCCGGGATCGAGGAGCTCGCGGCGCCGGTCTCCAGCGGGCGTGGCGCAGTAGCCACCTTCGCAAGACGGCGACGTGTTGGTGCACCGACCCCAAGATCCAGGCCCGCCGCCACTTCTCCAGTTGAAGGCACCGGCGGGTCCGCCGGCTGCCCGCCCGGAGCGCTCCTAGACGGCGGCGGTGGCGGCACGAGCACGTCCGGCATGGAGGTGTCGCCGCCGTCTTGTTCCTTGATCGGGTTCTCACCGCCGGCCTCCCTGGTCCGCGTCGAGAACTCCGGGGGTGGCGGAGCAGAGTTCAGAGGAACGACGAAGATCGCCGAGTGGTGATGCACGGCTTCTTCGACCCGTTTCTTCGCCGCGTCGGCGGCTGCAGCCTCCGCCAATTTCTCCTTGGCGGCGGCCTCTGACTTCTCGGCCTCCGCCTTCTTCAGGCGGGCGGCCTCCTGCTCTTCGCGCGCCTCCCGTGCGTTCCGCTCCCTTACCTCCCGAAGGTCGGCGACCGGGTCAATCCGCCGAGCTATGGCGGAAGTCTCTGCCAACCCCATGATGGAGGCGGCGGCTACCTTCTCAAGAGAGAGGGGAGCCCTGGACCCAAGGAAAACAAAGAAGAAAACTCAGAATAGATCGATGAAGAGAAGACAAAGATGCAAGGGAGGAAAGCGCTTACGCGGAGACCAGTTGCGGCGTCTTCACCTCCCTGCGGAAGCGGTTGACCTTCGCGGCCGCCTCTTCCCGCTTGGTCGCCGCAGCCGAGCCCTTGGGCTTCTTCGGACGGCTGCCGAACAAGCTCGGTGCAGCCCTACGCTTCTTCGCGCTGCCTTGGGCGTCCGGCGCGGCAGAGGAGCTCGCGCTTGGCTGGCCGGCCCCCGGTTGGTGGTGCGGGGTGACTTCCCCCGCATCATCGTCAGGCCAGTCCTCGATGCTGGCCCCAAGCCTCACGCCGCATGCTCCGCCGCCTCCTCCCTCGGCGTCGTCTTCCAAGGCCGCCGCCCCCATGTCGGGGTCGTCGACATCGCTTTCCGCCCTGTCAGGGAGGAATTCACGGGCCGGCCCCGCGGTGCCGGTTGCTGGCCGGAGGAGAGGGCTCTGGCCGAAGACCGGTCGGTCAGATCCGACAAGACAGACTCGGCAACAAGGAATCAGAGGAACCAGAAAAAGTAACAACTCACCATGGGCGGAGGATTGGCGCGCGAATACGGCTCCTTGCCGAACTGCCACTCTTCCGAGAGCTCGCAGTTCGCAAGGTAGTTCACCATGTATGCCACCTCTTCGTGAGGCATCTCCTTGGTGCACATCCGGCTTGGATCCCGGTGGCCGCTCATCTGGCAGATCATGTGAGGACGGCCTTGAAGCGGGAGCACTCGGCGCACCACGAACACTACTGGAATCAGGGAATTTTCCGTCTGCCAATTCTTTGCCGTCAGCTAGCGGACGGCAAAGAAGGTCTTCGCCATCAGCTACCAAGAAGCTGACGGCAAACAAATGGCAGACAGCAAAGAAGCTCTTTGCCATCTGCCATTTCTTTGCCGTCCGCTGGCTGACGACAAAGAATCTTTGCCGTCCGCTGGCTGACGGAAAAGAGGAAGGTGGCACCCACTAACGAAAAAACTAACGGCCACTTTCTTTGCCGTCTGCTAGCGGACGGCAAAGAGCCCGAAAGCAGACGGCAAAGAAAATAACCTAACGTATCTAACGGCCGCCCCTGGCACACACCCACCCACGACCCACACAGCCAAGGGCCCCACCCACGATGCACACACACCCAACCCAGGCGCACACACACTCACGTTGGATCCCATCTCTCTCGTCTTCCTCGATCCGCTTTCTCCACCCCACGCTGCCGCCAGATTTTGGCGATCCCCGCTGTTCCCCACCGCCCAGCTCTCCTCCCCGAGGTCACCTCTCCCTGCTCACCATCTCCACTGACCGGTTTCTCTCCTCGCCCAGGAGAGTCCCGCCTCCTCGCCGCCAAGGCCGCCGCCGCCCGCCGCCTCGAGCGGCTCCGCCTCCTCCTCGAGCGTCACGCCGCAGACCTCGCCTCCCGCGCCCTTGCCGCCCGCGCTGACATCGCGCCACCCACGCGCGCGGGGCGCCTCTTCCTCCGGCGACCACGCCACCCAGCGCCACTAGGGCGCCGCCAAGACCACCACCGAAGCTTCAGCTCTACCCGCCCCATCGCCTCCTTCCTCCGGCAACCCGCCACCAGCGCCACCAGATGCCGCCGCCACCACCGAAGCTTCCAGCTCTCCTCGTCCCAATCCCCTCCTCCGGCCGGCCGCTCCTCCCTCTCATCGGTCAAAGGTGACATTTTTAGCAGCCGGGGTGCTCGATTCGTGGGCGGCTGTGCTCGATTCGTGGGCGGCGGTGCTCGATCCGTGGGCAGCAGTGCTCAATCCGTGCTGGAGCAGCGGGAGGAGGAGGCCAGGGTGGAGATCATGGTGCGGGAGTGGGAGCTCGGCGAGACGGTGGCGGCAGCGGCGGGGCAGCTCCGGCCGTCCACACTCCTCGTCAGCCTCCACGACAAGAGCTTCCTCTACAGGTAACTGAATAAATTCAGCTATCTGAACTCGCTGGGAGCTGCCATGCTATGAATTTGCTTCTGTTCTCGTGACTTTTTGTCAGACCGCCAAGCCCGTACGCCGGTGTGAGCTTCCTGGGCTGCCGGGTGCTCGCCGTCCGGCAGCAGACCACTGGCGACACAGGCGGTGGAGGCCGAGCTCACCCAGCTCGAGACCATACAGTGGCGATGGGAGACTGAGCACCATGTGGTGTGGGCGCCGATTCAAAATCACTAGCGAGTCCTACTTCAACTGCAATGCAATGGTGAGCCTTACTTGCCATCCTCCCTCTCCTTTTATTTTGTGAGAACTGCATTTCAGTTTGGAGTTTGCTCTGCTGTGTGTGTGAGAGAGAGGTACCATGGTGGCTAGCTTTAAGCTGTCCTGTGATTTTGTTTCCACCTAAATCTGCTATATGAACACTTCCTTGTTGTTTGTATACACCGTCGAGTCAAATTGCCTAGCTTGTTTAAATATGTGCAAGACTAGTATGGTCAGGAAATTGGTAATCTAGGATAATAATCCAGTTAGTTTCATCTTCTCTTCATGTTAATTTACACGAGAGGACCCCTGTTGCTGCAATTCATCAATCCAATGACAAAAATAAACTTACTTTTGGTTTGCTTGTCTGAAATGAAATGAAGTAAATTAAAGTGCAGCCCATCTTCACCTTTCCTTGCTTCCTTGTTTTGATTTGATTGTAAATAAATAAGATCTCATTTCATTTGGTTTGCTTGTGTCGGGAAAAGAAGCAAGGAGTACAAGGAACACACACTATGTCATGAGTAAGTGATCCCATATTCCCATTGGATTGAGATGCCTCTTTTTTTCGGCGACAACATGTTTTTGATCTTGCTGGCTGCAATGGCAGATGGCGTCTTGAGCTGGTCTTGGCGTTAAATGCGAGTCTGGTGCACGAGGAGGAGCCAGCTGCACTCGCCTCTTCTTCTTCCCCGGAGGTGCAGGAGATGTTCCTTGCCCACACTTAATTCAAGTGAAAAGATTGAGTTAGTTGTACTCTGTATCTCTGCATACTTAATTAGTTTGGTTGCGATAGTTTCTCTCGATGGTAGTACTTGTATCTTTGCATACTTAATTCACTGAATTTGGTTGCGATGGTTGATTCGGTGAAAAGATTCAGTTAGTTTTCTAGTAGTTTTCTTTGGAGTAATAAGGAAAAGTTGCGAGTGGTTTGTCAATGTTAACCTCGGCGTATCTGTAGTTTCAGTCACTTCTTGCTACTCCTCCTTATAACTGCAGTTTAGTTGCTTTAGTCGCTGCTTATTTCTTGATAGCTAAATAAGTTCAGTTTAGTTTAGTTGAAGTGAGCTGCGTTCTTGCTTGACCTTGCGTATTTCATTTTGTGTAGTCGAACTACTCCATTTTGCTTTTATGTTGTTCAACTAAATGAATCTACAAAAATCTAAATGGAGTAGTTCATACAAACCACTAGCTAGACCTTTACTTTCTCACATTACTAGTTCGGTGTCACTACCGATCAGGATTTTCTTACTAGTGCTATATTTAGAGGCATTTGTTCCTCTGCTTGAAGTCTTCTCATCTCTAGTAGCCATATAATCAATATATACTCCATCATGTTCATCCCTTAGCCCCATTTTCCCATTTGTATCGCTGCTTGAGTAGTTAAGTGTCAATCTACTTTGCTACCAAAAGTTGTATTAATGAGTAATGGTGAGTTCAGTTTTCATTCTCCATTGTTAAATAATGTCTTGATCAGTAGGAGTATTCCAGATTTAGTGTATGAGTAAAAATTAACTAAATCCTTTTCCAGTTAATTAAAACTAACTGAACTCTTGCTTCTCACTCCTTTTTCTCTTCTCTTACATTAGGGGTGCTGCCTCGCGGATAGAGGAGGAAGACGATCTGTTTTCAAACGAGGGGTATTTCTGTACTTTTGTGCATTTTCACCTGGTCGGAGAGGAACTCCCAACAACAATTATGTCGGAACGGAGGGAGTACTTCTGATGTTTTCCATGAAAGTGACACGTGATCTTCCTTTGTTTTTCTTTTAGCTGATAGTATGATAACCGCTTGCTTGGCGAAGTTATGGTTGTCTTTGTTTCTTAGGTAAATAAAAGCTGAGATTTAGATTGATTTGGAGCGCCTCTTGTTGTACCACAGTTCCTTCTCTTAGAGCTGTACTTGTACAACAGGTTTTGGATTGGGAGGGGAAAATGCTCTTCCTTCAGTCTCTGTTGAAGTCAAACCCATCCATGCAAAATCTGTACTGTAGTACAATTAATTTAGATGAATATATATGCCTTGCAGTTTTATCATGCATGCCATTCAACTAACTTGCTCTTGTCCATGCAGATGGAGTAGGAGGACGAGCAACAGCAGCAAATCAGCCTGATGATGATGGGGTACGGAAGGCAATGGTGATCATGCTGATGGCATGAAGAAGGCTGATGACCACAACCTGGACCTTTTGGCATTTAGAGATGGCAAACACAGGCGGCGTGGAGACAACAACCTAGACCACCCACCTCCCTTGCCTTTTTAATTTTGGTTGTGGTGGTTGCATCACCGTCGCGGTCGCAAATCAGTATGTAGTGTGCTTGTGGAGTTGGGTCTGGACTGCAGTGTCCGTCCAGTAGGTTAGGTGTTGTTGCTGCTAGATCCCATGGTGCTCACCTAAGTTTTGTGTTATGTGGAGGCCAACCTTTTTGATCTTATTTGTCGACACTTGTGTGATCTCGTCTTACTTTGTGATACAAGTTATGCGATATATATGTTTTATGGATGATCTTGTGATGTTCTTTTTTCCTGTAGTGCATGTTAGATATTTGTGATATATGCATGGGCTATACATATGAATATGAATTGCTGAAGATACTGTAAATCAATGACAGAGATGGCAAAGAAGGAGATTTGCCGTCCGTGCATCTGGACACTTTGCCAACAGCCGCGGACGGCAAAGGCCTGCCGTGTAGTGACGTCCAGCTGACATCGACGGCAAAGGCCGGACAAATTTTTCCGTCAGCGGCGGACGACAAAGGCTGCCGTTAGCCACCTAATGGACTAACAACATAATTATTGCCGTCTGCTTTCTTTGCTGTCAGCTGCTGATGGCAAAGGCCCCTTTGCCGTCAGCCACCAAAAGCAGACGGCAAAGTAGCTCTTTACTGGACCTTTCTTTGCCGTCCACTTTTGCCGTCCGCGGCGGACGGCAAAGACCTTTGCCGTCCGCCATTCATGCCTTTGCCGTCCGCCGTGGAAGATGGCAAAGTAGGTGATTCCTGTAGTGGAAGGCGGCCAGCAAATCAGGCCCGGTCAGGCCCTCCGACTGCATCATCACTCGGAGCCGGGTGACGGCAGCGGCTCCAGCAGGCGTCAGCGTCCTGGCCCGGTACGACCAGGTGGGCTGCGTCCCAGCTGGCGCGCCGGCTGCATAAGCCGACAGGTTGACCCAGTCGCCCTCCACGAAGACTCTCTTCACGTAGAAGTACGACCGCTACCACATCTTCACCGATTTTATCAGCGTGATGGGGGGAAACGGGTTGTCGGCCCCCGTCCTCCGCACCGTGATGAACACGCTGCACTGAGCCAGCACGCCTGTGACATGGGTGCCAAGCTTGGTGTAGAAGAACTCCCCCCATAGCTCGATGGTGGGGAGGACGCCGAGGAAACCTTCGCACAGAGTGACGAAGGCGGACAGCAGCACCACCGTGTTCGGGGTGAGGTGGTGCGGCTGGAGTCCGTAGAACTCGAGGAAGGAGCGGAAGAAGCCGCTCGCCGGCAGACCGAGGCCGCGCAGGCAGTGCAAGCGGAAGACGACCCGCTCGCCCTCCTCCGGCGCCGGTGAGATTTCTCTCTCCGGCGCGAGGCGGACCTTCACGAATTCCTTGCTGGGCAGCCGGCGCGTCTTGCGGAGGAAGTCGGTGTGGTCATCGTGAACCTCGGAGCCGTCCCACTCCCGGGCGCACTTGGCGGGGCGGACGGTGGAAGAGGAGCTCATCGAGAATGGGATGCCATGACTTTCGGCGTAGCAGGAAGGCGGCGGCGAGAGGAAGAAGGAAGTGGAGGCAAGAAAGAGGAGGCAATGAGGAGGGGGGACGCGCGTGCCCTGCCGCTCCCCCTCCCATGCCTACTTATAGGCCCGCAGGCTGCGAAGCCGAGGGGGCGAGCGTGGGATTAACTGCGCCGTTACCCCACGCCCCCCACGATCCTTACCATGCGAGTTACTGCGCGCAGTAACTCCACGGGAATCTCAACCGCCCGCCTCGGCCGCAGCGGATCCGCTCGAGAGCCGAGGAGGGTAGTGGCGGGCCCGGTCCGAAGACATGTCCCATCGCGCGTAAGCGGCAGATGGCCCGCCGCACGCGTTGCGGACGTGCCCGGCGGGCGAAGTGGCACGTGGCAGCTTAGCTAGCACGCCACATGGCTCCCGCCAAGGCGTTCAAAAGTTCGGTCAAGACGGGTTGGGGCGAGGCCGACTCCAACCGGTCAGCTTGGCAGAAGACGGACGGAGCTCTACCTCGGGCACCGAGAGAAGGAAGCTGCTGAGGCTCCTCGACCGATCGCCCGCGGCGCCTCACCAGCTTCGGGGACTACTGTCGGAGTAATGGGCCATGGGTAGGCTAACCCGAGGCCCAAAACCTTTCAAGACATCGGGGCTGACTGCGCCCCTCAAGACAACGAGACAAAGAGCTGCCTTCTGGAAGCCGACTGAAGGAGTAGCCGGCTTCCCGCAAGCGGCCGAGTCCTGGATGCAAGGCCGAGTCAAGCCGACTCCCGCCGGGAGGCTTCCAGAGAAGCCGGCCCCAGGGAGTCGGCTCACGACACCTGCAGAACCCGTGCCCTCACCAGAGGGGACGGGACGGGGAGTGGCTACAGTATAGCCCATCCCCTCCTCCAGATTAGGCAAGCATGGCCACAGTACACCGTACCGGCGAAGATCTCCGCCCGGCGTGGCACTGTTGCCACAGTTCCCTTGACATCACCTCGTATGGGCGGAGTCCTGTTCCCACGACGGCCTGTCTGTACGGCCCAAGGGCGATGGGCCCCGCTAGTCAGCGAGAGTCCAGAAGACGGCGAAGAGCCCTACCAGTCGGACCCGAGGGAGATCAGCCCCTAGGAGTCGGCCGGCCCTTCCTCGGGACCCACGCGCCATTAACCAGACAAGATAGGGAGTGGCTACAGTAATCGCCCGCCAGGCGGCGGGGCTGTAGCCATGACCTCCTGACCAAGCCTGCGTCATTAGAGACGCGGCTACAGTGATCAGCCGCCGGCAAGCCCGGGAGCGGCGGGTACGTCCTGTCGGCCCGTACCCCACCGGTCGGCGGGAGCCACCAGTCGGCGGGCCCCGGCAGTTGGCGGAGAAGCCGGCAATAGAAGAGACTGACGGTCGGGCCCTACACCCGGCCGGATTACCAATGTACCCCTGGGGGTAGTCCTATATAAACCCCCCAGGGTACCCATGCAAAGGGTTCCAGACCCGAGATAATTAGACCAGATCATAGAGGAAAGGGAAGAGCTAGCCTTGCCTTCTCCTACCTCTAGCATACAGCTCGACGAGCACTTGTGTATTTACTTGAGCCTTACTGATCATGCGGAGACTCCGCAGAGCAGGAGTAGGGGTGTTATCTCCTAGGAGAGCCCCGAACCTGGGTAAAGTCCGTCGGCGTTCATGTCTACACTTCATCCCGCTTCCGGGCACCGGCGACGTTCTACTCGCTCCCACCATGATAAGCCATCCTTTGGCATATGTCGCACCCAACCCCCGACACCCTTATTGGAAAGTAGTTCATCACAGAAATCAGTTCCAGTGATTCCTACACCAATTAGTGAGGAAGCTAATGATGATGATCATGAAACTTCTGATCAAGTTACTACCGAACCTCGTAGGTCAACAGATTAAGATCCACACCGGAGTGGTACGGTAATCCAGTTCTGGAGGTCATGTTACTTGACCATGACAAATCTACAAACTATGAGGAAGCGTGATGAGCCCAGATTCCAGGAAATGGCTTGAGGCCATGAAATCTGAGATGGGATCCATGTATGAGAACAAAGTATGGACTTTGATTGACTTGCCCGATTATCGGCAAGCCATTGAGAATAAATGGATCTTCAAGAGGAAGACGGACGCTGATAGTAGTGTTACTATCTACAAAGCTCGAATTTTCGTTTTTTTTTTCAACAAGTTCAAGGTGTTGAGTACGATAAGATTTTCTCACTCGTAGCGATGCTTAAGTCTGTCCGAATCATGTTAGCAATTGCCACATTTTATGAAATCTGGCAAATGGATGTCAAAACTACATTCCTTAACGGATATCTTAAAGAAGAGTTGTATATGATACAACAAGAAGGTTTTGTCAATCCAAAAGTTGCTAACAAAGTGTGCAAGCTCCAGCAATCCATTTACGGACTGGTGCAAGCCTCTCAGAGTTGGAATATACACTTTGATAGTGTGATCAAAGCATATGGTTTTATACAAGAAAGTGAGTGGGAGCACTACAACATTTCTGATAAGTATATGTGAATGACATATTGTTGACCGGAAATAATGTAGAATTTTTTGGAAAGCATAAAGGAGTATTTGAAAGGAGTTTTTCAAAGGAAGACCTCGGTGAAGCTGCTTACATAATGAGCATCAAGATCTATAGAGATAGATCAAGATGCTTGATAAATTTTTTCAATAAGTACATACCTTGACAAGTTTTTGAAGTTGTTCAAAATGGAACAGTCAAAGAAGGAGTTCTTGCCTGTGTTGCAAGGTGTGAAGTTGAGTAAAGACTCAAAACCCGACCACGACAGAAAATAGAAAGAGAATAAAAATTCATTCCCTATGCCTCAGTCACAGGTTCTATAAAGTATGCTATGCTATGTACCAGACCTATTGTGTACCTCACCATGATTTTGGCAAGAGGGTACAATAGTGATCCAGGAGTGGATCACTGAACAACGGTCAAAATTATCCTTAGTGGAATAAGGAAATGTTTCTCGGTTATGGAGGTGACAAAGAGTTCGTCGTAAAGAGTTACGTCGATGCAAGCTTTGACACCGATCTGGATGACTCTAAGTATCAATCTAGATACATATTGAAAGTGGGAGCGATTAGCTAGAGTAGCTCCGTGCAGAGCACTGTAGACATAGAAAATTTGCAAAATACATACGGCTCTGAATGTGACAGACCTGTTGACTAAACTTCTCTCGCAAGCAAAACATGATCACTCTTTGGGTATTAATCGCATAGCAATGTGAACTAGATTATTGACTCTAGTAAACCCTTTGGGTATTAGTCACATGGATATGTGAACTAATCACATAAAGATGTGAACTATTGGTGTGAAATCACACACGATGTGAAACTAGATTATTGACTCTAGTGCAAGTGGGTGACTGAAGGAAATATGCCCTAGAGGCAATAATAAAGTAGTTATTTATATTTCCTTATATCACGATAAATGTTTATTATTCATGCTAGAATTGCATTAACCGAAAACTTAGTAGATGTGTGAATACATAGACAAACTGAGTGTCTCTAGTATGCCTCTACTTGAGTAGCTTGTTTATCAAAGATGGTTATGTTTCCTAACCATAGGCATGTGTTTTCATTTGATGAACGGGATCACATCATTAGAGAATGATGTGATGGACAAGACCCATCCATTAGCTTAGCACTATGATCATTTAGTTTGTTGCTATTGCTTTCATCATGAGTTATACATGTTCCTATGTGAAAGTGCTAGTTATTGACTAGAGGGGGGGGGGGGCTGAATAGGCGGTTTTTATGAAAGCATGGGAGTTATGAAGACAAACAATATAATGAACCTATTGATATGCAGCGGAAGGTAGACTACACTAGAGAAGCCATAGTCAAGTATGCAATGAAGTGAAAGCACGAAGACTAATAGCAGTTAGGTAGTATGGATCAAGATGGAAGGTGGTATGAAGCCAACCAACAATAGTCGTCACACAATGAAGTCAAACAGATAAGGCAAGCAAGCAAATGACTTCACGAAGACAAACTGTAAATAAGTGAGGGAAGAGATAGAACCAGTTGCTTGGAGAGGACAAGGATTTGTTGGACCAGTTCCAGTAGCTGTGACAACTGTACGTATGATTAGGGAGGCTGAGATTCAACTCAAAAGACCGCGTGACGGTGTCCTGGACTAGGGGGTACTCACCACGTCGTCTCCCGATCAGTTGGATTGGGCCGAGGACCCCCATGGCCGTATACTCATGGGCCAGTCCGAACAGCTGCCACATACAAGGAAGAATCAACAAGACTTGGCGATCAAGACAAGGACTCCTCCCCCACCGGCGTATTCGGCTAGGACTCTTGTTATCCTAGGCCTCCGGTGCATTATATAAACCGGGGCCAGGCTAGTCAATATACAACATCAACAACCCTTACAATCATACCATAGGCTAGCTTCTAGGGTTTAGCCTCCTTGATCTCGTGGTAGATCCACTCTTGTAAACATTCACAATATCAATATCAATCAAGCAGGACGTAGGGTTTTACCTCCATCAAGAGGGCCCGAACCTGGGTAAACATCGTGTCCCTTGTCTCCTGTTACCATCCGCCTAGATGCACAGTTCGGGACCCCCTACCCGAGATCCGCCGGTTTTGACACCGACACCGCGTCTTCACCTTATTCCCCTTGAGCTAAGGACACTTAGTCCTCGCCCAATCACTCTGGTAAGTCTTCAAGGTATACTTCCAAAGCTTCGCAGACTTCGTTCACCGGCAATCCACAATGACTCTTGGATGCTCAGAACGCGACGCCTAACCGGCTGGAGGATTCACAGTCCTCAAGTGTAACAAGTCTTGAGTCACGCGACGTAAAGACTTGATGATGCCTAATACTCTTTGGCTCTGGGTGTTTTGGGCTTTGTCCTCACAAGGATTTCTCTCTCAAATGCTTCGGATGTGGGTTGCTCTCAAACGACAAAAGCTGTGCACTAACTCTGAGCAGCCACCAATTTATGGTGTAGGGGGTGGGCTATTTATAGCCACTAGGCAACCTGACCTGATTTGTTCGAAATGACCCTGGGTCACTGTTGGGGATATTACTACTGGGTGTAAACCAGCCAGGACAGGCCGGGTTAACTTCGTCAGTAGTTGAGTATGTTAAAGCCCATGTAGGCAGATGAGGGTTCAAGGCCCATAGTCGGTTCAAGGCGTGTAGCCGTAAACCGGCGTCGGTATGTAACTTGTATTGTAAGTTAGGAATAGTGGAGACCGAGCCGGATACATATATGAACCGGCGTTGGGACCCATGTATATAAGGGGACGACCCGGTGACGGTTCAAGGAGAACAGACAACAACTCGAGACTTAGGCGAAGCTTGTTTGCTCCCTAGTCATCGAAACCCCATCAATTCCATCACAACTAGACGTAGGCTTTTACCTTCATCGAAGGGGCCGAACTAGTATAAATTCCCTTGCGTCCCTGTGTCCGCTTTAACCCCTTCAAGCTAACCCGTAGCGATGGCTCCATGTAACGCCCTCGATGCGGCTATATCTCCCACGTGTCGAAGCACGACTTAGAGGCATAACCGCATTGAAAGCAATGTCGCAAGTGAGGTAATCTTCAAACAACCCATGTAATACATAAGGAAAGAGATACATAGTTGGCTACGATTCGCCACTTCACACAATACATAAATAAACATCCATCATTCAGATTACACTCAAGGTCCGACTACGGAACCAAAATAAAAGAAGATACCCCAAATGCTACACAGATCCCGATCGTCCCAACTGGCTCCACTACGATCATCAGGAAAAGACACATAGTAACGACCACGTTCCTCGTCGAACTCCCACTTGAGCTCGGTTCGTCACCTGCACCGCATCGTCGGCACTGCAACTGTTTTGGTAGAATCTGTGAGTCACGGGGACTCAGCAATCTCACACCCGTGAGATCAAGACTATTTAAGCTTATAGGAAGGACAAAGTTTTGAGGTGGAGCTGCAGCAAGCGACTAGCATATATGGTGGCTACATTTGCAAAAGAGAGCGAGAAGAGAAGCAAAGGCACGGTCGTGAAGCTAGTAGCGATCAAGAAGTGATCTGAACTACTTCGTCAAACATAACTCCAACATCGTGTTCACTTCCGGACTCCGAGAAGAGACCATCACGGTTACACACGCGTTGATGTGTATTTTAATTAAGATCAACCGGGTTTTCTACAACGGACATTAACAAATTCCCATCTGCCTCATAACGCGGGCACGGCTTTGAAAGATAATACCTGCAGGTGTCCCAACAGCCCATTATAAGCTCTCACGGTCAACGAAGGATATTCCTTCTCTGGGAAGACCCGATCGATCTCGGAATCCCGGACTACAAGACATTTCGACAACAATAAAACAAGACCAGCAAGACCACCCGATTGTGCCGACAAATCCCGATAGGAGCTGCACATATCTCGTTCTCGTGGCACACCGGATAAGCTAAGCGTCTGGTACCAACGTAATCCAAGTTGCCAAGGAATGGTCCCATGACGGTGCTCTAGTTTGGACCAACACTCGAAGGAGCACCGCCCGGGGTTAAATAAAGATGACCCTCGGGCTCGCGAAAACCCGGGGAAAAAGGCTTAGGTGGCAAATGGTAAAACCAAAGTTGGGCCTTCTTTGGAGGAGTCTTATTCAAAGCGAACTGTCAAGGGGTCCCATAAATCACCCAACCGTAAGGAACACGAAATCAAGGAACATAACACGGTATGGCGGAAACTAGGGTGGCAAGAGTGGAACAAAACACCAGGCATAAGGCCGAGCCTTCCACCCTTTACCAAGTATATAGATGCATTAATTATAGCAGATATATATTGTGATATCCCCAACAAGTAAACCTGTTCCAACAAGGAACAACATCTCCATGTTCCAACAAGGAACAAACTTCATCTTCTCCTGCAACTAGCAACGCTATAAGAGGGGCTGAGCAAAGCGGTAACATAGCCAATCAACGGTTTGCTAGGAAAGGATGGTTAGAGGCTTGACATGGCAATATGGGAGGCATGATAAGCAAGTGATAGGCATCGTAGCATGGCATAGCAAAAGAGCGAGCATCTAGCATAGCAAAGATAGAAGTGATTTCGAGGGTATGGTCATCTTGCCTGCAAAGTTCTCAGAGTTGTCGAAAGCTTGATCCTCGTAAGCGTTCTCAACAGGTTCCTCGTTCACGTACTCGTCTCCCGGCTCTACCCAAAGCAAGAACACAAACAAAGGAACCACAATAAATCACGGTGCAATGCACAAGCAACATGATGCAAAACATGGCATGATATGCGAGATGTGATATGCAATGCGTATCGCGCTCGGAAGGAAAATGATGAACCAGGCATCAACTTGGCAAACCAAGTATGCCGCTGGAAAGATGAGATGATTTGGTTGAAATCGATATAAAGATCACGGAATCGGATGCACGGTTTGCAAATGACAAGCAAAACAAGAATGACACAAATCTGCCATTAACAGCATGATGCCACATAGCAAGCAACAAGAAATTAAGCTACTGCACCCAAACGTACCAACAAAGTATATGGAAGTGATCTACTCAAGATGCTTGACAAAAGATGAACACTGAGCTACGGCTAAATCACATCATAACAGGTCCAAACAAGCATGGCAAAAGTGCAAAATATATCACTTCACAGACTTAGGAAAATATGAACATGGCGAATCAGCATCGAGGAAGCAATGTTCAGAGCAAGAAAATAGCATGCTACAGGAACTTATAATAGCAAAACAAGGCATGGCATGAATCTACTCAAAGCATAGAACAAAAGTCCCTTACTAAACATAATCCAAAAAGGATCAGAAAATATAGTAACACCCATGTCAATATAGCAAGTTTAGTTAATGATTCACAAACAGGGCATGACAAAAACAGATAACAAGTAGGCATGTTTAAGAGCTCAAAGCACTCACTACAGAGCATTACATGATAAACTAAGCATACATACATCAAGAAGACATGGCATAGAAGATATACATGGCAAGAACAACATCATAGCATACGGATCAACTACAACAACCTTGGCAAAATTGCATAACATGTAAACAATCTGCCAGGAAACATTTTATAGCAAAAGTAGAGCTCGATTGACTCAAGCTATGGCACTCCATAATTGCAAATAAAGGCATGGATGGATAGATCATAACCATATGTTCAAAACATCCTTACTGAAGTATCTCAAAATATGCATGGATCTCTCGGTAGCATCAAGTTAACATGGCATAAAAATATCAGCAAAACAGGGGCTGAAATCAGCAACATCAGGAAGCCTAGTTTGCATGCTTGTGCTAGTCACCACAGAGATAAAAAAAATACATGGCATACAACTCTGGAAAGATGGCATGGCATATTACAAAACACATGTAGGACTCAAATTCATAGGATGCACACATCAATCATGGCAAAAATGACAAAAGTGCATGTTCTGATAATAATCTGAAGCTAACATCACATAGCCCTCTTCTAACAGCATTTCGGGCATCAAGATGAGCTCAAATGAAAATGATGCAATGAGATGAAATGATCTACTCATCGATACGAACATTTTGACATATTACACGCACGAAATGGAGCAACAAGCAGAGAGTTATGGCATGACGAAAATGCAATAAAATAAACACACGAAAAGACATAGATGAATCGGGGGGAGGAGAAAAAGTCAACCACCTTGGTGGATCGGAGATCCGGCCGGATCGAGGCCGGATCGAGGTGGCCGGGCGGCGTGGGGGCTCGGCCGGAGGAGGAGAGGCCGGGCGGTGGCCGGCGGCGGCGTGGCTGGCTTGGCATGCGGCGGCATGGCGGCGGGGCAGGCTGGCGACGGAGGCGGCGGCGGCGGAACGCGAGGCGGCGGCAGACGGGGAGCCGGCGGCTGCGGGCGGCGGGCATGAGGTGGAGGCGGGAGGCCGGCGCAGCAGGGGCCTTGGTCTGAGCATGAGGGCGGCCTGTGGGCTCGGCGGGCGGGCGGCGCTGTGATGGCGGGTGCCACGTGGCGGCTCAGTGGGCAGGCGGCGGGCGGACGTGTCCGCCCGATCGGACACGTCCGCGGCGGGAGAGGAGCGGGCTAGGGTTAGGGTGGAATTGATCCGGATTTTGGGGAGGGTGTTTTATAGGTAGAAGGAGCTAGGAAGCTCCAAATGGAGTGCGGTTTTACCACACGATCGTGATCCGACGACGGAGAGCATGGAAGTGACTTAGATGGGTTATTGGGCTGTTTTGAAGGGTGTTGGGCTGCAACTTAAAAGAGGCCTTTGCGAGAGTCACGGTTAACCGTTGGAGTATCAAGCGAGCTCCAAATGACCGAAACTTGACGGTGGTCTACGGTGGTGTACCAAGGCCACTTGACAAACCTCGGTCCATTCGAGAAAGTTTAGTACCGCTCACGGAAAAAGCGTAAAAGGGGCGCCGAGGGACATAGGAGTGCGGATTGCAAAATGGACAACGGGAAAATGCTCGGAATCATGAGGCGAACACGTATGCAAATGAGATGCACATGATGACATGATATGAAATGCATGACATGGACAAAATGCAAAAGAAGAAAAACCCAACCACGGAGGGAATATCATATCACAATGCGAAAATGGCAAGAGTTGGAGTTACAAATATGGAAAGTTACATCCGGGTGTTACAACACTCCACCACTACAAGAGGATCTCGTCCCGAGATCTAGGACTGAAAGAACTCCGGATATTCGGAACTGAGGTGATCCTCGCGCTCCCAGGTGGCTTCTCGGTCGGAATGGTGTGACCACTTCACTTTCAGGAATTTGATTGACTTGTTGCGAGTCTTGCGCTCGGTTTCTTCAAGAGTAGCAATGGGGTGCTCATGATAAGAGAGATCTTCTTGGAGATCAATCTCTTCGAAGTTGATAGTGCGCTCAGGAGTCTTGAAGCACTTGCGAAGCTGTGACACGTGAAACACATCATGCACGTTCGCGAAGTTGGACGGAAGCTCAAGTTGATAGGCGAGATCGCCTCTTTTGCCAATGATCTTGAAAGGACCCACGTATCTAGGGGCAAGCTTCCTTTGATACCGAAGCGACTAGTGCCTTTCATTGGAGAGACGCGGAGGTAGACATGGTCTCCGATTTCAAAAGCCACATCACGGTGCTTGTCATCATAATAGCTCTTCTGGCGCGATTGCGCGGCTTTGAGATTCTCACGAATGACTTTGCACATTTCTTGACCACGTGATCAAGTCGTTGCCAAGAAGTTGGCGTTCACTGTCTCGGACCAATTGAGAGGAGTCGACACTTTACGCCATAGAGAATTTCGAATGGGGCCTTGCCGAACTCGCTTGGAAGCTGTTGTTGTAGGAGAACTTCGGCATATGGAAGACAATCTTCCCATTTCATACGAAGGAAATGACACAAGCCACGAGCATATCTTCAAGGATTTGATTGACTCGCTCAACTTGGCCACTTGTTTGAGGATGGAAAGCTGTCTGAAAGCGAATGTTGGTGCCCATGGCCTTGAAAAGAATCCCAAAACTTGGAGGTAAAGATGCTCCCACGGTCGAAGAGATAACTTGTGGAATGCCGTGCAAGGAGACAATCACGAGGTGTATAGTTCGCCAACCGAGCTGCTGTGATAGATTCTTTGATAGGAAGAAAATGAGCCACTTTAGTAAGCTTGTCAATGACAACGAAGATAGCATCATTTCCACGCTTGGACTTTGGAAATCCAGTCACGAAGTCCATTTCAATATGATCAAACTTCCATTCGGAATAGCAAGAGGTTGGAGGAGACCAGCTGGTCGTTGGTGTTCTGCTTTCACTCTTTCGCGACATCACATTCATTCACGAATTGAGCAATTTCTCGCCCATTCGAGTCCACCAATATGATTGCTTGAGGTCATGGTACATCTTCGTACTTCGGGATGAATGGATAGAAGGGAATTGTGTGCCTCGTTCATAATGACTTTACGTAGATCACCCTTAGGAACCACAATCCGGTCCTCGAAGAAAAGAGTATCTTTGTCATCAATGTGGAAGCACTTGTACTTGGAAATGCCCTTGTCGATACCACGTTTCACCTTTTTCACCATGGTATCCAGGAGTTGAGCCTCACGAATTTGATCTTCCAAAGTAGGAGAGACTATGAGGTTGGCAAGAAAGCCTTGAGGAACAACTTGAAGATTCAGCTTGCGGAAAGCTTCACAGAGATCCGGTTGGAAGGGCTTGAGGATTAAAGCATTGCGATAAGCCTTCTGCTCAAAGCATCTGCAATCACATTGGCCTTGCCCGAGTATATTCAATACTTGGGTTGTACTCTTGAATCATTTCGACCCATCGAGTCTTCACGAGGTTGAGGTTGGGTTGAGTGAAGATATACTTGAGGCTCTTGTGATCGGTGAAAATGTCCACTTTCCTTCCCAACAAGAGATGTCTCCATGTTATCAATGCATGGACAACGCCGCCAACTCAAGATCGTGAGTGGGGTAGTTCTTTTCGTTGGGCTTCAGCTAACGAGAGGTATAAGCCACAACTCTCTTCTCTTGCATTAACACAGCACGAGACCTTGAAGAGAAGCATCACGAGAAAACTTGAATGGCTTGGATTCATCGGGAGGAGTTAAGGCAGGGGAGCTGTGACGAGTTTCTCTTTGAGAGTATTGAAAGCAACGTCACACTCGGGAGACCGGACATACTTCACATGCTTACGGAGGAGGTTGGAAAGAGGCTTTGCAATCTTAGAGAAGTTCTCAACGAATCTTGACAATAGCTTGCAAGACCAAGAAAATCTGCGAAGCTGCTTGACATTACGAGGAGGTTCCCAATTCTGGCTGCAGACACCTTCTCGGGATTAACAGCGATGCCCTTGGCGGAGATGATATGACCAAGGTAAAGAACTTCATCAAGCCAAAATTCACATTTGGAAAACTTAGCATAGAATTGATGCTCTCTCGAGCTTGTCGAGCACCAATTGCAAATGTTTGGCATGATCCTTCTTATTCTTGGAGAAGACCAAAATATCATCAAGATAGACCAAGGCGAATTCATTGGTGTAGGGGTTGAAGATGAAGTTCATCATCCGAGAGAATGTTGGAGGAGCATTGACAAGGCGAAAGACATGACAAGTATATTCATAAGAACCAAAGCTTGTTCGAATCTGTCTTGGGAATATCTTGTTCACGAATCGAATTTGATGATAACCCATCTGAAGGTCAAGCTTGGAGAACACTTTAGCACCTTTGAGTTGCTCGAAAAGCTCATTGATGTTGGGAAGTGGATACTTGTTCTTGATTGTCTTCTTATTCAATGGGCGGTAATCGGCCTTAAAGTCGGTCCGTGCCATCCTTCTTCGGACAAAAGAACACCACAACCCCAAGGAGATGAACTCGGTCGATCAAACCAGACGCTCTTGTTCATCGAGCTGCTTCTTCAATTCCTTCAGCTCATTAGGTCCAAGCTTGTATGGACGCTTGCAAGCGGGTTCGTGCGGGCTCAAGATCGATACGAATTCAAGCGGCGGTGAGGAGGCATTCTGGAAGCTCTTACGGAAAGACATCTTGGTACTCACAAGCGATGGAATCGAGAGATAGCATCAATTCGCCCTTCTCATTGAGAGAAAACAACCGAATGGTTTCATCACGGCGGCATAGATGATCACATCATTAGAAGAGTGAGTCAATTGAATTTCACGGCAGCACAATCAAGCTGAGCTTTGTCTTTGAAAGCCGATCCATCCGAGAATAAGATCAATATCCGAGTCACCAAGGACAAATGGTTTAGCCGAAATCTATAGTCGCCCATCTTGATAGAAACATCCGGAATCCTTGTGGTAGCCCTCATAGAAGAATTTGGAGAAACAACTCCCAAGGGTTTTTCCAACATTTCGAAATGAAATCATGCTTTGCAACAAATGATCTAGACATGAAACAATGCGATGCACCGGTATCAAATAAAACTTTTGCAGGAATATCATTAACTGAGAGATTACCCATTATCACATCATAAGAATCCTCTGCTTGCGCTGCATTCATCATGTTCACCTTTGCAGACTTGGGATTATGCTTGACCACTACATTGCTTGAAGATTTCATAGGAGGAGGAGGCGGAAGGCGCCTTTGGTTGAAGCACTTGTTCGCATAGTGACCTTTCTGCTGACATTTGTTGCAAGTCACCTCTGAGAGCGGACGGTGATAAGGAGCATTTGACCTTGGAGCTTGAGAATTTGACTTGTTACGATAGCTTTGGGTTGGGTGGGTGGGAAGATCCACGACCACCTGAGTTCTTCGCTGATAAGGCTGGCGGAACGGAGGAGGAGGAAGATAGAACTTCGCTGCTTAGCTGCCACTTGAGAGGAAGAAGAAGACTGAACTGCATCCCCGATTCTCTTCTTAGAAGCCTCACATTTGAGCTGGGCAGCTTCTTGCTTGATGCCATGTTGTAGAATTCATCATACTTTTCTCGGCTCAAAAGCACAAGAGCTAATTGCAGATCTTCTCTGAGACCACCTCTGAATTGATAGATCATACTCTTTTCATCGTGGACGTCTTGCTTAGCAAAGCGAGCGAGTTTCGAACTGGATATTGTATTGATACACGACATGTTGCCTTGCTTGAGATTGCGGAACTCCTCACGCTTGCTCTCAACAACACTTTTCGAATGTGGTGAGCTCTGAAGTCTCGGCGGAACTCATCCTGTAATGACACGACCTCCTCTGGAATCTTTGTATTCTGGAACCACTCGGCAGCTTGGTCCTTGAGTTGAAGCGAAGCAAACTTGACAAAGTCCTCGGGTCGACATTGCTACATTCAAAATGTTTGCAGATGTCCACAAGCCAATCGTCGGCGTCGTGGCCTCGACTACGTAAACTGAAAGACTTCGCTGATTAGCGAGGAACTGATTGAGAGTAGCAAAGTGCGGCTGGTTGTTGCCTTGGCCTTGATTTCCTTGATTGCCTTGCCCTTGGGTGCGCTCTTGCAAGAGTTGCAAAATCATCTAAGCATTGGCATTGGTGGCTGCCATGATAGCTTGCCATGCCTCCGGAGGCGGAGGTGGAGGTGGAGGTTCGTGATTCCCATCATCGCGATCCGGATTGAGACGCGTTGGCGGAGCCATCTGAAGAGGGTGACATCCGTTAGCACTTGATAGACAGATAGTCAAGTTGAATCAACGGATAGAAATTGCAACATATAGTCTTCACAATAAACATTGAACAAGGATGAGCGAATGAATTCCAAAGTTAACATCACCGTCCATTAAGGTGAGAAGCCACTTGATAAAGGGTTGATGAAAAAAAATTTAACAAGGTACGACTAGAACAAATAAGTGGTAAGGATTACCCAATCACAAACCAAATATCTGCGGGAAGAAATGCTAAGAGCTACTTGAAACCCACCTATAAACTCCGAAACTTTCGGTTATGCAATCGGTGTTGGGGATACAGGGACACAAAATATATCACCCAAACTAACAATACCTAGATCCATTGTATCCATCCGTCAACACATAACCAAGAAACCTTCGAAATCGTGTACCTCGACCTTGAAAAGCATCCATTATCGAAGTCATGGCAATACTCCCGAGCTCGCCCAAGATCTTTGGGTTATCGGGTTATCTCACCAACAACTGTACAAAAGAGATTTCGATGTTGGCAAAACTCAGGTATTCGAAGCTGCAGCGATAAAATTGTGGCGACAACACCTCGGAGCTCAACTCCCGGGACACGCCACAACCCCTAAATGTCGGGAGGCACCAAGAACAATGTTCTCGACACAAAACCATCGAACGATTCCAAGATACCAGCGTGATCCTAAATTTTTTTAGTGAAATTTGAGGAGAGGAGAGTCAAAACTTCTCGTCGGGAGACCTCACCAGAGCGACGGAGGGACTGGGGAGTAAAAGAATCCTACTCTCCGATATATATAATCCTAAGACTCAAAACATTTTTTCTAGACTCAACAACGCATGACAAACAATCAAGCGGGGCTCCTAAGTCGAGGATGGCTCGATTACCAACTTATAGCGCCCTCGATGCGGCTATATCTCCCACGTGTCGAAGCACGACTTAGAGGCATAACCGCATTGAAAGCAATGTCGCAAGTGAGGTAATCTTCACACAACCCATGTAATACATAAGGAAAGAGATACATAGTTGGCTTACGATCGCCACTTCACACAATACATAAATAAACATCCATCATTCAGATTACACTCAAGGTCCGACTACGGAACCAAAATAAAAGAAGATACCCCAAATGCTACACAGATCCCGATCGTCCCAAGCTGGCTCCACTCACGATCATCAGGAAAAGACACATAGTAACGACCACGTTCCTCGTCGAACTCCCACTTGAGCTCGGTTCGTCACCTGCACCGCATCGTCGGCACTGCAACTTTTTGGTAGAATCTGTGAGTCACGGGACTCAGCAATCTCACACCAGCGAGATCAAGACTATTTAAGCTTATAGGAAGGACAGAGTTTTGAGGTGGAGCTGCAGCAAGCGACTAGCATATATGGTGGCTACATTCGCAAAAGAGAGCGAGAAGAGAAGCAAGGCACGGTCGTGAAGCTAGTAGCGATCAAGAAGTGATCTGAACTACTTCGTCAAACATAACTCCAACACCGTGTTCACTTCCGGACTCCCGAGAAGAGACCATCACGGTTACACACTTGTTGATGTGTATTTTAATTAAGATCAACCGGGTTTTCTACAACGGACATTAACAAATTCCCATCTGCCTCATAACGCGGGCACGGCTTTGAAAGATAATACCTGCAGAGTGTCCCAACAGCCAATTATAAGCTCTCACGGTCAGCGAAGGATATTCCTTCTACCGGGAAGACCCGATCGATCTCGGAATCCCGGACTACAAGACATTTCGACAGCAATAAAACAAGACCAGCAAGACCACCCGATTGTGCCGACAAATCCCGATAGGAGCTGCACATATCTCGTTCTCGTGGCACACCGGATAAGCTAAGCGATGGTACCGACGTAATCCAAGTTGCCAAGGAATGGTCCCAGACGGTGCTCTAGTTTGGACCAACACTCGAAGGAGCACCGCCGGGGGTTAAATAAAGATGACCCTCGGGCTCGCGAAAACCGGGGAAAAAGGCTTAGGTGGCAAATGGTAAAACCAAAGTTGGGCCTTTTTGGAGGAGTCTTATTCAAAGCGAACTGTCAAGGGGTCCCATAAATCACCCAACCGTGTAAGGAGCGTGAAATCAAGGAACATAACACGGTATGACGGAAACTAGGTGGCAAGAGTGGAACAAAACACCGGGCATAAGGCCGAGCCTTCCACCCTTTACCAAGTATATAGATGCATTAATTATAGCAGATATATATTGTGATATCCCAACAAGTAAACATGTTCCAACAAGGAACAACATCTCCATGTTCAACAAGGAACAAACTTCATCTTCACGCAACTAGCAGCGCTATAAGAGGGGCTGAGCAAAGCGGTAACATAGCCAATCAGCGGTTTGCTAGGAAAGGATGGTTAGAGGCTTGACATGGCAATATGGGAGGCATGATAAGCAAGTGATAGGCATCGTAGCATAGGCATAGCAAAAGAGCGAGCATCTAGCATAGCAAAGATAGAAGTGATTTCGAGGGTATGGTCATCTTGCCTGCAAAGTTCTCAGAGTTGTCGAAAGCTTGATCCTCGTAAGCGTTCTCAACAGGTTCCTCGTTCACGTACTCGTCTCTCGGCTCTACCCAAAGCAAGAACACAAACAAAGGAACCACAATAAATCACGGTGCAATGCACAAGCAACATGATGCAAAACATGGCATGATATGCGAGATGTGATATGCAATGCGTATGCGCGCTCCGGAAGGAAAATGATGAACCAGGCATCAACTTGGCAAACCAAGTATGCCGCTGGAAAGATGAGATGATTTCGGTTGAAATCGATATAAAGATCACCGGAATCGGATGCACGGTTTGCAAAAGACAAGCAAAACAAGAATGACACAAATCTGCCATTAACAGCATGATGCCACATAGCAAGCAACAAGAAATGAAGCTACTGCATCCAAACGTACCAACAAAGTATATGGCAGTGATCTACTCAAGATGCTTGACAAAAGATGAACACTGAGCTACGGATAAATCACATCATAACAGGTCCAAACAAGCATGGCAAAAGTGCAAAATATATCGACTTCACAGGACTTGGGAAAATCTCGAACATGGCGAATCAGCATCAGGAAGCAATGTTCAGAGCAAGAAAACAACATGCTACAGGAACTTATAATAGCAAAACAAGGCATGGCATGAATCTACTCAAAGCATAGAACAAAAGTCCCTTACTGACAATAAGCCAAAAAGGATCAGAAAATATAGTAACACCCATGTCAATATAGCAAGTTTCGTTAACAGATTCAACAACATTGCATGACAAAAACAGATAACAAGTAGGCATGTTTAAGAGCTCAAAGCACTCACTACAGAGCATTACATGATAAACTAAGCATACATACATCAAGAAGACATGGCATAGAAGATATACATGGCAAGAACAACATCATAGAATACACGGATCAACTACAACAACCTTGGCAAATTTGAATAACATGTAAACAATCTGCCAGGAAACATTTGATAGCAAAAGTAGAGCTCGATTGACTCAAGCTATGGCACTCCATAATTGCAAACAAAGGCATGGATGGATAGAGCATAACCATATGTTCAAAACATCCTTACTGAAGTATCTCAAAATATGCATGGATCTCTCGGTAGCATCAAGTTAACATGGCATAAAAATATCAAGAAAAGCAGGGCTGAAATCAGCAACATCAGGAAGCCTAGTTTGCATGCTTGTGCTAGTCACCACAGAGATCAAAAAAATACATGGCATACACCCCTGGAAAGATGGCATGGCATATTACAAAACACATGTAGGACTCAAATTCATAGGATGCACACATCAATCATGGCAAAAATGACAAAAGTGCATGTTCTGATAATAATCTGAAGCTAACATCACATAGCCCTCTTCTAACAGGATTTAGGGCATCAAGATGAGCTCAAATGAAAATGATGCAATGAGATGAAATGATCTACTCATCGAGGCGAACATTTTGACCTATTACACGCACGAAACGGAGCAATAAGCAGAGAGTTATGGCATGATGAAAATGCAATAAAATAAACACAGGAAAAGACTTAGATGAATCGGGGGGAGGAGAAAAAGTCAACCGCCTTGGTGGATCGGAGATCCGGCGGATCGAGGCGGCGGGCGGCGTGGGGGCTCGGCGGAGGAGGAGAGGCCAGGCGGTGGGGCAGGCAGGCGATGTGGCATGGTGGCAGGTGGCGCGGCGTTAGGGCGGGGCAGCTGGCGGGCGACGGGCCGGCGGGCTGCGCGACGCGAGGCAGGCGGACGGGAGCCGGCGGTCGGCGGCGGCGTTGGGCATGGGAGGGCGCTTGGCGCTTGCTGGCGGCGCTGTGTCTGGGCCTTGAGGCCGGGCGTATGTGTGATGGCCGGTGCCACGTGGCGGCTCCCAGTTGGGCGGGCGGCGGCGGCGGACGTCTCGGCCCGAATCGGAAACGTCCGTGGGGAGAGGAGCGGGGCTAGGGTTAGGGGTGGAATTGATCCGGATTTGGGAGAGGAGTGTTTTATAGGTAGAAGGAGCTAGGAAGCTCCAAATGGAGTCTGGTTTTCGCCCACGATCGTGATCCGACGACGGAGAGCATGGAAGTGACTTAGATGGGTTATTGGGCTGTTTTGAAGGGGTGTTGGGCTGCAACTTAAAAGAGGCCTTTGCGAGAGTGCGGTTAACCTTTGGAGTACCAAGCGAGCTCCAAATGACCGAAACTTGACGGGTGGTCTACGGTGGTGTACCAAGGCCACTTGACAAACCCGGTCCATTCGAGAAAGTTTAGTACCGCTCACGGAAAAAGCGTAAAAGGGGCGCCGGGGGACATAGGAGTGCCGGATTGCAAAAGCGGACAACGGGAAAATGCTCGGAATCATGAGACGAACATGTATGAAAATGAGATGCACATGATGACATGATATGAAATGCATGACATGGACAAAATGCAAAAAAGAAGAAAAACCCAACCACGGAGGGAATATCATATCACAATGCCGAAAATGGCAAGAGTTGGAGTTACAAATATGGAAAGTTACATCCGGGGTGTTACACTCCACGACTAAGTCCTTTCATGAGGACATCTGCCGTGACAAAACCACGACAGTTGGCGCCCACCCTGGGGCAATCGCACGATGGTTTCAAGTTCTTGGAGGGCAACTTCGAAGGACTCAAGGGTTACACTGTGGGCCGGATGACCAAGAGTCGTTGCGGCAAGCTCTACATCGACGATGCAGGGTGGGGCCCGAGGCGGCTCGATTGAGTCTGGTGCGGGTCCCCTTTGGTGGCATACACGTCTTCATCGGCAAGATCGGTGAACCGGGCCCTGAGCCGGACATCTGCGCCGACCTCGTCGAAACGGCTCAGCGTGCGCGATCTGCCCAGGTTAAACCGGCCGTGAAGCGTGCCTTCGTGGGAGTCATCCAAGGAGGAGAATATGAGGATGGATCGGAATCTGGTAGCGAGACCGTCGTTTATTCCGGTGACGAGTCCTGAACCGGAGAAACTGAATCATTGTATTAGTTACAATACGGCCAGATTGGGGGCTGTTCCGATGGCGACAGTATTCCGGACCCCTCTGATCTGCCCAGCCGGGTTGGAATCTTCATGGCCGGTACACAGGCGGCGATCCACTCTTCGACCGCAGCAGCAATGGTCTCCGGGTCAGCAGCGGTGACGGCTGCTGGGGCAGGAGGCCCTGTGCACCCGCCGGCTCAAATTTTATCTGACCTGTTTGATGCGTTGGCTGCGCTTTTGGCAGAGGCTAACCCGGCGGATCAGGATGCCCACAACGCAGAAGTTGCAAATGTGAGGGAACAGATCACTCAGGCCAAGGCCGACCTAGCAGCTGAGAACGCCAGGATGGTCGCAGAGCGGGCCACTTTGGATGCACAGGCCTATAGGCTTATGCTGGATCAGACCGCGTCGCATGAAGTCCTGAAGAGGAAGCACCGATCTCGCTTGCCTCCGGTTTTCGAAGCCAGAAATCTCTTTAACACCCCAGGAGCAGGAACTAGTAACTCGCCGGTGGTAAACCGGGCGGAAGCATCTGGGACGGGCGCGCCGGTTCAGCCTCGCCCGATGGATCCGCCTCGACAGAACAATATCGTGCCTCAGCCTGTCCCGACACCTCCGGGTCATTATTCCAATCCAATGGACAATCTTGTCGCCGCCGCTTCACGACTGGAGGCCATTCCGATTGAAGGTGATTCTCCATGCAGCGGTGGAGATCGCCGGGTTAAGGAGCTTCTTGGACAGCTTTGATTCAACGAAACATATTCATACAGCCGTGACGGATTCCTCCACCCCGCCCAAGCGAGCTACAGCGTATGGATGAACTGGCCGTATCAAGTAATGCACGAAACCGTGAAGCGCCCCGTGGCAATAACCCGGCAGGTGGTATTGGTGATGCTCAGGAAGTGGTGGACCGGGCCCGGCGCGCAGAGAGGCCGAGTTAGCGGCGCAGTATGAGGCTCGTCAGCTTACGCCGGTTCGTCCAACCACCTCGGTCGAGCCAGGGGTTACTTCTAGTTCTTTGGGGGTGCCCTGTCTTGTTCCCGCTTTACGCAATGTGCGCCTGCCCAAGGATTTCAAGGGCCCGCGCAAGGTGCCAAATTACACTGCCGATTTGTCCTGAGAAACATGGGTGGAGAGCTATGAGATGGCCATGGAGATGCTTGATGTGGATGAGGCGGCGTGTGCGAAGTATTTCACCATGATGCTTGAAGGGACGACCCGTACTTGGTTAAAAAGCTTACCGGCCAACTCTATCAGTTCATGGGCCCAGTTGTGAACCCGGTTTATCCAGAATTTCAAGGATACATGTAAGTAGTCCATGTCGATAGTGGACTTAGCGGCCTGTGTCCAGGAGGAAGGAGATTCAACAACCCGTTGGGTGCGCCGAGTCTCCGAAATTTTGCATTTATCAGACCGTATCAACGCTGATACCGCGGTTATAACCTTGGAAAGCAAATGCCGGTTTAAGCCTTTGAAGTTCAAATTGGGACAGATGAAGCGCCATTGCAACGATATGGGGACCCTCATGGATGCGTTAGTGAAGTATGCTGATTCTGATAGTACCAAGGATCCCGAGTCTGATGATGAAAAGACAGGGAAGGGAAAGAAGAGCAACAACTCCAAAGGGCAGCAACACAACGCGACAGGTCATGGAAACGGAGGCAAGCGTAAAGCGGATAGCAGCATGGACTTTGTGGCTAATACCAGCGCACAGGACAGGGGCCAGCGACGAAAGGGTGAACCGCCGAATCGCAGCGGAGCGCCAAATCCTAACCCGGACCGCCTGACCTATCTGTTAAACCAGCCCTGTCCAAAGCACGGGACGAAGGAGATGCCAGCTAACCACCTTTGGAAGGATTGCTACATTATGCAGGAGTTCAAGAATTCTAATGCTTTCCGATATGATCACGGATCAGGTGGTGGCTCAGGATCCGGATCCCATGGGCCGGGTTACGGTGGAGGAAATTCCGGTTCAGGCTTCAATAGTAATCAGGGCGGACATAACAATCAAAGTAATCATAGTAGCCAGGGTGTTTACAACCAGCAGCAGCAGCAGTCGGGTTATCAGAGCAATCCGAAGCAGTTGAATAGCGGGCAATATCATGTATTCACCACTAGCTTGGACAAGCGAGACCGGAAGCTTCACAAGCGAGCGGTGAATTCTGTTGAACCGGCCGTACCTCGTTATTTACGCTGGTTTGAACAGCCAATTGTATGGAGCAGAGAGGATCACCCTCCCCGGGTTGACAATTCGGGTCAGCTAGCGTTGGTGGTGGCACCTCAGGTGGGAGGTTATAAATTCACCAAGGTGCTCATGGATGGAGGAAGCAGCATTAATATCCTATACTATGAGACCTTCCGCCGTATGGGGCTAACAGACAAAAATCTTAAACCGTCCAATACGGTATTCCATGGTGTGGTACCTGGTAAGTCAGCATATCCTGTTGGCAAGATAGCTCTGGAAGTGGCCTTTGGAGACAATCATGATTCTAGGTCAGAGACATTGACTTTTGAAGTGGTGAAAATCTAGAGCCCATATCACGCCCTATTTGGCCGGCCGGCTTATGCCAAATTTATGGCACGACCTTGGTATGTTTATTTGCAGCTCAAGATGCCGGGTCACAAGGGAACAATAACTGTTCATAGAAGTCGCAAGATTGCTTTGGAGTGTGAAGAAGGTGATGCGGCCTATGCAGAGTCGGTTTGTGCCACGGAGGAGTTGAAATACTACAAGGATAATGTTGATCCGGCGGACATGACTCCATTGAAGAAGCCAACTATAGAGCATGATCCGGCCCTAAAGTTCAAATCGGCAGCTGAGACTAAGCTTGTTGACTTCGTACTCGGCGATTCGTCCAAGCAGTTCAGTATCAGTACCAACTTGGATCCGAAATAGGAAAGCGCGCTCATCGAGTTCATTAGTGAGAATCGGGACACTTTTGCATGGAAGCCTTCTGACATGCCAGGTGTACCGAGGGAACTCGCTGAGCACACTCTTAATATCGATCCTAAGTACAAAACGGTGAAACAGTTTCTCCGCCGGTTTAACGAAGAAAGGCGCAAAGCTATTGGAGAGGAGGTGGCCAGGCTCTTAGCGGCTGGCTTTATCGTTGAAGTTTTCCATCCTGAATGGCTGGCTAATCTGGTGCTGGTCCTTAAGAAAAATGGCACCTGGCGCATGTGTGTGGATTACACAGACCTTAACAAGGCTTGTCCAGCAGATCCTTTTGCCCTCCCCCGCATCGATCAGATTATTGATGCTACTACGAGTTGTGAGCGTTTGAGTTTTCTGGATGCATATTCTGGTTATCATCAGATCAAGATGGCAGTTAAGGACCAGGAGAAGACGGTGTTCATAACTCCCTTTGGAGCCTTCAGCTATGTATCTATGCCCTTTGGGCTCAAGAGTGCCCAGGCAACTTATCAACAGTGTGTACAGAATTGCCTTCATAAGCAAATCAGCCGTAATGTACATGCCTATGTGGATGATATTGTGGTTAAGTCAAGGGAGAAGGAGACTCTGGTTGACGATTTGAAGGAAACCTTTGATAACCTGTGGGCATACAAGATGATGCTCAACCCGGCCAAGTGTGTTTTTGGTGTACCGGCAGGCAAGTTATTGGGTTTTCTGGTATCCAACAGGGGAATTGAGGCTAATCCGGATAAAATCACAACTATCACCTCCCTGGCTAAACCGAAGTGTATCAATGACGTTCAACGCTTAGCAGGCCGGATTGCCGCGTTGAGCGGTTTATCGGCCGCCTTGGTGAGAAGCGATCCTTTGTATCGAATCTTTGAAGAAAGCGGATCAATTAAATGCGAGTTCAGCTTGCGATAAAGCGTTTGGCGATTTAAAGCGGCAGCTAGCCAATCCGCCTATTCTTGCTGCTCCGATTGACAAGGAACCATCGCTGCTGTATGTGGCAGCTAATGCTCGTGCAGTCAGTGTAGCTATTGTGGTGGAGCGCAAAGAGGCGGGCAAGGAATATCCGGTTCAGCGTCCGGTTTACTATATCAGCGAGGTGCTTATTGAGTCCAAACAAAGGTACCCGCATTGGCAGAAGCTGGTGTATGGAGTTTTCATGGCAAGCCGGAAGCTTAAGCAATACTTCCAGGGACATCCCATCACAGTGGTCAGCTCTGCTCCTTTGGGAGATATAATTTAGAACAGGGAGGCAACCAGCCGGATTGCCAAGTGGGCTATAGAGCTTGGGCCGCATGGACTGAAATACATGCCTCGAACGGCGATCAAATCTCAAGCACTTGTAGATTTCATCAATGATTGGACGGAACTACAAGCACCTGAAGAAAAGCCGGATCACACTTATTGGACTATTCATTTTGATGGGTCCAGGCAATTGGAGGGCTCGGGGGCTGGAGTCGTGTTAACTTCCCCACGAGGTGATAAGTTCTGTTATGTTCTCTGCTTAATGTTCCCTTGTACTAACAATGCAGCTGAGTACGTAGCTTTACTCCATGGTCTCTGGATGGCTAAGGAGATGAATCTCAGCCGAGTTAAGTGCTTCGGTGGCTCGGACCTGGTGGCCCAACAAGTGTCTGGCACTTGGGATTCCAAGGATCCGCTCATGGCAGCATATCGTCGTGAGGTGGATATTGTTGCAGGTCACTTTAAAGGATATCAGGTGGATCACGTGGACAGACGGAAGAACGAAGCGACGGATGCTTTAAGCCGGTTGGGCTCTCAATGTAAACCGGTCCCGCCTAATGTCTTCTTAGATGTTCTGCATAACCCGTCTGTCAAGCTCCCTGGTGAAGAGGATTTGGCTATTCCTGATCCAGAGGCTCAATTGGTGGCGGCTCTTCATGTCATTCCGGATTGGACGGTTCCTTATCTTGCGTACATGAACCGGGGCGAGGTACCAGAGGATGAGACTCTGGCCAGGCAGATAATCCGACGATCCAAGTCTATGACTATTGTCAATGGCGAGTTGCATCATTGCAGTGTGTCAGGGGCATTTCAACGTTGTGTGTCTCCCGAGGAAGGCTGTGAAATCTTGCGTGAAATCCACGAAGGGGATTGTGGTCACCATGTCGGTTCAAAGTCTTTGGTGGCTAAAGCGTTTCGTCACAGCTTCTATTGGTTGACTGCTCATGCTGATGCGGAGGACCTGGTTAGGCGATGTGATGGCTGTCAGAAGTTCTCAAGACGCGCTCATGTGCCGGCTCAAGAATTGAGGATGATTCCAATTACTTGGCCGTTTGCGACTTGGGGGCTGGATATGGTTGGGCCTTTCAAAAGGTCCAAGGACAAGAAGACCCGCCTTTTGGTGGCGGTTCACAAGTTTACAAAGTGGGTGGAGGCGGAGCCCGTTAGTAAGTGTGATGCAGCCACAGCAGTTCAATTCATCAAAAAGGTGATTTTCCGATTTGGCTTTCCACACAGCATCATTACTGATAATGGTACCAACCTGTCCAAGGGTGCTATGAAAGAGTTCTGTGAACGTGAGCACATCCGGCTTGATGTTTCATCAGTGGCCCACCCGCAGTCCAACGGCCAAGCAGAGAGGGCTAACCAAGAGATCTTACGAGGCATCAAACCCCGGCTTGTGGTTCCTTTGCAGCGGACGCCGGGTTGTTGGGTTGAGGAGTTACCATCTGTATTATGGAGCATCAATACTACACCCAACAGATCGACAGGATACACACCGTTCTTCATGGTCTACGGAGCGGAGGCGGTTCTCCCCAGTGACATCCATCATGATTCACCCCGTGTAGTAGCTTATGTTGAAGCGGACAACGAGGTAGCACGACAAGATGCTTTGGACCTGTTGGATGAAGAGCGTGACATCGCAGCTGCCCGTTCGGCGATTTACCAGCAGGATCTTCGTCGCTATCACAGTCGCCGAGTTAGAACCAGAACCTTTCAAGAAGGAGATTTGGTGCTTCGGCTCATCCAAGACCAGACTGATAGGCACAAGTTATCCCCACCTTGGGAGGGACCTTTCGTGGTCAGCAAAAATCTACACAACAGGTCATACTATCTGATCGATATTCGAGAGCATAAAGACTCACGTACATCAGAGGAGGAGACCAACAGGCCGTGGAACATAGCTCATCTTCGGCCTTACTATACTTGAGCCATAGGCTCTACTTATGTACATATTATGACAGTGTATAGGTTATTATCAATACAATAAACCGGAGCCTTAGCTAAAGCGGGGTCTCTGTTATTTTTACATCATGCGTGGTTACACAGAGTTTTTGTCTTAAAGCAGCCTCCGGTTTACCCCTTGAGTTAGTTTTTTCAAAAAGCTTTATATCATATCACTTGGGGGCTTGGTCGTATCCGAACCAATGCAACACCTTTTGATAGGCGAAAGCCACAAAATCACTTAGGGACTTGGTCACGTCTGAACCCGATCCGCCTCTTGATCGCCTAAGGCCACAAAATCACTTAGGGGCTTTGGTGAACCCAACTCATCGCTACACCTCTTGATCGGCGTAATGCCTTTGCATCATTGGGGACTGGCTGACTTGAACCATAGCTACGCCTATTGGGGGCTTGGTCGTGTCCGACCATGGTAATGCCACTTGATCGGCTCAACAGCCTCTTTTTGCAAATGATTTTATCTATCTTTGCTTGCATTTTGTCTTTCTTTCGATGCATATTTCTTTTGTTGTGTTTTTTTAAACCGACAATTATTAAACCGGTTCGACTGTCAGTTGACGGAACACGACCCACTCTTAATCCGGAGACTCTTTGCCCGGTTTGATTTTTGTTAACATCCTATTATGGAGTAACACCGGTGTTCATCGTAACCCGGAACGGTTTACCTGGTAAACCAACCTTATATAACACAGGAGCTGTTTTCTCCTCCAGCTGAGTGGGTTTCTTAACACTCCGTTTCAAGATTGGCACAGCCAACTTCATGCCCTATGATGGCAGGTATCATATATTTCCATATTTGATCATATGTTTAAATCTAAGATATTATCTTTGATTTCATATACATAGATATTATGACCCGCCTGGTGATACAACCACGACGGCGTTTTAAGATTTTTTGCTGTAGACAACAATTTAAGATTGATGATTCAACGGAAACATAAGTTGCAATAAGTATGCACGAAGGCATATCAAAACCAAGTGTGGCAGCTAGCCTATTACATGGCAACGCGGTGCCCAGATAAGACCATTGTTTTCTGCGTAACATAAAGGAGCAGTAATTTTAACCGGCTTCCGGTTCATGCTTGGTCACCAGCTTGGCCTGATGGTTGCGGGTCATCTTGCGCCGCTTCAACCTCTGCTTCCCTACCCGGCCGGAAATCAACAGTTGTCGATCGATTCCGTTAATGCTTGAAAGACAGCTTCATCATTGATCAAGAACAGCGGTTCAATGTCGGGAGCGTAAGTATGCTTACGGATTGGAGGTATAAGGTTCTCTGCTTCAGGAATTGGTGCAGCCACTCGTTTGTTTTGACCATCATATTGAGCCTGATAGTGAGACAAATTTGCCTCTTCAACCAATTGACAAGCCAGAGGGCGTACTTCCCGGTTTATAGCTCGGAGATCCTCCTCGCTGAACTCTGTCCCGTCTTCCTTCAAGCTCGGGAAGCCCTGGGCTGCTTCAATAGGATCAAAATCCGACACCCATGCTTTTGCCTCGATTAAGGCATTTATAGCACCGGTTCTAGCAGCAGACTTCTTTAACTCTTCAACCCGGGCAGGAAGCATCGACAACCTTTTAATAGTGTCACTGGATCGGTGGGCGCGGGTTGTTGTGAGAAGCGGTCTGAGATGATCCGTTCTTGCGCCAAGATATCTGATTGTTCTATCAATGTATAGGCGGCTTTCAATTTCTTCCGCACATCTGATCCCAAGTGACCAATACGTGTCCCTGTATCATTCAAAGGGTTAGTAAACCGGCAGTTACATGAGAAGGCCTTATTGCTTCAGAAATCAAGAAGGCTTACCAAAGACAGCATCGGTCATGGCATGCACTTGCCGTTTTACACTGGTCAATTCATCCACCACCGGTTTGAGTGCAGCCTCGGCCTTCTCTGCTCGTTGAGTTAAAGCGGTTTTTTCAGTGGCCCAATCCGCCCGCTCCTTGTTGAAACCCTCTTTAAGCTTTTCGATGACGCTTAAAGCGCTAGTTAATTCCTTTTTTGCATTAGAGGTTTCAGCTTGCTGGGACTTCAGATTTTCTTGCAGATCAGCGATTTGACTTTCTCTCTTGCTCTGATCAGCCTACATACAGATAATCATTTGATAAAGATTACGATGCAGAGTTGAAGTACCAACCACATAACAAGTTATGCCCTCGGTACTTGGGGGCTAATGCATATTTGTTTTTTTATCATACAATTTCTATATAAGTCCCAAGCTCAATACAAGTATTCAACTTGGCACTTGGGGGCTAATGCCTATTTGCTCTGTCCTTGAGTGACACGGCAATTCTTACTATATAAAGGCCCGGTTTAACTACATTAAGTTGAACCGGCTGCATTAAAGTTCACATTGGAAAGTCCCGGTTTAATTTGTATCTTAAAACCGTCACTTGGGGGCTATTGGAGTTGGCAGATTAAATATACAAGCAGAGGTCAACCCCTGTCAACCCGTTAGCCATGAAGGCCCTGAGTTTGGATAATTGAGGAGCATATTTGCTTCTTTCCTTAGCAGTCAGTCTCTGGGGGAAGGGATATGTGTTGCTTAGCCGCTCCGGACGGTAACCCGGCAAGGGATTTTCTCCATCAGGAGAGGTATCTTTGCAGTAAAACCATGTTTAATTCCACTCTTTGGGATGGCTGTGCAGTTTGGCGTGCGGGTAAGTGACCTCTTTCCTCTTTTGAATCGCCATACCGCCTAACTCTGTATTGGGACCGTCAGTAAATTCGGTGCGGCGGTTTAGATGGAAGCAATCTCTGAATAATTCAACGGTGGGCTCCTCTTGAAAGAACACCTCACAGAGCACTTGAAAGTGACAAATGTTGGTTCTGAGTTGGGGCCAATATCTTGTGGGCCTTGATTGGAAGTTGGCCAAGACATCCCGATAAAACTTTGAACGGGCGGACTAAAGCCCGGGCTAGATGGTCACAAAGACAACAACCTCTCCATCTTTAGGTTACGGAGGACATTCGGGCCAGGACCCTCCGATGAGCGACATCTTTTTGCCTAAAGCGCCCGGCTTGGAATAGGTCATTCAGTTGAGTCTCGGTCACTCGAAGGGACCCATTGCACTCGTACACTTGTTTGGCCATAGTGCAATCTACAAAGCATAATACCGGTTCAAGAATATGTTGGAAGGGTATACATTGATGCATTCATTGCTAAACCGGAAGCAGTTACTTACAAACCGGAGTTCTGCAAAGTGGCAATGCTTAGCTAAGGAATTCTGGCGGTTCAACAAGGGGACTAATGGTATATACCGAGTTGTCAATTTTTCTACAAAGTTAAACCGCCTGGTCTAAAACATTGAAGAGTCAAGATTGCAGATGAGTAGGTGTGCGAAAACAGGTTTCACAAAATTACATCACAGTTTTGGATCTGGAACATGTTCAGAAAAAGAGATAAATATCCAAGGTCCAGAAGGGAGCAGTACCGAATCAATAAGCAAGGATACAGGGAGATCTATGTCTTTGAGATATGCAAGTGACGACAGATGATAAAAACTACCGCTATGCTGAACAAAGATTCACAGACTTGTCTAAGATTTATCATATGAACAAGTAGCAAGCGATGAATGCTGAAGAACATGGAAACCCTAGAACAGATCTATGATGAAAAAGATAGAAGACTTACCAGAGCTGAGGAAGAAATGGAAGATCGCCGCGATGCTCTGGTATATTCAGGGTGATGCAGCGGCCAAGGTTGGTGCAGAAGTCGACGGCGGTGGCGGAGCTCCGAAGCTGGGCGACGCGAGGAAGACGAAGCAGAAGGGCACGAAGGGAAAAAAGAAGTGACCCTTCGGTCTTATTTATAAAGCAAGGGACATGTGTCAGGCGCGAAAATCAAGGGGCCGCGAGTTTGGAAATGGAGCCGTCGCCTCGATTGTCGCAGATCTATTAAACAAAAAAGGTATCGTGGATAGCTTTTATGACAGGTGACGTCACGCCGGTTTACAACGACCAGAGAAGATGACATCATGACGGTTCACCAAACTACACAAAGATGCTGAAGATGAAGTTCTTTGCTAAGGATTGACATGAATCTGTTCAAATCAATCTGGGGCCTAATGTTGGGGATATTACTACTGGGTGTAAACCCGCCAGGACAGGCCGGGTTAACTTCGTCAGTAGTTGAGTATGTTAAAGCCCATGTAGGCATATGAGGGTTCAAGGCCCATAGTCGGTTCAAGGCCTGTAGCCGTAAACCAGCGTCGGTATGTAACTTGTATTGTAAGTTAGGAATAGTGGAGACCGAGCCGGATACATCTATGAACCGGCGTCGGGACTCTGTAAACCGACGGGCGCCACCCATGTATATAAGGGGACAACCCGGCTGCGGTTCAAGGAGAACAGACAACAAATCGAGACTTAGGTGAAGCTTGTTTGCTCCCTAGTCATCGAAACCCCATCAATTCCATCACAACTAGACGTAGGCTTTTACCTTCATCGAAGGGGCCGAACTAGTATAAATTCCCTTGCGTCCCTGTGTCCGCTTTAACCCCTTCAAGCTAACCCGTAGCGATGGCTCCACGACTAAGTCCTTTCATGGGGACATCTGCCGTGACTAAACCACGACAGTCACTAAGGAACTGACACGTGTTCCAACGGTCAGATTTCAAACACACACGACAGCTTGACTTGGGCTACAAGTAAAGCTGACTCATCCATCTCTGGATAAGATTTGCTCTCATTGTCTTCGCTCGAAGACTTAGGATTTGGTCATAACTTCAGTCACTCTGACTTTGTTCACTTGGACCCCACTTAACAGTATTGGTTCCTTTGACTCAACAAAGAAGAAAAGGAAACTACGAAACAACTATGTCTTCACACTCCATAGTCTTCACGTGAATGCCTTCTCGAGTCATAATCTTCGTTGTGAATATCTTCACATACCACCATTGTCTTCAATGTCTTCACACATTTTTAGGGGTCATCTCCGGTAGGTAAACCAAATCAATGAGGGACTACTACCTGTGTTATCCTGCAATTCTCACAAACACATTAGTCCCTCAACCAGGTTTGTCGTCAATACTCCAAAACCAACTAGGGTGGCTCTAGATGCACTTACAATCTCCCCCTTTTTGGTGATTCATGAAAAACTGGTTGATGTTTTCAACGGGGATAAAAGTATGTGAAATTGTAAAGGATTGAGGTATTGTCTTCGTAAGTAGAAAAAGGCTCCCCCTGAAGATGTGCATATAAGTGGTTTGCTTTGGAATGCAAATGCACATGGCAGATTGTACTTATGGAGATCCTCTTCAACTTATGAAGAAAATTCATCATGCATGAAAAGATATAACGAAGATAATGACATGCATAATGAAAAATGGATGTCTGCAAAATGACTTCGTGCGGAATTTATCGTCGCACATGTGGAATTTATCATCGCATCACATAGTTGACAGAAAAGGTAGCAGACGACCATCAAGTTTAAGTGTTACAACTCAAAGAACCAAATGTATCAAAAGCGAGAGTTGTAAGCACTTGGAAAAAGTATAGCAACCACCCATATGGACCCGCTTGAAGCTTATCAACTCATATGCTTCTCCCCCTTTTGTCAGGAAGGACCAAAAAGGTTTGAAGACATAGAGCGTCTACTCGTCCCTATGAGGAGTAGGTGAAGCTGCAGGGTCGTTGTTGAGGTCCGGTGGTGCAGAAGAACTTGGTGCAGTGTCGATTCGAGGCGAAGTTATAATCGGGGAAGTAGCATCATCTTCGTCATCAATGACTCGCATTGTGATTGTGCGAGGAGGAGTACTCGAGTCTTGAGTGAGGGAGTCCGGCGAAGATAGCATTCTGGGAGGAGTGGAATCAAATTTGAATCTCTCTGTGAAGCCATCTTGTTGAAGATCATCTTCAGAGCGCATCAATGTCAGACTCTTCCACGACCGCCGACAGGTTTCATGAGTGAAAAATGCATTCTTGGTGGCAAGGTTGCGAATGCGATTAAGATCCACCAAGAGGCTTTGCATCTGACGCTTCAGCCAGTCATGATGCTTATCCTGTTTTTGATGCAGGGCGACGAGAAGCTCTCGGTCATTAAGAACGCGAGATCGCTTCCAAGGCCTTTGAGCAAAAGTGCTTTCAGTGGCTTCCGTGTGGGCATGATGAGGTGTACGTGTAATACCAGCCAAAGGATAAACACGAGTTGCAGCAAGAACTCCTTCAATGGATTGAGTGAAGCTTTGACGATCAATGTTGTGAAGATAAATTGGCTCCTTGGCAGGCTCTGGGTATATGGCTTCGACAGACATATCAACCTCTGGCAAAAATATGAGGTGATTGCGCGCAGAAGGCTGATAGTTTATAGCAGAGTGAAGCTTGATGAGGCGCATTACCCATGGAGCATAAAACTTCAGACCAAATAGATCAGAGCCAGATGCTGCAAGTTGCCTGATGAAGAATTCCTAAGCATTTAAGCTGATGCCATTGAGGATATAGAAAACCAATGTCTTCATTGCTCCTTCAAGCTTCGCTGCTGGAGAATGTCCTTTGACAGGCCATAGAGTTTGCCTGATGATATGATAGATGGTGCGGGGCAGATACTCTAGGTCTTCAACAAAGAATTCTGTTGGATATTCAGCATCTCTAGGCAGTGGTTTGATCATACTCAGCATTTGGCTCATATTCGGCTCAGACTTCTGGAATATGCTCTCCAAAGCATTGCGGTGAAGCTGACAACCAGGTTCATAGAGTTCACCTGGAGTGGGCAAGGCAGTAAGCTCAATAATATCAAGAGCTTTGGCTTCGTGGTGTACATTGCCTGTCATCCACTCAAGGACCCAAGTATTCGCATCCCTGTTGTAGCCGCGAATGTGAAGAGTTGCATAAAATTATAATGTAAGCTCTTCATTCCAATTTTCTTTGTCGGTCTAAAATGTAGAAGGCCTGCATCTCTGAAGCAGTCAAGGGCTTCTTCCAAGCAGGGCAGGCCAGCAATGGCTTCGCAGTCTAGACACATGTGGGGAAAGATGCACCCTTGATTGTATAGGACACAATAATAGTAACTGCGCTGCTGATAGCTCTAGAACCGATCAGATGAAATTCTTGGCTTGGTGTATGGGTTCTTAGCACTATCAAAGAAGGTGTTGTGTGCCTTGAAGCCATTAACATTGAACGATCCGGGCGCAGATGCAGTACCTGGAAACATTGGCAACCTTGGTTTAGGCTTCTGGACCTGAGGCATGTGCTCCACATGATAGTCAAATTATGGTCCGGGAGCAGGAGGAGGAACCAGAATAGGCCATCGAACCATGACAGGTTGGCCGCGATCAAATGCCAGCTCAATAGTGTGAGGTCTTGGAGGTGGTACATGAGCATTGGCATTGACATGGGCTTCAAGTTGCACAATGGCTTCAGGTGCAACATTGGCTTCATGCACCATATTCACTTCAGGTGCCACATTAGCTTCAGCCATGACAACGTCATTGGCTTCAGTATTGGTGTTGGTGGCCGCCTCTGTATTTTCAACCTCCACTTGAGTAGCTGGAGGGTCGGGCAAAGACTCGTTCTCCTTGAGAACAACTTCTCGGATGGTAGGGGGTGTGGCAACACGCTCTTCTTCTTGATCGTGTTCTTCTTGGTCATCGGCCGATGCAGCCGGTATGTCTTCAGCAGCTTTGGCTTCAGACTCAGAGACGTTCATAGTTGGAGTGGCGTCAGGAAACACTTGTTGTGCCACTGAATTGTGGTGCTCTTCTCCTTCTGGAACACTCGACAGAGCGACTTGTGGCCTTGGTCCTTTGCGAAACCCGCGGAATGCGGGCGACGCTTTTGGAGAGGGAGTTGGCTGGACCACATAGTCGTCATCATCAAGCACCAGAGTGGTGACTTGAGGTGGTGGAGTACTTGGCGATTCTTCTTGACGGGGGGAGTCTTTAGGGAGACCTGCCCATGAATCATCCTGTGCAATTGGCGTCAGGGGACGACCAATGTTGATGGCGAGGTGCTTCCGCCCTGATGCTTCAGCTTGGGCCACAGCAGGCTTCTTCTTGGCAGCCATCTTGGGGTCGATGCCTGGACGCCCAAGTGCCTTGCGCTTTTCTGCTTCATTTTGAGCTTGAACACATTTGGCGGCGAGGTGTTTCATTCGCTCTCTTGAACCTTTTGCTTCCTCTCGTTTCTTGTGAAACGCCTCCTTGAGGTCATGCGGCATCTGCTTGAAGTTTTGAACATCAGCCACGCTGAGCTTGGCCATGTGCTTTTTGAACTGAGCCTTCTCATAGTCAATTTTGTTCTTCAGTTTGACAATCTTCTGAGCCAGAGCCAGCTCATGAGCAATGGCTCCATGGAAGGAGACACTAATGCCAATTGGAAGCTGAAGATCATTGATGCCGAGGCTCGGATTTTCAAACCACTCATCAATGACGTTATTCAAGATGTCCACATTGAAGAGGGGAAGAACATTGAAGATCTCCGCCTTTTGCTTGCTCTTTATCAGCAGCTCAAGAGCGTCATCACCAAGATCTTCGTCCCTTGACAGATCAATAGCTTCAGTCTCGTTCCTCAGAACGGCAGCTGGGGTCAGTGCTTGACCAGAACTTTGGATGGGCTTCTTCTTCTTTAAAGACTTTTTGGTCTTCTTGGAGATGCGAGAGAGATCTTCAGATTGCACACTTGCTTCAGGAGGAGCAGTAGCCAGTGGCTTCGCACGCGAAGCTTTAGGAGCAGGGGAGGGCTTTGAAGCCTTTGGTTTCTTCTGCTTCTTTGGCTTAGGAGGAGCAGGCACTTCATCAGAATCAGCATTGTCTGCAGAGTGCTCCACGGCTGTCCCCTGAACAGCAATGTGTGTGATGAGACCTTCGAGGTTGTAGAAGGGCCCGATGATATTTGGTTCAACATCACGGGTGCCGTCAGCACGGGCTGTAGATGGACCGGGGTTGAAATCGAGTCCAAATGCTTTCTTGTTTTTCACAACAGAATCCTTGGCAAACTTGTAGTTGCGCTTGAATAGATTATCGTCACGACACCATAGCAGAGAAGATGGGTCAGCGTTCTCTGGCTGTGGTCCGCGAACCATGCACAGATAGAACCCTTTTGCAATGGCTTCTGACTTGGACTTGGGTTGAAGATTTTTGTATAAGATATCTCCCCAAGGTCGCTTGATGGCATTCTTCTCTGCATACTCCGCAATCACAAATCTGTACAGAAACCATTGTTTAGCCCAGTATCTGTGAATCCATTGGATTCGAGTATTGCGTTCGCCATAGGTTTCTTTGAGGCAGAAGCATAGAAGAGGTTAGGATCCGCTCACATTCACTTAGATCCAAATATTCAAGCAAGAAGACATTGCTATAAGTGAATGTTGTAGAGGACAGAACACCCATATATGTATATATCTGAGTAAGACCAAATTAACATGGTGAAGATAAACATGAGGACAAAACAATGTTGAAGACAAACCAAATGCAAAGACTTTTCAAACGTAACGCCAAATGAAACACTTCAAACAAAAGTTTGGTGGTGGTGTTGCCCACCGTATAGGAAGTATTAGACCTAGACACGGCGCACAATTATCGTGGCGCTCCGAAGTCAAATTCCACATTAATGTGTTCACACTTAGAGTTTATGTCTTCATTGATTGAAGATATACGTTACTTTGTGTGTTGCACATCTAAGTCATCAACATGCATAAGTGTCAGGTTGTGTGTCCAATTACAGGACATTTGAGGATTCTAAGATATTTAGCTCACACCGCAACTTGCAAAACCTTTTCTCATCCAAGGGATTTGTGAAGATATCAGCCAATTGCTCTTCAGTGTTGACGTGAATGATATCAATATATTCCTTCATAACGTGATCTCTAAGAAAGTGATGATGAATTTCAATGTGCTTTGTCTTCGAGTGCTGAACTGGGTTGTTGGCAATCTTGATGGCACTTTCATTGTCACAGTAGAGTGGTACTTGCTTCAGATGGATGCCATAGTCCTTAAGAGTTTTCTTTATCCATAGAAGCTGAGCGCAGCAAGATCCAGCAGCAATGTATTCAGATTCAGCAGTGGAGAGAGACACACAGTTCTGCTTCTTTGGAGACCAACAGACAAGTGATCGTCCCAAAAAGTGACATGTGCCTAATGTAGACTTGCGATCCACCTTGTCACCAGCATAATCAGCATCTGATAATCCAACTAGATCAAACTCTGAGCCCTTTGGCTACCATAACCCTAGTGTTGGGGTGTAACCCAAGTATCAAAGAATTCGCATCACAGCTAAGTGATGCGATTCCTTTGGTGCCGCTTGGAATCATGCACACATGCAAACACTAAGCATGATATCTGGCCTAGATGCACATAAATAAAGTAAAGAACCAATCATGGAGCAGTATACCTTTTGATCGAACTCTTTACCATTGGCGTCAGGACCCAGATGACTTTTGGTTGGTATTGGCGTCGTGTAACCTTTGCAGTCTTGCATTCCAAACTTCTTCAGGCAGTCTTTGAGGTATTTCTCTTGAGATATGAAGATGCCGTTGCTTTGCTGATGAATTTTAAGACCAAGGAAGAACTTCATCTCACCCATCATGGACATCTGATATTGCTCTTGCATCATGTGTCCAAACTCATCACTGTATCTCTTGCCAGTGCAGCCGAAGATAATGTCATCCACATAGATTTGGCACACAAATAGTTCTCCATCATATGTCTTCGTGAAGAGTGTAGGATCTAGAGAACCAGGTTTGAAGCCTTTGCTCTTCAGGAAGTCTTTGAGTGTGTCATACCAAGCACGAGGGGCTTGTTTGAGGCCATACAGTGCCTTGTTGAGCTTGTATACCATATCAGGATGTGTTGGATCTTCAAAGCCAGGTGGTTGTGCAACATACACTTCTTCTTCAATCTTGCCATTGAGAAAGGCACTCTTCACATCCATTTGATACTGAAGGATGTTGTGATGGTTGGCATAGGCTAGCAGTATGCGAATGGCTTCAAGCCTATCCACCGGAGCAAATGTTTCATCGAAGTCAATCCCTTCAATTTGAGTGTATCCTTGAGCAACAAGACGAGCCTTGTTTCTGACAACTTGACAATGCTCATCTTTCTTATTGCGATAAATCCATTTGGTGCCTATGATGTTGTGCTTGCGAGGATCAGGATGCTTGACCAATTCCCACACATTGTTCAGCTCGAACTGTTGAAGCTCTTCTTGCATAGCTTGAATCCATTCAGGTTCCATGAAGGCTTCAACAACTTTCTTGGGTTCAGATATTGAGACAAATGCAAAGTGCCCACAGAAATTTGCTAGCTGTGTTGCCCTTGAACGAGTGAGTGGACCAGGTGCATTGATGCTGTCGTTTATTTTCTCAATCTGTACTTCATTTGCAACACGAGGGTGAACTGGACGAAGATTTTGTTCTTGCTGATCATTATCTTCATTTTGAGCACTGGCTTCAGGTTGAGTATTGTCTTCAGGTTGATTAGGTGCAGAAATGATAAGTTCCTCTTCAGCCTGTGCTTCAGAAGGTATGATTTTCCAGTTCCCATAAGCTTGATGGATTCGCTAGGTGGAACTTCATCTAGCACATTTGGCAGGTGCTCTCTTTGCGAGCCGTTTGTCTCATCGAACCGCACATCTACAGTTTCAACCACTTTATAGTGAAAGAGGTTGAAGACTCTGTAGGAGTGTGAATCCTTTCCGTAACCAAGCATAAAACCTTCATGTGCTTTCGGTGCAAATTTTGAAGTGTGATGTGGATCCTTGATCTAGCACCTAGCACCAAATACTCTGAAGTAGCTGACGTTTGGCTTCTTACCAGTCAGGAGCTCATATGATGCCTTCTTCAGAAGCTTGTGAAGATAAACATCGTTGATGACGTGGCATGCAGTATCAATGGCTTCAGGCCAGAACTTCCTTGGAGTCTTGTACTCATCAAGCATTGTCCGAGCCATCTCAATGAGTGTCCTGTTCTTGCGCTCCATGATGCCATTCTGCTGAGGTGTGTATGGAGCAGAGAACTCATGAGTGATGCCTAAGGTATCAAGGTAAAGATCGAGGCCGGTGTTCTTGAACTCTGTGCCATTGTCACTTCTGATGTGCTTGATCTTGGCGCCATCACTACTAGGGAAAACCTTATACACAGAATCTTAGCAGCAGCGCGGCCCAAAAAGAAGCGCTACTGCTAATTAGCAGTAGCGTGCTTGAGAAAACCGCGCTACTAATAATCCGGTAGCAGCAGCTCTCTAGGTGAAACAAGCGCTACTACTATAATTGCCATGGTGTTGCCCCTAGGCTAGATATAGTAGTAGCGCCCTTCCCTGGACGCGCTGTGATAACCCACAAGTATAGGGGATCGCAACAATTTTCGAGGGTAGAGTATTCAACCCAAATTTATTGATTCGACACAAGGGGAGCCAAAGTATATTCTCAAGTATTAGCAGTTCAGTTGTCAATTCAACCACACCTGGATAACTTAATATCTGCAGCAAAGTATTTAGTAGCAAAGTAATAAGGAAGTACTTGGTAATGAGTAGCAAAAGTAATATTTTGGGTTTTAGTGATTATAACAAGAGTAAGCGGAAAAGTAAATAAGCGAAGAACAATATATGAAAAGCTCGTAGGCATTGGATCGGTGATGGAGAATTACGCCGGATGCGGTTCATCATGTAACAATCATAACATAGGGTGACACAGAACTAGCTCTAATTCATCAATGTAATGTAGGCATGTATTCCGAATATAGTCATACATGCTTATGGAAAAGAACTTGCATGACATCTTTTGTCCTACCCTCCCGTGGCAGCGGGGTCCTAGCGGAAACTAAGGGATATTAAGGCCTCCTTTTAATAGAGTACCGGACCAAAGCATTAACACATAGTGAATACATGAACTCCTCAAACTACGGTCATCACCGGGAGTGGTCCCGATTATTGTCACTTCGGGGTTGTCGGATCATAACACATAGTAGGTGCATATAGACTTGCAAGATAGGATCAAGAACTCACATATATTCATGAAAACATAATAGGTTCAGATCTAAAATCATGGCAGTCGGGCCCTAGTGACAAGCATTAAGCATAGCAAAGTCATAGCAACATCAATCTCAGAACATATTGGATACTAGGGATCAAACCCTAACAAAACTAACTCGATTACATGATAAATCTCATCCAACCCATCAGCGTCCAGCAAGCCTACGATGGAATTACTCACGCACGGCGGTGAGCATCATGAAATTGGTGATGGAGGATGGTTGATGATGACGATGGCGACGGATTCCCCTCTTCGGAGCCCCGAACAACCTCCAGATCAGTCCTCCCGAGAGAGATTAGGGCTTGGCGGCGGCTCCGTATCGTAAAACGTGATGAATCCTTCTCTGTAGCGACCCGACCCGAAAACGGTCAAGTCTCTGTGTAGCTGTACCATCCCAAGATCATGCTGGCACACACAGTACATTGATGAAAAGATTCAAAGTTCAATCACACCTGAATTTATTACACGATTCTCATATCGAGTCTTTTATTACAATAGAATAAATTCGGCCGAAGGCCAACTCATGAGAAATAAACTAAATAAAGCTGCGGAAGCGTAGACGAATAGCGAGTCCATCCGACTCCATAGGGCAATCGCCAAGCGTGGATCGTAGCCTCACTCTTGATCGGAAAACTCCTCTGCAACATAAGACGTTGCATCCGTGTAGGTCAGCATTTTGAATATGCCGGCAAGTCAAAGAGAGAACAACATTAAAAATTACTAACACTATATGCAATTTGGCTTTGGGGCTCTAAGTTTCATTGTTTTTGCGAAAAGGCCAGTTTTCCCTACAACAAGGACTTGTTTGCAAATACTACAAAATGTTGGTAGTTATTGAGATGGTTCCGCCAACCAATGTCTCATTCCCAATTATTAAATAACCCCCTTAATTAATTTATTAAGTTCGTGTCGAGATATCCGAAATACTCCAAGTTCCAGAGGCTCAAATTGTCCGTAACCGGGGACACGTCTAATCGATTAGATATTCACTCTGTAGAGGTTTGTGCACTTTACCCGCAAGAATCGTTCCCTCCTTTAAGTCTTCGCACTGCCTGGTGTTTGAAGACGGACGAACGTAAACAGGGTCTTCGAAGAGTTCCTCGGGCCCTGCGGTGCCCATCCAATCCTACCGTTCTTCTACATCTCGTAGCACCGTCCGCCGAGTCACGCCTAGGGTCGACCAAGCGAGCCCATAATGGCTTGCGGCTGCACAGGTAAGCTTCCGGTCAATGGGGTATCCATCCATCTCTTCGTGGCTGGGTGAAGCTTTCCGCAAGATGTCATGGCACTTCTCCATGCATCCCGGCCATCCGCTGGTTTCTCCAGGGTGCCCGTCAACCGTCCTCCACCCAGTAGTGAATTTTGAAGTCCATCTTGAGCTCGAAGTCATGGGGTTGTCATCATCTTGACTCTCGCATCTCCCTTATGAATCACTCAACCAACCCCGTCTACGAGCATAGCAAAATAAACTACATCGTCTCGGGCAATGGTAACAAGGGGAGTTGGTTTCATCCTACCACATGATACTACTCAAGAACATAACTTAAAATTCTCCTACTGCATGCATGGTGGGGAGGTATAACTCTAATGCAATAAAATCATAGGTATTGTAAAAAAAACATGATCAAATGACTTGCCTGGCTGACGGTCTTCGAAAGCTAGCGACTCGTAATAGCAGGCTTCGCACTCCGAAAATTCTATCGAAGCAAACAATAATCATATAAGCATACAAACATACAATCACTTAACATAACAGCATGCTAACATAAAACACACAAAACAATCGAACCAAAAACCAAAGAAAACTCGAAGAAATCCAAGCCAACAACTAACAAGAAAATAAAATAAACTTTTTATTTCTGTAAATAAAAGTTCACGTTCTAAAACTACAGAAACTAATCTAAAATAAACTATAACATAGTAAAAATAAAATAATTTACTAACTAGAACAATAGGAAAACAGTAGCTAGTTAAATAAACAAGAAAGACATGATTTCGACTAAAACTATTTTTTTTATTAAATCTAAAATACCCAAACAAGTTCCTACTGCTAGGCATGAACTAAACTAAGATGTAGCAAAAAGAATCACTAAAAAAAATAATCCTAACTCAATTTATGGTAGAAAAACTAATCTGTCTAAAACTAAAATAAAACAACTTTTAAAAACTTAAACATGGCCTAAGCTATTTTCTATAGAAACTATAGGAAATTTGCAAACTAACAAAAAAAAGAATCAACTAAAAATATTAAGTAACCTAAGAGATACGGATTTTACAAAACTGGAACTATTCTGTTAAAAACAGAAACGAAAATATAACTAAAAAGAAAAACTAGCGCTAACGGGCCTATCTAACGCTCAGGCGATATATAACTAATGCATGCCCGAGGCTAACAGAAAATAAACTGATCGGGCCGGTCTAACTAAACCACGAAATAAACCGGACTAAAAACCAACTAAAACCGATCTAATCTAAATAAAACCTAACCCTTCGTGTGATCTAATCTAGGCCATTCATGCGCGATCCAACGGTGGTGGGGGGTTCCGGCGGCTTACAGCGACTCGACGGCGATGACGGACGACGACGGCTCGGGCGGCGACAGCGCAGCGGCTCCGGTGGTCCGGGGCGACGACGGTGACGTCAGGGAGATGCGGCGGAGCGAGGCGAGGTCGAGGGTGGCGGTTGCAGCGGTCGGGGACGACGGAGACGAGTTGAACGAGCTCGGCCGGGCTCCTGGTGCTCTGCAACTCCGGCGACGGGCGGTGATGCTCAAGGCGGCGACTCCGGCGATCCCTGAGCGGAGAGAGGATGTCAAAGAGGTGCGGGAGGAAGTGGCGGTTCGGGTGGGGTAGCTTGGAGGTCGAGGGGTGGCTCACCGGTGGCAGAAATGGCGGCGAACCGAGGCGGCGGCGGCGAGATGCGTTCGGCGAGGGTGCGAGCTGCGGTGGGTTTTGGGCTAGGGTTTTAGGGGTTCGAGGAGGAGGGCAGGGCTTATATAGGGCATCAACTTGGAGGAGGGAAGCAGGATCGTGATCCCGAGAAGATCATGGCGACGGGCGGCGCGGTCGCGCTCTGGCGCGGCGAGACGTGGGCGAGGGAAAGAGACGAGGCGGCCCAGGCGTCAGCGAGAGAGGGAGGAGAGGGTGCGGTCGGGCGACCGAGGGGGAGAGGATTCGGGCGCGGGCGCTGGGGCAGGCCGGCTCGGGAGCTGGTGGGCTGCTGCTGGCCCGGCCTGGCTGGCTGCGCCTCGGCGCTGGCCGGGGGCTGGCTGGCCGGGCGCCCGGGGTTTTTTTTCCTTTTTTTTTTGAATTAGAGAGAAGAGAGAATATATAAAAATATATATTATTTTTATATAGGACACATATATATATATATATCAAAATTCTCAGGGGAATTTATCCTACAACACGGACATTTTTCCAGGGGCAAAACTCAACTTTAAAAAAAACATTTTCTAGAAATCCCAAATAAAATCAAATTTGAATTCAAACTTTTTGGCAAAACTTTTCTTCTGACATTTTTGGAATGTCATGTTTACTCCTCTCATACTTTTTCTCAAGTATTTGTCAGGCATTGGTTTGAAGTAAATTCAACTGCCAATTTGAATTCAAATTCCAACAAACTCAAAAGCCTATGAAATAATTCAAATGTCACTCAATTCAAACAATATGCATAGATGCTTAGCTATAATTGTAAAACATTCCAAATGGGAAATTTGGGTGTTACAAACCTACCCACCTTAAGATGAATCTCGCCCTCGAGATTCGGGTTGGCTAGCAAATAGGTGCGGGTGGTCTCGGTGGAGGTCTTGTTCTCGCTCCCAGGTGGCTTCCTCCTCGGAATGATGACTCCACAGCACCTTGCAAAACTTGATGATCTTGCTGCGGGTGACTCTGTTCGCAGTCTCGAGAATTCAGACGGGTTTCTCCTCATAAGTCAGATCACTGTTGAGCTGTATGGCCTCTAGGGGCACTGTGTCTCTCAACGGAATATCGGCCATCTCGGCATGGCATTTCTTCAGCTGAGAAACATGGAAGACATCATGAACTCCGGACAATCCTTTCGGCAATTCTAACTTGTAAGCAACTTCTCCACGACGTTCGAGGATTTTGTAGGGGCCAATGAACCGGGGTGCTAACTTTCCTTTAACACGAACCTCTTGATTCCACGAAGCGGGGACACACGAAGATATGCCCGGTCTCCGCTTCAGTATGTTACTTCCTTGCGTTCTTGTCGGCATAACTCTTACGCCTCGACCGAGCTACCTTGAGTCTATCTCGAATCAGCTTGACTTTCTCTTCGAATCTCGATAAGATCGGACCGAAAATTTTTCGATCTCCAACACCATCCCACAACAATGGTGTTCTGCACCTCCTTCCGTATAGATCTTCGAAAGGGGCCATCTTCAGACTGGTCTGATAACTGTTATTGTACGAGAACTCCACGTATGGCAAATTATCATCCCAGCTAGACCCATAGTCTAGTGCACAAGCTCTCAACATGTCTTCCGGGATCTGGTTGACTCTCTCGGTCTGTCCATCATGCTGCGGATGAAAAGCTATCTTGAACTCCAGCCTCGTACCCAAAGTTTCATGCAACCGATTCCAAAACTTTGAGGTAAATTGTGTTCCTCTATCGACACGATACTCCTCGGAACTCCATGCGGACATCGATCCTGGTCATGTATATCTTGGCTAACTTAGCGCTGGTATAGGTAGTCTTCACGGGAATGAAAAGAGCTACCTTGGTCAATCGATCAACCACTACCCAGATGGAATCATAACTGAGCGGGTCTGGGTAATCCTGTGATAAAATCCATTCCAAGTTTTTCCCATTTCCACTCGGGAATCGGCAAGGGTTGAAGTAACCTGCTGGCTTCGATGTTCCGCCTTTACTCGCTGGCAAACATCGCATATTGCTACGCATCAGCAATATCCTTCTTCATACCTGTCCACGAAACTTTCCTTCAAATCCAGATACATCTTGGTGTTACGGGGTGAATCGAGTACGGTGAATCATGAGCCTCTGAAGAATTAGCTTCTGAGTTCAGGATCATTGGGTACATAAATACGATCCTCGAACCATATAGCTCCGTATTCATCCTTACGAAACCCTTTAGCTTTTCCTTCATTCATCCTTTTCTTTATCTCATCAATTTCCTTGTCCGACTTCGGGCTTCACGAATTCTTTTCGCCAAAGTGGACTGAACTTCCGAGCTGCAACATATCCTCTCGAACTATCTCGATCGGAGATCTACGAGGTCATCGACTAACTCTGGGGTAATCCTCCGCTATGAGAGTATTCACATAACTCTTACGGCTCAAAGCATCTGTTACAACATTAGCCTTTCACGGGTGGTAATGCAATCTCATGTCATAGTCCTTGATTAACTCTAGCCATCTCCTCTGCTCGAGGTTCAACTCTTCTGCGTCAAAATATACTTCAAGCTCTTATGATCTGTGTAAACATCACAACTGTTTCCGATAAGGAAATGCCTCCAGGTCTTGAGTGCATGCACTACGGCTGCTAACTCCAAATCATGTGTGGCATAATTCATCTCGTGTGGTCGTAGCTATGCGGAGGTATAAGCTACAACTTTTCCTTCCTGCATGAGTACTCCTCCGAGTCCACGACGAGAAGCGTCACAATATACCGTAATCCTTGTGTATGTCCGCAAAATCAGTTGGGGCTGTAACCAAAGCGTTTCTTCAATTCACGGAAACTAGCTTCACAATCCTCGGTCCAAATGTACTTGGCGTCCTTCTTCAACAGCTCAGTCATGGGCTTGGCAATCTTCGAGAAATTCTCAATAAACCTCCGATAATATCCTGCGAGTCCGAGAAAACTGCGGATCTCCTTGGTGAGGTGGGTGATCGCCAATCGGTGGTGATACAACCTTGGTGGGGTCAACTGCTATTCCTTCTCCTGAAATAACATGTCCGAGGAATCCGACTTCCTTCAGCCAAAATTCACATTTCTGAACTTGGCATATGGCGATGTTCTCGGAGTTTCTCCGAACTAGGCATAAATGTTCCTTATGCTCTTCCTCGCTCTTGGAGAAAATCAGTATATCATCGATGAACACCACGACAAACTTGTCCAGATATTCCATAAATTCCTTGTTCATCAAATTCATGAAGTATGCAGGGGCATTAGTCAATCCGAATGACATGACGGTATACTCATATAAACCATACCTGGTGGTAAATGCTGTTTTGGGTATATCCTTTTCATGGATCTTCAACTGATGATACCCTGATCGAAGATCAATCTTGGAGAATACCTTGGCTCCAACTAGCTGATCAAATAGATCATTAATCATCGGCAGAGGGTACTTGTTCTTGATGGTCACGTCGTTCAACGAACGATAATCCACAACCATTCTCAGGGTTCCATCCTTCTTCTCTACCAGAAGAACTGGGGCTCCCCAAGGTGACGAGCTTGGCCGAATATATCCCTTCTCCAATAGCTCATTAATTTGCTTCTTGATCTCTTCCAAATCGTTCGGGGGCATCCGATAGGGTCTCTTGGATATTGGGGCTGTGCCGGGCAATAACTCAAACAGAAATTCAATGTCTCTATCCGATGGCATTCCTGGTAATTCCTCCGGAAACACATCGGGAAAATCTTGCACTACTGGCACTTCCTCCTGAACAACTCCCGTGAGGGAATTCACCTGATTCTTCATCGGGATACGTCTGGATACATACTTGATCCTCTTCTGCTCCGGAGTGGTGAGCAGAATCGTCTTCTTGGGCACGATCTATGTTTCCTTCAAACTTCGTCAACCAATCCATGCCTAGGATTACATCCAAGTTCTGGGTTTCCAATACTATGAGGTCTGTGGGAAATTTATGGTTTCCGATGTTAAGGGTTGCATGACAGCCTAAGCCTGCCATCATTTCTCCTCCCGCGGAACTGACGTGAAGAGGGCTTCTAAGGGTTCTAGTGGGCAACCCGTACTTTTCCACAACTACCCTTGATATAAATGAATGCGTTGCACCAGAATCAAAGAGTACCAATACTGGACGTGAATTTAATAAAAACTTACCAACCATAGTGTCTGGCTGATCATAGACGTCCTCCACGTCAATGTGGTTCACCTGAGCACGAGGAAAAGGGTTGGGCTTCTTTGCTGAGCTTCCATTGCCGTTTCCATTCCTCTGCTTGGCCTCCGGGCAGTCGGTGGCATAGTGCCCTGTTTTCTGGCACTTGAAACAGGTGATGTGACTCAGATCCTTCTGAGCCGGGGCAGGATGATGCTGGTTGCCATTGCCGTTTCCATTGCCTGAATTGTTGTCGTGGTTGCGGTTGTTCCCATTTCCTCCATGGTTATGTCCTCCATGATTATGTCCTCCATGGGTGTGATGGGTATGCCCTCCCGAGTATGGGGCATAACGGGGCTTCTGCTGAGCTCCAGAGTTGTACTTCCCCTGGCCATACTTTCGCTTGCGGCTATCAATCTGCTGGTGCTTGCCTTCGAGTATGGTGGCCTTGTCTACCAGCTCCTGGTAGTTGTTGAAGGTAGCCACCATTAGCTGCATTCCCAGCTCGTCATTGAGTCCCTCGAGAAACTTTTCCTGTTTTGCGGCATCTGTGGCCACATCATCCGGGGCATAGCGAGCTAACTTGCTGAACTCATCCATGTCGCCCCACGAGACGGTTCCCTGGCGTAAGTTGCGGAACTCACGCTTCTTCAGACTCATGGCTCTAGCTGAGACATGAGCGGTGCGGAAGGCCTGCTGGAACTGATCCCACGTGATGGTGGCGATGTGATAAGTGGCGGTGTAGTTCTCCCACCAAGAGGCTGCAGGTCCATCAAGCTGATGTGCGGCAAAGCGCACCTTCTCTGCATCTGTGCATCCAGCGGTGGCTAACTCCTTCCGACCTTGGAGCCAATCGCCGCCACAATCGGCTCAGTGCTGCTAGAGAACACTGGCGGATTCAGCCTTAGGAAGCGGGTCAAGTTGTCAACAGGGGGTGGTGGCGGTGGATTGTTGTTGTTGTTGTTGTTGTTCTAGTTCTGGATGAGCATCTGCATAAGGGCATTCTGCTGCTGGATCAGCTGGGTGAGCTCCGGCGGAAAGTTGAAACCGGGGTCACGTCTCGGAGGCATCTGGTGTTTTGGAGTGGATGAGAAAATTAGAATAGAACAAGGGTCTAATGAGAAAATATCACTACCCATATGAATGCACAATCATAATCACACCAATCATTTATTCAGTCATCTCAAACATGGTTCAATCTCGGATTACAAATTCTCACGACTAATCGAAAATAATGGCCTAACTGATCGACGGAAAAATAAAATAACATGGCGGTCGACTAAATATCTTCATCAATTATCCTTGCGTCCTCTAGTGCGGCGTCCTCCGGTGCGGCGTCCTGCAGTGGCGCCTCCTCTTCGGCTTTCTTGGTGGAGCTCTCTTCATAATCCTGGTCATTGCTCACGAGGGGTCCGTCATCTCCACTTGGAAAAGGTCTTCTCCCAGTCCATCTTCTCCTCTAATGCGGCAACATCAATCTTCAGCTTGTCGACTCTCTCCATGAAATCCTTGATTTCTTCTTCATGGTCAAGGAAGTCCGCGTGCTTTCTCCTCCAGTTCAGTTCACGGAACAACAGCCTCTGTGTACCTTCGAGTTTGGTGAGTCCGGATTTCCGTTTCTGAGGAGACTCTCCAAGTCTTGGACATATGAGAGAATGGAGTCGTCCTCACAGCACGGATGATATCTCCATTCCTAGCTCGTGAGAAATCATGGCGAGGTCGATGGGTCGAGCTCGCCCTGTACTCTTCTCGGAGATGTCCAAGTGCACGATAAATCGCCATGTCTCTTCCGAGGATCCAAGTGAAATCGGTAAACTCAAAGTCAATGGGCTCTGAATGTCCTCGAAGGTCCTCCTGGAATGTGCACCTTAATCTCTGAAGCGGGTATCCGTCGGAAGTGCATTGGTAGGCTTCCGGTGATTGAGGGCGAGCAATCTTCAGCTTCTTCACGATCTGAACCAGCTTCTTGCCGAGAGGCATCGTCTCATCTGGTGGCAAAACTCCGTAGCAGAACTGGGGTGAACTCGCGCCATCTAGAATGTTGAAAATCGGAGAGAAGTCAGAAATGAGCAGGGAGAATTACGGAATGATAAGGACATAAAATAAATAGTCTCTTCCTATGGCTTTCCGATCCTAGGGGTTCGTCCCACGGTCAGCGTGTGCTCTGAATACCATCTCTGTAGCGACCCGACCTAAAGCGATCAAGTCTCTCGTAGCTGTACCATCCCAAGATCATGCCGCACACACAAGACATTGATGAAAAGATTCAAAGTTCAATCACACCTGAATTTATTACGATTCTCATATCGAGTCTTTATTACAGTAGAATAAATTCGGCCGAAGGCCAACTCATGAGAAATAAACTAAATAAAGCTGCGGAAGCGTAGACGAATAGCGAGTCCATCCGACTCCATAGGGCAATCGCCAAGCGTGGATCGTAGCCTCACTCCTGATCGGAAAAATCCTCTGCAACATAAGACATTGCAGCCGTGTAGGTCAGCATTTTGAATATGTCGGCAAGTCAAAGAGAGAACAACAATAAAAATTACTAACACTATATGCAATTTGGCTGTCGGGCTCTAAGTTTCATTGTTTTTGCGAAAAGGCCAGTTTTCCCTACAACAAGGACTTGTTTGCAAATACTACAAAATGTTGGTAGTTATGGAGATGGTTCCGCCAACCAATGTCTCATTCCCAATTATTAAATAACCCCCTTAATTAATTTATTAAGTTCGTGTCGATATATCCGAAATACTCCAAGTTCCAGAGGCTCAAATTGTCCGTAACCGGGGACACGGCTAATCGATTAGATCTTCACTCTGCAGAGGTTTGCGACTTTACCCGCAAGAATCATTCCCTCCTTTAAGTCTTCGTGACCGCTCGGTGTTTGAAGGCGGACAAACGAAACAGGGTCTTCGAAGAGTTCCTCGGCCCCCGCCGGTGCCCATCCAATCCTACCGTTCTTCTACATCTCGTAGCACCGTCCGGCCAGAGTCACGCCTAGGGTCTACCAAGCCAGAGCCCATAATGGCTTGCGGCTGCACAGGTAAGCTTCCGGTCAATGGGGTATCCATCCATCTCTTTGTGGCTGGGTGAAGCTTTCCGCAAGATGTCATGGCACTTCTCCATGCATCCCGGCCATCCGTTGGTTTCTCCAGGGTGCCCGTCAACCGTCCTCCACCCAGTAGTGAATTTTGAAGTCCATCTTGAGCTTGAAGTCATGGGGTTGTCATCATCTTTACTCTCGCATCTCCCTTATGAATCACTCAACCAACCCCGTCTACGAGCATAGCAAAATAAACTACATCCTCTCCCCCTCGGTCGCCCGACCGAACCCTCTCCTCCCTCTCTCGCCGGCGCCCAGCCCGCCTCGTCTCTTTCCCTCGCCCACGAGGGCGGGCCCAGGCGTCGGCGAGAGAGGAGGAGAGGTTCGGCCGGGCACCGAGGGGAGAGGATTATTTGAGGGGCAGGCCGGCTCGGCGCTAGTGGCTGCTGCTTGGCCCGCTGGCTGGCTGCGCCGGCTCGGCTGGGGCAGTTGGCTGGTGGGGTTTTTTTTTTTCCTTTTTTGAATTAGAGAGAAGAGAGAATATATAAAAATATATATTATTTTATATAGGACATATATATATATCAAAATTCTCAGGGGAATTTATCCTACAACGCGGACATTTTTCCAGGGGCAAAACTCAACTTAAAAAAACCATTTTCTAGAAATCCCAAATAAAATCAAATTTGAATTCAAACTTTTTGGAAAAACTTTTCTTCCGACATTTTGGAGTGTCATGTTTACTCCTCTCATACTTTTTCTCAAGTATTTGTCAGGCATTGTTTTGAAGTAAATTCAACTGCCAATTTGAATTCAAATTCCAACAAACTCAAAAGCCTCTGAAATAATTCAAATGTCACTCAATTCAAACAATATGCATAGATGCTTAGCTATAATTGTAAAACATTCCAAATGGGAAATTTGGGATGTTACATTCTCTCTGATTTTTTTCTCCCCGAACACGAATATATGGAGTTGGAGTTGAGGTCGGTGGAGCTCTAGGGGCCCCAGGAGGCAGGGGGGCGTGCCCAGGGGGGCAGGCGTGCCCCCACCCTCGTGGCAAGGGTGTGGGCCCCCTGGCCTTGATTCTTTCGCCAGTATATTTATTATTTCCAAAAATAATCTCCGTGGAGTTTCAGGTCATTCCGAGAACTTTTGTTTTTGCACATAAATAATACCATGGCAATTCTGCTGAAAACAACATCAGTCCGGGTTAGTTCCATTCAAATCATGCAAGTTAGAGTCCAAAACAAGGGCAAAAGTGTTTGGAAAAGTAGATACGACGGAGACGTATCACGCTGCTGCTAAAGTACTTAGTAACGGCGTTTTTCTTCAAAACTTGCTGCTGCTAAGTATTGCACCTAATTAAGTTTAGTCCCATACTGCTAAGCGAACAAGGTGTTTACCACCTTAAATATGTTACTTCTGAAACTATCTCGAGCACTTGGTCTTCATTGAACTATATGTGTATGATTTGTGGCTGCAATATGAATCCTCGCCTGTATTTATACAGGTACAGTGAGGATTCATGTTGACTATTTAGATTCTACACAAAAAGATCAATGATGACCAATGTATATATTTAATGTTTTTACATTTCTTAGACTTATAGCGTTTTTCCAGGACAAAGAGTTACTGATATTGGGATGAACAGAAGAAATAACTGCTTCCATTAGCAGTAGCGTGTTTCCCTAAAACGTGCTATAGCTAAGTTACCTATAGCGCGTTTCCTTATAAGAGCTACTGCTAGTTCGACTTAACCACTCGCGGGCTCAAAATTTTGCTAAGTCCTCCTTTCCCCCCGTTCCCCACTCCTCTGTCACCGCCGCCCGAGACCGAGCCAGCCCTCACCACCGCCGCCCGAGCCCGCCCTCAACCTCACCGCCGCCGCCCGCCGCCGCTCTCGACCTAACCGTCGCCGCCCTCGACCTCACTGCCGCCGCCCAAGGCCGCCCAGGACCGCCGCCTCCCGACCCCGAGCCCGCCCTCGCCGTCCCTACCTCCATCACCGAGCACCTCCCGCCACGTCTCTCCCTCTTTGTAAGCCCCACCCTCCCCCCCTCCTCTCTCTCTCTCTGCTTAGTTAGTAGATGTTTTTAGTAGTAGTAGATGTTCATTTAGGGTTCATAGATAATGATTTTTAGTAGTAGTAGATGTTAATTAGTAATAGATGTAGTAGTAGATGTTAATTAGTAGTAGTAGATGTTAAGTAGTAGTAGATAATGATTTTTAGTAGTAGTAGATGTTAATTAGTAGTAGTAGATGTTAACTAGGGCAGTATGGTTAATAGTAGATGTTTTTTAGTTGAACTAGTTTAGTAAAGAAATTAATAAACTAGTTGAACTAGTTGAATTAATAGAACTACTTTGTTTTTAGTAAGAACTAGTTTCTATTTATAGTAAGTTTATATTTAGTAAGAACTAGTTGAATTAATAGAACTAGTTGAACATGTCATATTTGTTGTTATTTTTTAGTTTAAGCAATTATTCGGGATGTATTAGCTAGTGATAACCGCATGTTCAGGTTACATCTCCGAGTGGGAACCTATGTTTTGCCGGAGTGTTGATTAATTTCCGTTCCGGCAAATTTCAGGCGCTCGATATGTCCTTTTTTTAGCAAAGGTCATGCCGGATTTTTCCGTGAATTCTGGCATGACTTGTGCTAGAATATGTAGGAAATATCGAGTGGCCTGGATTTTCTCGAAAAATAATGATCTAATTTAGGTTTTTAGTACATATATTTAATTGTACAAGTTTAATCTTTGAACTATGAACGTAGGAAATGTCATACTCGACGACGAAATCTCCCGGGGGAGTGCAGCTGGTGCCACGACGATCGAGGTCTGTGTGACAGGTGCCCTCACCTGGACGAAGATTGGCGCTTCAGGATTAAGCTCGAGGAGACCTTCGACGTTGAAACGGTACGCAAAGACGATAAGTGTTTTTTCGTAATTAAGCACGACTTCAACTATTTCAACGTCTAATTTTCATCTTTTACAATTCGACTAGCTTATCCCATGCCATGCAAGACGCTATGTCTTGGAGAGGATGGGTTTTGAAGACCATGAAAATTTTGAAACAAAGAAAATACACCTAAGGACCCATCATGATATGGATTTTGAAGTAAATCTGTACAATTCTCAGAGCATATCCCATTTTGGTTGCCAAAATTGGGAAGCACTTTGAAAAATGTATGGTTTTTATGAGGGCATGATTGTCACCATGGATCTTGGTGATCCTGACATCGAGCAAAACAATATGGACATTTGGGTCCTTGTTGATACACTTCCGATTCTACCGCTATGTGAGTTTCTCAAACATAGTTATTAACTAATTTATATTGTTTATTTCAAAATAGTTGACAGCTTATTTCCATTTACAACTTATTTTCATTCTTAAAAGAATGTGCGGAAGATGGTAGACAAAACCCACTACACCGATGGCTCCGAATTAACTTATAAGAAGAAAAATCATCTGATCGCATTTTGTACTTACTTTGAGAATTACAATACCTATTATCGAACTCCTCCAAATTATGCCACTAGTGCACGTGTTGAACCACGATAACTTCTATGGAGATACCCTGGTAAGATTTTTTACTATTACGACATCCATGCATCTTTTGCATACTTCTAAAACTAGCATCATTGCTAACTACGAAGTTATTACTATGTTTTTCAACAGAAAATCCCGATGGATTGTGTGCCTCATCTGATGTATCAGAATGGTCGCCTTGAAGTTTTGAACATACAGCCAGGTCATCCTACGGATCTCACATGTGCATATCGGATTTGTGAAACCGGTGAACACATGCTAATCAAAGAGTGGAATTTTTTTTGGACATTCGTAAGGAGGTTCTTGGAAGCAACATTAAGCGAAAGGCAAGAATTGGAAACAGGATAATCTGCATTCTCCATAATGGAGAGCCAGGGGCTATCTTGTTTTTTGCTATTTTACCTTAGAGAATATAGTAGGTCCTAAGAGAATGTAGTAGGTCCTATGAGGTACAATATGTTTATTATGTGGTACAACGTGTTAGAGTTGATGATGAGGAGTAGTTGTGATTATGACTAGTGACCAACTTGCTATGTGATGTCTAATCGATGAAAACGATGATCATGAGGAGGTGTTATATGACAATGATGTATTATGATGATAAGTTGTTAATGATATGATGATGGCGATATTTATTATATCCATGCGTGAAAGAATCATGATTAGTTTCAAGTGGATGTCCATCCACTTGAAACTAGTCCTGATTCTTTCACCCAAAGGATGTAATAACTCATTATGATGTAAAAACAATCTCTAAATTGCTGCTGTATGAAAACTTGTATAGAGGTGTTTGAATACGACATGAAATAAAAAAGAAATAAAATACGTAATAATAGTAGTAGTGCGGGCTGGGAGAAGCGCTACTAGTAATTACCAGTAGCACTGTTCGGAGAAAGCACTACTACTAAGTCGGTGTAGCAGTAGCGTGGGTTAACCAACGCTACGGCTAACCTTTAGCTATAGTGACGTACCAGTAGCGCTCCTACCCGCGCTACTGATTGGCCTAAAACCCGCGCTGCTGCTAGGCTTTTCCCTAGTAGTGATAGTTCATCATGGCACGATTGGCGAAGCGTCTGAAGACATCCTGCACTTCATTCTTGTAAAGATTATATGTACCCATGTATATCTTGAGTAATCATCAACTATGACGAAGCCATAGAGGCAAGCAGTGGTAGTGAGAGTAGAGTAGTGAGTAGGGCCAAAGGGATCCATGTGTAGCAGCTCGAAGGGTTGAGATGTCGTCATGATTGTCTTCGAGGGATGCCTGGCCCTAGTCATCTTTCTAGCTTCGCAGGCACCACACAGATGATCTTTCTTGGACTTGACGCCATCGATGCCTACGACGTGTTTCTTCTTCGCGAGAGTGTACAGGTTCCTCATGCCAGCATGTCCTAGCCTCCGATGCTAGAGCCAGCACTCTGAAGCTTTTGCTAGAAGACATACGGCTAACTGTGGTCCTGCTGAGAAATCTATCATATATAGATCATCTTTCCGGTATCCTTCAAAGACTAGAGACTTGTCAGATTCCATTAGAACAAGGCAACGATATTTTCCAAATATCACAACCATGTTCAAATCACAAAGCATTGAGACAAACATTAAGTTGAAACCAAGGGATTCAACAAGCATCACTTTATCCATGTAGTGATCCTTGGAGATTGCAACTCTACCTAGACCCAATACCTTGCTTTTACCAGTGTCAGCAAATGTGATGTGACTCTTGTGAGATGGACGTAAGGTTGAGTCCATGAGAAGACTTCGATCACAAGTCATGTGATTAGCGCATCCACTGTCCATAATCCATTATGAAGCACTAGTCAGCAACCCGTGCAACTGCACGGGCTAGCACTTCAAATATTAAATATGACAATGTCGGTACCAGATATAAATGTTGGATGATAATATGAATATTTTATTATTGATCGTTATTATTATTTTGGTAGACAACATTGTTACAAATACAAAAGTTATTGCATGTATCATTTATTCATGACATATAAATTTCTAATAGGTATATGAAAAGTGCCCTATTGTAGCATAAATGTTCCTTTCCTTTTGCTACCAACAAAACATACATCTTCGTTTTTGCCACATCAGTTCAGTAGAATTTGATCTTAAAATATATTTGTCGATTAGATTTTACTTATGTACACCATTTAAGCAGAAGACCTCCCTTAGAAACAATGGACATGCACAATTTTCTATCAACATACGTGATACTGTAGCAAATAATATATATTAGAGATTTCTATTTTCTTATACTTTTAAGAGAAGTAAATTATTCCGATTTTAAGTTGTTGTCTTTTTTTTGCGAGTTGTTTCCTTAACCAATGAATTCATACCAAATTTGTTTTATGAGTAATGGTGCGGCCGGGAACTGTGTGATAGATTATTCTGATTTAACTTGTGCGTACCAAAAAAATCTTCAATAATTTCTTTTATTATTTTGTCTTTTGTTTCTAATACTGTCTGGTCCTAATGTTTAATCCAGATTTGGGGCGAATGATCTTGTGTTTATATGAGATCTTTGTAGCGAATGATCCATTCAGATTTGTTTCTGGTTACTGTAGTAAATAAGGTGTTTTAAAGATACCCTGCAAAAATGTATTTTATAGATATTTTAATGGTATAATTTTTTTATTTATAAGGCCAAATTAAAGACATGCATAGTTTTTTTTAATAAATTCAAATACATGCATAGATGTATATGTAGGATATCAGGATTGAAGGGGAAAAAGAGGTAGCGGCCATGTAGGAGTCCACGCTGATTTTAATTGGCAGAATATTTTATTGATCGATGGAGACTTATACTGGTGACCAGCCGGATCGTGTATATTTTCTTTGCCTTTTTCCGTTGGACTTGTTATGGATGGAGGCTTTCTCTTTTTTCTTTGAGGCGACATCTTGGTTTTTGCCACATCAGTTCAGTAGAATTTGATCTTAAAATATGTTTTTCGATTAGATTTTACTTATGTACACCATTTAAGCAGAAGACCTCCCTTAGGGGCAATGGACATGCACAGTTTTCTATCAACATACGTGATACTATAGCAAATAATATATTAGAGATTTCTATTTTCTTATACTTTTAAGAGCCGTAAATTATTCCGATTTTAAGTTGTTGTCTTTTTTTGCGAGTTGTTGCCTTAACCAATGAATTCATACCAAATTTGTTTTATGAGTAATGGTGTGGCCGGGAACTGTGTGATAGATTATTCTGATTTAAGTTGTGCGTACCAAAAAAATCTTCAATAATTTCTTTTATTATTTTGTCTTTTGTTTTTAATACTGTCTGGTCCTAATGTTTAATCCAGATTTGGGGCGAATGATCTTGTGTTTATATGAGATCTTTGTAGCGAATGATCCATTCAGATTTGTTTCTGGTTACTGTAGTAAATAAGGTGTTTTAAAGATACCCTGCAAAAATGTATTTGATAGATATTTTAATGGTATAATTTTTTATTTATAAGGCCAAACTAAAGACATGCATAGTTTTTTCTCAAAAAACAAAAAAAAGACATGCATAGTTTTTTTTTTCTAAATTCAAATACATGCAGAGATGTATATGTAGGAAATCAGGATTGAAGGGGAAAAGGAGGTAGCGGCCATGTAGGAGTCCACGCTGATTTTAATTGGCAGAATATTTTATTGATCGATGGAGACTTATACTGGTGACCAGCCGGATCGTGTATATTTCTTTGCCTTTTTTCGTTGGACTTGTTATGGATGGAGGCTCTCTTTTTCTTTGGCGAGACCTTCCTTTTATTTTGAGTGGCGGATGGATGCTTTATTTATATTTTGTGGGACCGCACCATATGTGTTACGGGGACGTGTCGATGCATCTTTTGTGGGACCGCCCATATGTGTTAGGCAAGAATTTCTTTTATTCTGAATGTAAATTCTACAGTATACAATCCAAACGTTGTAATTATTTTTGATAAGAGAACAGGAAAGGGGCGGGTAATCTGCCGAGTCATGTGTATTTCTTTCCAGGTAGCGGCCATGTAGGAGTCCACGCTGATTTTAATTGGCAGAATATTTTATTGATCGATGGAGACTTATACTGGTGACCAGCCGGATCGTGTATATTTCTTTGCCTTTTTTCGTTGGACTTGTTATGGATGGAGGCTTTCTCTTTTTTCTTTGAGGCGAGACCTTCCTTTTTATTTTGAGTGGCCGGATGGATGCTTTATTTATATTTTTGTGGGACCGCACCATATGTGTTACGGGACGTGTCGATGCATCTTTGTGGGACCGGCCCATATGTGTTAGGCAAGAATTTCTTTTATTCTGAATGTAAATTCTACAGTATACAATCCAAACGTTGTAATTATTTTGATAAGAGAACAGGAAAGGGCGGTAATCTGCCGAGTCATGTGTATTTCTTTCCTTTTGTCGACTTTTTATGGACGGTGACTTTTTTCATGTTTATTATGTGATGTTGTCCTATTTTTTCTAACCTGCACGTGAGGCTGCCCTTTTTATTTTGAGGGAACAGATAGAGGCTTTATTTGTTTTGTATAACACGAACGTTATAGACGTGTCAGATGCCCTTTTTTGTGGGACAGGACCATCTGCGTTACGTATATTTTCTTTCTATCCTGAACATAAATTCTACAATCCAACGGTGTAATTAATTTTGATGATGTGGATTAATGAGAGATCATGAAAGGTGCCTCCAATTAGTAAATATAAGATTTGGTGTCATACCCTACAGTACAGTTAGGGGGATAGGCTTCACCAAGAGTATTGTGAAACATAAACATTTGACGGACAAGAGGATTATCAAAGCTCAGATCAAGGTTAGGACTGATAGGATGATTGGCAAGCGATTCAGGAACAAAATACATAAAGACCATTTGGGCATTTTATCTTGCGCCCCACAAGATGTTTTACGTCCCCAGCATAAGCATCAGACGCCTTTGATTTCCGGCTGGAGACCTTTCCCTGCAAAAGAAAGTTAATTTTTCTTAACCACCCACATCTTCAGGGGTGGCTTAGAAGCAATGAGTCTAAGTTCAGCATCTGAGAACTTCGGCTTTGGAGCCCTAGCAAATAGCCTTGCAGGAGGTGAATAATACTCATATGAATATGAATAGGCAGAATAGTTCTTAGTCTTATGAACATAGCGGTTTGATGTTACACGCTCATATTCATAAGTCTGAGTATAATTTCCCTGCAAAACATTGGCGTTAGGGTGACTCTTGTGAGTCCTATGTCTGTATGAAGCCTTGGGTGAAGGAAATATGCCCTAGAGGCAATAATAAAGTTATTATTTATTTCCTTATATCATGATAAATGTTTATTATTCATGCTAGAATTGTATTAACCGGAAACATAATACATGTGTGAATACATAGACAAACAAATAGTCACTAGTATGCCTCTACTAGACTAGCTCATTAACCGAAGATGGTTATGCTTCCTAACCATAGACATGTGTTGTCATTTGATTAATGGGATCACATCATTAGGAGAATGATGTGATTGACATGACCCATTCCGTTAGCTTAGCACTTGATCGTTTAGTATATTGCTATTGCTTTCTTCATGACCTATACATGTTCCTGTAACTATGAGATTATGCAACTCCGTTTACGGAGGAACACTTTGGTACTGCCAAGCGTCCTGGCAATGAATTGGGTGATTATAAAGGAGTAGTACAGTGTCTCCAAAGGTACATGTTGGGTTGGCGTATTTGAGATTAGGTTTTGTCACTCCGATTGTCGGAGAGGTATCTCTGGGCCTTCTCGGTAATACACATCACATAAGCCTTGCAAGCATTGCAACTAATGAGTTAGTTGTGAGATGATGTATTACGGAGCGAGTAAAGAGACTTACCGAGAATGAGATTGAACTAGGTATTGGATACCGACGATCGAATCTCGGGTAAGTAACATACCGATGACAAAGGAACAACGTATGTCGTTATGCGGTTTGACCGATAAAGATCTTCGTAGAATATGTAGGAACCAATATGGGCATCCAGGTTCCGCTATTGGTTATTGACCAAGAATGGTTCTAGGTCATGTCTACATAGTTCTCGAACCCGTAGGGTCCGCACGCTTAACGTTCGATGATGTTCATTATGAGTTTATAAGTTTTGATGTACGAAGGTTGTTCGAGTCCGGATGTGATCACGAACATGACGAGGAGTCTCGAAATGATCGAGACATAAAGATTGATATATTGGAAGCCTATGTTTGGACTTCGGAAAGGTTCCGGATGAAAACAGGACGTTACCGGAACACCGGGGGGTTACCGGAACCCCCCGGGGGAGTCTATGGGCCTTGATGGGCCATAAGGGAGAAGAGGAAGGGCCGGCCGGGGCAGGCGCGCCCCCCCTCTAGTCCGAATAGGACAAGGAGAGGGGGGCGCCTTCCTCTTCCCTCCCCAAGTCCTAGTCCAACTAGGAGAAGGGGGAGTCCTACTCGGTGGGAGTAGGACTCCTCAGCAGCGCCTCCTAGGGCCGGCCGCCCGTTGCTCCTTTATATCTGAGGCGGGGGCACCCAGAGACACAAGTTGATCTACGGATCGTTCCTTAGCCGTGTGCGGTGCCCCCTCCACCATATTCCACTTCGGTCATATCGTCGCGGAGCTTAGGCGAAGCCCTGCGCCGGTGAAGTCATATTGTCGCGGAGCTTAGGCGAAGCCCTGCGTCGGTGGAGCATCATCATCGTCACCACGCCGTCGTGCTGACGGAACTCATCCCCGACGCTTTGCTGGATCGGGCCCGGGATCTTCATCGAGCTGAGCGTGTGCTGAACACGGAGGTGCCGTGACGTTCGGTACTTGGATCGGTCGGATCATGAAGACGTCGACTACATCAACAGCGTTGTTATAACGCTTCCGCACGGTCTCACGAGTGCGTGGACGACACTCTCCCCTCTCGTTGCTATGCCATCACCATGGTCTTGCGTGTGCGAGGAAATTTTTGAAATTACTACGTTCCCCAACAATGGCATCCGAGCCTGGTTTTATGCGTTGATGTCATATGCACGAGTAGAACACAAGTGAGTTGTGGGCGATATAAGTCATACTGCTTACCAGCATGTCATACTTTGGTTGGCGGTATTGTGAGATGAAGCGCCCGGACCGACATTACGCAGACGCTTACGCGAGACTGGTTTCACCGCTTGAGCACTAGTTGCTTAAAGGTGACCGGCGGTGTCTGTTTCTCTCACTTTAGTTGAACCGAGTGTGGCTCGCCCGGTCCTTGCGAAGGTTAAAACAGCACCAACTTGACAAACTATCGTTGTGGTTTTGATGCGAGGTAAGAACGGTTCTTGCTCAGCCCATAGCAGCCACGTAAAACTTGCAACAACAAAGTAGAGGACGTCTAACTTGTTTTTGCAGGGCATGTTGTGATGTGATGTGGTCAAGACATGATGCTATATTTTATTGTATGAGATGATCATGTTTTGTAACGAGTTATCGGCAATGGCAGGAGCCATATTTGGAAAAAGGCGAGGATCCGGAGCTGATCATACAGGTCGTTGATCTGGGGCGGATACTTGTTCTTGATGGTGACCAAATTGCGGTCGGTAATCTACAACCATCCGATCCGTACCATCCTTCTTCTTGGAAGGGGGGGCAAGCCCATGGAGATGAACTAGGGCGGATGAAACCCTTTTGCAAGGACTCATCGAGTTGTTTCTTAAGTTCACTAGTTCTGGGGTGCCATCTTATAAGGTCTTCTAGAGATTGGGGCGGTTAGGAATAAGATCTATCACGAACTTCGACATCCACATCGGGTGGAACACTGGCAGTTCTTCGGAAAGACATCCAAAATCACGGACTAGGAATATCTTGAGTGGGAAGGGGTTGGCATTTAAGGAAAAGCGGCGCTTAGACACTCGGGTTAAAACATCCTTTTTTTGCCGAAGGATGGGTAAGTTGAGCAGTTCTAGTAGAGCAATCAATCTTAGCATAATGGTGACATCGGTCCATACCCAAGATGATGTTTATGTCAGGAGACTTGAGAGCTATTAGAGATGCAAGAAAGACTAATCTGGACAAGAATTTCATTCCATGACTTATTCTAGAGGTTTGCCATCTAGAACCAGGAGTTTAATTTCCATGGAGGTAGGCATGTCACGGAATGTGGTGTTGTGCAATCGAGCATAGCTCTGAAATAAATGAATGAGATGCTCGGTATCAAAAAAAGTTTTGGGATGGCAATTAACAAGAAGCGTCGGGGGGCGTTGGGATCCTCATAGGTTTCTTGGCGAGACATAGTTGACATGGCCACGGCGGTGGGCGGCGCATAGGAACCTTTCCTGGCGCTTCGCCAGAGACTTTCGGCTTGATTGGGGTTGTTGGGACACTCTGAATAAGTGGCCCGTCTCTCCACTTGAACAAGTGATCACATTTGGCCGTGGAGCGCACTAGCAGTTGGACCTCCATAGTCTTGGGTGGAAAATCGGCTGGTTGGGGCGGCGCCTCGAAGGATGGCCTCGGGGTGTACCGGGGTAGGCCGTTTGGAACCCAAACCCGGCGCCAGGGATCGAGCGGATGGCGATCAAATCACGGATGTGCTGCGTGAAGCCTCGAAATCACTGGGTCGGGATGCCTTATTGACTAACCGAGAAAGGTACCTCATGCAGCGGAGATCTCGGCGTAGCTCGGGCTAAGTCCCTTGGGACCTCCCCTTCTTAGCATCGGTAGAAACTTCGGGCATAAGTGCTAACCTCCCAAATTCACCTGAGGCATCCTTTGTCGCCTGCCTTGGGTGGCTCAAAATTCCTCACGTTTGCGGTCCATAAGACCTTACGGAATATGGTGCTGGGCGGCTTGAATTCATCCCAAGTTGTAACTTGTCAGCGGACGCATAGCCTCATATTTTCCCCGAGGGCGGGGCCTTCCGGATGATGGCGGCAAAATAACCTTGTCACCTCGGACTTGGCGGGCAGCTTGTGGTGGATCTTGGGAGCCAATCATCGGCGTCGGGCTCGGGAACATTTGAATTTTGGAGGATATAGCTTGGCGAAATCATTGGTGAAACCCCATCGTTTCTTGGCTGGCGTCTGTGTTTTCAATCCGCTCCAATAAGCGGTTGGTTTGCGCATGGTTACCTTCGGCATCACCTCGGCCAAAGATGGCGGTTGCGGGATTCACATTTCGGCTGCGGCCTCTCCCTCGGAACAGCAGGAGAATTTAGTGTTGACCATCACGGAGACAAAGCAAAGGTTTAAACCAGGATGGCAAATTTAACAAGGAAGTGCGGAAGGTAATGGCAGATGGAATGCAAAGATGTTCATCCGTATGACATGGTAATATAAACTGCCATATATATATAATCGGTCATACACCATTCATAGTTTAGTACAAGCTGGGAGTACAACTATAAGGAAAGGCGTTACATCTCATCGGAAGCATTCCAACTCCTATACATTATTTTCTACACTTAGGGCGATACACCTAAGTGTATTCCACGAGTCCGGGGCGGTGGAAACACAACCATACCATACTAGGAATACTACTACTATCTCAGGCCTCCATAGTAGTCCTCATAAAGTCACCACCCGACAGGAAGTGGAACATGATCGTCCGGAAGCAGACAATCTGGGGGCTGTGGACCATAAGGACTCGGATGTGGCCGTGGACCAAAAGCGGTGGGAAAGGGGCCCACGAGGAGGTGATGCCTCCAACCTCCCCACTCCATGAAGTCGGCAGACTTCGCCCCAGGGTACAAGTCTCTCATGTCCATACATCCCGCAGGGTGCAAACCTAGTCGGAGCCGGTGGTGAGCGGGCATTAAAAAGCTCCATCGAGGCCGGTTCTCACGGTCCTTGTCCTCCAACAACTTCGGTGTAGTCGAAGGTGAGTCCTCATGGGATGCATCTTTACAAACCACGAAGGTAGCCATGGCCCAGGAAGGAATCTTGGCATAATCGGTGTTGCTCGCCAAGTTGCTCGAATAATAGTCATCATGGAATAGGCTGCATCTTGCAGACATTCCAATAGTGATTCGAGCCCATAAAACGTGAAGTGGCTCGTAGCTCCGGGATAGGATGGATAAATCCGGACCGTGCATGATATTGGCTTTGATTGAAATCCTAACTGCTCCTCGGCGGTATATTGGGATACCATCGATAACCCCTCAATCATCACCCTAACCAACATGGCGTGTGACCGCACAATCAATGCAGGTCGGGCGAACCACTTGTTACGGGAGCGGGTGGCCATCTGAACACAGCCATAATGCAAAGGCATTAGAATTTCTAGGAAAATCGGGCACATAACATCTAAATGCTCAAAATCAGATTTGAGACATTCAAAATCAGATTTGCAAAACCACTCAACAACATCATATCAAGGTTCGGTTCAAATATAGCATACTAAAATTTAGTAGCCTGGCGAGGATGTAACCAACAATCCTATAAGTTACTACGGATTAGTAACCGTGAACCGATAGAAAAGAGCCTAGTCCTAAACCCGTGAATGAGAAGAGGATGACTCGGATCGGAGGGCATAAGGTAAAGGAGTAAAAAGAGCCTTCGTTCCTCCACAATCAATTCCCCTACATATAACTAAAGCATTTCTAGACTCAACTTGACCAGTTTGGCTTGGAACCTCGGCAGCCCTGCTCGTCCGCTGTGGGACCCGATTCAAGTCACATCGACCTGTGGTAACACCTCATATCACTTTGCGGCCTCCGCACGGTATTCCCAAGTTCGCCTTACCATGGCCGGGACCGTTTGCTTTTGGCTCCGTATATGATAGTGTCGCTAGCATCCACATGACAAAGAACCGGGCCGACATGGCTTCGTGCGGGCACTAACCTTGGGGGGGCATACATGAAACACTTGAGCATGTCGGTCATCAGCGTATGAACTTCGGGCTGACGGAAGGACTCCGGTATCCCGGGCTGTGGAGCTAGGCAGGACTCAAGTATCACCGTGACATTTCCCGAAGGAACGGACATAGGGCGAAATGAATCACATGCCGGCCATCAAGTGTCCAGCGGTAGTCTTTGGGCTAGCAGGACTCCGGTGAACCGGGCTTGGGACTACTATCGCTCGGAAGCCGAGACTACATTTCCCCATATGAGGCTGCCAAGGATAAACAACTAGTTGTGGGATCCCTCATACCAAGCATTTCAATCATACCCAAATATGCCCGATTGAGTAAATACAACAAGGCATCACAACAAAACTCTACAACTCAAGTACTTTATTTAAGGGCTCAGGAGCCATACATTAATTCATACAGGTAGGGTCACATGACCCAACACTCAAATCAACAATCATACAAGCACATGCGGAAGCAAATATATATCAGACTCTAGAAAGAAAAAAGCTTTTGGAGCCTTTCTATCTACAATGGCCCTTCACAAGTCTTAGATCCACAGGGTGGCTAGCTTACTTCGAAGTCAACATCTACATAGAATCCGTCGGAGGGTAGTATAGTCCTCTGAAAAATTTGATTAAGCAAACATGAGTACAAAAGTACTCCAAGTCTTCACAGAATCCTATCATACATGCACATTCTCAAGGAAGGAAGTGGAGTTATTTGCAAAGACTTTGACTCTTGGCTAAGCTATCCTCGTACACACTTTGTAAAGCATTTTGTCGTACAGTCCACTAATCACCATCACAATACTCCAGTGGATCCTCTCGTCATCCCGAAGGGCCATCCACGATACTCACCTTATCTTGAGGCTTTTAGTAGTATCCATTTACTTGTCTATGAATGATAAGGTAACCCAGTCCTTCTCCGTGGACCGGCTATTGAATAGATCATATTTAACCTGCGGTATACTTCCACCCGCTCTCACCACTTATAAATGGTTTACACATGTACCACAACCTTCAGCGGAAGCCCAGCGTGGGTGTCGGCCTCACCTACCTAAACACTCAAGTCCCTAGTCAGGTTTTCGCCTATTGGGTTCCATCCGGGGAGTCGGCCGAGGTTTCCCATACAGCCCGAGCGATTGTGCGGGTTCGAGATACCAAGCGGGCCTTTCGGTCAGGGCCCGGTGCCTACCCAAACCACCCCTAAGGTCAGCGTTGCGTCGGCCCCACATACAAAACAGAAACTACTTGCAACTCCGGACTATGAGCAGGGGTGGTTAAGAAGCCGGAGGTCATTGGATCCCAATGTGTGGTAGTAGCTAGTTCATGGATCACAAACACGATCTCGTTCTTAAGTTGGCTTAATGAAACAACCCACCATGTACTCCTACATGGCCCTCTCGATACCTTTACCAAATCGTTTCCACTTTCACTCTCGAACCAACACAACCTTTCCTCCGTTCATCATCCCGATGAGCGGACGACACAACTCTAAGCATAGCAAGCATAGCATGGTAGGAATCACAAACATGGCTCAATCAACTCCTACACATACTAGTGGGTTTCATCTAATTCTTGTGGCAATGAGGTCATGCAAAAAGTGGGTTCAACTACCGGCAACAACAGTTGAATCGCGTTGTCTTAATGCATAAAACAGAAGCGAGCGAGAACATGGGTTGTTCGGAATGATCAATGAATTGCTTGCCGATGGGCTGGGGTGAAACGCCCTTGGATGGGTTCGAGGTTATCTTGAGGCAGAACCTATCATGAAAACACACCAAAATAAACATACAAACAATATGCAACAATATGATGCATGCTATGACATGGCAATATGGATGTGTGTTGGCCTAATGCAAGTTGAAGGAACAGGGGATGAACTCATTTGAATCAAGGTTCAAATGATAGCTCATTGAGTTAGCCTAATGGTGCAAATCTTAATCTGGTTATTCAGCATAGTTAACTTGTTTTAACATGCATGAAACCTGTACCAATGGATAGAGTGTATTTTTCGATAATTTTCATATATAAATCTTTGCATTTGGAGTTATAGAATAAAAGTTATAAGCATTTGAAATTTGAATTATATTCGGAATTTATTATATAAAAATAATTCGAATTTGAATTAATCTTTCGGCATGATCAACATGGGTCGGGGGTAGTCGTCCTTATCATTATCATCAGCGTTGTTGTGAGCCATTGTCTTCAGCGTTGAAGATGGACTTGGCAACGTAGGCTGTGCCTAAAGCCAGACTTGCAACGCCACAGTCAGACTCCTCCTCAGATTCCACCTCTGCCTCCTCGGAAGCAGACTCCTCCTCTGAATCCATCTCCTTGCCAACAAAAGCACGAGCGTCGGTGTCAAAACCGGCGGATCTCGGGTAGGGGGTCCCAGGCTGTGCGTCTAGGCGGATGGTAACGGGGAGACAAGGGACACGATGTTTACCCAGGTTCGGGCCCTCTTGATGGAGGTAAAACCCTCGTCCTGCTTGATTGATATTGATATTGTGGATGTTTACAAGAGTGGATCTACCACGAGATCAAGGAGGCTAAACCCTAGAAGCTAGCCTATGGTATGATTGTAAGGGTTGTTGTGATTGTAGTCCTACGGACTAAAGCCATCCGGTTTATATAGACAGGAGAGGGCTAGGGTTACATAGATTCGGTTACAATGGTAGGAGATCTACATATCCGTATCGTAAGCTTGCCTTCACGCCAAGGAAAGTCCCATCCGGACACGGGGTGAAGTCTTCAATCTTCTACCTTCATAGTCTTGGAATCCGGTCGATGATGATAGTCTGGCCGATGATGGTAGTCCGGCAATCCGGACACCCCCTAATCCGGGACTCCCTCAGTAGCCCCCGAACCAGGCTTCAATGATGATAAGTCCAGCATGCGTGTAGTCTTGGCGTTGCAAAGGCGGGTTCTCCTTTAAGTTCCACGTACCTGCGAGCGGTGTCCAGCTTCCTCATCAATGTTGCGCGTCTTGGCTTCCGCCCAATAATGGCCTTCTTCCACGCGTCGTGCGAATGTGAAAAGCCAGGTGTCTTTTATGTTTTACCCCTAGTTGTGCGAACAATCTGCCTATAAGGGAGGCAGAATCCAGATCCAAATCACCATCTTCCTCTACGCAAATACTCATCGGGCGCTTTCGACCAGAATCCATTCCATCATGGACCCTCAGCGGCTCCTCTTCTCGCGCTCGGCCCTTTGCGGGGAGATTGGAGGAGATGCTCTGCCGCTGTGAGCTGGTGAAGCTCCAAATGGGGATATCTCCCTCCGGCCTTCATGGTTCCGGTTCGAGCAGGCTAGCCACCTACAAAGGTGGGAAGCAAGCGGAGAGCTACCCCTAATCCCAACAAAGGGGGCGGGTATGCCGTCCCCTATCTAATAAGGGGCTCGGTTTCCTGTACATCCATTCCTCCGGGCTCACAGAGTTCTCGGGCTCAGCTTCATCACCTCGCCCGCCTCAATCCTGCACATTGCACGGTTACGTAGCTCTTTGCGAGCTTTTCTGGGCGTCGAGCCCCACTTAGCGTTAATGGAAGAGGTTGTTTTGCCTTGTACCCGCTCTCACGAGGTCCATATATCAAGTGGGTGCCGCTTGAAATATGGCGCATTGCGGGACGGATATCCATCCGGAACCCCTAAGCGCCCGAAGACTGGCCTTGGAATGGTTTTATATAGAAGGCGGCTCCGCTGCGGACCCTGTTGGATCGGCCTCCGGAGTTCAGCAATGATCCTCTGAAGAAAGCGCCTTAGTTGGCGTCCATGAGCCCATTGGAGGAAGACAAGGCGTCCATTATCGATGGGCGAATAAGGTTAATGGCCCATGCCGGTTGACCATGATGGAGTCATGGCAATATGCATTACGTGGGGTGCAGCCACTACAATCTGGGGCCACCCATGTGGGATTTCAGCAGGGAGGGCGATGCCACCCGTCATGGCATAAGGGCGGAATCGGCGAAGATCTGGTGGCGATCTTGTCGGCCTGTATAAGGGAGAAGGAGGATTTCCTTGGACGAACCGTTAAATGGGTTTCCATGAACAATCCCGACCTTGGGTAGCGAACACTCAGCGTGTCCGACTCGTGCCTTTCGAAACTTAAGTTTCTTACATTGTGTTCTTCTTTCGGCGAAGGAACTACGGCGGACTGTGGAGGAATGCTGAGTCCGGCTCCGCAGCTTTGAGGATCGAGAGAGATCCGGGATCCGGCCTCGAAGGATCCGGACATAAAGGTGGAGCTAATCGGCGGGTGTTCCACCAGCTCAGCATGGACAACGTTTTAATCGCCATCACGGCGAACTATCCGGACTATATCCGGCTTCCCGAGTAATGCGGCGAAGCCCGATACCGTCATTCCTTCCTTGCTTATTTCGACGCCGTATATGATGGCGCTGTGCGGGCGCCCTAGTACAAACCCGATTCCAAGTCACATCGACCTTACCATGGCCGGGACCGTTTGCGCCTTTTGGCTCACGTATATGATAGTGTCGCTAGCATCCACATGACAAAGAACCGGGCCGACATGGCTGGTCGTGAACCAAAGCGGCACTAACCTATGGGGACAGGCATACATGAATCACCTCGAGCATGTCGGTCATCAGCGTATGAACTCGGGCTGTAACCTTTGGGCTATGAGGACTCCGGTATCCCGGGCTGTAGCAGGCTAGGCAGGACTCAAGTATCACGCGTGACATTTCCCGAAGGAACGGACATAAGGCGAAATGAATCACATGCCGGCCAGTCAAGTGTCCAAGCGGTAGTCTTTGGGCTAGCAGGACTCCGGTGAACCGGGCTGTAGCGGACTACTATCGCTCGAAGCACGAGACTACATTTCCCCATATGAGAGGCTGCCAAGGATAAACAACTAGATTGTCGGATCCCTCATACCAAGCATTTCAATCATACCGCATTATGCCCGATATGAGTAAATACAACAAGGCATCACAACAAAACTCTACAACTCAAGTACTTTATTTAAGTGGCTCAGGAGCCATACATAACTACATTCATACAGGTGGGGTCACATGACCCAACACTCAAATCATACAATCATACAAGCACATGCGGAAGCAAATTATGTCGAGTGAGACTCTAGAAAGAAGGAAAGCTTGTTGGAGCCTTTCTATCTACATGGCCCTTCACAAGTCTTAGATGCGCCACAGGTGGCTAGCTTACTAAATCGAAGTCAACATCTACATAGAATCCGTCGGAGGGTAGTATAGTCCTCTGAAAATATTGATTAAGCAAACATGAGTACAAAAGTACTCAGCAAGTCTTCTACAGAATCCTATCATACATGCACATTCTCAAGGAAGGAAGTGGAGTTATTTGCAGCAAGCCAGCTTTGACTCTTGGCTAAGCTATCCTCGTAACACCACTTTGTAAAGCATTTTGTCGTACAGAGTCCACTAATCACCATCACAATACTCCACCGTGGATCTCTCTCGTCATCCCGAGAGAGCCATCCACGATACTCACACTATCTTGAGGCTTTTAGTAGTATCCATTTACTTGTCTATGAACTGATATAGGTAACCCGAAGTCCTTCTCCGTGGACACGGCTATTGAATAGATCATATTTAACCTGCGAGGGTATACTTCTTCACACGCTCTCACCACTTATAAATCGTTTACGACATGTACTAAACAACCTTCAGCGGAAGCCCAGCGTGGGTGTCGGCCTCAGCCTACCTAAACACTCAAGTCCCTAGTCCGGGTTTATCGCCTGTTGGGTTCCATCCATGAGGAGTCGGCGAGGTTTCCCATACAGCCCGAGCGATGTGTGCGGGGTTCGAGATACCAAGCGGGCACTTTCGGTACACAGACCCACAGTGCCTACCATAACACAACCCACCCCTAAGGTCAGCGTTGCGTGCGCATTTGACATACTACAAACACGAAACTACTTGCAACTCCGGACTATGAACAAGGGTGGTTAAGAAGCCGAGAGGGTCAATTAAGGATCCCAATGTGTGGTAGTAGCTAGTTCATGGATCACAAACACAGATCTCAGTTCTTAAGTTGGCTTCAATGAAACAACCCACCATGTACTCCTACATGGCCTCTCATCGATACCTTTACCAAATCGTGTTCAACACTTTCACTCTCGAACCAACACAACCTTTCCTCCAGTTCATCATCCCGATGAGCGGACTGACACAACTCTAAGCATAGCAAGCATAGCATGGTAGGAATCACAAACATGGCTCAATCAACTCCTACACATACTAGTGGGTTTCATCTAATTCTTGTGGCAATGACAGGTCATGCAAAGGAAGTGGGTTCAACTACCGCAGCACACAGCAGTTGAATCGCGTTGTCTTAATGCGATAAAAGCGAGAAGCGAAGCGAGAACATGGGTTGTATCGGAATGATCAATGAATTGCTTGCTGATGGGCTGGGGTGAGAACGCCCTTGGATGGGTAATCGAGGTTATCTTGAGGCAGAACCTATCATGAAAACACACCAAAATAAACATACAAGCAATATGCAACAATATGATGCATGCTATGACATGGCAATATGGATGTGTGTTGGCCTAATGCAAGTTGAAGGGACGGGGATGAGCTCATTTGAATCAAGGTTCAAATGATAGCTCATTGAGTTAAACCTAATGGTGCAAAATCTTAATCTGGTTATTCAGCATAGTTAACTTGTTTTAACATGCATGAAACCTGTACCAATGGATAGAGTGTATTTTTCTGATAATTTTCATATATAAATCTTTGCATTTGGAGTTATAGAATAAAAGTTATAAGCATTTGAAATTTGAATTATATTCTGGAATTTATTATATAAAATAATTCCAGAATTTGAATATCTCGTCGGCATGAGGTCAACATGGCGTCGAGGGGTCAGCAGGTCATCAGGTCAAACTGACCAGTGGGACCCGCATGTCGAGTTTAGTTTAACTAATTAGTTTAATTAGAACTAATCCTAATTAGTTTAGCTGGGGGGTCCACTGTCATTGACTCGAGAGAGTCAGCAGGGCCTGAGACGAGGTCAACTCACGGCGTCTAGCCTTGGCCGAGCAGCAGGCGTGAGCAAGTGCTTTGCACTTTCGGGCTCCAAATGGGCCTTGAGGAGCACCTCGTGGCTGGAGGTGAGCAGCGGTTAGTGGTGGAGTCAGTTGGGTTAGGGGTGGCGGAGTGGGCGCCCGGCTGCAGTCGAGGCGGCGGCCGGGGCTCGGCCATCGGCGGGTTTGGGGCTAGAGGGCTTGGCGGCGCGGGAAGTGCAGTTAGGCCCGTTGGGCGTGGTGAGTGTGATGGGCGTGGTGGCGGGGCCGTTAGTTGGCGGAGGCTCGTCGGCGACGAGCTCATGGCGGTGAGTTCGGGTGATCAGCGGCGCTTCGCGGTGGGAGCCGAGAAGAGGATGGAGAGATGGAGGGTAGCAGGCTCACGGCGAACTGTGGAGGACCTCGTCGGGGTCGAGGCGATCGATCTGGCGGCGGCGGCGATGGGGATCTCCGTGACCTTGAGCTCGGTCGAGGTCGGGGTAGTGGCCTCGGGGTGCTTAGGCGAGGATTAGGCTAGCTAGAGTAGCAGGTGCGGCGGAGCTGCTAGACATGGCGGGGAGGGTATGAGCGGCGGGGAACCTGGCGTCGGCGGTGGTGGCGTCGGCGATGGCGTCGGCCAGGTTGAGGCGGCGAGAGAGAGGGGAAGTGAGGTGTCGGGGTGAGGCGGCGGCGGCGTGGGTCGTCGAGGCGAGCGGCGGCGAGCGGCGGCGTGACCAGCTGCGTGGCGCCCTGCGCTCGCCGGCCGACACCGAGCTGCTGCTGGCCGAGCCAAGCAGCTCATTGGGTGGCTTCTTTGGGCTGGGCAGCAGGTGGGCGATCATGAGCGACAGTAAGTCCTTTTCTTTTTTAAAGTTTTCTATTTTCTGCAACTTTGTTAGGGTTTTAAAAATACCAAAACTATTTCAAAAATTACCAAAATGCTCCTGGTCACTTGTTGGAATATTCCCAACATGAAACATTTTAGTTTGACAAATTTTGAACATTTAAAATATTTTCATAATTTGAAATGCTCATTTCAAAAACTTGTGAATTAAATCTAGAACCCTTAGGTGACCTAGAAAATGGTGCACCTCCTTTGACATGGGTTACGAACCCAAACAAAGAGGATGAGCATTTTGAAGGGCATTTGGTTCATTGAAATAAATTTTAGTAAACCCTAGTTCTTTTAAGGGGGTGTTACAGGGTTTCTGCCTTCCCATTTCAAATTCAGGTGAAATTTAAACATGATGCACACCTAATGCATGGTCTATACGGGATGTGACAACTCACCCCACTCAAAAGAATCTCGTCCGAGATTTAGGATCATTGCGAAAAAGGTGGGGTACTCAAGTCGAAGGCGATCCTCCCTTTCCCAAGTTGCTTCTTGCTCGGAATGGTTTGACCATTGAACCTTTAGAAACTTGATATTCCGGCGTCGAGTGAATGCGCTCGGTTTGATCGAGATCTGAGCGGGATATTCTCGATAGGTGAGGTTATCTTGGAGATCAAGCGTTTAGTGGTCCACTCCACGGATAGGATCCAGAAAGCAGCGCTGAGTTGGGAAGCGTGGAAGACATCATGGACCTTGGAAGATGCGGAGGTAGTTCAATTGGTAGGCAACTTCCCTCGTTTGGCAAGAATGCGAAAAGGTCAATGTAACGAGAGCCAACTTGCCTTTGATACGAATCGATGGGTTCCCTTCAAAGGGTGACCGGAGGTAAGCCTTCTCGCCAATTTCATAAGCCATAGGCTTATGCTTGCGATCATATTGGCTCTTTTGGCGAGATTGGGCTGTTTTCAATTTCTCACGAACAACGCGAACCTGCTCCTCTGCTTCTGAATCATATCCGGGCCAAGAGTTGTCTCTCCCGGTTTCGACCGATTAAGAGGCGTTCGACATTTTAGTCCATAAAGAACTTGAAAGGGCTTTGCCCAAACTGGCTTGATAACTATTGTTATAAGCGAACTTCGGCGAATGGAAGGCATTTCTCCCAATTCATGCGAAAGAGATGATGAAGCTCGAAGCATATCCTCTAGGATTTGATTGACTCGTTCTACTTGACCACTTGATTGGGGATGGAAGCGGTGCTAAAGGAGGCGAGTTCCCATAGCGTTTGAAACTTTCCCAAAATCGGGAGGTGAAGAGACTCCACGGTCTGAGTTAATTTCAAGGAACACCATGAAGAGACACTATTAGAGAGATGTATAAATCAGCTAGCTGACTAGCGGTTATGCTCTCATGAGCGGGTAGGAAGTGGGCTACTTTGGAAGGCGATCAACAACAGACGAAGATAGCGTTATTTCCTCTCTTGGTCTGGAAACCCGGTAATGAAGTCCATACCGATTTTATCCCATTTCCATTCAGGAATTTCCAAAGGTTGAAGGGTACCAGCAGGCCGTTGATGCTCTGCTTTAACTTCGACGACAGGCGTCGCGATTAGCAATGTATTGGCGATTTCTCTCTTCATCCTAGTCCACCAAAACCTCTGGCGTAGATCTTGATACATTTAGTACTACCGGGATGAATGGTGAGAGGAGAGTCATGAGCTTCCTTAAGGATCAATTGCCGTAGCTGTTGTTTCTTAGGAACCACTAGGCGGTTTCGAAGAAGACAACACCCGTTCATCTATGGAGAAACATTTAGCAGCTCCGCTAGCGATGTTCTCCTTGATCGAGATATCCCTCTATCATCTTCTTTGAGCAGCTATGATTCGATCCGTGGTCAGGTTTACGCCACCGGGGTGGAAAGAAATCCTCGAGGAACAATATGAAGATTAAGCTTACGAAATTCCTCGTGGAGAATTGGTTGACCTTGTTGTAACATCAAATTATTACTGATAAGATTTGCGACTTAGTCGTCAGCCATGACATTAGCTTTGCACAGGGTGTAGGATATTCCTAAGTGAAATCTGTAATCAACTCGACCAACGTCTTTGCACGAGATTCAAATCCGGTTGGGTGAAGATATATTTCAGACTTTGGTGATCGGTGTAGATTTATAGCGATTACCGAGAAGGTAATGTCGCCAGGTTTTGAGTGCATGAACCCTTGCTGCAAGCTCTAGATGCGTGTGTGGGGTAGTTATCCTCATGTGGGCCTTAGCTGTCGAGAAGCGTAGGCAATCACATGGCGATCTTGCATGAGTATGCAACCTAGTCCTTGTCGCGGCGTCGCAATAGATAATAAAGTCCTTAGAAATCTGGTGGAACAAATGCGGGAGCAGATGTCGAGCGTCTTTTCAGTTCTGAAAGCTGATCTCGCCTTTGTGGCGTCCATTCGAACTTCTTATCTTTCTTGAGGAGTTCGGTTAGGGGTTTAACAACTTTAGAAATTCTCGTGAGCGGCGGCAATAGCTTCGCTAAACGAGAAACTCGAACTTGCTTGACCGATTCAGGTGGAGTCGATCAGGGCGGCTTGAACTTCGCTTCGGGATTGACAGCAATACCCTTACGGAGATTACATGTCCTAGATAGGTCACTTACGGTAACCAGAATTCACATTTAGAGAATTTGGCATAAAGGCGGTGCTCTCGAAGTTTCATCAATACTAGCCTTAGATGTTGGCATGTTCTTCCTCATTCTTGGAGTAGATGAGTATATCATCGAGGTATACCACGACGAATTTATCCAAATACTCCATGAAGATTGAGTTCATTAACGAGAGAAGGTGGCTGGAGCATTGGTTAATCCAAAGGACATGACGGTGTACTCGTATTGGCCATAACGAGTGACAAAGGCCGTTTAGGAATGTCCCGTTCTTGATTTTGATTTGATGGTAGCCCAACCTCAAATCCATCTTGGAAAGGCGAGGATCCAGCGAGCTGATCATACGGTCGTTGATCACAGGGGCGGATACTTGTTCTTGATGGTGACCAAATTGGCGGTCGGTAATCCACAACCATCCGATCCGTACCATCCTTCTTCTTGACGAAGAGGGCGGGGCAAGCCCATGGAGATGAACTAGGGCGGATGAAACCCTTTTGCAAGGACTCATCGAGTTGTTTCTTAAGTTCAGCTAGTTCTAGGGGTGCCATCTTATAAGGTCTTCTAGAGATTGGGGCGGTTAGGGAATAAGATCTATCACGAACTCGACATCCTGTCGGGTGGAACACTGGCAGTTCTTCGGAAAGACATCCGGAAATCACGGACTACGGAATATCTTGAGTGCGGAAGGGGTTGGCATTTAAGGAGTAAAGTGGCGCTTAGACACTCGGGTTAAAACATCCTTTGTTTTGCCGAAGGATGGGTAAGTTGAGCAGTTCTAGTAGAGCAATCAATCTTAGCATAATGGGTGACATCCGGTCCATACCCAAGATGATGTTTATGTCAGGGACTTGAGAGCTATTAGAGATGCAAGAAAGACTAATCATCGACAAAATTTCATTCCATGACTTATTCTAGAGGTTTGCCATCTAGAACCAGGAGTTTAATTTCCATGGAGGTAGGCATGTCGCGAGAATGTGGTGTTGTGCAATCGAGCATAGCTCTCGAAATAAATGAATGAGATGCTCGATATCAAATAGAACAGTTGCGGATGACAATTAACAAGAAGCGTCCGAGGGCGGCGTTGGGATCCTCATAGGTTTCTTGGCGAGAGACATAGTTGACATGGCCACGGCGGTGGCAAGCTGGCAGCATAGGGAACCTTTCTGCTGGCTTGCATGACCAGCAGACTTTCGGCTTGATTGGGGTTGTTGCAGGGACACTCTCGAATATAGTGGCCCGTCTCTCACACTTGAAGCAAGTGATCACATTTGGCCGTGGAGCAGCACTAGCAGTTGGACCTCCATATGTCTTGGGTGGAAAATCGGCTGGTTGGGGCGGCGCCTCGAAGGATGGCCTCGGGGTGTACACAGGTGGTAGAGCCGTATTTGGAACCCAAACCGGCGCTACGGGATCGAGCGGATGGCGATCGAGAATCACGGATGTGCTTGCGTGAAGCCTCGAAATCAGTCTGCCCGATCTCGGCGTGATAGCCTTATTGACTAACCGAGAAGAGGTACACTCATGCGAGCGGAGATCTCGGCGTAGCTCGGGGCTAAGTCCCTTACGGAACCTCGCTTTGCTTCTTAGCATCGGTAGAAACTTCTTGGGAGCATAACGTGCTAACCTCCCAAATTCACGGTTGTAGGCATCCTTTGTCGGCCTGCCTTGGGTGAAAGCTGCAAAATTCCTCACGTTTGCGGTCCATAAGACCTTACGGTATATGGTGCTCGCGGAGCGGCTTGAATTCATCCCAAGTTGTAACTTGTCCAGCGGACGCATAGCCTCATAGTTTTCCCACGGTGGCGGGACCTTCCGGATGATAGGCGGCAAAGATAACCTTGTCAGCCTCGGCCACATTGGCGGAGCGCAGCTTGTGGTGGATCTTGCGGAGCCAATCATCGGCGTCGAGTGGCTCGGCAGACATTTGAACTTTGGAGGATATAGCTTGGCGAAGTCATTGAGTGAAACCCATCGTTTCTTGGCTGGCGTGCTGTGTTTTGTTCAATCCGCTCCAATAAGCGGTTGGTTTAGCGCTTATGCGTTACGCTTCGGCATCACCTCAGCCAAAGATGGCGGTTGCGGCGATTCACATTTCTGGCTGCTGGCCTCTCCTGCTCCGGAACAGCAGGAGAATTTGAGTGTTGACCATCACAGGAGACAAAGCAAAGGTTTAAACCAGGATGGCAGAAGTTAACAAGGAAGTGCGGAAGGTAATGGGCGGTATGGAATGCAAAGATGTTCATCCGTATGACATGGTAATATAAACTGCCATATATATATATACCATCGGTCATACACACCATTCATAGTTTAGTACAAGCTGACGGAGTACAACTATAAGGAAAGGCGTTACATCTTATCGGAAGCATTCCAACTCCTATACATTATTTTCTACACTTAGGAGCGATACACACTAAGTCGTATTCCACGAGTCACGCGGGGCGGTGGAAGCACAACCATTACCATACTAGGGATACTACTACTACCTCAGGCAGCTCCATAGTAGTCCTCATAGAAGTCACCACCTAGACCTGGAAGTGGAACATGATCGTCAGGAAGCAGACAATCTGTGGGGCACTGTGGACCATAAGGACTCGGATGTGGCCGTGGACCAACAAGCAGTGGCAGGAGAGGCCCACGAGGGGAGTGATGCCTCCAACCTCACGCCACTCCATGAAGTCCGGCAGACTTGCCCTTACAGGTACAAGTCTCTCATGTCCATACATCCGGCTTGCGGCGGTGCAAACCTAGTCGAGTAGCCAGTGGTGAGCGGGCATTAAACAGCTCCATCGCATGAGGCCGGTTCTCACGGTCCTTGTCCTCCGACAACTTCGGTGGTAGTGCGAAGGTGAATCCTCATGGGAGGCATCGCTGTACAAACCACGAAGGTAGCCATGCGCCCGAGGAAGAGATCTTGGCATATAAGCGGAAATCGGTGTTGCTCGGCAAAGCAGTTACAGCTCGAATAATAGTCATCATGGAATAGGCTGCATCTTATGCAGACATTCCAATAGTGATTCGAGCCCATAAGAACGGTGAAGTGGCTCGATAGCTCCGGGATAGGATGGATAAATCCGGACCGTGCATAGATATTGGCTTTGATTGAAATCCTGAACTGCTCCTCGGCGGTATATTGAGGATACCATCGATAACCAGCCTCAATCATCACCCTAACCAACATGGCGTGTGACCGCACACATCAATGCAATGGTCGAGGCGAACCACTTAGTTACGGGAGCAGGTGGCCATCTGAAAGCACAGCCATAATGCAAAGGCATTAGAATTCCTAGGGAAAATCGGGCAGCATAACATCGTAAATGCTCAAAATCAGATTTGAGACATTCAAAATCAGATTTGCAAAACCACTCAACAACATCATATCAAGGTTACGGTTCAAGTAATAGCATACTAAAATTTAGTAGCCTTTGGCGAGGATGTAACCAACAATCCTATAAGGTACTACGGATTAGTAACACGTGAACACGATAGAGAAAATAGAGCCTAGTCCTAAACCCGTCGAATGAGAAGAGGATGACTCGGATCGGAGGGCATAAGGTAAAGGAGTAAAAAGAGCCTTCGTTCCTCCACAATCAATTCCCTACATATAACTAAAGCATTTCTAGACTCAACTTGACCAGTTTGGCTTAGCGAACCTCTGAGGCAGCCCTGCTCGATGCCAGCAGCTGTCGGGACCCGATTCAAGTCACATCGACCTAGCTGGTAACACCTCATATCACCTTGCGGCCTCACATGCGGTATTCCCACAGTGTCGCCTTACCATGGCCGGGACCGTTTTAGCCTTTTGGCTCACGTATATGATAGTGTCGCTAGCATCCACATGACAAAGAACCGGGCCGACATGGCTAGTCGTGAACCCAAGCGGCACTAACCTATGGGGACAGGCATACATGAATCACCTCGAGCATGTCGGTCATCAGCGTATGAACTCGGGCTGTAACCTTTGGGCTATGAGGACTCCGGTATCCCGGGCTGTAGCAGCTAAGCAGGACTCAAGTATCACGCGTGACATTTCCCGAAGGAACGGACATAAGAGCGAAATGAATCACATGCCGGCCAGTCAAGTGTCCAAGCGGTAGTCTTTGGGCTAGCAGGACTCCGGTGAACCGGGCTGTAGCGGACTACTATCGCTCGGAAGCACGAGACTACATTTCCCCATATGAGAGGCTGCCAAGGATAAACAACTAGATTGTCGGATCCCTCATACCAAGCATTTCAATCATACCGCATTATGCCCGATATGAGTAAATACAACAAGGCATCACAACAAAACTCTACAACTCAAGTACTTTATTTAAGTGGCTCAGGAGCCATACATAACTACATTCATACAGGTAGGGGTCACATGACCCAACACTCAAATCATACAATCATACAAGCACATGCGGAAGCAAATTATGTCAGTACAGACTCTAGAAAGAAGGAAAGCTTGTTGGAGCCTTTCTATCTACATGGCCCTTCACAAGTCTTAGATCGCACACAGGTGGCTAGCTTACTAAATCGAAGTCAACATCTACATAGAATCCGTCGGAGGGTAGTATAGTCCTCTGAAAATATTGATTAAGCAAACATGAGTACAAAAGTACTCAGCAAGTCTTACTACAGAATCCTATCATACATGCACATTCTCAAGGAAGGAAGTGGAGTTATTTGCAGCAAGCCAGCTTTGACTCTTGGCTAAGCTATCCTCGTAACACCACTTTGTAAAGCATTTTGTCGTACGAGTCCACTAATCACCATCACAATACTCCACCGTGGATCTCTCTCGTCATCCCGAGAGAGCCATCCACGATACTCACACTATCTTGAGGCTTTTAGTAGTATCCATTTACTTGTCTATGAACTGATATAGGTAACCCGAAGTCCTTCTCCGTGGACACGGCTATTGAATAGATCATATTTAACCTGCGGGGTATACTTCTTCACACGCTCTCACCACTTATAAATCGTTTACGACATGTACTCGGCAACCTTCAGCGGAAGCCCAGCGTGGGTGTCGGCCTCAGCCTACCTAAACACTCAAGTCCCTAGTCCGGGTTTATCGCCTATTAGGGTTCCATCCATGAGAGTCGGCGAGGTTTCCCATACAGCCCGAGCGATGTGTGCGGGGTTCCCGAGATACCAAGCGGGCACTTTCGGTACACAGACCCACGGTGCCTACCATAACACAACCCACCCCTAAGGTCAGCGTTGCGTCGGCATTGACATACTACAAACACGAAACTACTTGCAACTCCGGACTATGAACAAGGGTGGTTAAGAAGCCGAGAGGGTCAATTAAGGATCCCAATGTGTGGTAGTAGCTAGTTCATGGATCACAAACACAGATCTCAGTTCTTAAGTTGGCTTCAATGAAACAACCCACCATGTACTCCTACATGGCCTCTCATCGATACCTTTACCAAATCGTGTTCAACACTTTCACTCTCGAACCAACACAACCTTTCACTCCAGTTCATCATCCCGATGAGCGGACTGACACAACTCTAAGCATAGCAAGCATAGCATGGTAGGAATCACAAACATGGCTCAATCAACTCCTACACATACTAGTGGGTTTCATCTAATTCTTGTGGCAATGACAGGTCATGCAAAGGAAGTGGGTTCAACTACCGCAGCACACAACAGTTGAATCGCGTTGTCTTAATGCGATAAAAGCGAGAAGCGAAGCGAGAACATGGGTTGTATCGGAATGATCAATGAATTGCTTGCTGATGGGCTGGGGTGAGAACGCCCTTGGATGGGTAATCGAGGTTATCTTGAGGCAGAACCTATCATGAAAACACACCAAAATAAACATACAAGCAATATGCAACAATATGATGCATGCTATGACATGGCAATATGGATGTGTGTTGGCCTAATGCAAGTTGAAGGAGCAGGGGATGAGCTCATTTGAATCAAGGTTCAAATGATAGCTCATTGAGTTAAACCTAATGGTGCAAAATCTTAATCTGGTTATTCAGCATAGTTAACTTGTTTTAACATGCATGAAACCTGTACCAATGGATAGAGTGTATTTTTCTGATAATTTTCATATATAAATCTTTGCATTTGGAGTTATAGAATAAAAGTTATAAGCATTTGAAATTTGAATTATATTCGGAATTTATTATATAAAATAATTCCAGAATTTGAATATCTTGTCGGCATGAGGTTGACATGGCGTCGAGGGGTCAGCAGGGTCATCCAGGTCAAAGCTGACCAGTGGGACCCGCATGTCGAGATTTAGTTTAACTAATTAGTTTAATTAGAACTAATCCTAATTAGTTTAGCTGAAGTCCACTGTCATTGACTCGGAGAGTCAGCAGGGGCCTGAGACGAGGTCAACTCACGGCGTCTAGCTTGGCGAGGCCAGGTGGCGGAGCAAGTGCTTTGCACTTTCGGGCTCCAAATGGGCCTTGGGAGCACCTCGTGAAGGCTGGAGGTGAGCAGCGGTTAGTGGTGGAGTCAGTTGGGTTAGGGGTGGCGGAGTGGGCGCCCGGCGGACAGTCGAGGCGGCGGCGAGGCTCGGCCATCGGCGGGTTTGGGGCTAGAGGGCTTGGCGGCGCGGGAAGTGCAGTTAGGCCCGTTGGGCGTGGTGAGTGTGATGGGCGTGGTGGCGGGGCCGTTAGTTGGCGGAGGCTCGTCGGTGACGAGCTCCGCGGTGGTGAGTTCGGGTGATCAGCGGCGCTCGCGGTGGAGCACGAGGAAGAGGATGGAGGGATGGAGGGTAGCCAGGCTCACGGCGAACTGTGGAGGCCTCGTCGGGGTCGGGGCGATCGATCTGGCGGCGGGCGATGGGGATCTCCAGTGACCTTGAGCTCGGTCGAGGTCGGGGTAGTGGCCTCGGGGTGCTTAGGCGAGGGATTAGGCTAGCTAGAGGTAGCAGAGTGCGGCGGAGCTGCTAGACATGGCGGGGAGGGTATGAGCGGCGGGGAACCTGGCGTCGGCGGTGGCGCGTCGGCGATGGCGTCGGCCAGGTTGAAGCGGCGAGAGAGAGGCGGGGAAGTGAGGTGTCGGGGTCGAGGCGGCAGGCGTGGGTCGTCGAGCGCGTGGCGGCGAGAGCGGCGGCGGACCAGCTGCGTGGCGCGCCCTGCGCTCGCCGGCCGACACCAGGCTGCTGCTGGCCGAGCCAAGCAGCTGTTGGCCTGGCGGCTCTTTGGGCTGGGCAGCAGGTGGGCGATCATGAGCGACAGTAAGTCCTTTTCTTTTTAAAGTTTTCTATTTTCTGCAACTTTGTTAGGGTTTTAAAAATACCAAAACTATTTCAAAAATTACCAAAATGCTCCTGGTCACTTGTTGGAATATTCCCAACATGAAACATTTTAGTTTGACAAATTTTGAACATTTAAAATATTTTCATAATTTGAAATGCTCATTTCAAAAACTTGTGAATTAAATCTAGAACCCTTAGGTGACCTAGAAAATGGTGCACCTCCTTTGACATGGGTTCGAACCCAAACAAAGAGGATGAGCATTTTGAAGGGCATTTGGATTCATTGAAATAAATTTTAGTAAACCCTAGTTCTTTTAAGGGGGTGTTACAGGGTTTCTGCCTTCCCCATTTCAAATTCAGGTGAAATTTAAACATGATGCACACCCTAATGCATGGTCTATCGGGATGTGACATCAACTTCAATTTTTGCAACTAATCGAGCGAGTTCGGCGGGCTATGAGCAGCGTCATCCAGGCGTTATGGCCAGCCTTCACCGTACCGAGGTCTTGGGAGCTTGCGGAGAAGCTGCGAGGAGTCTTGGCAAGCGCTTCCATGTATGGAAGATTCGGCCTGCCGCCAAGGTGCAAGGAGGCTGGGCCATGGTAAGGCAGCGGTACAAGAAAGCGGATCCCAACCACATGGCGAAGTCGGACTGTGGGGCCCGATGGGAAGGAGATCCTGTGAGTTTAGTATCTGACCAAGTGGAGTTGGCATGAAATTTCCCAACAGGACTGTAAATTAGACAACTTTGTTAGGCGGGATTGAGGAAGAATACAATCGGTCGATTTGACAATGTATTATAAAATGACATACAAAATGCCTTCTAGCGGATTGTAGATCGTTTGTCTTTGCCGACCTTTTAAGCCCGACCTCGGGACCCTAGAGTCCGGAGTGTGTCGAATACCTTCTCGGTTATGAAACAACGGGGTATGCATGGAAACCAGGCGTAGGGGTCATCGAGTGCTTTATCGGACAAGTGCCCAACTAGTTATGTTATATTACATGGTTAGTAAGAAACATCTTCGGGGAGAATAGTTCGTTAAGGGTTCCTTTCGCTGGGGTGGCATGCCCTAAAGTGCATGTCGGACTGCGAAAAAGCAGAAAACATCTGGGGCAGATAAATAAGTGGATAAAAATCATCTTTTAAGTCACCGACCGAATATTCCCTTAAGAATGCTAGCTTTCAGCTTCACCGATCTGAGGTACACATCCGGCTGACCAGCGGTAACAATCGCAGAGGTGCTCCTTTACCTCCTAGCCGAACAATCGGGAGCGTGAGGGGTAAGCACAGAGAGCCGAACAACCCAGCTTGGCCAAAACTTAAGTCATATCGATGCATATAATGGTGAATAAAAGGTACATGTGGAGGCTTGACACATGTCTGGGCATAAGCCCGTATAATTAAGCTTACGGTAAAAAGCCCCAGGTATAATGAGTGCGGGTAGCACATCAATTCTTGTATGAGCGTTAGCAGTAAAACCCTTTAAGGCTTGGATGAATAGGATTGGGAAGAAAAGATAAACAAAAGGCAGCTGAAATAATAAAAAAAAATTGGGCCGGGGAAAGGGCGAACTCTTAGTCGGCGCTAAACATAGAATCGTCGGAGGCGGGCTGCGTTCCATGGGTTCGGCTCGAGTCGGTTATCCGATGCATTTAAGTGAGGCGATGCGCTCCGCGGTCAGGACTTGATCGATGATGAAGGGCCTTCCCATTTGGGCTTGAGCTTGTCCTTTTTCTTGTCCGTGAGCGTAGAACCAGTTCGCCAGCGTTGTAAGTCTTGGACCGTGCTTCTGCTTTGGTATCTTGAGCCTGCTGTTGATAGAATGCGGAGCGAGCCTTGGCGACGTCGCGCTCTTCCTCAATGTGTCTAAGCTGTCCTGCCGATCCAGCTCGGCTTCTTTTCTTCGTACATGCGCTTTTCGAGGTGAGTCATGAATGATGTCATGAGGCAAAACTGCTTCTGCGCCGTATACCATAAAAATGGTGTGAATCCGGTAGTACGGTTAGGCGTTGTCCGCAGCCCCAGTCTGGTCGAGCTCCTCTACCCGGTCGTGTCGATTTCGTGAGGACCACACTAGTCTGGGTTTGATGCGCTCATTATTAGACCATTTGCTCGTTCCACTTGACCGTTTGTTTGAGGATGATAGACTGAGCGTGTCGAGCTTGATGCCCATATTTTTTGCACCATGATTTAACCTCATCGGCGGTGAAGTTCGTGCCGTTATCGGTAATGATGCTGTGGGGACACCATATCGGTGTACTACCCGGATATAAAGTCTATCACTTGTCCGGACTCTGCCGTTTTAAGCGGCTTGGCCTCTATCCATTTGGTGAATTTATCTACCATGACCAATAGGTACCTTTGCTTGTGGGTTCCCCCTTTAAGTGGTCCAACCATGTCAAGCCCCGGACATGACGGCTAGGTAATGGGTATAGTTTTGAGGCGGTGGGTGGCATATGGCTCTGATTAGCAAAGAGCCCGACAACCGCGCATCTTTGGACTAGGTCTGTGCATCTGCTTTCGGGCCGTCGGCGATAAAATCCTATATGGAATGCCTTTCCTACATGGGCCCGAGCTGCGGCGTGGTGTCCGCCTAGTTCGGCATGAATTTCAGCCAGGAGGTTTCGCCCTTCCTCTTGGAGATACACCTTTGAAGGACTCGATTGTGCTTTTCTTATAAAGTTCTCCCTCATAGACCTTGTAGGCTTTAGATCGCGGACAATGCAGCGGGCCTCATTTTGGTCTTGGGAAGCTCTTGCCTAAGCAAGTAGGCGAGTAATGGTTACATCGCAGGGCAATTACTGCCATTATGTCGTGGGCGGAAGGTGTTATGTCATCGGCTGAATCGCGGTTAGTGCGGCTTGTTCGGTTTGTTAGTTCGGACTCCTCTTCCCATAATACGGATGGCTTGAAGAGCCATTCGGGAAAGATATTAGGAGGGACAGCGTCGCGTTTAGGCGCCAATGCGTGCCGATCGTCGGCGCTTGGTTATTATCCGGGTGACGTGATGGAATTCAAGTCCTTGAACCGGGCTGACATTTTGAGGACAGCGTTGCGATATGCTGCCATTTTCGGATCTTTGGCGTCAAAGTCTCCGTTTATTTGGGATATTGCGAGGTTTGAATCGCGCACCTCTAGGCGTTGAATGCCCATGGAATTGCCATCCGGAGACCATGTAAAGAGCCTCGTATTGGCTGCGTTGTTGGAGTCCGTGTACATTATCTGAAATGCGTATTGGACTGTGTCCCGGTCGGGGGCGTCAATCTGACGCCAGACCCCAATCCGGCTAACATTTTGGAGCCGTCGAAGTGCATAATCAATTGGAGTATCGCCCGTATTCTTTAGGGAGTTGACGGTCCATTCAGCGACAAAGTCAGCCAATACTTGTGACTTTATAGCTTCTTGAGGTTTGTAAGATATATCAAATGGTAAGAGCTCAATGGCCCATTTGCAGTCCTGCCGTCGCCAGCATGATTGTTTATAATGTCGTTAAGTGGTACTTCCGAGGCCTTTGTTATCGAACACTCTTGAAAGTAGTGTCGGAGACTTCGGGATGCCATGAACACGCGTATGCTATCTTACGATAGTGCGGGTATGAGACTTGCGAGGGGTTATAAAAGTGAATCGTAGTATCTGGTTTTGAAGAGAATTTGTGCCCTTCTTTTCTCGTTCGACGGCGAGTACAGCGCTTACAACATGATGTGTAGCTGCGATGTATAACAACATTGGTTGGCCGGGTTGGGCACAGCCAGGACGGTTGTTGCCAATGTGGCCTTTATTTCTTGAGTCGGCGGTGGCAGCATCCGTCCACTCGAAGTGTTGATCGCGCCTAAGGAGGCGGTAGAGGGTAATGCCTTTTCTCCTAGGCGGGAGATAAGCGGCTTAGAGCCATACGCATCGATCAATTTTGTATTTGCTTGAGGTCTTTTGGGGTATCTAGCTGTGAGAGCTCGGATCTTGGCTGGGTTTGCTTCAATTCCTCTACGGATCTGATGAAGCCCAGCGGTTTTCGGCTGATGCGCGAAAACACATTTTCGGATTGACGATGTCATATGCTCTGAGGTTGTCGAATGTGAGCCTCAAGTCGTCTACTAGAGTTTCGACATGTTTAGTTTTGATGACTCGTCGTCTCATTATACCTCTACTGTTTTGCCGATCTGGGTAGCCACATGTATACGAATCATGCGCTGATATATTGCGCGGCGTTTTTAAGTCCGAAGGGCATCGTGTTGAAGCGAGAATGGTCCATATGGAGTAATGAATGCGAGTTGCGGCTTGATCCGCTTCGCCATCTCGATTTGATGATAGCGGAGTATCGTCCGGGAAGCACAATGAATCGTGCCTGCGGTGGCATCGATGATTTGGTCGATCTTGGGGAGGAAGGGATCCTTTGGGCAGGCTTTATTTAGGTCTTTGAAATCGACACATAGGCGCGAGATTTGTCCTTCTTTGGTACCATTACCAGATTTGCTAGCCAATCCGGGTGTTTGATGTCTCGATGAATCCGGCTTCCAATAGTTTGGCTAGCTCCTCTCCCATTGCTGTCTTTTGGGTTGGAAAATCGTCGAAGAGCTGTTTGGTGGCTTGAATCCTTTAGGATATTTAGGCTGTGCTCGGCTAGTGGCGTGGGATTCTGGCATGTCTCAAGGGTGCGAGCAAAGATGTCGATTTTCTTGTAGAAATTCTCGTAGTCTGGCGTCTACATCGAGGGTTTAATTGTGCCCGATGGAGGCCGTCTTTGCGAGGAGTTCGTTGGGTGGACTTGGAATTTGACTATTTCATCCGCTGGTTTAAAGAGGTGGACTTGGATCTTTTATCAAGTATCACATCGTCCCTGTTCACCGTGGAAGCGCATCGCGATGAGTTCCTCGACGCTAGGGCTTCGGATAGTGCCTCGAGGCTAGTGCGGCTGTCTTATTTTTGACGCGAGTGCTATGTTGGATCACTAGCGAGTGATAATTCCGTTGGGACCGGGCATTTTAAGCTTCATGTACCCATAATGGGGTATAGCTTGAAAAATTGTGAATGCCTCTCGTCCTAATAAAGCATGATATCCGCTCTTGAATGGAGCCACTTGAAATGTGACCTCCTCGGACTGTAATTGTCCGTGAGCGAACACTCGTCGGCGTGATTTTCTGTGCAGCATGCTTCGGCTGAGGATTATTCCTCTAAAGGTTGTGCTGCTTCGTTCAATGCGGTTCGATCTATTTCCATTTTGGAGGGTTTCCTCATAGATGAGGTTTAGTCGCTGCCGTCATCCATGAGTACCTTAGTAAAGCGAAAGCCGTCTACTATCGGTGAGGACCAATGCGGTGGTGCCGGGCAGTTCGAATTTAGGTTAAATCCGGCATTGAAGGTAATAGCCATGTCGCTCCATGGATTTATTATTTGCTACTTGGTAGACTTGGCAAGGTTGCGGAGTTGTCGTTTTCGCATGTTATTGGATCACGAAAGTCTCGAAGACTATTAACACCGTCTTGGTGTTCTTGGGCTGGGATACGAAGCTAGAAACTCTTAGCCTTTTGGCCACCTGCCGTAGCATCCAACATGCTCGAAGGCTATGAGTTGGAGTGGCGCCCTACGTGCTATGAATTTTGCGAGGTCCGTTTAGCCAGCCCTCGATGCAGTTCCGTACCCTTTAGAGGGTTTTGGTTTTTGGTATTCAGCCCGGTGCTTGATAATGATGCACCCTTTGGTTCGGACTAGGGATGTATTCAGGACGGATTATCCCAAAATTTACTTTCGGTTTTCAGCGCTCTCCATCGCACAGTACTTTTGTGCGATGGTCTCCAAGTCAACAAAGCGTGTAATGTCATGGCGACTTATGGCGTTTAGGATTCCCTTGTCCGTGCAATTATTGCGAGAAAGGCGAGATTGCGTTTTTCTCTCGGCGTCCTTTATCCTGTCCATAACCGGGAGGAATCTGGCCCGATAGTGATGTCTTGTCTCGGCGGGCTCTTGCGAATTAGAGTTAGATCGCATATATGCAGGCGGGTGGGTGGAACTAAGTGCGGAACCTTACCCATCTCAAGGCTTGAAGGCGAAGTTTCCAATTTTGGAAGCTTGGATTTCGGAGGTTGTCCAGCGAGTGCGGTCCGATGCGACTTTAAGTTCGATGTTTGATTGAAGCTCGTCCCTCATGGGAATCCGGCATGGGGGTTCGGGGATCCGGACATGACTAGTTTTCAATACTGGAGAAGCGTCGCGCATTGTTCCTCTACCATTGCAGCGTGGTGGGTGACACTGGTGTAGCGCCCTCGATGCGGCTATATCTCCCCGTGTCGAGGCCGACTTAGAGCATAACCGCATTGAAAGCAATGTCGCAAGTGAGGTAATCTTCACACAACCCATGTAATACATAAGGAAAGAGATACATAGTTGGCTTACGATGCCACTTCACACAATACATAAATAAACATCCATCATCAGAGTACACTCAAGGTCCGACTACGGAACCAAAATAAAAGAAGATACCCCAAATGCTACACGGATCCCGATCGTCCCAAGCTGAGCTCCACTCTGATCATCGAGGAAAAGACACATAGTACCGACCACGTTCCTCGTTGAACTCCCACTTGAGCTCGGTTCGTCACCTGCCTTGGCATCGTCGGCACTGCGACTGTTTTGGTAGAATCTGTGAGTCACGGGGACTCAGAAATCTCACACCAGCGAGATCAAGACTATTTAAGCTTATAGGAAGGACAGAGTTGTAAGGTGGAGCTGCAGCAAGCGACTAGCATATATGGTGGCTACATCGCAAAAGAGAGCGAGAAAGAAGCAAAGCGCGGACGTGAAGCTAGTAGGGATCAAGAAGTGATCTGAACTACTTCGTCAGATATAACTCCAACACCGTGTTCACTTCCCGGACTCCGCCGAGAAGAGACCATCACGGTTACACCTTGGTTGATGTGTATTTTAATTGAGGTCAACCGGGTTTTCTACAACGGACATTAACAAATTCCCATCTGCCTCATAACGCGGGCACGGCTTTGAAAGATAATACCTGCGGGGTGTCCCAACAGCCCATTATAAGCTCTCACGGTCAGCGAAGGATATTCCTTCTACGGGAAGACCCGATCAATCTCGGAATCCGGACTACAAGACATTTCGACAGACAATAAAACAAGACCAGCAAAGCCGCCCGATTGTGCCGACAAATCCCGATAGGAGCTGCACATATCTCGTTCTCGAGGCACATCCGGATGAGACATCCTCTGAGTAAAACCAAGCCTCGAGTTTCCCGTGGTGGCCCCACAGTCTACTCGTTTGGGCCAGCACTCGAAGGAGCACTGGTCCGGGGAGGGGGTTAAAATAAAGATGACCCTCGGGCTCGCGAAAACCCGGGGGAAAAAGGCTTAGGTGGCAAATGGTAAAACCAAAGTTGGGCCTTCTTTGGGCGAGTCTTATTCAAAGCGAACTGTCAAGGGGTCCATAAATCACCCAACGTGTAAGGAAGCGAAATCAAGGAACATAACACGGTATGGCGGAAACTAGGGTGGCAAGAGTGGAACAAAACACCGGGCATAAGGCGAGCCTTCCACCCTTTACCAAGTATATAGATGCATTAATTATAGCAGATATATATTGTGATATCCCCAACAAGTAAACATGTTCCAACAAGGAACAACATCTCCATGTTCAACAAGGAACAAACTTCATCTTCACTGCAACTAGCAGCGCTATAAGAGGGCTGAGCAAAGCGGTAACATAGCCAATCAGCGGTTTGCTAGGAAAAGGATGGTTAGGGGCTGACATGGCAATATGGGTGGCATGATATATCAAGTGATAGGCATCGTAGCATAGGCATAGCAAAAAGCGAGCAACTAGCATAGCAAAGATAGAAGTGATTTGAGGTATGGTCATCTTGCGCAATGTTCTCGAGTTGTCGAAAGCTTGATCCTCGTAAGCGTTCTCAACAGGTTCCTCGTTCACGTACTCGTCTCCGGCTCTACCCAAAGCAAGAACACAAACAAAGGAACCACAATAAATCACGGTGCAATGCACAAGCAACATGATGCAAAACATGACATGATATGCGAGATGTGATATGCAATGCGTATCTGGCGCTCCGGAAGGAAAATGATGAACCAGGCATCAACTTGGTAAACCAAGTATGCCGCTGGAAAGATGAGATGATTTCGGTTGAAATCGATATAAAGATCACCGGAATCGGATGCACGGTTTGCAAATGACAAGCAAAACAAGAATGGCACAAATCCGCCATTAACAGCATGATGCCACTTAGCAAGCAACAAGAAATTAAGCTACTGCACCCAAACGTATCAACAAAGCATATGGCAGTGATCTACTCAAGATGCTTGACAAAAGATGAACACTGAGCTACGGTTAATTAACAACACAACAGGTTCAAACAAGCATGGCAAAAGTGCAAAACATATCAGCTTCACAGACTTAGTGAAAATCTGAACATGGCAAAAACAGCATCGGTAGCAATGTTGAGCAATAAAACATCATGCTACAGGAACTTATAATAGCAAAACATGGCATGGCATGAATCTACTCAAAGCATAGAACAAAAGTCCCTTACTGACCATAAGCCAAAAAGGATCAGAAAATATAGTAACACCCATGTCAAAATGGCAAGTTTCGTTAACAGATTCAGCAACATGGCATGTCAAAAACAGATAACAAGTAGGCATGTTTAAGAGCTCAAAGCACTCACTACAGAGCCTTTCATGATAAACTAAGCATACATACATCAAGAAGACATGGCATAGAAGACATACATGGCAAGAACAATATCATAGCATACACGGATCAACCACAACAACCTTGGCAAAATTGAATAACATGTAAACAATCTGCCAGGAAACATTTTGTAGCAAAAGTAGAGCTCGATTGACTCAAGCTATGGCACTCCATAATTGCAAACAAAGGCATGGATGGCTAGAGCATAACCATATGTTCAAATCATCCTTACTGAAGTATCTCAAAATATGCATGGATCTCTTGGTAGCATCAAGTTAACATGGCATCAAAATATCAGCAAAAACAAGGCTGAAACAGCAACATCAGGAAGCCTACTTTGCATGCTTGTGCTAGTCACCACATAGATCACAAAAATACATGGCATACACCCCTGGAAAGATAGCACGGCATATTACAAAACACATGTAGGACTCAAATTCGTAGGGTGCACACATCAATCATAGCAAAAATAACAAAAGTGCATGTTACATTAGGAAGCGAAACTAACATCACATAGCCTTCTTCTAACAAATTTCGGGCATCAAGATGAGCTCAAATGAAAATGATGCAATGAGATGAAATGATCTACTCTTGAGGCGAACATTTTGACATATTACACATGAAAGCGGAGCTAGAGGTGCAAAGTTATGATCGTTGAAAATGCCACAAATTATCACGGATGAAAAACTTAGGCGATTTTTAGGGGAAAAAGTCAACGAGCAGGATCTCGATCCGGATCCGGCCCGATCACGGTGGCGCGGCGAGCAGCTCGCGGAGCTTCGCCAGGGCGGAGGGAGAGGGGGCGGCCGGAGGAGAGCGCGCGGGCGTGAGGCGAGGCGCGAGGCGAGGCCGGGCGACAAACTCTCGTGGTGGCGTGGCGTGAGGCGCCGTGGCCGGCCAGCCCAGCCTGGCAGCGCGAGGCAGTCAGGCGGCGGCGGTGATGGCGCCTGAAGCGCTGAGCTCAGCCTTCAGGCAGCGGCAGCAGGCATGGCAGGCAGGGGAGGGCAGGCAGCCCAGCATGAGCCTTGGCGGAGCGGGAGTGTGAGGCGCGGCGACACGTGTCGCGCTCCGATTAAGCGCAGAGCGTCGGCGGTTTCGTCGGCGGCGGGGCGTGTCCGTAGTCTTGAGGATGATTTTAGGGTTTGGGAGGAAGAAGACCAGATTTGGGCGGGGAGGTGTTTAAATAGGCATAGAGGGAGCTAGGAGAGTCCAAATGAGGTGCGGTTTTCGCCCACACGATCGTGATCGAGCGACGAAGAGCATGGAAGTGACTTATATGAGTTATTGGACTATTTTGGAGGGTGTTGGGCTGCAACTTAAAAGAGGCCTTTGCGAGTGCGGTTAACCGTTGGAGTACCAAGCGAGCTCAAATGACCGAAACTTGACGGTGGTCTACGGTGGTATACCAAGGCCACTTGACAAACCTCGGTCCATTCCGAGAAAGTTTAGTACCGCTCACGGAAAAAGCGTAAAAGGGGCGCCGGGGACATAGGAGTGCGGATTGCAAAAGCGGACAACGGGAAAAATGCTCGGAATCATGAGGCGAACACGTATGCAAATCGATGCACATGATGACATGATATGAAATGCATGACATGGACAAAATGCAAAAAGCGAAGGCAAAAACCCAACCACAATGCGAAAATGGCAAGAGTTGGAGTTACAAATATGGAAAGTTACATCCGGGTGTTACAACACTCCACCACTACAAGAGGATCTCGTCCGAGATCTAGGACTGAAAGAACTCGGATATTGAAGCGGAGGTGATCCTCGCGCTCCCGGTGGCTTCACGGTCGGAATGGTGTGACCACTTCACTTTCAGGAATTTGATTGACTTGTTGCGAGTCTTGCGCTCGGTCTCTTCAAGAATAGCAGCGGGTGCTCATGATAAGAGATCTTCTTGAAGGTCAATTTCTTGAAGTTGATAGTGCGTTCAGGAGTCTTGAAGCACTTGCGAAGCTGTGACACGTGAAACACATCATGCGTTCGCGAAGTTGGACGGAAGCTCAAGTTGATAGGCGAGATCGCCTCTTTTGCCAATGATCTTGAAAGGACCCACGTATCTAGGGGCAAGCTTCCCTTTGATACGAGGCGATGAGTGCCTTTCATTGGAGAGGCGGAGGTGGACATGGTCTCCGATTTCAAAAGCCACATCACGGTGCTTATCATCATAATAGCTCTTACGGGCGCGATTTGCGGCTTTGAATTCTCACGAATGACTTTGCACATTTCTTACATACGTGATCAAGTCGTTGCCAAGAAGTTGGCGTTCACTGTCTCGGACCAATTGAGAGAATCGGCACTTTACGCCATAGAGAATTTCGAATGGGGCCTTGCCGAACTCGCTTGGAAGCTGTTGTTGTAGGAGAACTTCGGCATATGGAAGACAATCTTCCCACTTCATACGAAGGAAATGACACAAGCCACGAGCATATCTTCAAGGATTTGATTTACTCGCTCGACTTGGCCACTTGTTTGAGGATGGAAAGCTGTCTTTGAAAGCGAATGTTGGTGCCCATGGCCTTACGAAAAGAATCCCAAAACTTGGAGGTGAAGATGCTGCCACGGTGCGAAGAGATCACTTGAGGAATGCCGTGCAAGGAGACAATCCTGGAGGTGTATAGCTCTGCCAACTAAGCTGCTGTGATAGATTCTTTGATAGGAAGAAAATGAGCCACTTTAGTAAGCTTGTCAACGACAACGAAGATAGCATCATTTCCACACTTGTACTTAGGAAATCCAGTCACGAAGTCCATTTCAATATGATCAAACTTCCATTCTGGAATAGCAAGAGGTTGGAGGAGACTAGCTGGTCGTTGGTGTTCTGCTTTTACTCTTCTGCAGACATCACACTCATTCACGAATTGAGCAATTTCTCGCTTCATTCGAGTCCACCAATATGACTGCTTGAGGTCATGGTACATCTTCGTACTTCCAGGATGAATGGATAGAAGCGAATTGTGTGCCTCGTCCATAATTACTTTTCTTAGATCACCCTTTGGAACCACAATCCGGTCCTCGAAGAAAAGAGTATCTTTGTCATCAACGTGGAAGCACTTGTATTTGGAAATGCCCTTGTCGATACCACGCTTCACCTTTTTCACCATGGTATCCAGGAGTTGAGCCTCACGAATCTGATCTTCCAAAGTAGGAGAGACTATGAGGTTGGCAAGAAAGCCTTGAGGAACAACTTGAAGATTCAGCTTGCGGAAAGCTTCACAGAGATCCGGTTGGAAGGGCTTGAGGATTAAGCATTGCGATAAGCCTTCTGCTCAAAGCATCTGCAATGACATTGGCCTTGCCGGAGTATATTCAATACTTGGGTTGTACTCTTGAATCATTTCGACCCATCGAGTCTGCTGAGGTTGAGGTTGGGCTGAGTGAAGATATACATGAGACTCTTGTGATCGGTAAAATGTCCACTTTCCTTCCCAACAAGAGATGTCTCCATGTTATCAATGCATGGACAACTGCCGCCAACTCAAGATCGTGAGTGGGGTAGTTCTTTCGTTGGGCTTCAAGCTGGCGAGAGGTATAAGCCACAACCCTCTTCTCTTGCATTAACACAGCACCGAGACCTTGAAGAGAAGCATCACGAGAAAACTTGAATGGCTTGGATTCATCGGGAAGAGTCAAGGCAGAGCTGTGACGAGTTTCTCTTTGAGAGTATTGAAAGCAACGTCACACTCGGGAGACCGGACATACTTCACATGCTTACGGAGGAGGTTGGAAAGAGGCTTTGCAATCTTGGAGAAGTTCTCAACGAATCTTGACAATAGCTTGCAAGACCAAGAAAACTGCGAAGCTGCTTGACATACGAGGAGGTTCCCAATTCACAATTGCAGACACCTTCTCGGGATTAATAGCGATGCCCTTTGGCGGAGATGATATGACCAAGATAAAGCACTTCATCAAGCCAAAATTCACATTTGGAGAACTTAGCATAAATTGATACTCTCGAGCTTGTCTAGCACCAATCACAAATGTTTGGCATGATCCTTCTTATTCTTGGAGAAGACCAAAATATCATCAAGATAGACCAAGGCGAATTCATTGGTGTAGGGGTTGAAGATGAAATTCATCATCCGAGAGAATGTTGGAGGAGCATTGACAAGGCGAAAGACATGACGGTATATTCATAAGAACCAAAGCTTGTTACGAATCTGTCTTGGGAATATCTTGTTCACGAATGCGAATCGATGATAACCCATCTGAAGGTCAAGCTTGGAGAACACTTTAGCACCTTTGAGTTGCTCGAAAATCTCATTGATGTTGGGAAGTGGATACTTGTTCTTGATAGTCTTGTTATTCAATGGGCGGTATGTCGGCGCAAAGTCGGTCCGTGCCATCCTTCTTCGGACAAAAGAACACCACAACCCCAAGGAGATGAACTCGATGCGATCAAACCAGACGCTCTTGTTCATCGAGCTGCTTCTTCAATTCCTTCAGCTCATCAGGTCCAAGGTTGTATGGGCGCTTGCAAGCGGGTTGATGCGGGCTCAAGATCAATAACGAATTCAAGCGGCGATGAGGAGGCATACCGGAAGCTCTTACGGAAAGACATCTTGGTACTCACAAGCGATTGGAATCGAGAGATAGCATCAATTCGCCCTTCTCATTGAGAGAAAACAACCGAATGGTTTCATCACAAGCGGCATAGATGATCACATCATTAGAAGAGTGAGTCAATTGAATTTCCTGGCAGCACAATCAAGCTGAGCTTTGTCTTTGAGAAAGCCGATCCATTCGAGAATAAGATCAATATCCGAGTCACCGAGAACAATTGGTTTAGCAGAAATCTATTGTCGCCCATCTTGATAGAGACATTGGGAACAACCAAACTAGAAGTCATAAGCTTTCTGGAGAAACAACTTGCATAACTTTGGACAAAATCTCTATGTCAACATTGTGCTTGATGCAAAAGGATATAACATGAAAGACTGCGATGCCCGGTATCAAATAAGACTTTTGCGGGAATATCATTAGCGAGAGATTACCCATTATCACATCAGAGATTCCTCCGCTTGAGCTGCATTCATCATATTCACCTTGGCATGCTTTGGATTATGCTTGACCTTTGCATTCTTTGGAAGATTTCACGGGAGGAGGAGGCGGAAGGCGCCTTTGGTTGAAGCACTTGTTAGCATAGTGACCTTCTGTGACACTTGTTGCAAGTCACCTCGAGGCGGATGGTGGTAAGGAGCACTTGACCTTGGAGCTTGAGAATTAGACTTGTTACGATAGCTTGGGTTGGGCGGGTGGGAAGATCCACGACCACCTGAGTTCTTCTGGCGATAAGGCTGACGGAGCGGAGGAGGAGGAAGGTAGAACTTCTGCTGCTTAGCTGCCACTTGAGAGGAAGAAGAAGACTGAACTGCATCCTGATTCTCTTCTTAGAAGCCTCACATTTGAGCTGGGCAGCTTCTTGCTTGATGCCATGTTGTAGAATTCATCATACTTTTACGGCTCAAAAAGCACAAGAGCTAATTGCAGATCTTCTCTGAGACCACCTCTGAATTGATAGATCATACTCTTTTCATCGGGGCGTCTTGCTTAGCAAAGCGGCGAGTTTACAGGCTGGATATTGTATTGATACACAGACATGTTGCCTTGCTTGAGATTGCGGAACTCCTCACGCTTGCTCTCAACAACACTTTTGGAATGTGGTGAGCTCTGAAATCTCGGCGGAACTCATCCCAGGTAATGACACGACCTCCTCTGGAATCTTTGTATTGCTGGTACCACTCGGCAGCTTGGTCCTTGAGTTGAAATGATGCAAACTTGACAAAGTCCTCAGGTCTGACATTGCTACATTCAAAATGCTTGCAGATGTCCACTAGCCAATCGTCGGCGTCTGTGGCCTCGACCACGTAAACTGAACGACTTCGCTGATTAGCGAGGAACCGGCGAGAGTAGCAAAGTGCGGCTGGTTGTTGCCTTGAACTTGATTTCCTTGACTGCCTTGCCCTTGAGTGCGCTCTTGCAAGAGCTGCAAAATCATCGAGCATTGGCATTGGTGGCTGCCATGATAGCTTGCCGGCCTCCGGGAGGCGGAGGTGGAGGTGGAGGGTCGGTGATTCCCATCATTTCGTTCCGGATTACGGCGTTGGCGGAGCCATCTGAAGAGGGTGACATCCGTTAGCACTTGATAGACAAATAGTCAAGTTGAAACAACGGATAGAAATTGCAACATATAGTCTTCACAATAAACATTGAACAAGGATGAATGAATGAATTCCAAAGCTAATCATCACCGTCCATTAAGGTGAGAAGCCACTGATAAAGGTATGGAATCACCATCGCCTTTGAAACAACTCGAATAACACAATGAAAACAAAAAAAGCGATTGGCTTCTAGAATAAGCGGAACAAACACATGATAGAATTCGCCCAAAGTGTTAGTGGTGGGGCCCTGCAGACACGGACGTCTGACGGACGTCACGAATGACAAACAAGGCGTCCCGAATCAGCATAGCCAAGGATTCTTTAAGGCGTCTCGCGACCTTGTAAATCGACCGTGGATGGGCGGACCACTAGCGTTGAACCCCAATCTCAAATCATACATCATCGGAAAGATATCACCATAGCTACTAGAATTCCACCTATAAACTCCGAAACTTTACGGTTATGCAATCTGGTGTTGGGGATCGGGGACACAAAATATATCACCCAAACTAACAATACCTAGATCTAGCTGTATCCATCCGTCAACACATAACCAAGAAACCTTGAAATCGTGTACCTCGACCTTGAAAAGTATCCGTTATCTGAGTCATGGCAATACTCGAGCTCGCTCCGATCTTTGAGTTATCGGGTTATCTCACCAACAAGCTGCACAAAAGAGATTTCGATGTCGGCAAATCTCGGGTATTCGAAGCGCAGCGATAAAATTGTGGCGACAACACCTCGGAGCTCAACTCCCGGGACACCGCCACAACCCCTAAATGTCGGGAGGCACCAAGAACAATGTTCTCGTCACAAAACCATCGGAACGATCCCAAGATACCAGCGTGATCCTAAAATTTTTTTAGTGAAATTTGAGGAGAGGAGAGTCAAAACTTCTCGTCGGGAGACCTCACGAGGCGGCGAAGGGACTGGGGAGTAAAAGAATCCTACTCTCCGATATATATAATCCTAAGACTCAAAACATTTTCCGTTCTAGACTCAACACATGACAAACAATCAAGTAGGGGCTCCTAAGTCGGGAAGGCTCGATTACCAACATAGCGCCCTCGATGCGGCTATATCTCCCGTGTCGAGGCACGACTTAGAGGCATAACGCATTGAAATCAATGTCATAAGTGAGGTAATCTTCACACAACCCATGTAATACATAAGGAAAGAGATACATAGTTGGCTTACGGTCACCACTTCACACAATACATAAATAAACATCCATCATCCAGAGTACACTCAAGGTCCGACTACGGAACCAAAATAAAGAAGATACCCCAAATGCTACAGATCCCGATCGTCCCAAGCTGAGCTCCACTCACGATCATCGGAAATGACACATAATAACGACCACGTTCCTCGTCGAACTCCCACTTGAGCTCGGTTGCGTCACCTGCACTGGCATCGTCGGCACCTGCAACTGTTTTTGTAGAATCTGTGAGTCACGGGGACTCAGCAATCTCACACCCACGAGATCAAGACTATTTAAGCTTATAGGAAGGACATAGTTGTAAGGTGGAGCTGCAGCAAGCGACTAGCATATATGGTGGCTACATCGCAAAAGAGAGCGAGAAGAGAAGCAAGGCACAGACATGAAGCTAGTAGCGATCAAGAAGTGATCTGAACTACTTCGTCCGACATAACTCCAACACCGTGTTCACTTCCCGGACTCCGCCGAGAAGAGACCATCACGGTTACACCGCGTTGATGTGTATTTTAATTGAGGTCAAGTTCGGGTTTTCTACAACGGACATTAACAAATTCCCATCTGCCTCATAACCGTGGGCACGGCTTTGAAAGATAATACCTTGCAGGGTGTCCCAACAGCCCATTATAAGCTCTCACGGTCAGCGAAGGATATTCCTTCTACCGGGAAGACCGATCAATCTCGGAATCCGGACTACAAGACATTTCGACAGCAATAAAACAAGACCAGCAAAGCCGCCCGATTGTGCCGACAAATCCCGATAGGAGCTGCACATATCTCGTTCTCGAGGCACATCCGGATGAGACATCCTCTGAGTAAAACCAAGCCTCGAGTTTCCCTGTGGTGGCCCCTTGATCTACTCGTTCGGGCCAGCACTTTCGAAGGAGCACTGGTCCGGGGGTTAAAATAAAGATGACCCTCGGGCTCACGAAAACCGGGGAAAAAAACTTAGGTGGCAAATGGTAAAACCAAAGTTGGGCCTTCTTTGGGCGAGTCTTATTCAAAGCGAACTATCAAGGGGTCCATAAATCACCCAACCGTGTAAGGAAGCGAAATCAAGGAACATAACACGGTATGGCGGAAACTAGGGTGGCAAAGTGGAACAAAACACGGGCATAAGGCCGAGCCTTCCACCCTTTACCAAGTATATAGATGCATTAATTATAGCAGATATATATTGTGATATCCCCAACAAGTAAACATGTTCCAACAAGGAACAACAACTCCATGTTCAACAAGGAACAAACTTCATCTTCACCGCAACAAGCAACGGTATAAGAGGGGCTGAGCAAAGCGGTAACATAGCCAATCAACGGTTTGCTAGGAAAAGGATGGTTAGGGGCTGAACATGGCAATATGGGTGGCATGATATATCAAGTGATAGGCATCGTAGCATAGGCATAGCAAAAGAGCGACCAACTAGCATAGCAAAGATAGAAGTGATTTCGAGGTATGGTCATCTTGCGCAATGTTCTCGAGTTGTCGAAAGCTTGATCCTCGTAAGCGTTCTCAACAGGTTCCTCGTTCACGTACTCGTCTCCGGCTCTACCCAAAGCAAGAACACAAACAAAGGAACCACAATAAATCACGGTGCAATGCACAAGCAACATGATGCAAAACATGACATGATATGCGAGATGTGATATGCAATGCGTATGCGCGCTCCGGAAGGAAAATGATGAACCAGGCATCAACTTGGTAAACCAAGTATGCCGCTGGAAAGATGAGATGATTTCGGTTGAAATCGATATAAAGATCACCGGAATCGGATGCACGGTTTGCAAATGACAAGCAAAACAAGAATGGCACAAATCCGCCATTAACAGCATGATGCCACTTAGCAAGCAACAAGAAATTAAGCTACTGCACCCAAACGTATCAACAAAGCATATGGCAGTGATCTACTCAAGATGCTTGACAAAAGATGAACACTGAGCTACGGCTAATTAACAACACAACAGGTTCAAACAAGCATGGCAAAAGTGCAAAACATATCAGCTTCACAGACTTAGTGAAAATACTGAACATGGCAAAAACAGCATCAGGTAGCAATGTTCAGAGCAATAAAACATCATGCTACAGGAACTTATAATAGCAAAACATGGCATGGCATGAATCGACTCAAAGCATAGAACAAAAGTCCCTTACTGACCATAAGCCAAAAAGGATCAGCAAATATAGTAACACCCATGTCAAAATGGCAAGTTTCGTTAACAGATTCAGCAACATGGCATGTCAAAAACAGATAACAAGTAGGCATGTTTAAGAGCTCAAAGCACTCACTACAGAGCCTTTCATGATAAACTAAGCATACATACATCAAGAAGACATGGCATAGAAGACATACATGGCAAGAACAATATCATAGCATACACGGATCAACCACAACAACCTTGGCAAAATTGAATAACATGTAAACAATCTGCCAGGAAACATTTTGTAGCAAAAGTAGAGCTCCATTGACTCAAGCTATGGCACTCCATAATTGCAAACAAAGGCATGGATGGATAGAGCATAACCATATGTTCAAATCATCCTTACTGAAGTATCTCAAAATATGCATGGATCTCTCGGTAGCATCAAGTTAACATGGCATCAAAATATCAGCAAAAACAAGGCTGAAACAACAACATCAGGAAGCCTACTTTGCATGCTTGTGCTAGTCACCACATAGATCACAAAAATACATGGCATACACCCCTGGAAAGATAGCATGGCATATTACAAAACACATGTAGGACTCAAATTCGTAGGGTGCACACATCAATCATAGCAAAAATAACAAAAGTGCATGTTCTGTTAGGAAACAGAAACTAATATCACATAGCCTTCTTCTAACAGAATTTCGGGCATCAAGATGAGCTCAAATGAAAATGATGCAATGAGGTGAAATGATCTACTCTTCGAGGCGAACATTTTGACATATTACACGCCTGCAAGCGGAGCTAGAGGTGCAAAGTTATGATCGTTGAAAATGCCACAAATTATCACGGATGAAAAACTTAGACGATTTTAGGGGGAAAAGTCAACGAGCAGGATCTCGATCCGGATCTGGCCCGATCACGGTGGCCTTGGCGAACAGCTCGCGGAGCTTCGCCCAGGCGGAGGGAGGAGGAGGCCGGCGGAGGAGGGCGCCGGCGGAGGCGACGAGGCGGCGAGCGGGCGGGCGACAAACTCGGTGGCGCCTTGGCGGCGGGCCGCCGTGGCGCGCGCCAGCGGCAGCGAGGCGCAGCACCGGCGGGAGCGGTCGAGGCGGCGGCGGGAGGCGCCTCGGGCGTGAGCTCGAAGGCCGGGGCGAAGGCAGCGGCGGCGGCGACCGGGCGAGGGAGGGCAGAAGGCCAGGCAGCTGGCTTGGCGCGAGGGGTGGGAGGGCGACGGCGACACTTGTCGCGCTCCGATTGGCACGGACGCGGCGGCGGTTTCGTCCGGCGGCGGCGGACGTGTCCGGCGGGCGCGGGGATGATTTTTTAGGGTTTCGGGAGGAAGAAGACCCGGATTTGGACGGGGGAGGTGTTTAAATAGGCATAGAGGGAGCTAGGAGAGTCCAAATGAGGTGCGGTTTTCGCCCACACGATCGTGATCGAACGACGAAGAGCATGGAAGTGACTTAGATGGGTTATTGGACTATTTTGGAGGGGTGTTGGGCTGCAACTTAAAAGAGGCCTTCGCGAGAGTGCGGTTAACCGTTGGAGTACCAAACGAGCTCCAAATGACCCGAAACTTGACGGTGGTCTACGGTGGTATACCAAGGCCACTTGACAAACCTCGGTCCATTCCGAGAAAGTTTAGTACCGCTCACGAAAAAGCGTAAAAGGGGCGCGGGGGACAAAGGAGTGCGGATTGCAAAAGCGGACAACGGGAAAAATGCTCGGAATCATGAGACGAACACGTATGCAAATGCGATGCACATGATGACATGATATGAAATGCATGACATGGACAAAATGCAAAAATGAAAGGCAAAAACCCAACCACGGAGGGAATATCATATCACAATGCCGAAAATGGCAAGAGTTGGAGTTACAAATATGGAAAGTTACATCCGGGGTGTTACACATGGGGAGAGTTAATTTCTCTCAGATCGGTTTTAAGCCCAATCTGATCATAGTCTGTAGCGACTCCCAGGGCGGCGATGCAATCCAAGAGCTCGTTTACGGACGAGAGCTCTATTGGATCCAGCCGCTCGGCGAATTCTGAGCTGACGTGAAAATTGCTTTTGACGACTTGAGAGGTCGTTGTCGAAGCGATGGCCGGACAGGCGGTCATAAGAAAACCACCTAGCCGGATAGTTTGGCGGCCAAGGCTCCTTTGGCGAAAATACCGGCCTTGAAGATGGGAGGAGGCATCCTTCCTATCGGTGGCAACAGAGGAACTCTCAATGAAAGCACCAATGTCGGTGTAAAAATCGGCGGATCTCGGGTAGGGGGTCCCGAACTGTGCGTCTAGGCGGATGGTAACAGGAGACAAGGGACACGATGTTTACCCAGGTTCGGGCCCTCTTGATGGAGGTAAAACCCTACGTCCTGCTTGATTGATATTGATATTGTGGTTGTTTACAAGAGTGGATCTACCACGAGATCAAGGAGGCTAAACCCTAGAAGCTAGCCTATGGTATGATTGTAAGGGTTGTTGTGATTGTAGTCCCTACGGACTAAAGCCATCCGGTTTATATAGACACGGAGAGGGCTAGGGTTACATAGAGTCGGTTACAATGGTAGGAGATCTACATATCCGTATCGCCAAGCTTGCCTTCCACGCCAAGGAAAGTCCCATCCGGACACGGGGTGAAGTCTTCAATCTTCTATCTTCATAGTCTTGGAGTCCGGACGATGATGATAGTCCGGCCGATGATAGTCCGGCCGATGATGGTAGTCCGGCAATCCGGACACCCCCCAATCCGGGACTCCCTCAACGAGCCTTGCCAGATGAGCTCTTCTTATGTGATGAAGACTTGGAAGAAGACTTTGAGGCTTTCTTCTTCTTGTCATCAGAATCATATTCCTTGCTCTTCTTCTTCTTCTTCTTCTTCTTCTTCTTCTTCTTCTTCTTCTTGTTCTCATTTTCCCACTGAGGACACCCAGAGATGTAGTGACCAGGTTTCTTGAACTTGTGGCATGTTCTCTTCTTGTGGTCATGAGTAGAAGCTTCATCACTTCTCGAGCTGGATCTTGAAGACTTTCTGAAGCCTTTCTTCTTGGTGAATTTCTGGAACTTCTTCACAAGCATAGCAAGCTCCTTTCCTATGTCTTCAGGATCCCCAGAACTGCAGTCAGATTCTTCTTCAGATGAGGAAACAACCTTTGCCTTCAAGGCGCGCGTTCGGCCATAGTTGGGACCATAGATGTCTCTTTTCTCAGATAGCTGAAACTCATATGTGTTGAGCCTATCAAGTATGTCAGACGGATCGAGTGTCTTGAAGTCTGGGCGTTCTTGAATCATCAGGGCTAGGGTGTCAAACGAGCTGTCAAGTGATCTCAGGAGTGTCTTGACGATTTCATGCTTGGTGATCTCAGTGGCGCCGAGAGCATGAAGCTCATATGTGATATCAGTGAGGCGATCAAATGTGAGCTGGACGTTCTCATTGTCGTGTCTCTTGAAGCGGTTGAAGAGGTTGCAAAGAACACTGATCCTTGAGTCTCTCTGGGTTGAGACGCATTCGCCTCGATGTTTCCAGAGCACTCACACGTCCATACTATCCTTTGGTCAGATGACCACAGATGATGTTCTTGGCAGTAGAATCCAGTTGAACGAACTTCTTGACATCAGCAGGGGTGACACCTTCACCAGTCTTGGGAACGCCGTTCTTGACGACATACCATAGATCAACATCAATGGCTTCAAGATGCATGCACATCTTATTCTTCCAGTAGGGGTAATCAGTGCCATCAAAGATAGGGCACGCATCGGAGACTTTGATTATCCCTGCAGTCGACATAGCTAAAACTCCAGGTGGTTAAACCGAATCACACAAAACAAGGGAGTACCTTGCTCTGATACCAATTGAAAGTGCTAGTTATCGACTAGGGGGGTGGGGGGGGTGAATAGGCAATTTTTATGGAAGTCTTCAAAACATGGGAGTTATGAAGACAAACAATAGAAATGAACCTATTGATATGCAGCGGAAGGTAGACTACACTAGACAAGCCATAGTCAAGTATGCAATGAAGTGAAAGCATGAAGACTAATAGCAGTTAGGTAGTATGGATCAAGATGGAAGATGGTATGAAGCCAACCAACAATAGTCGTCACACAGTGAAGTCAAACAGATAAGGCAAGCAAGCAAATGACTTCACGAAGACAAACTGTAAATAAGTGAGGGAAGAGATAGAACCAGTTGCTTGGAGAGGACAAGGATTTGTTGGACCGATTCTGATTGTTGTGACAAGCAGACGTCGAATTAGGGAGGCTGAGATTCAACTCGAGAAGACCGCGTCTTCACCTTATTCCCCTTGAGCTAAGGACACTTAGTCCTCGCCCAATCACTCTGGTAAGTCTTCAAGGTATACTTCCAAACCTTCACAGACTTCGTTCACGGCAATCCACAATGACTCTTGGATGGTCGAGCGCGACGCCTAACATTTGGAGGATTCACAGATCCTCAAGTGTAACAAGTCTTCAGGTCACGCGGACAGAAAGACTTCAGTGATGCCTAACACTCTTTGGCTCTGGGTGTTTTGGGCTTTGTCCTCACAAGGATTTCTCTCTCAAATGCTTTGGAGGTGGGTTGCTCTCAAACGACAAAAGCCGTGCACTAACTCTGAGCAGCCACCAATTTATGGTGTAGAGGGTGGGCTATTTATAGACACTAGGCAACCCGACTTGATATGTCCGAAATGACCCTGGGTCACTAAGGAACTAACACGTGTTCCAATGGTCAGATTTCAAACACACACGGCAGCTTGACTTGGGCTACAAGTAAATCTGACTCATCCAGCTCTGGATAAGATTTGCTCTCATTGTCTTTGCTCGAAGACTTAGGATTTGGTTGAGCATCACTTCAGTCGCTCTGACTTTGTTCACTTGGACCCCACTTAACAGTACTGTGGTTCCTATGACTCAACAAAGAAGAAAAGGAAACTACGAAACAACTATGTCTTTGCACTCCATAGTCTTCACGTGAATGCCTTCTCAAGTCATAATCTTCATTGTGAATATCTTCACATACCACCATTGTCTTCAATGTCTACACACATTTTTTGGGGTCATCTCCGGTAGGTAAACCGAATCAATGAGGGACTACTACCTGTGTTATCCTGCAATTCTCACAAACACATTAGTCCCTCAACCAGGTTTATCGTCAATACTCCAAAACCAACTAGGCGTGGCTCTAGATGCACTTACAATATGACTATGAGATTATGCAACTCCCGAATACTAGAGGAACACTTAGTGTGCTATCAAACGTCACAACATAACTGGGTGATTATAAAGATACTCTACAGTTGTCTCTGCTGGTGTTTGTTGAGTTGGCATAGACCGAGATTAGGATTTGTCACTCCGATTGTCGAAGAGGTATCTCTGGGCCCTCTCGGTAATGCACATCACTATAAGCCTTGCAAGCAATGTGACTAATGAGTTAGTCACAGGATGATACATTACGGAACGAGTAAAGAGACTTGCTGGTAACAAGATTGAACTAGGTATTGAGATACCGACGATCGAATCTCGGGCAAGTAACATATCGATGACAAAGGGAACAACGTATGTTGTTATGCGGTTTGACCGATAAAGATCTTCATAGAATATGTAGGAACCAATATGAGCATCTAGGTTCCGCTATTGGTTATTGACCGGAGATGAGTCTCGGTCATGTCTACATAGTTCTCGAACCCGTAGGGTCCGCACGCTTAACGTTTGGTATTATGAGTTTATGTGTTTTGATGTACTGAAGGTTGTTCGGAGTCCCAGATATGATCACGGACATGACGAGGAGTCTCGAAATGGTCGAGACATAAAGATCGATATATTGGATGACTATGTTTGGACATCGGAATGGTTTCGGGTGAGTGAGGGCATTTATCGGAGTACCGGGAGGTTACTGGAACCCCCCGGGAAGTATATGGGCCTTATTGGGCCATAGTGGGAGAGAGGAGAAGGGAGCCTAGGAGGGGGCGCGCCCCCCAAGCCCAATCCAAATTGGGTGGGGGGCCGGCCCCCCTTTCCTTCCCCCTCTCCCCCCTTCCTTCCTCTCCTAATCCAACTAGGGGGGGGGAATCCTACTCCCGGTGGGAGTAGGACTCCCCTTGGGCGCGCCATAGAGGGCTGACCCTCCCCCTCCCCCACTCCTTTATATACGGGGGATGGGGCTCCCCATAGACACACAAGTTGACAGTTGCCTTAGCCGTGTGTGGTGCCCCCCTCCACAGATTTCCACCTCGGTCATATCGTTGTAGTGCTTAGGCGAAGCCCTACATCGGTAACTTCATCATCACCATCATCACACCGTCGTGCTGACGAAGCTCTCCCTCGACACTCAGCTGGACCGAGAGTTTGTGGGATGTCACCGAGCCGAACGTGTGCAGATCACGGAGGTGCCGTACTTTCTGTACTATGATCGGTCGGATCATGAAGACGTACGACTACATCAACCGCGTTGTCATAACGCTTCCGCTTTTGGTCTACGAGGGTATGTGGACAACACTCTCCCCTCTCGTTGCTATGCATCACCTAGATGGATCTTGCGTGTGCGTAGGAATTTTTTTGAAATTAATGTGTTCCCCAACAGGGATCACATCATTAGGAGAAAGATGTGATGGAAAAGACCCATCCGTTAGCTTAGCATATTGATCGTTCAGTTTGTTGCTATTGCTTTCTTCATGACGAATACATATTCCTTCAACTATGAGATTATGAAACTCCCGGATATCGGAGGAATACCTTGTGTGCTATCAAACGTCACAATGTAACTGGGTGATCATAAAGATGCTCTACAGGTATCTCCGAAGGTGTTTGTTGAGTTGGCATAGATCGAGATTAGGATTTGTCACTCCGAGTATCGGAGAGGTATCTCTGGGCCCTCTCGGTAATACACATCATAAGCTTGCAAGCAAATGACTAAGGATTTAGTTATGAGGTGATGTATTACGAAACAAGTAAAGAGACTTGCCGGTAACGAGATTGAACTAGGTATGTAGATACCGATGATCGAATCTCGGGCAAGTAACACTACAAAAAAATACACTTCCGTGATGATACGTGTTTGTCACAGTAGGTCGCGTTTTTTGTCATGCATGTACATCCATGATGATTTTATGACGAATCAAGATAGTCATACTGTCTTTGTCGTAGAAGTGTTCCATGACATTACCAAAATTATCATCACGGAAGTGTCCACTTCCATGACGATAAATCGGGCGTCACAGAAGTGCTTTCGTCTAGGGTGACCGACATGTGGCATCCATCGTAACAGAACGCCGTTAAGCTATCGGGTCGGATTTTGGATCCGATAACCCGTTAACAGCCCTGACCAATGGGAAATTTCCATGTGTAAAATTCTGATTGGCGAAGGAACACTGTCACTTCGTCGATGGGCGGATGTCGCCCGTCCATTGGAGGAGACATGCCTATGATACGTCGACACGTGGCTGGGCCCAACAGAGGCCCATATAGGTTAAAAAGGCCGGCCCAGTCAAAGGCCCGTAGAACTTAATCATGTACTAGTGGGCCAGCCCAATAACGGCCTGCTCAGTAAAGGCCCATTTACGGCCCGAGGCCAGATCTGGCCCGTTAATTGTTCGCCCAATATTTAGGCCCATTTACGGCCCAAAGCCAGATCTGGCCCGTTAATTGTTCACCCAATATTTGGGCCCATTTGCGGCCCGAAGCCAGATCTGGCCTGTTAATTTCTCGCCGAATATTTGGGCCCAACTACAACCCAGTGACTTTCGGCCAGTTAGAGGCCTGATGTAGACATGGGCCCATTTCAGCCCGGTGTGACTTTCGGCCTGGGAATGGCCCGTGCTGCCCATGGGCCATATATGATCTGACGGGACATCAGGCCCACTAACGACCCGTGCTAAAGGTGGCAACAGTTAAGCCCAACGTGACTTTGGGCCTGTCAAAGGCCCGTCGCGTAATTCGGCCCATTGATGCCTGTACTAAGCTTTCGGCCTCTTAACAGCCCATGATATCAGTGGGCCAACTAAGGCCAGAGATATGTTTCGGCCTGGTAACGGCCCGTGAGCTAACTGGGCCCAAAACGGCCCGGTCTACATTTCGGCCTGCTGAAGGCCCGTCGACGAGTAGTGAAAATTGAGGCCCAACATGCATTTTGGCCTGCTAAAGGCCCGTGGTTTCATCTCGGCCGTAATGATGAGTACAATATTCAACTGTTAATGGCCCAACGCTACTGGGCCAAACTAAGTTACTGGTCGACAAAAGGCCCAACTAAAATATAGGCCGGTGTAAGTTTGGGCCGGGCGCAATATGTGAAGGCCCCAATCATTCGGGCCCAAGAAAGACGCAGGACGACCCAATTGTGGCCCGCTAAAAACCTGGCCCGTTAGAGTCGAATGTTTCGGTCCGGTCAACTACATCTGATTTTTTTTCAGATAGCGAATGATCGCAGTAACTAGTAGGAATTAAGAACAAACCTACTATATACAATAAAGAAATTATGGCATAGTAACTAAGAATAAACCTACACTATACAATAAAGGATTTAAGGTATATTACATCCATTGGGCATCGAAGTTCGCCACCAGTGATCATAAAGCGCAACGAAGAAGCATATTACAAAAACTAGGCACCATTGCAGCATAACAAAATAATACTGAACCGAGACCACTTCCAAGACAGTTCAAGAAAGGTTAGCCTTATGAGGCTGCTGCATGAAATTTCTTGAGCAAGGCTGTGAGACCGCCTAGCATGTCGGTCATAGCTTCCAGTGTAGCTGTTTAGCGATGAGGTTCTCATTGGTGTTCTCCACAATCTTTCTTAGAGATAGGACTTCAAGTCGAAGTTGAGTTGCAGAATGCCTTTCTGCTAGAACTTGAGACTGAAGAAGTCGAACTGATTCAGACAACGAATTATGTGAGCTTGTCATTTGTTAATCTCAAGTAACTTGAACACTGCATCAAGACAAGACTTTGGGGTTGTCTCGCTATCTTCAAGATGTTTTGCCTTCTTTGCTGCAATATATGTTGGCTTTGTCTCACAACCTTCAACAGACTTGTGCATGCCATCAGGCATATCACCCTGAAACAAAGCAGAGAGGTGACATGTTTTGCACGTGTATAAACAAAGATGATAACTGTTCTGTCAATTCTATCCAATTTCAAATTAGAAAATAAAGAGTAAGTTCAAAATATCAATAGCATAATTTGGCATTGTTCATAACGCGGGGAGCTTCACCACACTACTGGATTACCATGTCAACATAACAAGCATAGATGAAGGGCTAAGAAAATCATTGTATCTATTTTGGATAATGTGCATGGCATGTTGTTCATATCATCGGCCACATCAGTAAGATAAAACAGGAGATGACAAGGTGCAAACGTGGGCTGCTTCACCACACACTGGATTATAGATCCACAAAAACAAGCATACATATAGGGAGTATTAAGTAATGTGCATGGTATGAATAAGGAATTTGGTTTTACAAGTAAAACTTAGAACTTACAGTTCTTACGAACATGCATTTTGGTAGAAACAACAAACTAAACAGCGATAAATGATAGGGAGTATGAGCAAATTAAACAGCAGTTGAGGATAAAGGCTTTAGAAGGACTGACTTACATTAACAGATTAACACCAGCTTTATAATGCCCTTCTCCATGTCAAGGAAGGATAACTCAAGAATTTCAGCACATAATCTTCTTCATAAGCATTGCTGTACTCTACATTTTGTAGAGAGTAATTATAGATATGATAATCTTTGGAAGGATAGAGGATAATGAAGATAAGATGCAGATTGATGCTACATAATCAACTACCAATCCACGGAAGTACAAGCGTTCTGAGGACAAAATGTCTTGACAAGAGCAATGGGCTACACTTACACCTTGGCATTGTCATGTATTCTACTTGTTGGTAAGATTAAATATAGATCTGATCTTTTTAGTAAATGGTGGGCGAGGAGATAAGATGCAGAATGCTACAAAATGAACAATCCTCTTCCCATAATACAAGAGTGTTTTGAACAACTTGTGTCTTGTACAAAACGTTCTTATATTATGGGACGGAGGGAGTAGTTGTTAATGTAAGTACAGTGATAGACCACGTTCAGTCCTTACAAGAGGACTGCAGAGCTAAACCTCTTCAAAAGCATTGGGTTGATTCTAAATTTATGTAAGAGTCCATACGGATCTTATAATGTCCACCAAATGGGCGATTCTGAGGCTAACATGTGTAGTGATGCTACATAATCAGACAGCTATGAAAGTAAGTATGGTCATACAGGCAAGAGGTACTCACAAGAGCAATGCGATTATGCAGTATAGTTGCGAGATTCTGTTGTCCCTTGAGCGAATGTTCTTACGCTAACAGTTTTCAGTACAAGTGAGACATTAAGGCAAATGCAGAAATGTAGTTCAAATTGTGATGTGATATCATAGACAGTACCTTACGCTGCAGCCGAGACCAATGTGTAACAAGATTATTCCAGTCACCGTCGGATAAATGTAGCATCAGAAACTTTACAGAAATTTCGTTCAGAGGCTTGACTTCGAAGTGCGATTGCCTCAGGTAGGAACGATACTTCATCAACGAGTGCTTGAAAAGCGCAACCAACCCTTGCTCATCATCACAATCCAGTTTGCTCCTCGCCTATTTAAAGGAATGAAATCTTGTGTCTTCTATCAGCAGAAACATATGCAGTAATGACCATGAATAACATTAGTACAATTTGCTGCAATTGGGGCTCTCTCTAGTTCGAAAAGGGATTTGGCAACTGGATTTGGTGTACTATTTGCTGGAATGGGGGTTTTGCGTCGACAAATTGGTGCTATGTCAACGGCATAATCATCTTGTTGTCTGCAGGTTGGGATTCTGTTGAGTTGGGGCATCGAAATGACCAGTCTTGATAGGGCTAGAGTCCTTTCGAGTTGGGGTATTTTGTGGGTCGGTGATATTGCAACTACACCTAATGGGCTATTTGGTTTATCGGTGCCACTACCTTTTCCAAATACTTTGCTTGTGCTCCTCCACGATCAGCAATCGCCCTCTTCCTTCTGAACGTCTGATACACAAGAACAACATTTAAATGGATAAATATGGTATGATGGCAGATGGAATATGTACTGAAAATGGATAGGCAGGGCGTACATACACGATGTGTAAACTAAGCTAATGGCAGTTCAACAAAGTAGAAGCAATGCAAAGCATCAGTTGCAAGATATGTGCGAGCAATGTAACCTTGGAAAGTTAGAGCAAGTACCTTGATGGGTGAATAAGATAGGGCATCTTCCTCTGACTCCTCCAATAGGGAGCTACATTGACTTAGGTCTCCCTCTAGCTCAGAATCACTGTTAGGACCATATTCTGAGCATGAATCTGTAGGTGGAGAACATTTGCATTGCATTGCATCCAGACTTGATTTCAGTCCCTTAATGCCAAGTTTGACAGCCATGGCATTGTTCTGCTTTATTCTTTTCATGCGCGCAATCTCATAATCATTATGATGCTGTTCAGAATCTGAGATTCATGAAAACATAAAAGTAGTCAGATTATCTATGGAATGCATTGCGGATTCAACTCGGAGAGTGTATCCCTATAAACCCATGCATATGCAAAGTTCACCTCGCCAACCGTTATTGACCAGACCACACACAGAAATACAAACCCCTTATATCTCTATAATAGGCAGGCACACATTTCAAAACTGAAGTAGGAACATTAGAATCATATGAAATTCGTATTTGAACAAATAAACTAAGCAATTATGAGTGGCTTAATGTTTAGCTTCAAGGGTGGAGTGTTGGTAGTGCGACACAAAGCAAGTAGGCAGATTGTATTCCATGTAAAAGATCGAAACCTATGTAAAAGCTTGAAATGACACTTTCTTTCTATACAATGCATTGTTCGTTACCCACACATGATGGAAGAGATCACATAGAGAAATACTATTCACTCATGTCTACGGTTCCAGTATTTAGAAACAGGGTGGTCCACCCTAAAAGAATATTGACAACAAATATGACAAGGCAAGAATAGATGTAGTGAATCAATCATTTACTTGTGAGCTTATTAGGACAAGTATGCAGAATTGTAACTGCTGTAAGAGACCGTCGAAAATTTGAATGAAGAAGTTTGTCTAGCACTTATTGTTTGCAACTAATCGACGTGAATAATTGGATATTATATCGAATGAGTAAGAAATACAAGTAAAATTGTCAAAAAACCTTGCTTGCAGTAGTAATCTGGGTCAATGTCACTCGACCAACAATCCAAAATGACTAGTTTACGCTCCGAGGGCCAGAATTTCAAAACCCTGTGAACTTTAGAGGTACTAAAGATTGCGAAATACATCTGAACCATTAAGTGTAGGTATGCGAGAACACAACAAACCCTAATGACAGTCCTGCCTAATGAGTAATGAATCAATTAGAAAATGGGTGATGAGGAGTGGCTGCCGAGTGTTGAGGGCGTATCTCGGGATAAATCGGGTTGGCTTGGTGGGTGCTGCGCTGAACCCTGAACGGATGGGAAGGTAGGCACGCAGCAGCGCTCCCGGCAGCGGTGACGCTGTTGGGCGGCGGCTCCTGGCCTCCTGTTAGTCCGGCGCCTCCTCCTAGAGTCATGCCGTCCGGGGACGACAAGTCGCCAGCAGGCGGCGGCTGGGCAGTAGAGATCGAAGCTTGCAGCGAGCGAGTGGGGAATCGAGGACCGAGGCGACCCAAAATCCCAGGTGGGCGGCCCACCGTGGGCACCTATGAGAGATACACACCGAGCGGCGAACATGCATTTTCAAAACTAATTTAGGAACATTTAGCTGACCAATTAAACGACTCTGTTTTAATAATATCAGATTCGTATTTGAACAACTAAGCTTGTTTAGCTTGATGGGTGGAGCAGTGTTATTATGACACGAAGCACGTATTTTGATCTTATAGTGATCATAAAAGGGGGAAACTCTAAGCATATTTTTTAGCAAAGAGGTTTCCCTCCGATTTCAATTAAAGAAACCACCACGGAACCAACATGATCAATTAAACCCTAAGCATGGTCAATTAAACCGTATTATGGCTGTGCCATGGCAGATTTGAAGCTGCAAACCGAGAAATGATATTTAGCATCCATTGTTTGCTTGAACTAAGAACTAAATTCTAAGAGCTGAAAAGAAAGTAGAGTAACCAAGTTAAGATCTATTTTCTGGTTGAGATCAAAAGTTGAGGAGATATGAAGTACCACCTCTCTTGCGGCGCCGTGTAGGCATCGAAGTGCGATGGCTGTCGATGGCGTTGAAGCAGATCTGCTGACGGTGAGCGGGTGCATTAGGGATAAGTCCCGTTGTGGTGGAAGAGAAGGTCGCCTGAGCGGCCCGGCAAAGAGGACGGCGGCGCCGATGAAGCGAGAGGACGCGATGCAAGGCTATTGGTCCGTCGCCGTGGATGAGAAACGTCCATCTCTAGCGATGGGACGACGCGGTCTTGGTAGGCGCTCGGCATGGTGGAGGGCGGTGGCGATGGATGTGGTGGAGGGCGGCGGCGATGGATGGGGTGGTGGGCGGAGGCTGGTGTGGGGATGGGGTGTTCTAGCGAGGGCGGTGTATGAGCGGGAAAATGGAGGGAGACGACGGGAACCATGTTTTGGGGCGCTTTGTCGAAATATGGGAAAATTCTGAACTTAGCCCCGTTTAAAATTTGGACGTCTCGTCGGTTGGGGATAGGACGGTAATCTTGCATCTCGCCAATATTTGCCCAGAGCTATTTCAGGCGAGGAGAGGGTGGTTGGCGCCCACGGTGTATGAACGGGACTGAGAGGTAGGGCGGTTGTGTCACGTCTGTGTGAAGTTACAAACCTGCCCCTATTGAAAATATTTGCCTACATCGATTTCGGCCGAGTCGAGTTTGTTTTGCCGCCCACCGTGTATGAATGGGGAATGGAGGGAGAAACAGAGGTCTTTCGGACGAGCTTGAATCAAATGTGTTTTGCCGCCCATGTTTGACGCCCATCGTGGCGGAATGGGCTCAGAGGCGGTCGTGTCACGTCTAATTGAAGTTACTAACCTACCCTATTTAGAGCGGTGGAAATCGGGCGATGGATTGTCCGTGTAATGGGTAGACAGTAATTTCCATATCCCAAACACTTGGCTTCGGGCAGCCGGCGTGGGAGTGGACATTTTGCTGCTTCTTTGAATTTTGGGACAATAAGCATCCACGTTTACCACGGCAACTAAATTGAATCCATTTTGTATTCCTATATGAATCTTTATAAATCATTCTATTTGTTTTTATATATCTTCAAAAGGACGACAAAGATGTATTCCACTGTCATATATGAATATGGTTTACAAATGCCGATACTCAAATTCAGAAACTAGAATCCAGTTTAAGGTGACTTCGAATATTTGGAACACTTCATGTCCAACTCAAATGTCACATGCAGCATAATGTGTACTCCCATTTAGATATGTACACAAGCGATGTATCAAGATTCAAATACCGAGTCAATCAACCAAGAATGTACAGAACTAACAGACATATTAACACTTATAGCGTATATGGATCAATAATATCAACTAACATACATAAGCCAGGCCGCTGTACTTTTTTTGGCTACAACAACATCCTTTTTTTAGCCAACATCTTGGCCCTTTCCGATGCGTGCCACTTATGGTCCATCTATACTACTACTATTGCTGAATGCACATTCAGCCCAATTGGCATATTTGTAGGTCTGGCACAGCAATCCAAATTAAATTTCTCCGAGTCTTATCAATTAATACACATTTGTGCTCAAATAAAATTACAAACCAAAAAACAAAAAAAAACAATTATTACATGATCTCTAAAACAAATGGTTTGATTGATTACATGAACAGACAACACAAAGGTTATTCAACTATGGAAAGAACATTTCACCTATGATTTACCAAGTAGGAATTTAATTTCCTTTTTCCCTTCAGGGCCTTAACAATCTGGTCAGTCTCAGCTTGCTTCGTTTTGAAATCCACCAAATATTTAATGGTTGTCTTGAGTACTGCTTGTGATTGTGTTGTTTGCTTCCTCAACATGTCAACTTCATCTCTAAGTGCAGAAGCGGAATCTCTTTCTACCACTAGTTTAGCCTCTAGAGCGTCAAAGAGATTGGCAATTCATAATGCACGATTGGGCGGTGTGCTCTTTGTGGGATGATGCAACGTCCTTGGGGACCTTGCTCTTTGATCTTGGGCTAACCTGTTTTGCCATTAAAGTTCCGATTGGATTCAGAAAAGTTGAAGTTAGCAAAACATCTCAACTGGGAGTTATAACAGCAAACCAGTTAAACAAACAAGGAAGTAAAGAGTTTCAATTGGATGCTGAAAAGTAGTTATTAACATCATTGTAACCCGCTGTTGCAGCAGCAATGCAGTTAAACAAACAAGTAGATATTTAAGTTAAGGCAAACAAGTAATTCTTAACAGTAAGTATCAAACACATAGATAGGCGCAGTCTACAATATGATTAACAGGCTGTGCCATTATGTAGTCAGTAGAAAACTAAATTAAGCCAAGCAACGTAATTGAACTATTTTGCAATAAGTGGCTAACTAAAATTCGAGAAGCGTGTGGCGAACTTACGCTAGTTCTTTGTACAGACACACTGCAACTTCTTTTTCGCTTACAAGGTTGTACGAAGGAGTCCATGGCATCAATTGCTTGGATACACAGTCCCAATACACTGCAACTTCTTTCTTCCCACACTGCATGGGTAAGTCGAATGGTTAATCTGGTAAGATGGTGCGTCCTTGATATGTTATATGAGGATGTGTAGTCAGACTACTTGTAGCCAAACACATCACACTGGCTTTTACTGTATATTTCATGCGATTACTTTTGGCATATTGAGATCTAAGCAATCTACAATAGGATGAAAATACTGGCATCCTTCACATTATTGGCGAACTCAGTTCATAGAAACAAGCAATTCAACCATTCTGTGGGTAAATCAAAAGCGCCACTGGAATATTTTTCACTATCCAATCATACACGCAAAAATGGGCGACACCACCATAGGGGCTGGTATGGGCGGCCGCCTCAGGTGGCTGGAAAGTGTGCACCTAGTTTGAGTCACCCAGGTTGGCCCATGCTAGTTTTGTTCGTCCCAACGCACGAGCAGGCAATGTAAAATATGAAGAAAAATGTTTCAATTTGGATGGGCCAATATCATAAGTGCAAGGCAGGCCCTATAGCAGGCTCGCGGCCCAAACGAGCGCCTCCCATATCGATCGACAGCAGGAAAAGTCCCAATTCATTCGCTCCAGCCTCCAGTCTGGTTCGCTCCTAACCTAGCCGCCGCTAGACAGACCGACATAGCACTTCCTCGCGCCCTCGTTTGAGGGCGGTCGTCGGGCTTCAAGCGAACAGAAGGACAAGAAGATGAAGATCCAACCCTGGGTGTAGCCTGCGTGGGAGGCAGCGGCGGCAGCACGGGCATGGCATCGAGCTATGCAAAAGAGAGTCGCAGCTTGCAAGAGTAGCATGCATAACGAGCAGGTACATCACATCCCCTGATTATATCTAATTCAACTCTTCAATTTCTGGCCAATAGTTAAACCTGCGGTGTTGTAAAATTGCTTGTATGTAGGGAATCGTGAGAAAATGAAACCAATTTCTACTTATTTTATAACTCCCCAATCAATCTTGAATCGATTGAATCGATGTATCTAATCAAGTTTCCGTGCAAACATACAAGCTCATGTTGTTCTTGAGCTCTGAAGTGTCTAATGAATGATCGCTAATGAAGGATTTGATGCAAATATTCTACATGCTCCTGGTGATGAACATATAGTGTCTAATGAGGGATCTAATGCAAGCATTTTGCAAGCTCATTGAAGGATTTAGTGTCTAATGATGATCTACTATGTTGAGAGAGATAGAGATTTGCAGGCATTGATGACAAGCAAATTATAGTGCATTTTCATAGCTTGATGTCGTGGTTTTGTCACGGCAGATGTCCTCATGAAAGGACTTAGTCGTGGAGCCATCGCTACGAGTTAACTTGAAGGGGTTAAAGCGGACGCAAGACACAAGAGTTATACTAGTTCGGCCCCTTCGATGAAGGTAAAAGCCTACGTCTAGTTTGTGATGGGATTGATGTGGTCTCGATGACTAGGGAGCAAATAAGCTTCGCTTAGGCCTCGAGTTGTTGTTGTCTGTCCTTGAACCGCCTTGGTCGCCCCTTATATACACGGGTGGCGCTTGGTCGGTTTGAGAGTCCCAATCTCCGGTTCATATTCGTATCCGGGTTGGTCTCTCGCTGTTCCTAACTTACAATACAAGTTTACATACGAGGCCGGTTTACGGCTACAAGTTCTAAACTGACTACAGGCCTTGGGCCCTTTATGCCCCTTGGGCTTTTACACCATTGGACTACTGATGAAGTTAACCCGACCCAGATAGGCCGGTTTACGCCCAGCAGTAACATCCCCAACATTATGTTGGAAATATGCCCTAGAGGCAATAATCAATTAGTTATTGTTGTATTTCCTTGTTCACGATAATCGTTTATTATCCATGCTATAATTGTATTGATAGGAAACTCAGATACATTTGTGGGTACATAGACAACACCATGTCCCTAGTAAGCCTCTAGTTGATTAGCTCGTTGATCAATAGATGGTTACAGTTTCCTGACCATGGACATTGGATGTCGTTGATAACAGGATCACATCATTAGGAGAATGATGTGATGGACAAGACCCAATCCTAAGCCTAGCACAAAGATCGTAGTTAGTATGCTAAAGCTTTTCTAATGTCAAGTATCATTTCCTTAGACCATGAGATTGTGCAACTCCGGATACCGTAGGAATGCTTTGGGTGTACCAAACGTCACAACGATGGCTGGGTGACTATAAAGGTGCACTACGGTATCTCGAAAGTGTCATTGGGTTGGTACGAATCGAGGCGGGATTTGTCACCCGTGTAAATGGAGAGGTATCTCTGGGCCCACTCGGTAGGACATCATCATAATGTGCACAATGTGACCAAGGGGTTGATCACGGGATGATGTGTTACGGAACGAGTAAAGAGACTTGCGGAAGCGAGATTGAACAAGGTATCGGGATACCGACGATCGAATCTCGGGCAAGTACAATACCGCTAGACAAAGGGAATTGTATACGGGATCGATTGAGTCCTTGACATCGTGGTTCATCCGATGAGATCATCGTGGAACATGTGGGAGCCAACATGGGTATCCAGATCCGCTGTTGGTTATTGAGTGGAGAACGTCTCGGTCATGTCTACATGTCTCCCGAACCCGTAGGGTCTACACATAAGGTTCGATGGCGCTAGGGTTATAAAGGAAGTTTGTATGTGGTTACCGAATGTTGTTGAGTCCGGATGAGATCCCGGACGTCACGAGGAGTTCGGAATGGTCCGGAGGTAAAGATTTATATATGGAAGTCTGTTTTGGTCACCGGAAAAGTTTGGGTTTTTCGAGTAACGTCATCGGGACCACCGGGAGGGTCCGGGGTCCACCAAGTGGGGCCACTAACCCGGAGGGCTGCATGGGCCAAGTGTTGGAGGAACCAGCCCAGGTGGGCTGGTGCGCCCCCCACAAGGGGCCCAAGGCGCAAGGGAGAGTGGGAGGGGGCAAACCCTAGGGCAGATGGGCCCTAAGGCCCATCTAGTGGGCGCCTCCCTCTCCCTCCCCTTTTGGCCGCCTCCCCAAGCCCCATCTAGGGCTGGCCGCACCCCTTGGGGGTGGAAACCCTAGATGGGGGCGCAGCCCTCCCCTCCCCTATATATACTTGGGGTTTGGGGCTGCCCAACACACATGAGGACCTCTCCTCTCTTGGTGCAGCCCTGCCTCTCCTCCTCCTCCTCTCCCGTGGTGCTTGGCGAAGCCTGCAGGATTGCCACGCTCCTCCATCACCACCATGCCGTTGTGCTGCTGCTGGATGGAGTCTTCCTCAACCTCTCCCTCTCTCCTTGCTAGATCAAGGCGTGGGAGACGTCACCGGGCTGTACGTGTGTTGAACGCGGAGGTGCCGTCCGTTCGGCACTAGGATCTCCGGTGATTTGGATCACGACGAGTACGACTCCTTCAACCCCGTTCTCTTGAACGCTTCTGCTTAGCAATCTACAAGGGTATGTAGATGCACTCTCCTTCCCTCGTTGCTAGTTTCTCCATAGATAGATCTTGGTGACACGAGGAAAATTTTGAATTTCTGCTCGTTCCCTAACAAAGTGGCATCATGAGCTAGGTCTATTGCGTAGATTCTTTGCGAGTAGAACACAAAGTAGTTGTGGGCGTTGATGATGTTCAATATGCTTACCGTTACTAGTCCAATCTTGTTTCGACGGTATTGTGGGATGAAGCGGCCGGACCGACCTTACGCACTCTTCGTGAGGCAGGTTCCACCGATGACATGCACTTGGTGCATAATGTGGCCAGCGGTGCCGTCTCTCCCACTTTAGTCGGAACGGATTCGATGAAAAGGGTCCTTATGAAGGGTAAATAGCAATTGGCATGTCACGTTGTGGTTTTGCGTAGGTAAGAAACGTTCTTGCTAGAAACCCATAGCAGCCACGTAAAACATGCAAACAACAATTAGAGGACGTCTAACTTGTTTTTGCAGGGTATGCTATGTGATGTGATATGGCCAAGAAGAATGTGATGAATGATATGTGATGTATGAGATTTATCATGTTCTTGTAATAGGATTCACGACTTGCATGTCGATGAGTATGACAACCGGCAGGAGCCATAGGAGTTGTCTTTATTTATTGTGTGACCTGCGTGTCATTAAACAACGCCATGTAATTACTTTACTTTATTGCTAACCGGTAGCCATAGTAGTAGAAGTAATAGTTGGCGAGACAACTTCATGAAGACACGATGATGGAGATCATGATTGTGGAGATCATGGTGTCATGCCGGTGACGATGATGATCATGGAGCCCCGAAGATGGAGATCAATGGAGCTATATGATATTGGCCATATCATGTCACTACTATATAATTGCATGTGATGTTTATTATGTTTATGCATCTTGTTTACTTAGAACGAGGGTAGTAAATAAGATGATCCCTTACAACAATTTCAAGAAGTGTTCTCCCTAAGCGTGCACCGTTGCTAAAGTTCGTCGCTTCTAAGCACCACGTGATGATCGGGTGTGATGGATTCTTACGTTCACATACAACGGTGTAAGACAGATTTACACACGCGAAACACTTAGGGTTAACTTGACGAGCCTAGCATGTACAGACATGGCCTCGGAACACGAGACCGAAAGGTCGAGCATGAGTCGTATAGTAGATCGATCAACATGAAGATGTTCACCGATGATGACTAGTCCGTCTCACGTGATGATCGGACACGGCCTAGTTGACTCGGATCATGTAATCACTTAGATGACCAGAGGGATGTCTATCTGAGTGGGAGTTCATAAGATGAACTTAATTATCCTGAACATAGTCAAAAGACCTTTTGCATATTATGTAAATGAAGCTCGCGCTTTAGTTCCACTGTTTAGATATGTTCCTAGAGAAAATATAGTTGAAAGTTGAAAGTAGCGATTATGCGGACAGTAGAAAGCTTATGTCCTTGATGCACCGCTCAGTGTGCTGAACCCCAAACGTCGTTTGTGGATGTTGCGAACATCGGACATACATGTTTTGATAACTGCGTGATAGTTCAGTTAAATGGTTTAGAGTAGAGGCACCAAAGACTTTTTCAAAACGTCGCGGAACATATGAGATGTTTCGAGGGCTCAAATTGGGATTTCAGGCTTGTGCCCACGTCAAGAGGTATGAGACCTCCGACGATTTTCTTAGCCTACAAACTAAGGGAGAAAGCCTCAATCGTTGAGCTTGTGCTCAAATTGTCTGAGTGCAACAATCACTTAAATCAAGTGGGATTTGATCTTCCAGATGAGATAGTGATGTTTCTCCAAAGTCATTGCCACCAAGCTGCTAGAGCTTCGTGATGAACTATAACATATCAGGGATAGAGATGATGATCCTTGAGGTATTCGCGCTGTTCGACACCGCGAAAGTAGAAGTCAAGTAGGAGCATCAATTGTTGATGGTTGGTAAAACCACTAGTTTCAAGAAGGGCAAGGGAAACAAGGATACTTCATGAAACAACAAAACAGTTGCTGCTCTAGTGAAGAAACCCAAGGTTGAACCCAAACCCGAGACTAAGTGCTTACGTAATGAGGAGCGGACCTTCAAGCGAGAACTACCCTAGATACTTGGTAGATGAGAAGGCTGGCAAGGTCGATAGAAGTATATTGGATATACGTTATGTTAATGTGTACTTTACTAGTACTCCTAGTAGCACCAGGGTGTTGAGATACCGGTTCGGTTGCTAAGTGTTAGTAACTCGAAATAAAAGAGCTACGGAATAAACGGAGGCTAGCTAAAGGTGAGCTGACGATATGTGTTGGAAGTGTTTCCAAGTTTGATGTGATCAAACATCGCACGCTCCCTCTACCATCAAGATTAGTATTAAACCTGAATAATTGTCATTTGGTGTTTGCGTTGAGCATAGACATGATTGGATTATGTCTGTTGCAATACGGTTATTCATTTAAGGAGAATAATGGTTACTCTATTTATGTGAATAATACCTTCAGTGGTCTTGCACCTAAAGGAATGGTTTATTGAATCTCGATCGTAGTGATACACATTTTCATGCCAAAAGATATAAGATAGTAATGATAGTACCACTTACTTGTGGCCTTTGCCATGTAAGTCATATTGGTATAAACGCATGAAGAAGCTCCATGTTGATGGATCTTTGGACTCACTCGTTTTGAAAAGTTTGAGGCTCATGAACCATGTCTATTGGTGTATGCGCATGAAGAAACTCCATGCAGATGGATCGTTTGGACTCACTTGATTTTGAATCACTTGAGATATGCAAAACATACCACATGGGCAAGATGACTGAAAAGCCTCGGTTTCTGTAACACCCCGGAAGTAACTTTCCATATTTGTAACTCCGACTCTTGCCATTTTCGGCATTGATATATGATATTCCCTCCGTGGTTGGGTTTTCTTCTTTTTGCATTTTGTCCGTGTCATGCATTTTATATTATGTCATCATGTGCATCGCATTTGCATACGTGTTCGTCTCATGATTCCGAGCATTTTTCCCGTTGTCCGTTTTGCAATCCGACACTCCTATCTCCCCCGGCGGTCCCTTTTACGTTTTTCCGTGTGCGGGTATTAAACCGTCTCGAAATGGACCGAGGTTTGTCTAGTGGCCTTGGTATAACACCCGGAGACCACCGGTCAAGTTTCGGGTCATTTGGAGCTCGTTTGGTACTCCAACGGTTAACCGCACCTTCGCAAAGGCCTCTTTTAAGTTGCAGCCCAACACCCCTCCAAAACAGCCCAATAACCCATCTAAGTCACCTCCATGCTCTCCGTCGTTCGATCACGATCGTGTGGGCGAAAACTACACCTCATTTGGACTCTCCTAGCTCCCTCTATGCCTATTTAAGCACACCCCCCCTCCAAATCCGGACGAAACCCTAGTCTCCCTCCACGCGCCACGGACGAAATCCAGACGGCGGACACGTCCGCCCGCCGCCCGGACCTATCGCGCGCCGCGCCGCTGGCGCCACGTCACCAGGCTGCCCCATTTCGCGCCGGGCCCAGGCCCAGATCCGGCCACGCGCCCGTAGCCGCGCCGCGCCATGGACCATGGACCAGCGCCCTGCGCCGGGCCCAGCTCCGCCGCCCGCGCCGCCTCCGCCTCCGACTCCGGCGACCTCCGGCGACCTCCCTCCGGCGCCTCGCCCCCCGGCCATCGCCGCCTCTCCTCCGCGCTCTCGGCGGATCCCCCGCCGCGCCTCCTCAAGCGCCGCCGTCCCGGCCCGCTCGGCCGCCCCTCATGGGATCCGCCGCCCGGCGCCCTCGCCCGGCCAGCGCCCGGCCGCCCGCGCCATCGCCGCCCGGTCGGCCGATCCGATCCGGCCTCGTAATCGCCGTTGACCTCTTCTCCTCTTCTTTTCCACTAAGTCTAAAAATCTTTGTAATTTCGTGCAAATTTCATCATGCTATATCTTCGCATCCGTAGATCCATTTTTTCGCGTATAATATGTCAAAATGTTCGTCTCGAAGAGTAGATAATTTCATTCCATTGCATCATTTTCATTTAAGCTCATCTTGATGCCCGAAATGCTGTTGGAAGAGTGCAAGGTGCTGATAGTTTCTGATTGTTATCAGGAGTTGCACTTTTGTTATTTTTGCTATGATTAATATGTGCATCCTATGAATTTGAGTCCTACATGAGTTTTGTAAAATGCCATGTCATCTTTCCAGTGGTATATGCCATGTATTTTTTTGATCTATGTGGTGACTAGCACAAGCATGCAAAGTAGGTGTCCTATTGTTGCTGATTTCAGCCCTGTTTTAGCTGATTTTGATGCCATGTTTGCTTGATGATACCGAGAGATCTATGCATATTTTGAGATACTTCAGTAAGGGTGTTTTGTAAAGCATGACTTGCTCTATCCATCCATGCCTTTGTTTGGAATTATGGGATGCCATAGCTTGAGTCAATCGAGCTCTACTTTTGCTACCAAATGATTTCTGGCAGATTGTATACGTGTTATTCAATTTTGCCTAGTTTGTTGTGGTTGATCCATATATGCTATGTTAGTGTTCTTGCCATTGTTGTCTTCTATGTCATGTCTTCTTGATGTATGTATGCTTAGTTTATCATTTGAGGCTCTGTAGTGAGTGCATTGAGCTTGTTAACATGCCATCTCGTTATCAGTTTTTGACATGTCAAGTTGCTGAATCTGTTAACAAGACTTTCAATATTGACATGGGTGTTACTATATTTTCTAGTCCTTTTTGGCTTATGGTCAGTAAGGGACTTTTGAAATATGCTTTGAGTAGATTCATGCCATGCCATGTTTTGCTATTTTAAGTTCCTGTAGCATGTAGTTTTGATGCTCTGAACATTGCAACCTGTTACTGTTTTTGCCATGTCCAGCCTGTTACTTTGAGCACTTTTGCCATGCTTGTTTGAACCTGTTATGATGTGAACTAGCCGTAGCTCAGTGCTCATCTTTTGTCGAGCATCATGTGTAGATCACTGCCATGTGCTTTGTTGTTACGTTTGGGTGCAGTAGCTTAATTAATTGTTGCTTGCTAAGTGGCATCATGCTGTTAATGGCAGATTTGCGCCATTCTTGTTTTGCTTGCCATTTGCAAACCGTGCATCCGATTCCGGTGATCTTTATATCGATTTCAACCGAAATCATCTCACCTTTCCAGTGGCATGCTTGGTTTGCCAAGTTGATGCCTGGTTCATCATCTACCTTCCGGAGTGCACATACGCATTGCATATCGCATCATGCATATCATGTCATGTTTTGCATCACGTGGATTGTGCATTGCACCGTGATTTATTGTGGTTCCTTTGTTTGTGTTGTTGTTTTGGGTAGAGTCGGGAGACGAGTACGTGAACGAGGAGCCTGTTGAGAACGTTTTCGAGGATCAGGCTTTCGACAACTCTGAGAACATTGCAGGCAAGATGATCATACCCTCGAAATCACTTCTATCTTTGCTATGCTAGTTGCTCGCTCTTTTGCTATGCCTATGCTGCGATGCCTACCACTTGCTATATCATGCCACCCATATTGCCATGTCAGCTCTAACCATCCTTTCCTAGCAAACCGTTGATTGGCTATGTTACCGCTTCGCTCAGCCCCTCTTATAGCGTTGTTAGTTGCAGGTGAAGCTGAAATTGGTTCCTTGTTGGAACATGGAGATGTTGTTCCTCTTTGGAACATGTTTATTTGTTGGGATATCACTATATATATAAATATATCTGCTATGTTTAACACATCTATATACTTGGTAAAGGGTGGAAGGCTCGGCCTTATGCCTGGTGTTTTGTTCCACTCTTGCCACCCTAGCTTCCGTCATACCGATGTTATGTTCCTTGATTTTGCGTTCCTTACACGGTTGGGTGATTTATGGGACCCCCTTGACAGTTCGCTTTGAATAAGACTCGTCCAAAGCAAGCCCAACATTGGTTTTACCATTTGCCACCTAAGCCTTTTCCCCGGGTTTTCGCGAGCCGAGGGTCATCTTTATTTTAAACCCCGGACCGGTGCTCCTTGAGTGCTGGCCCGAATCGAGCTACTCTTGGGGCCACCACGGGAAACTTCGAGGCTTGGTTTTACTCGTAGCTAGTCTCATCCGGATGTGCCACGAGAGCGAGATATGTGCAGCTCCTATCGGGATTTGTCGGCACAATCGGGCGGCTTTGCTGGTCTTGTTTTATTGCTGTCGAAATGTCTTGTAGTCCGGGATTCGAGATTGATCGGGTCTTCGGTAGAAGGAATAATCCTTCGTTGACCGTGAGAGCTTATAATGGGCTAAGTTGGGACACCCTGCAGGTAATATCTTTCAAAGCCGTGCCCGCATGTTATGAGGCAGATGGGAATTTGTTAATGTCGGTTGTAGAAAACCTAAAGTGGACCTCAATAAAATACACATCAACGCGTGTGTAACCGTGATGGTCTCTTCTCGGAGTCCGGAAGTGAACACGGTGTTGGAGTTATGTCTGACGTAAGTAGTTCAGGTTCACTTCTTGATCACTACTAGTTTTACGACCGTGCTTTGCTTCTCTTCTCGCTCTCTTTTGCGAAGTAGCCACCATAAAAATGCTAGTCGCTTGCCGCAGCTCCACTTTACTACTATTCCTTCCTAAAGCTTAAATAGTCTTGATCTCGCGGGTGTGAGATTGCTGAGTCCCCGTGACTCACAGATACTTCCAACCACGTTGCAGGTTCCGATGAGGCAAGGCAGATGATTCCACCGAGCTCAAGTGGGAGTTCGACGAGGAACGTGGTCGTTACTATGTGTCGTTTCCAGATGATCAGTAGTGGTGCCCAGTTGGGACGATTCGGGGATCTGTGTTAGCTTGTGGGGTGTCTTCTTTTATTTTGGTTCCGTAGTCGGACCTTGAGTGTACTCTGAATGATGTATGTTTAATTATGTCTTGTGTGGCGTGGCGATTGTAAGCCAACTATGTACCTTTCTCCTTAAATTATTACATGGGTTGTGTGAAGATTACCTCACTTGCGACATTGCTTTCAATGCGGTTATGCCTCTAAGTCGTGCCTCGACACGTGGGAGATATAGCCGCATCGAGGCGATACAAGTTGGTAATCGAGCCTTCCCGACTTAGGAGCCCCTACTTGATTGTTTCTTGGCGTTGTTGAGTCTAGAATGGAAAATGTTTTGAGTCTTAGGATTATATATATCGGAGAGATAGGAATTCTTTTGCTTCCCAGTCCTTGACCTTACGGTGAGGTATCTGTCGAGAGTTTTGACTCTTCTCTCCTCAAATTTCACTAAAATTTTTTTAGGATCACGTGGGTATCTTGGAATCGTTCCGATGGTTTTGTGGCGAGAACATTGTTCTTGGTGCCTCGACATTTAGGGGTTGTGGCGGTGTCCCGGGAGTTGAGCTCCGAGGTGTTGTCGTCACAATTTTATCGTTGCAGATTCTGGAATACGAGTTTTGTCGACATCGAAATCTCTTTTGTGCAGTTGTTGGTGAGATAACCACGATAGCCCGATCTTGTGGCGAAAAGGGAGTATTGCCATGACTTGCATAACGGATGTTTTTGAAGGTCGAGGTACACGATTTCGAGGATTTCTTGGTTATGTGTTGACGGATGGATCTGTTGGATCTAGGTATTGTTAGTTTGGGTGATATATTTTGTGTCCCTGTATCCCCAACACCAGATTGCATAACGAGAAAGTTTGGGAGTTTATAGGTGGGAATTCTAGTAGCTTACGGGATATTCTTTCCGACGGATGTATGATTTGAGATTGGGGTTCAACGTCTAGTGGTCCGCCCATTCACGGTCGATTTACAGTGGTCGCGAGACGTCTTAAAGAATCCTTGGCTATGCTGATTCGGGGACGTCTTGTTAGTCATTCGTGACATCCGCTATACGTCGTGTCCGTGTGGGCCCCACCACGAACACTTTGAGCGAAATCTCTATCATGTGTTTGTTCCGGCTCATTTTAGAATCCAACCTTTTTGTTTTCAGTTGTGATATTCGAATTGTTTCTAAGACAGATGTTGTTTCCATATCTATATCTAAGTGTCTTCTCTCCTTAATGGACGTGTGATGATTAACTTTGGAATTCATTCGTTCATTCTTGTTCGAATGTTTATTGTGAAGACTATATGTTGCAATTTCTATCCGTTGATTCTACTTATCTATTTGTCTATCAAAGGACTAACGGATGTCACCCTCTTGAGATGGCTCCAACGCGTCGAATCCGGATCGCAATGATGGGGATCGGTCGAATCCTCCACCTCCACCTCCACCTCCGCCCCGAAGCACGGCAAGCTATCATGGCAGCCACCAATGCCAATGCTCGAGATGATTTTGCAGCTCTTGCAAGAAGCGTACTCGGGGCAAGGCAATCAAGGCAATCAAGGCAATCAAGGTCAAGGCAACAATCAGCCACACTTTGCTACTCTCGATCGGTTCCTCGCTAATCAGCGAAGTCTTTCGGTTTACGTGTTGAGGCAACAGACGGCGATGATTGGTTAGTGGACATCTGCAAGCACTTTGATCTGTAGCAATGTCGGACACGAGGACTTTGTCAAGTTTGCATCGTTTCAACTCAAAGATCAAGCTGCTGAGTGGTTCCGACAATACAAAGATTCGAGAGGAGGTCGTGTCATTACAGGATGAGTTCGCCGTGATTTCGAGCTCATCACATTCGAAGAGTGTTGTTGAGAGCAAGCGTGAGGAGTTCCGCAATCTCAAGCAAGGCACCTTGTCATCTATCAATACAATATCCAGTTCGAAGCTCGCTCGTTTTGCTAAGCAAGATGTACGATGAAAGGAGTATGATCTATCGATTCGAGGTGGTGCGAGAGAGGATCTGCAATTACCTCTTGTGCTGTTTGAGCCAGATAAGTATGATGATTTCTACAACATGGCACTCAAGCAAGAAGCAGCACAGCTCAAATGCGAGGCTTCTAAGAAGAGAATCAGGGATGCAGATTCAGTCCTCCTCGTCCTCTCAAGTGGCAGCCAAGCAGCGAAGTTTTATCTGCCCCTCCTCCGTTCCGTCGGCCTTACCCCAGAAGAACTCAGGTGGCCGTGGATCTTCCCACCCACCCAACCCAAGCTATCGAACAAGTCTAATTCTCAAGCTCCAAGGTCAAGTGCTCCTTACCACCGTCCGCTTTACGAGGTCACTTGCAACAAGTGCCGGCAGAAGGGTCACTATCTGAACAAGTGCTTCAACCGAGGCGTCTTCCGCCTCCTCCTCTGTGAAATCTTCCAGCAATGCGGTGGTCAAGCATAATCCAAAGTATGCCAAGGTCAATATGATGAATGCAGCTCAAGCAGAGGAATCTTCGATGTGATAATGGGTAATCTCTCGATTAATGATATTCTGCAAAAGTCTTATTTGATCTTTGGTGCATCGCATTCTTTCATGTCATATCCTTTTGCATGAAGCACAATTTTGATCTGAGAGGAATTGTCTAAAGCTATGCAAGTTATTTCTCCGGCTAAGCGTTTGAGCTCTAGCATGATGGTTCGAATGTTGGTATCAAGATGGGCGATTATAGATTTCGGCTAAACCAATTGTTCTTGGTGACTCGGATATTGATCTTATTCTCGGAATGGGTGGCTTTCTCAGCACAAAGCTCAAATTGATTGTGCTGCTGGGAAATTCAATTGACTCATTCTTCTAATGATGTGATCATCTATGCCTCTCGTGATGAAACTATTCGGTTGTTTTCTCTCAATGAGAAGGGCGAATTGAATGCCATCTCTCAGATTCCAGTCGTTTGTGAGTACCAAGATGTCTTTCCAGAAGAGCTTCCGGGTATGCCTCCTCATCGGCCAGTGGAGTTCGTTATAGATCTCGAGCCAGGCACTGAACCCGTTTGCAAGCGTCCATACAAGCTTGGACCTGATGAGCTGAGGGAGTTGAAGAAGCAGCTCGATGAACAAGAGCGTCTGGGTTTGATCAGACCGAGTTCATCTCCTTGGGGTTGTGGTGTTCTTTTTGTCCGGAAGAAGGATGGCTCCGACCGACTTTGCGTCGATTACCGTCCATTGAATAAGAAGACAATCAAGAACAAGTATCCACTTCCCAACATCAATGAGCTTTTCGAGCAACTCAAAGGTGCTACGGTGTTCTCCAAGCTTGACCTTCGTATGGGGTATCATCAGATTCGCATTCGTGAACAAGATATTCCCAAGACAGCATTCAGAACAAGCTTTGGTTCTTATGAATATACTGTCATGTCTTTCGGCCTCGTCAATGCTCCTCCAACCTTCTCTCGGATGATGAACTTCATATTCAATCCTTACACCAATGAATTCGTCTTGGTCTATCTTGATGATATCTTGGTCTTCTCCAAGAATAAGAAGGATCATGCCAAACATTTGCGATTGGTGCTAGACAAGCTCAGAGAGTACCAATTCTATGCAAAGTTCTCCAAATGTGAATTCTGGCTTGATGAAGTGCTTTATCTTGGTCATATCATCTCGCTGCCAAGGGCATCGCTGTTGATCCCGAGAAGGTGTCCGCAATTGTCAATTGGGAACCTCCTCAGAATGTCAAGCAGCTCCGCAGCTTTCTTGGTCTTGCAAGCTATTGCCGAAGATTCGTTGAGAACTTCTCCAAGATTGCAAAGCCTCTTTCCAACCTTCTCGAAGCGGTGAAGTATGTACGGTCTCCCGAGTGTGGCGTTGCTTTCAAGACTCTCAAAGAGAAACTCGTCACAGCTCTGTTACGACTCCTCTGATGAATCCAAGCCTTATGAAGTGTTACGTGATGCTTCTCTTCAAGGTCTCGGTCTGTGTTAATGCAAGAGAAGAGAGTTGTGGCTTATACCTCTCGCTTGATTGAAGCCCAACGAGAAGAACTACCCCACTCACGATCTTGAGTTGGCGGCGATTGTTCATGCTTTGATTACTTGGAGACATCTCTTGTTGGGAAGGAAAGTGGACATTTTCACCGATCACAAGAGTCTCAAGTACATCTTCACTCAGCCTAACCTCAACCTCGAGCAGACTCGATGGGTGAAATGATTCAAGAGTACAACCCAAGTATTGAGTATACTCCGGCAAAGCCAATGTCATTGCAGGCGCTTTGAGCGGGAAAGCTTCTGCAGCAGTCTAATCCTCAAGCCCTTTCACCGGATCTCGTGAATCTTTCCATAAGCTGAATCTTCAAGTTGTTCCTCAAGGCTTTCTTGCCAACCTCATAGTCTCTCCTACTTTGGAAGATCAGATTCGTGAGGCTCAACTTCGGATGCCATGGTGAAGAAAGTGAAGCGTGGTATCGACAAGGGCATTTCAAGTACAAGTGCTTCCGTGTTGATGACAAAGACACTCTGTTCTTTGAGGACGGATTGTGGTTCCTAAGGGTGATCGAGAAAAGTCATTATGAGCGAGGCTCACAATTCGCTTCTATCCATTCATCACAGGAGTACGAAGATGTACCATGACCTCAAGCGGTCATATTGGTGGACTCGAATGAAGCGAGAAATTGCTCAATTCGTGAATGAGTGTGATGTCTGCAGAAGAGTGAAAGCAGAACACCAAAGACCAGCTGGTCTCCTCCAACCTCTTGCTATTCCTGAATGGAAGTTTGATCATATTGAAATGGACTTCGTGGTGGCTTTCCAAAGTCCAAGCGTGGAAATGATGCTATCTTCGTTGTCATTGACAAGCTTACTAAAGTGGCTCATTTTCTTCCTATCAAAGAATCCATCACTGCAGCTCGGTTGGCGAGCTATACACCTCGAGGATTGTCTCTTGCACGGCATTCCACAAGTGATCTCTTGAGACCGTGGCAACATCTTTACCTCCAAGTTTTGGGATTCTTTTCGAAGGCCATGGGCACCAACATTCGTTTCAGACAGCTTTCCATCCTCAAACAAGTGGCCAAGTCGGCGAGTTAATCAAATTCTTGAAGATATGCTCGGGGCTTGTGTCATTTCTTCGGTATGAAGTGGGAAGATTGTCTTCCTTATGCCGAGTTCTCTTACAACAACAGCTTCCAAGCGAGTTGGGCAAGGCCCCATTCGAAATTCTCTATGGCGAAAGTGCGTACTCCTCTCAATTAGTGCAGGGCAGGTGAGCGCCAACTTCTTGGCAATGACTTGATCACGAAGCGGAAGAAATGTGCAAGGTCATTCGTGAGAATCTCAAAGCCGCATAATCGCGCGGAAAGAGCTATTATGATGATAAGCACCGTGATGTGACTTTTGAAATCGGAGACCATGTCTACCTCGCGTCTCTCAATGAAAGGTACTCGTAAACCCGGTATCAAAGGAAGCTTGCCCCTAGATCGTGGGTCCTTTCAAGATCATTGGGAAAAGAAGCGATCTCGCCTATCAACGAGCTTCCATCCAACTTTGCAAGCGTGCACGATGTGTTTCACGTGTCACAACTTCGCAAGTGCTTCAAGACTCTGAACGCACTATCAACCCGAAGAGATTGACCTTCAAGAAGATCTCTCTTATCATGAGCACCCGTTGCTATTCTTGAAGAAACCGAGCGCAAGACTCGCAACAAGTCAATCAAATTCCTGAAAGTGAAGTGGTCACACCATTCCGACCGAGAAGCTACACAGGGGGCGAGGATCACCTCCGTTCGAATATCCGGAGTTCTTTCAGTCCTAGATCTCGGGGCGAGATCCTCTTGTAGTGGTGGAGTGTTGTAACACCCGAAGTAACTTTCCATATTTGTAACTCGACTCTTGCCATTTTCGGCATTGATATATGATATTCCCTCCGTGGTTGGGTTTTCTTCTTTTGCATTTTGTCCGTGTCATGCATTTTATATTATGTCATCATGTGCATCGCATTTGCATACGTGTTAGTCTCATGATTCGAGCATTTTTCCGTTGTCCGTTTTGCAATCCGACACTCCTATCTCCCGGCGGTCCTTTTACGTTTTTCCGTGTGCGGGTATTAAACCGTCTCGAAATGGACCGAGGTTTGTCTAGTGGCCTTGGTATAACACCGGAGACCACCGGTCAAGTTTGGTCATTTGGAGCTCGTTTGGTACTCAGCAGTTAACCGCACCTTCATAAAGGCCTCTTTTAAGTTGCAGCCCAACACCCCTCAAAACAGCCCAATAACCCATCTAAGTCACCTCCATGCTCTCCGTCGTTCGATCACGATCGTGTGGCGAAAACTACACCTCATTTGGACTCTCCTAGCTCCCTCTATGCCTATTTAAGCACACCCCTCCAAATCCGGACGAAACCCTAGTCTCCCCCCACGCGGCGCCGGACGAATCCAGACGGCGGACCGTCCGCCCGCCGCCCCGGACCTATCGCGCCGCCACGCTGGCGCCACGTCACCGCGCCTGCCCCGCCGCCGCCGGGCAGAGGCCAGATCCGGCCCATGCCCGTAGCCGCCGCCGCCCATGGACCCGCGCCCTGCGCGGGCCCGCTCCGCCGCCGCGCCGCCTCCGCCTCCGACTCCGGCGACCTCCGGCGACCTCCCTCCGGCGCCTCGCCGCGCGGCCATCGCCGCCTCTCTCGCCATCGCGCCTCGCTCGCCGGATCCCATGCCGCGCCTCCTCGCGCGCGCCGTCCCGCCCGCTCCGGCCGCCCCTCGCGGGATCCGCCGCCGGCGCCCTCGCCCGGCCCGCGCCCGGCCGCCGCGCCATCGCCGCCCGGTCGGCCGATCCGATCCGGCCTCGTAATCCGCGCCGTTGACCTCTTCTCCCTCTTCTTTTCCACTAAGTCTAAAAATCTTTGTAATTTCGTGCAAATTTCATCATGCTATATCTTCGCATCCGTAGATCCATTTTTCGCGTATAATATGTCAAAATGTTCGTCTCGAAGAGTAGATCATTTCATTCCATTGCATCATTTTCATTTGAGCTCATCTTGATGCCCGAAATGCTGTTGGAAGAGTGCAAGGTGCTGATAGTTTCTGATTTTTATCAGGAGTTGCACTTTTGTTATTTTTGCTATGATTAATATGTGCATCCTATGAATTTGAGTCCTACATGAGTTTTGTAAAATGCCATGTCATCTTTCCAGTGGTATATGCCATGTATTTTTGTGATCTATGTGGTGACTAGCACAAGCATGCAAAGTAGGTGTCCTATTGTTGCTGATTTCAGCCCTGTTTTAGCTGATTTTGATGCCATGTTTGCTTGATGATACCGAGAGATCTATGCATATTTTGAGATACTTCAGTAAGGGTGTTTTGTAAAGCATGACTTGCTCTATCCATCCATGCCTTTGTTTGCAATTATGGGATGCCATAGCTTGAGTCAATCGAGCTCTACTTTTGCTACCAAATGATTTCTGGCAGATTGTATACGTGTTATTCAATTTTGCCTAGTTTGTTGTGGTTGATCCATATATGCTATGTTAGTGTTCTTGCCATTGTTGTCTTCTATGTCATGTCTTCTTGATGTATGTATGCTTAGTTTATCATTTGAGGCTCTGTAGTGAGTGCATTGAGCTTGTTAACATGCCATCTCGTTATCAGTTTTTGACATGTCAAGTTGCTGAATCTGTTAACAAGACTTTCAATATTGACATGGGTGTTACTATATTTTCTAGTCCTTTTTGGCTTATGGTCAGTAAGGGACTTTTGAAATATGCTTTGAGTAGATTCATGCCATGCCATGTTTTGCTATTTTAAGTTCCTGTAGCATGTAGTTTTGATGCTCTGAACATTGCAACCTGTTACTGTTTTTGCCATGTCCAGCCTGTTACTTTGAGCACTTTTGCCATGCTTGTTTGAACCTGTTATGATGTGAACTAGCCGTAGCTCAGTGCTCATCTTTTGTCGAGCATCATGTGTAGATCACTGCCATGTGCTTTGTTGTTACGTTTGGGTGCAGTAGCTTAATTAATTGTTGCTTGCTAAGTGGCATCATGCTGTTAATGGCAGATTTGCGCCATTCTTGTTTTGCTTGCCATTTGCAAACCGTGCATCCGATTCGGTGATCTTTATATCGATTTCAACGAAATCATCTCATCTTTCAGTGGCATGCTTGGTTTGCCAAGTTGATGCCTGGTTCATCATTTACCTTCCGGAGTGCACATACGCATTGCATATCGCATCATGCATATCATGTCATGTTTTGCATCATGTGGATTGTGCATTGCACCGTGATTTATTGTGGTTCCTTTGTTTGTGTTGTTGTTTTGGGTAGAGTCGGAGGCGAGTGCGTGAGCGAGGAGCCTGTTGAGAGCGTTTTCGAGGATCAAGCTTTCGACAACTCTGAGAACATTGCGAGCAAGATGATCATACCCTCGAAATCACTTCTATCTTTGCTATGCTAGTTGCTCGCTCTTTTGCTATGCCTATGCTGCGATGCCTACCACTTGCTATATCATGCCACCCATATTGCCATGTCAGCTCTAACCATCCTTTCCTAGCAAACCGTTGATTGGCTATGTTACCGCTTTGCTCAGCCCTCTTATAGCGTTGTTAGTTGCGGTGAAGCTGAAATTGGTTCCTTGTTGGAACATGGAGATGTTGTTCCTCTTTGGAACATGTTTATTTGTTGGGATATCACTATATATATAAATATATCTGCTATGTTTAACACATCTATATACTTGGTAAAGGGTGGAAGGCTCGGCCTTATGCAGTGTTTTGTTCCTCTTGCCACCCTAGTTTCCGTCATACCGATGTTATGTTCCTTGATTTTGCGTTCCTTACGGTTGGGTGATTTATGGGACCCCTTGACAGTTCGCTTTGAATAAGACTCGTCCAGCAAGCCCAACATTGGTTTTACCATTTGCCACCTAAGCCTTTTCCCCGGGTTTCGCGAGCCGAGGGTCATCTTTATTTTAAACCCCGGACCAGTGCTCCTTGAGTGCTGGCCGAACTGAAACTACTGCGGGGCCACCACGGGAAACTCGAGGCTTGGTTTTACTCGTAGCTAGTCTCATCCGGATGTGCCACGAGAGCGAGATATGTGCAGCTCCTATCGGGATTTGTCGGCTGTCAGGCGGCTTTGCTGGTCTTGTTTTATTGCTGTCGAAATGTCTTGTAGTCCGGGATTCGAGATTGATCGGGTCTTCGGTAGAAGGAATAATCCTTCGTTGACCGTGAGAGCTTATAATGGGCTAAGTTGGGACACCCTGCGGGGTAATATCTTTCGAAAGCCGTGCCCTTGTTATGAGGCAGATGGGAATTTGTTAATGTCGGTTGTAGAAAACCTAAAGTGGACCTCAATAAAATACACATCAACCGCGTGTGTAACCGTGATGGTCTCTTCTCGGCGGAGTCCGGGAAGTGAACACGGTGTTGGAGTTATGTCTGACGTAAGTAGTTCAGGATCACTTCTTGATCACTACTAGTTTCACGACCGTGCTTTGCTTCTCTTCTCGCTCTCTTTTGCGAAGTAGCCACCATAAATGCTAGTCGCTTGCCGCAGCTCCACTTTACTACTATTCCTTCCTAAAGCTTAAATAGTCTTGATCTCGCGGGTGTGAGATTGCTGAGTCCCCGTGACTCACAGATACTTCCAACCACAGTTGCAGGTTCCGATGAGGCGGTGCAGGATGATTCCACCGAGCTCAAGTGGGAGTTCGACGAGGGCGTGGTCGTTACTATGTGTCGTTTCAGATGATCGTAGTGGTGCCCAGTTGGGACGATTCGGGATCTGTGTTAGCTTGTGGGGTGTCTTCTTTTATTTTGGTTCCGTAGTCGGACCTTGAGTGTACTCTGAATGATGTATGTTTAATTATGTACTGTGTGACGTGGCGATTGTAAGCCAACTATGTACCTTTCTCCCTTAAATTATTACATGGGTTGTGTGAAGATTACCTCACTTGCGACATTGCTTTCAATGCGGTTATGCCTCTAAGTCGTGCCTCGACACGTGGGAGATATAGCCGCATCGGGGGCGTTACAGTTTCAGTAAGATGGAACAAGATAGCAACTTGTTGGAAGTAACACATTTTGATATGTGCAGTCCAATGAGTGCTGAGGCATGCAGTGAATATCGTTATGTTCTTACTTCACAGATGATTCGAGTAGATGTTGAGTATATTTACTTGATGAAACACAAGTCTGAATTATTGAATGGTTCAAGTAATTTCAGAGTGAAGTTTAAGATCTTCGTGACAAGAGGATAGAATATCTATGATATGATCATAGAGATGAATATCTGAGTTACGAGTTTTGGCACACAATTAAGACATTGTGCAAATTGTTTCACAATTAATACCGCCTGGAACACCATAGTTTGATGGTGTGTCCGAATATCATAGTTGCACTCTATTGGATATGGTGCGTACCATGATATCTCTTATCGAATTACCACTATCGTTCATGGGTTAGGCATTAGAGACAACCGCACTCACTTTAATGGGGCACCACGTAATTCCGTTGAGACGACACCGTTTGGAGAAACCTAAGTTGTTGTTTCTTAAAAGTTTGGGGCTGTGACGCTTATGTGGAAAAGTTTCAGGTTGATAAGCTCGAACCCAAAGCGGACAAAATGCATCTTCATAGGACACCCAAAACAGTTGGGTATACCTCCTAATTCAGATCCGGAAGCAATAGGGATTGTTTCTTGAATCGGGTCCTTTCTCGAGGAAAAGTTCGTCTCGAAAAGTTGAGTGGGAGGATGGTGGAGACTTGATGAGGTTATTGAACCATCACTTCAACTAGTATGTAGCAGGGCACAGGAAGTTGTTCCTGTGGCACCTACACCAATTGAAGTCGAAGCTTATGATAGTGATCATGAAGTTTCGGATCAAGTCACTACCGAACCTCGTAGGACGACAAGGACGCGTACTGCTTCAGGGTGGTACGGTGATCCTGTCTTGAAGGTCATGTTGCTAGACAACAATGAACCTACGAGCTATGGAGAAGCGATGGTGGGCCCAAATTCCGACAAATGGTTAGAAGCCATGAAATCCGAGATAGTATCCATATATCAGAACAAAGCATGGACTTTGGTGGACTTGCCCGATGATCGGAAAGCCATTGAGATGAATGGATCTTTAAGAAGAAGACGGACGTGGACGGTAATGTCACCGTCTATGAAGCTCGACTTGTGGCGAAGAGTTTTTCACAAGTTCAAGGAGTTGACTACGATGAGGTTTTCTCATCCGTAGCGATGCTTAAGTCCGTCGGAATCATGTTAGCATTAGCTGCATTTATGAAATCTGGCAGATGGATGTCAAAACGAGTTTCCTTACCAGTTTTTCGTAAGAAAAGGTTGTATGAGATACAATCGAAAGGTTTTGTCGATCCTAAGGATGCTGAAAGGTATGCTAGCTCCAGTGATCCTTCCATGGACTGGAGTAAGCATCTCGGAGTTGGAATATACTCTTTGATAAGATGATCAAAGATTTTGGGTTTATACAAAGTTTATGACAAACTTGTATTTCCAAAGAAGTGAGTGGGAGCACTATAGAATTTTTGATGAGTATATGTTGTTGACATATTGATGATCAGAAATGATGTAGAATCTCTGGAAAGCGTATAGGGTTGTTTGAAAAGTGTTTTTCAATGGAAACCTGGATTAGGCTACTTGAACAATAAGCATCAAGATCTATAAGATAGATCAAAATGTTTAATAATACTTTCAAATGAGCACGTACCTTGACATGATCTTGAAAGTGTTCAAGATGGATCAGTCAAAGAAGGAGTTCTTGCCTGAGTTGTAAGGTATGAAGTTAAGACTTAAAGCTCGACCACGGCAGAAAAGAGAGAAAGGACGAAGGTCGTCCCCTATGCTTCAGACATAGGCTCTATAGTATGCTATGTTGTGTACCGCACCGGAAGTGTGCCTTGCCATGAGTCAGTCAAGGGGTACAAGAATGATCCAGGAATGGATCATTGGATAGCGGTCAAAATTGTCCTTGGAGTAAATAAGGACATGTTTCTCGATTATGGAGGTGATAAAGAGTTCGGCGTAAAGGGTTACGTCGGTGCAAGCTTTAACACCTATCCGAGTGACTCTGAGTAGCAAACCGGATACGTATAGTGGAGCAACCATTTGGAATAGCTCCAAGTGGAGTGTGGAAGCAGCGTTTACAATATGACCTAGAAATTTGCAAAGCACACACGGATCTGAAAGGTTCAGACCCGTTGACAAAAAACCTCTCTCACAAGCAAAACATGATCAAACCTGAGAACTCATTGAGTCTTAATCACATGATGATGTGAACTAGTTTACAGACACTAGTAAACTCTTTGGATGTTGGTCACATGGCGATGTGACCTATCAGCGTTGCTCACATGACGATGTGAACTAGATTATTGACTCTAGTGCAAGTGGGAGACTATTGGAAATATGCCCTAGAGGCAATAATAAATTAGTTATTGTTGTATTTCCTTGTTCATGATAATCGTTTATTATCCATGCTATAATTGTATTGATAGGAAACTCAGATACATGTGTGGGTACATAGACAACACCATGTCCCTAGTAAGCCTCTAGTTGACTAGCTCGTTGATCAATAGATGGTTACAGTTTCCTGACCATGGACATTGGATGTCATTGATAACGGGATCACATCATTAGGAGAATGATGTGATGGACAAGACCCAATCCTAAGCCTAGCACAAAGATCGTAGTTCGTATGCTAAAGCTTTTCTAATGTCAAGTATCATTTCCTTAGACCATGAGATTGTGCAACTCCGGATACCGTAGGAATGCTTTGGGTGTACCAAACATCACTGGCGTAACTGGGTGACTATAAAGGTGCACTACGGTATCTCGAAAGTGTCATTGGGTTGGCACGAATCGAGATGGGATTTGTCACTCCGTGTAAGCGGAGAGGTATCTCTGGGCCCACTCGGTAGGACATCATCATAATGTGCACAATGTGACCAAGGGGTTGATCATGGGATGATGTGTTACGGAGCGAGTAAAGAGACTTGCGGAAGCGAGATTGAACAAGGTATCGGGATACCGGCGATCGAATCTCGGGCAAGTACAATACCGCTAGACAAAGGGAATTGCATACGAGGATCGATTGAGTCCTTGACATCGTGGTTCATCCGATGAGATCATCATGGAATATGTAGGAGCCAAAATGGGTATCCATATCCCACTGTTGGTTATTGTGGAGAACGTCTCGGTCATGTCTACATGTCTCCCGAACCCGTAGGGTCTACACTTAAGGTTCGATGGCGCTAGGGTTATAAAGGAAGTTTGTATGTGGTTATCGAATGTTGTTGAGTCCGGATGAGATCCCGGACGTCACGAGGAGTTCGGAATGGTCGGAGGTAAAGATTTATATATGGGAAGTCCTGTTTTGGTCACCGGAAAAGTTTGGGTTTTTCGGTAACGTCTCAGGACCAGGGAGGATCGAGGGTCCACCAAGTGGGGCCACTAACCCGGAGGGCTGCATGGGCCAAGTGTGGGAGGAACCAGCCCGGGTGGGCTGGTGCGCCCCACAAGGGGCCCAAGCGCAAGGGAGAGTGGGAGGGCAAACCCTAGGGCGGATGGGCCCTAAGGCCCATCTAGTGGGCGCCTCCTCTCCCTCCCCTTTGGCCGCCTCCCAAGCCCCATCTAGGGCTGGCCGCACCCCTTGGGGGTGGAAACCCTAGATGGGGGCGCAGCCCTCCCCTCCCCTATATATACTTGGAGTTGGGGCTGCCCAACACACATGAGGACCTCTCCTCTCTTGGTGCAGCCCTGCCTCTCCTCCTCCTCTCCCGTGGTGCTTGGCGAAGCCCTGCGGGATTGCCACGCTCCTCCATCACCACCATGCCGTTGTGCTGCTGCTGGATGGAGTCTTCCTCAACCTCTCCCTCTCTCCTTGCTGGATCAAGGCGTGGGAGGCGTCACCGGGCTGTACGTGTGTTGAGCAGCGGAGGTGCCGTCCGTTCGGCACTAGGATCTCCGGTGATTTGGATCACGACGAGTACGACTCCTTCAACCCCGTTCTCTTGAACGCTTCCGCTTAGCGATCTTCAAGGGTATGTAGATGCACTCTCCTTCCCTCGTTGCTAGTTTCTCCATAGATAGATCTTGGTGACACGTAGGAAAATTTTGAATTTCTGCTACGTTCCCCAACACATTAGGCCCCAGATTGATTTGAACAGGTTCATGTCAATCCTCGATAAAATCTTCATCTTCAATACCTTCTTGAGATCGTTGAACCGCCATGATGTCACCTTCTCTGGTTGCTGTAAACCGGCATGACGTCCCCATAAAGATAGCATTCCCGATATCCTCTTTGTTTAATAGATCCGCAATAATCGAGGCGACAGCTCCGCTTCCTAGATTTGTGGTTCCTTGATTCCCGCGCCTGACACAGGTATATTGCCTTATAAATAGGACTGAAGGGTCATTCCTTTTCTCCCCTCCGTCCTTTCTCTTCGTCTTCCTCGCGTCGCCCGCCTCGGAGCTCCGCCGCCGCCGTTGACCTCTGCACCATCTTGGGCCGCTGCATCAACCTGAACGCACCTGAGAAACGCAGCGGTATTCGCGCCGTCAACTCAGGTAGGTCCTCGGTCCCCTCGACCTAGATATTTTCTAGGGTTTCTTGTTCTTGTCGTGCTCCATGAACTGCTCATGCTCATACCAGACTCCTGGATGGATCTGAGACACCTTGCTCTGATTAGCGGTAGCCTTTAGCATCCGCCTGTAGTCTCGTGCTCACGTCCATAGATCTCGCACATCATCTCTGCTCATTGCATCAATACTGCTCTGCTATATTCCTTTTTGGATATTTTTCTTCTTTTCTGATCTGGCTTCAGATCCTTCATTGTAGAGAAATCTTGCGAAACTTGTTTCTGCACACTTAGCCGTTCGCAACCTCAATTGTTTTCAATATTTCGACCTTAGACCAGGCGGTTTAACTTTACATAGAAAAAATTAGATAAACCGGTATATACCATTAGTCCCCTTGTTGAACCGCCAAAACTCCTTGACCAGATACTGTCGCTTCATAGAACTCCGGTTTAGACGTATTTGTCTCCGATTTAGCATTGTACACCGGTTCTCTCTTTATCCCAACACATTTCTTTGAACCGGATTATATATTTTTTGTAGATGGCCAAACAAGTGTATGAGTGCAAGCTGGGCTCCTTCTGTGTCACGAAACTCAATTAAACAACCTGGTCTCGTTGGCGCTTTAGCTTGAAGAAATAGCATCCATTGGAGGTTTCGGCAAAGAATGTCCACCCACCCCTCGGGAAGGAGAGGTTGTAGTTTTCATGAGATCACCTAGCCGGGGTTTCAATCCGCCCGGTTCAAAATTTTATCGAGATGTGCTAGCCAATTTTCAACTCCGTCCACAAGATACCGGGACCAATTCTGTTACCAATATCTGTCACCTCCAAGTGCTCTGTGAGGCCTACTTTCAAGAAGAACCTACAGTTGAACTATTTAGAGACTGCTTCCATCTAAACCGCCGCACAGAATTCACTGACGGGCCCAACACAGAATTGGGTGGTGTGGCGATTCAAAAAAAGAAAGGAGGTCACTTATCCTCATGTCAAACTGCACAGCCACCCCCAAGGAATGGAATCAAACATGGTTTTACTGCAAAGACACTTCGCCTGCCAACGAGAATCCCTTGCACGGTTTTCGTCAGGGCGACTCAACAACACACATCCCTTTCGCAAAGATTAAGCGCCGGTGAGAGAAGTAAATATGCTCCTAAACTCTCCAAGCTCAAAGCTTCATGGCTAACGGTTTAACGGAATTGATCTTCTTGCGGTTGGATATCATGGAGCATCTGCCCCTCTCCCAGTAGCTCGGTTTAATGTGTGAGTACTTTGGTAGTGTCGACGACCCCCTCCGACATATTAATATCCAGCTTACCGATGATGAGGTCACCGAGGCGGTGAAGAAGATGTTGAGCGAACCGGAAAACCTCGTATGCGGACCATCTGCTCCCCATACGTGCTACCAACAAACCGCCATCGTAAGACTTGATTATTTTTACTGAATATATTATTGTCATCCCGGTATAACTTTTAAACTCAACTGCTACTTAACCAGGGTGATGATCCATTCTGGAGCAAGAAACGCCCACAAGAGAAACCGGAGAAGCCAGACAAACCGGAAAAACCACTTAGGCAAAAGACCAAAGCTGTCAAGAAGACTACTCATAAGAGGAAAACCACTGCATCTTCTGATCCGGCTGCGGATGATGATGTGGGTAATCCGGACCTTGAGGTAGAACTTGATTCACTTGGCTTACTTTTCACACGCCTAATTAATGATGATGTTTGTGAGGATGATGCTGAAACCAGTAATGCTGATGTTGTAGAGGTAACTATTCTCTCCTCTGACTCAAATCCTTTGCCTTCACTAAAAAACCGTCAGGCAAACCGCAAAATTAAATTTTCTCATCCCCTTGCTTACTTGGATCCCAAATTTCTTATGAAGACTCAACAACATGAAGCTCGCCGCACAACTCGGCATAGCGGCTAGGTAGTTACCTCCACCGGTTTACCGAACAGTCCGGTTCGGAAACGTCGTTCAGAGGTCTCTAATTTGCTTGTCAGTGCTTATCCTAAAGCAGGCTAGTTTCGTCAACCCCTTAATCCGTCTGATTCGATTATCGGTCACTTCCCTCCTCATCTGGCGAGTCATCACCACTCAGCTGCCGCCGCTAAAAATGGTGCTTGGGTAAGTTATACCTTTCATATTGTTTCTCTGCATCATTGTGTAGTATATGCCGATTAACTGTTGTTGTGCCTTTTTGGGGCCAAGCCTAGGCCGAGCAAAAAGGCTCAAATGCGGACAAAGCGGCCGACGAAGAGATCGCCCTGAACCGGCGGCGCCCCAAATCTTGAAGCGGCCATCCGCGAAGACACGCCCAATGATCCGCCACAGCAAGATGGCGATTTTGTTCTTTGAAGAAAGGCACATTGACACGCCCTTCCTGCTGACCAGCCCGAAGCCCGACCGGATTGAAAAATCCACGGTCCAATCCGCCTGGCGACAAACCGACAGCCCCTGGTCAAACCGGTGACTCCAAGGATGATGGCGTCGTAATTACTAGTTTTGGCCACGGCGAACCGGGTAATCCAGTCGCTTTATCCAAACATTCTGCCAAAGAAGAATTTGCCACTATGAGCAAGGGTAAGTGGGATGTTGATCTGGCAACTTATGCCGCTCTGAACCCCCAAGACCTTCATTCTGGTTACTTGAACCGGCTGTACACCAGCCGTGACTATGAAGCTGGCCTGGTGAAGATGATGAAAGAGAAATTTGAGGTAACCTCCATGTTCTTTCCTCGCTCAATTTTTGTTAACTCTCCTAGTCCCCAAGGGCCGGTTCAACCTAGCATAGTTAAACCGGGACTTAGTATAAACTCAATGCTTCAGAATCCACTGATGTAGCCCCCAAGGGCCGGTTCAACTTAGCATAGTTAAACCGGGACTGTATTCTATATCGCCGCATCAGAACATGTTCGAGCAAATAGCCATTAGCCCCCAAGTGCCAAGTTGAATACTTGTATTGAGCTTGGGACTTTGTGATTTTATTGATAGATGAAGATCAAATATGCATTAGCCCCCAAGTGCCAAGTTGAATACTTGTATTGAGCTTGGGACTTTGTGATTTTATTGATAGATGAAGATCAAATATGCATTAGCCCCCAAGTGCCAAGTGTATAACTGGTTATGCACTGGGGACTTTGAAATGACGATATGTAACATGCTCCCTTTTTGTTGCAGAGTGAGATACGTCAACAAGCCTCACAAATCCATGACCTCCAAGAAAATCTGAAATCTCAACAAGCAGAAACCTCCAAGGCCAAGGATGAACTGAAAACCGCTTTAACTACTATGGAGCAACTCAAGGAGTGGTTCAAGTCTGAGAGAGCCGGCTGGGATACTGAAAAGGCCACTTTAACCAAAAAGGTTGAAAATGCTGAGGCTGCCCTTAAACCAGTGGTAGATGAGCTGACCAGCGTGAAGCGGCAAGTGCATTCCATGACTGCTGCCATATTTGGTAAGCTTCCTTTGGCTTCTATGATAATCTTGACCTTCTTATGATAAATCCGGTTTGTGATTTCTCTTTCAATGTTGTAGGCACACGCATTGGTCACTTGGGGTCAGATGTTCGGAAGAAATTAAAGGCTGCCTATACCTTAATAGAGCAGTTGTATACTGGAGCACAGTGGATCATCTCCACTGCATCACATAACAACCCAACACCTTCCCTGATTCAAGATACTCTTAGGAGGTTGTCCATGCTTCCCGCCCGGATTGAAGAGCTGAAGAAATGTGCTGCTCGAACCGGCGCCATCAACGCCTTAATCCGGGCCAAAGCATGGGTGCGATTCGATCCCGTTGAAGCAGCTCAGGGCTATCGATCGAAGGAAGGCGGCTCGAGTTCAACGAAGATGATTTGAGAGCGATAAACCGGGCAGTGCGCCCTCTAGCTTGCCAGTTAGCTGAAGAGGCAAACTTGTCCCATTATCAAGCCCAGTATGACGATCAGAACAAGCGAGTAGCTGCCCCTATTCCTGAAGCGGAGAACCTGATCCCTCCGATCCGTAAGCATACTTACGCTCCTAATATTGACCCAACTTCCCTGATCCATGAGGAGGCTGTCTTTCAAGCTTTAATGGGAATCGACTGGACCACTGTTGACTTCCAGCAGCTGGGTAGAGATGAAGAGGCTGAAGCGGCGCAGGACGACCCACAACCATCAAACCGGGGCGGCGAGAAAGCTTGAACTGGAAGCCGGTTTGAAGAACTGCTTCATTACGTTCCGCCAAGAAACAATGATCTTATTTGGGCACCATGTTGCCTTGTAATAGGATAGCCAACACTCTTGCTTTGAATATGCCTTCGTGCATAGGTGCTGATACTCTTGCTTGAATGATCGCAACTTTCAATCTTATATTGCCTGCAATCACAAAATCTTAAACCGCCACGGCGGTTTGTGCCGCCAGCTGTCTTGTGACGTTCATATATATATGAGATGAAATATTAAGGTATATAATCGAAATTTATGATACCAAATACCTGCCATCACTGGGCATAAAGTTGGCTTAGCCAATCTTGAAGCGGAGGTCGTATAAACCCTTACCGTCCAAGTAGAAAATAGCTCCTGTTATTTATACTGCCGGTTTACCACGTAAACCGTGCCGGGTCATGATAAGCCCCCTGTTACTCCATAATAGGATGTTAACAGAAAAACATCAAACCGGTGAAATTATCTCCGGATTAAAAAATTGACCGAATTCCGTCAATTGACAGTTTTGAAACCGGTTTAAAAATGTTGTCGGTTTAAGAGACGCAACAAAAATCAAATAATAGTTATGAAAAAACATGGAAGCAAAGGCAATGATAAACCGTTTGCAAAAATAAGGCTTTCTTGAGCCGATCAGATGGTGTTACCATGGTCGGACACGACCAAGCTCCCTTTAAGGTGTAGCCATGATTCAAGTCAGCCAGGTCCCCAACTGAAACCGTGGCATTATGCCGATCAAGTGGCGTGGCAATGGTTCGGGTTCGACCAAGCCCCCAAGTGACTCTATGGCCTTAGGACGATCAAAAAGCATGACTGGTTCAGACTTGACCATGTCCCCAAGTGATCTGGTGGCTTTCGCCTATCAAAAGGTGTTGCATTGGTTTGGACACGACCAAGCCCCCAAGTGATATCATAAAGCTTTTTAGAAAGCAAACTCAAGGGGTAAACCGGAGGCCGCTTTAAGACAGAACAACTCCATGTAACCACACATGATGTAACAGAACAGATACCCCGCTTTAGCCGAGGCTCCGGTTTATTAATTTATTCATAATATATACATTGTCATAATATGTACATAAGTAGAGCCGATGGCTCAGGTATAATAAGGCCGAAGATGAGCTATGTTCCACGGCCTGTTGGTCTCCTCCTCTGACGCGCGTGAGTCTTTATGCTCTCGAATATCGATCAGATAGTATGACCCGTTGTGTAGATTCTTGCTAACCACGAAAGGTCCCTCCCAAGGTGGGGATAGCTTGTGCATATCAGTCTGGTCTTGGATGAGCCGAAGCACCAAATCTCCTTCTTGAAAAGTTCTGGTTCTGACCCGGCGACTATGGTAACGACGAAGATCATGTTGGTAAATCGCCAAGCGGGCAGCTGCTATGTCACGCTCTTCATCCAACCGATCCAAAGCGTCCTGCCGTGCCGTCTCGTTGTCCGCTTCAACATAAGCTGCCACGCGAGGTGAGTCATGACGGATGTCAGTGGGGAGAACCGCCTCCGCTCCATAAACCATAAAGAACGGTGTGTATCCCGTGGATCTGTTAGGCGTAGTATTTATACTCCATAACACAGACGGTAGCTCTTCTATCCAACAACCCGGTGTCCTCTGCAAAGGGACCATAAGCCGGGGCTTGATGCCTCTCAAGATATCTTGATTGGCTCTTTCCGCTTGACCATTGGAGTGTGGGTGAGCTATGAAGAAAGCGTCAAGGCGGGTGTGCTCACGTCATAGAACTCCTTCATGGCACCTTTGGACAAATTGGTACCATTATCCGTGATGATCTTTGTGTGGAAAGCCAAACCGAAAATCACCTTTTGATGAACTGAACCGCCGTGGCGCATCACACTTGCTAATGTGTTCGCCTCTACCCACTTTGTAAACTTGTCGACCGCCACCAGCAGGTGGGTCTTCTTGTCCTTGGACCTTTTGAAAGGTCCAACCATATCCAACCCCAAGTCGCAAATGACCAAGTAATTGGAATCATCCTCAATTCTTGGGCGGTACATGAGCACGTCTCGAAAACTTTTGGCAACCATCACATCGTCGACCGGATCTTACGCATCAAGATGGGCGGTCAACCAATAGAAACCGTGGAGGAACGCTTTAGCCACCAAGGATTTTGAACCGGCGTGGTGACCACAATCTCCTTCGTGGATCTCACGTAATATTTCACAGCCTTCCTCAGGGGACACACAACGTTGAAGCATACGACACATCGCAATGATGCAATTCACCATTAACAGTGGTCATAGACTTAGATCGCCGAACTATCTACCGGGCCAACGTCTCATCTTCTGGTAACTCGCCCCGGTTCAAGTACGCCAGATAAGGAAGCGTCCAATCCGGAGTAACGTGAAGAGCTGCTACCAATTGAGCCTCCGGATCAGGAATAGCCAAATCCGCTTCACCAGGGAGCTTGGTGACGGGTTGTGCAAAGACGTCGAGAAAAACATTAGGCGGGACGGTTTGCGTTGAGAGCCCAACCGGCTTAAAGCGTCCGCCTTCATTATTCCGATGGTCCACGTGGTCCACCTGATAGCCCTTGAAATGACCTGCGACAATATCCACCTCACGACGATATGCAGCAATGAGTGGGTCCTTTGAATCCCAAGTGCCAGACACTGTTGAGCCACCAGGTCCGAGTCACGAAGCACTTAACCCGCTTAGATTCATCTCCTTAGCCATCCAAGACCATGGAGCAAGGCTTCATACTCAGCTGCATTGTTAGTACAAGGGAACATTAAGTGGAGAACGAATAAAACTTGTCACCTCGTGGGAAGTTAATCGACTCAGCCCCGAGCCCTCAACAGCCTGGATCCGTCAAAATGGATGGTCCAATATGTATGATCCGGCTTTTCAGCGCTTGTAACTCCGCCCAATCATTAATGAAATCCACAAGTGCTTGAGACTTCACCGCCATCCGAGGCACGTACTTCAAACCGTATGCCCAAGCTCTATAGCCCACTTGGCAATCCGCCGATCGCTTCCGGTTTCGTATGATATCACCTAAGGGAGCTGAATCGACCACCGTGATGGGGTGCCCTTGGAAATACTGCTTCAGCTTCCGCTTGCCATAAAAACTCCATACACCAGCTTCTGCCAATGCGGATACCTTTGCTTAGATTCAATAAGCACCTCGCTGATATAATAAACCGGACGTTGAACCGGATGCTCCTTCCCTGCCTCCTTCCGCTCTACCACAATGGCCACGCTGACCGCCCTGGCGTTAGCAGCCACATATAGCAAAAGCGGATCCTTGTCGATGGGAGCGGCGAGCACAGGCGGGTTGTCCAATTGCCGCTTTAAGTCCTCCAATGCTTCATCGGAGGCTGGACTCCAGATAAACTGATCTGTCTTCTTCAGCATCTGGTACAAAGGGATGGCCTTCTCTCCGAGGCGGCTGATAAACCGGCTCAGCGCGGTAATCCGGCCTGCCGGAACACCAAAAACACATTTGGCTGGGTTGAGCATCATCTTGTAAACCCGCAAGTTGTCAAAGGTTTCTTTCAAATCGTCAATCAGTGTTTCCTTCTTCCTTGACTTGACCACAATATCATCCACGTATGCGTGCACATTACGGCCAGATCTGTTTATGCAGGCAATTCTGTACACAGCGTTGATAGGTTGCTTGGGCGCTCTTGAGCCCAAAAGGCATAGACACATAGCAGAAGGCTCCAAAGGGAGTGATAAACGCCGTCTTCTCCTGGTCCTTAACTGCCATCTTGATCTAATGATACCCAGAATACGCATCCAAAAAGCTCAAACGCTCACATCCCGCAGATGGCATCAATAATCTGGTCAATGCGGGAGGGCAAAAGGATCTGCTGGACAAGCCTTGTTAAGATCTATGTAATCCACACACATGCGCCAAGTGCCGTTTTTCTTAAGAACCAGCACCGGATTAGCAAGCCACTCTGGATGGAAAACTTCAACGATAAAGCCCGCTGCTAAGAGCCTGGCCACCTCCTCTCCAATGGCCTTACGCCTCTCCTCGTTAAACCGGCGGAGAAACTGCTTCACCGGTTTGTACTTGGGATCAACATTAAGAGTGTGCTCAGCGAGCTCCCTCGGTACACCTGGCATGTCAGAAGGCTTCCATGCAAAAATGTCCCGATTCTCACGGATGAACTCGATGAGCGCGCTTTCCTATTTCGGATCCAAGTTGGCGCGATCTTTGAATCGCTTGGATGAATCGTCGCACGAAGTCAACAAGCTTAGTCTCAGCTGCCGATTTGAATTTCAGGGCCGGATCATGCTCCGTAGTTGGCTTCTTCAATGGAGTCATGTCCGCCGGATCAACATTGTCCTTATAATACTTCAGCTCCTCGGTGGCACAAACCGACTCTGCGTAAGCCGCATCACCTTCTTCACACTCCAAAGAAATCTTGCGGCTCCCATGAACCGTTATTGTCCCCTTGTGACCCGGCATCTTGAGCTGCAAACAGATATAACAAGGTCGTGCCATGAACTTGGCATAAGCCGGACGCCCGAACAGGGCATGGTATGGACTTTGGATTTTTACCACTTCAAACATTAATGTTTCCGATCTGGAGTCATGTTCATCACCAAAGGCCACTTCCAGAGCTATTTTACCAACAGGATAGGCTGACTTGCCAGGTACCACACCATGGAACACTGTATTGGACGGTTTGAGATGTTTATCCGTTAACCCCATACGACGGAAGGTCTCATAGTACAGGATGTTGATGCTGCTCCCTCCATCCATAAGCACCTTGGTGAACTTATAACCTCCCACCTGAGGTGCCACCACCAAGGCTAGCTGACCCGGATTGTCAACCCGGGGAGGATGATCCTCTCTATTCCATACAATGGGCTGCTTTGACCAGCGTAGGTAATGAGGCACGGCCGGTTCAACAGCGTTGACTGCCCACTTCTGAAGCTTCCGGTCTCGCTTGTCTAAGCTAGTGGTGAAGACGTGGTACTGCCCACTATTCAACTGCTTTGGGTTGCTCTGATAACCCGACTGCTATTGCTGCTGATTGTAACCACCTTGGTTATTCTGGTTGTTCTGATTGTTATGTCCGCCCGGATTACCATTAAATCCTGAACCAGAATTTCCTCCACCGTAACCCGCCCGGATATTGAACCGCCATGAGCCTTGATCATACCGAAAGCATTAGAACCTTTGAACTCCTGCATAATGTAACAATCCTTCCAGAGGTGATTTGTTTGGCGCCTCCTTCGCCCCATGCTCGGACGGGGTTGATTCAGCAGATAGTTCAAGCGGTCCGGATTAGGATTAGGTGCACCACCTCGGTTCGGTTGTTTACCCTTGCGCTACCGGGCGCTTGTCCCGCGCATTGGTGTTAGCTACGAAGTCCATGTTGCCATTCGTTTTACGCTTGCCTCTACCATTACCTGCCGAGTGATGTTGCTGGCCTTTGAGTTGCTGTTCTTCTTCCCTTCCCCTGTCTCGTCATCATCGACTCGGGATCCTTGGTACTATCGAATCAGCATACTTCACTAAAGCGCCCATGAGAGTGCCCATGTCATTACAAAACCGCTTCATACGCCCCAACTTCAACTTCAAAGGCTTAAACCGGCAATTGCCCTCCAGGGTCAAGATCGCAGAATCAACATTGATCCGGTCTGAAGAGTGCAAGATTTCTGAAACGCGGCGTACCCAATGGGTTGTTGACTCCCCTTCCCCTCGACACAAGCCGCCAAGTCCACCACGGACATGGGCTGCTTACAGTATCTTTGAAATTTGGATAAACCGGTCCGCGAATCGGGCCCATGAATTGATAGAATTGGGTGGCAAGCTCTTCAACCAAGTACGGGTCGTGCCTTCAAGCATCATGGTGAAGTACTTTGCACATGCGGCCTCATCCACATCCAGCATCTCCATGGCCATCTCATAACTCTCTATCCATGCTTCTGGAGCCAAATCGGCGGTGTAATTTGGCACCTTGTGCGGACCCTTGAAATCCTTGGGCAAGCGCACATTGCGTAAAGCGGGGACGAGACAAGGCACCCCCAAAGAGCTAGAGGTAACCCCAGGCTCGACCGAGATGGTCGGACGAACCGGCGTAAGCTGATAATCCTAATGCTGCGCTGCTAACTCGGCCTCCCTGCGTGCTCGGGCCCGGTCCACCACCTCCTGAGCGTTGTGAAGCCACCTGCCGGATTGTTGCCGCGGGGCGCACCACGCCGTGCATTACTTGATACGGCCGGTTCATCCACGTGCCTACTATAGCTCCGGCTTGGGAGGGGGGTAGAGTGGATTCAGTCGCGGCTGTACGAATACGCTTCCTGTTGGACGAAAGCTGTCCTAAGAAGCTCCTTGACCCCGCGCGTCTCTACTGCCTGTGGTGAATCGCCTTCAATTGGAATAGCCTCCAGCCGTGCTGCAGCTGCAACAAGGTTATCCATCGGATTGGAGTAGTGACCCGGGGGTGTCTGCACAGCCTGAGGCGCACCGGTGTTATGGCGAGGTAGATCTATTAAGCGGGGCTGAACCGGCGTGCCCGTCCCGGGTGCGTCCGCCCGGTTTACCACCGGCGGATTACTGGTTCCCGCTCCTGGGGTGTTGAAGAGATCTCTTCCTCAAGATCGAAGGCAAACGGATCTGATTTCCTCTTCATGACTTCATGCGACGCGCTCGATCCAAAGATGAGCCTATAAGCTGCGCATCCAAAGCAGCCCGCTCTGCCGCCATCACGGCGCTGCGGCTGCCGCGATCTGCTTTAGCCTGAGTGATTTGTTCCTTCACCTTTGCAATCTCCGCGTTATGAGCGTCCTGGTCCGCCGGGTTAACCTCTGCCATGAGCACAGCCAATGCATCGAATAGTTCTGATAAAACCTGAGCCGGCGGGCGCACAGGGCTTCCTGCCCCGGCAGCCGTCGCCGCTGTTGAACCGGCAACCATTGTCGCAGCGGTCGAAGAGTGAAGCATTGCTTGTGTACCGGCCATGAATATTCCAACCCGGTTGGGCATATCAGAGGGGTCCGGAATACTGTCACCGTCGGAACAGCCCCCAATCCGGCCATATTGTAGCTGATATAGAGACTTAGTTTCTCCGGTCGACGACTCGTCATTAGAGCAGCCAACGGTTTCGCCACCAGATTCTGATCCGCCCTCATAACTTCCTCCGTGGATGACTCCCACAAAGGCACGCTTTACGGCCGGTTTAGCCTGGGCAGGTCTCGCACGCTGAGCCGTCTCGACGAGGTCGGTGCAGATGTCCGGCTCAGGCCCTGGCTCACCGATCTTGCCGATGAAAATGTGTATGCCACCAAAGGGGACCCAGTATCCGTACTCAATTGAGCCGGCCTCGGGGCCCCAGCCTGCATCGTCGATGTAGAGCTTGCCGCGATGACTCTTGGTCATCCGCCCACAAAGATAGCCTTCGAGTCCTTGAACTTGCCCTCCAAGATCATCAAACCATCGTGCAATAGCCCCACGGTGGGCGCCAACTGTCGATGGTTTTGTCACGGCAGATGTCCTCATGAAAGGACTTAGTCGTGGAGCCATCGCTACGGGTTAACTTGAAGGGGTTAAAGCGGACGCAAGACATGGAGTTATACTAGTTCGCCCTTCGATGAAGGTAAAAGCCTACGCCTAGTTTGTGATGGGATTGATGTGGTCTCGATGATTAGGGAGCAAATAAGCTTCGCCTAGGCCTCGAGTTGTTGTTGTTCGTCCTTGAACCGCCCGGTCGCCCCTTATATACACGGGTGACGCCGTCGGTTGAAGAGTCCCAATCTCCGGTTCATATTCGTATCCGGGTTGGTCTCTCGCTATTCCTAACTTACAATACAAGTTTACATACCGGGCCGGTTTACGGCTACAAGTTCTAAACCGACTACAGGCCTTGGGCCCTTTATGCCCCTTGGGCTTTTACACCATTGGACTACTGATGAAGTTAACCCGGCTCAGATAGGCCGGTTTACACCCAGCAGTAACATCCCGAACACTTGAGGAAACGTCGAGGCCATCTACCAGAAAGTCCCCGTATCATGACAACATAGCATAAATACTTTTCTAATCCGTGTTTTGAAACTATTGGCATACTTGTGCAGGATAGATATATTGATATGCAGTTTCCGCACTGGTTATACGTGCAATTACACTTCGATATTTTCAGCCAGAGAACGAATAATTCAAGCAGGTACAGACCATGTTTGTATTCCTTGTACACCATGTTGCATTTTGTGTTTTTTGGTGCATGCATCATTTAGTGTTTATAATCTGAACTACTTTGGATCATTAGCTGGTTTTCAAAGTGCATGTAGCTTCACATTTCTCAAGTTATGTTGATTTCCGGAGTGCAAGTGCCTTCGTATTTTTTAAGTTAAATGTTCGCCCCTGGTAACTTGAATTCGTGGATCCGCCACTGCACACAAATCATACATGAATGCCAGTACAAATTAAATGAAATGTAGGGACTTACGCTAGCTCGTTGTACAGGCTCACTGCAGCTCTGCTTGCGCTTGGGATGTTCCATGTACAAGTCCATGTTACCACTTGCTTGGATGTGCAGGCCTTGTGCTCCTTGCATCCCCCTCTGCATTTTGACACGGCGAATGGTTGATCAAATAAGTGGAATCGACCTTAATGTTGTACGGGAGGACATATACTTACAAGGTTATACGGGTGTGCAGGATGTGTACCAGATCCCGTAGCACCGTCATGCCTCGCTAAAAAATGGATTTTCTTGTTTCAGATGATATCTCCAGAAGAAATAAGAGTTAAAGTCAGAGTTGCATAGGCGTGTAAGCTAAGAGAGCAGTGAAAGGATATCCAAACATCATCGGAACAGTGCACAAGGGAGTGATGTATGGATACCTAGTTCGGGCCGGCGTTTGGGCATGCTCGCCTAGCTAGAGTGCGGGTCACTTCAGAGCCGTTGAGGGTGATGCACTGGCGTTGGCTGGCCGCGCACAGATGCAGATCTTGAGTGGCAGCGGTGCGCTACGATGCGGTGGACCAGACCGTTGGTGAAGCCCCAACGGCCTCGAGGGGCGGAGGTGCGACGATGTGCTCGGTGAAGTAGCCCTAGTAAGTTGGGAGACGGCGTCGGTGAAGCGCACCTAATGCGGCGGAACTCAGTGTCTGTGAGGCACGTCGGTTGCGGCGGCCGTCGTGGTCGGTGGACCACCCGGTGCGGTGGACAAGGGCGTAGATGAGGTAGCTCCAGTGCGGTGGTGAAGCACGACCGTCGTCTTCATCGTCGTCGTCCGGCACAGAGGTGGGGAAAGAGATGAGACGAGGGGCGATTCGAACTTTGCTTGGGTTGGCGGCGAATTAGGGATTTGAACAATCTGGACGCGGAAGGGGACGGTGGAGAAGAGAGATTTTGCAGGGCTGGAATTGGGGCCGCCAGATATTTCAGTCCAAACGTGGAAGCGAACTTATTTTAAATGCGTCCTTTTTGGGGGGTGGGGAGTTTGGGAGGAGGGTGGGTGATTGGGTGCTACGCGTCCGTCCGACACACGCGACCACCCCGACAGATTATGCTTTGGTGCCTTAAGGCACCTGCCTTTGTGTCCATGACATGTGGGCCCAACAGGTGGCTGGCCCACATGTCAGTGACCCAAAGGCAGGTGCCTTTAAGGCACCGAAGCAGCGTCCACCCCGACACGACCCTAGTCCGCCTGGTGCGCCTACATTTGAGAATGCAAACGAATCTTCTTTCATTTGCAAACGAATCTGTATGTATTACCATGCCCGTGTTTTCCTTGCAATAATTAGTCATTCGAATAAGATACTCCATCCGCTCACTTTTGTAAGTCGTTTTGCATAACTAAAAATGAACTGTTTTGCACATTGTCTGAAATGTCTTCAAGGTCTTATAAAAGTGAACAGAGGGAGTACTATAAATTAATTAATGAGGAGTTATTTGAAAAAAAATCGAAACGGTACCCACGCTAACGTGGATTAGAGTGTGTGTCACATAATTAGTTATTTGAATTAATGTGTGTGTCACGTAGTTAGTTATTTGAATTAGAGTGTGTGTCACGTAGCGATCTCCAATTCTAACGTGGATTTCGCATTTCACTGTATCCACGCTACTTTTTTAATACCAATTCATATGTATATGATGAACACCATGATAGTGAGAAAACTTTTGGATGGATTCAAACATATGACCTACAAAATAGCACAACAAATTGAGTCAATGTCAACTTTTCGAAACTTAGTATGGCACGAATTCGAAATAATTACCCGTATGCCTGGTCCTCGGTTCAAATCTTACAATGTACACCTAATTGAAACATCGATATTAAGTCTCGTACTATGTACATTCAAATGTTGTTTTAGCCCCCCCCCAAGCAAATGGTACATACTTCTCAGACGATCAATCTTCCTCTCCTAACCACCTTAGGAAGCTATCGGTTTCCAACACATGTTCATTCTTCCTCTCCATGTTTCGATCTCTAAGTCTCTCAACTACACAACCCCTTTTTCCACTCTATTACCAAATGTATTTACCTCACACACCCGCCATTGCACCCCATGCCGAGCTCTCTCTCTCCCCCCTCTCCCTCTCACCCTCTCGCGCTAAATACATGCATTGCTTATCTAGCCCCCCAACGTCTCGTGCGCACGCACGCACGTTGTATATCTAGGTCACTCCCTCGAGACTGTCTCACTTTTTCTTCCGCACGGCGAGCCACACTCGCTCAATCTCGCTCTCTTTATCTGAGTCTCGTTTAACCTTGTTTTCTTTCACACACAAATGATATATCTCCCTGTTCGGGCCTCAATCGACACACTCTATACTCTCTCACGCAGATTGTTTATCTAGGTCAGTCCATCCAAGCCGCCGCCACTCTTTCGACCTCATGGTGGGCCACGCTCACTCAATCTCTCTCTCTCTCTCTCTCTCTCTCTCTCTCTCCGTATGTCTCGATTGACCTCGCTCTTTCTCGGACAAAAACGATATATCACCATGTTTGAGCCCGATTCGACCTATTCACATTGTATACTCTCTCACGCACATCGTCTATCTAGGTCACTCTCTCCAACCCATCTCACTCTTTCAATCGCACGGCGACCCTATGTGATCGGTTGACCTTGCTTCCTCCCACACACAAAATATATCTACACGTCTGTGACTGGATCATCTCTCGAGCTCTATCTTACAACCCTCACCCTTGCCAAAACCTCAATCGGACAATATCTCTCCAGAGCATATATATTTGTTCAATGAATGTCAGACCACACTCACTTTGTCTCTCTATCTATATGTCTCTCGATTGACCTCGCTTTCACACCGTATCTTCCCGCGCTGAAGCTACTACCTCTCCATCCCTCGCAAAGCCGGAGCTATTTACATTGCGAGGGGCACTCCAACCTTGGATTAATTTGTGTATGCATTTATTCCGGTCGGTTTAGATTATATTTTCGTAGCATTCGGCCCACAACTACTCCAAACACCGTTGCAACCCACGCAACTCCCCTAGTTGATTTCCCTCGGCTCGGTCATCGCCTCTCGCACGCCCTTTCTCGCCTTCAACGTCGCACCATGGTATTATTGAAAAAACTATGTTGTTCTCTTTAATTATTATAAATAAGCTACAAAACTACACACCGATAGTCCACTTGGAATGGAACAAATTTCGACCCACAAATTAAAGTGCTACAAACTACACACTGAGGGGCCCACATGTCATGAAACAAATTTGGACCCATATACAAATTAAAAAATAAAGGACGAGGATCGAACATGCGACCGGGCCTTCAAGTTGCACGTCGATAGGCAACATACATAGAATAACAATGTTTTTTGTACCCCCTTTGTTCACATAATGTTTTTATATTACCACAACCTAATTAATGGATAACATGGAATATTATTTTTAGTACTATTCGCCTTCACTTACTGGTGGGTTCCATGTGTGCTCTCTCTCTCTCTCTCTCTCTTCTGCGCTTAGGACGACGGAAAAGAGGAAAAACTCATGGGCGATGTTGCCGTTGACCATATCTGGGACGTTCACAAGTCACAGCACCAGTTTCACGTACTAGCAGCACTAGTCGGTTCACGTGCAATGCACGTTAATTTGGAAGTATATTAAGTGCATGCGGATATTAACTACTAGGATATTATTTGCGTGTTGTCATGTGATTAGCACTATTTTTGGCATGAAATTAACTGCACGCTAAACGTGTTGAGCGATCGACATTGAAGCAATCTAGGTCGTTGGATGACAAGGAATACATATGGCTTGATGACGTTTTACATTTAATTTGATACGGCTCTAGCAGAACATACAATCGATCAAACCATACATTTCTTTCAGTCTGACTCCGACTTTAAATTATACGATGATTTATATGAAATAAACGGAAATGATAAACGTTCGGATTTTAAGCATGGCAATCCAAATGTTTTTCATGGCAAATTTAGATTACGCGGCGGCGGCGGGGGCATCTCGCGGTGGGAAGCGGCTCCTCTGCCATGCTCTGTGTGTCGTCGGGCCACTGACCGACGACGACGGCGGCGTCTTGCGCCGTTGTTGGCGTACTCCTGGACGTTGGCCTAGCTTCAAGGAAGGCCAAAATGTTATGGACTTCGGAGCGAGTCAACTGGCGGGAGGAGGCGACTGGCGTTGGTGCAACGAAGCGGTCGACGACGGCCATCCATGCCGCTGAGGGGGGCACTGGCACCCTCTAACGCCCCGGATCCGATGCGCCAGGTGTCCGTCAGTTATTCGCCGTCTTTGCCATGTCATGTGCTTGCGTGTTGCACATTTCCATGTCATCATATGCATTTCATATCATGTCATCATGTGCATCTCATTTCGCATTCGTGTTCGTCTCATGCATCCGAGCATTGTCCCCGTTGTCCGTTTTGCAATCTGGCACTCCTATGTCTCCCGGCGCCCCCTTTTGCCTGTTTTCGTGTGCGGGTGTTAAACTTTCTCGGAATGGCCCGAGGTTTGTCAAGCGGCCTTGGTATAGCACCGGTAGACCGCCTGTCAAGTTTCGTGCCATTTGGAGGTCGTTTGGTACTCCAACGGTTAACCGGGTAACCATAAAAGCCTCTTTTGTGTGCAGCCCAACACCCCTTTCAAAGTGGCCCAAAACCCAGCAAACTCCTTTACATGCTCTGGATCGTTCGATCACGATCATGTGGGCGAAAACCGCACCCCATTTGGAGTCTCCTAGCTCCCTCTACCTATAAATTTGTGATCCCCTCCGGATTTTCGCGCAGTCCAACCCTAGCCTTCTTCCACCCCGCGCCCCCGGACGTGTCCGTCCCGGACCGGACGAAATCGCGCCGCCGCCTCGCCCAATCCCACGCCGCCACCTCACCCGCGCCCTCCCTCTCTCTCCTCCGCGCCCGCCCGCGCCCGCAGGGCTCGAGTCGGGCTCACAGCAAGCTCAAGGCCGCCCGCCTGGCCCGCCCGCCCGCCGTGCCGGCGCCTCGGCGGCTGCCTGGCTGCGGCCCGCCAAGGCCTGGCCGGGAACCCCGCCGCCGTGTCCTCCGGCGCGCCGTTGACATGCCTCCTCCGCCCTCGCCGCCTCCAGCCTGGGGTCGCGCCGCCCGACCCAGCACATGAGCCCGCCGCCGAAGCCTGCGGCGTCGCCCAGCCGAGCTGCGTCTCCCAGCGCGCGGCGCCCTCCCCGCCAGAGCGCGGATCCGGCCGGATCCGGCCGGTCTGGCCCGTCTCCCCCACCGAGCACCCTCGACCCCGCCGCCGTTTGCTCCGCCGTCGCCGGATGCCCATGCCTTTTGTTATTACGTTGGGATGCTGTAGCTTGTTGTTTTGATGTTTGCAATATGCCTAGTTGTTGTTTTGGACAGCTTGTCCTTTAAACTTGTTTCATGTGTATGTGTTGAACCGTTGCTCCGTTTTGAGTGTGCTCTATATGAAACTTGCTTAGATTTGCATGTAGTTTCATATTGTCATGTTGCATCCTTGTTTTGAGAGTGTTTTGCTTGATATTTGGGTGCATTTTGCATCAATGCCATGCTTATCTTGTTTTGCTCATATCTTCTAGGCCGTAGCTCCGAATTAAATGAACTTTATATGTAAGTTGACTAGAATTTCGTGTAGATCATCGTGGTGCATCTTAAATTGCTGTTTAACAAATTGAACATAAGGTTTATTCAGATCTGGACCAATTTCGAAATTTGCATATGAGGACTTACCGGAATTGTTATATGTTGTTTCCGGCCTCATTTAAACTTGCTTTGATGTGTTGTTCTTGTTTGCATCATCTCTTGCCATGAGTAGCTTCATGTAGTCTTGTCACGCATCATGCTTGGTTGTGCATCATGTCTTGTTCATGTGTGGTGTGTTTACTATGTTGTGTGCTTCTTCTTGTTAGTTCCCTGCTTGCTATGATCGTGAGGATTCGCTCGCTCACGCTTGGTTCGCCTTCGTGGCTTCATCTTCTTCAGTGGACTCGCTCTTCTTCCTAGCGGGATTTCAGGCAAGATGACCGTCACCTTGGATCTCACTACTATCATTGCTATGCTAGTTGCTTCGTTCTATCGCTATGCTGCCTTACCTACCACTTGCTGCTCAAGCCTCCCAATTTGCCATGTCAGCCTCTAACCTTTGTCACCTTTCCTAGCAAACCGTTGTTTGGCTATGTTACCACTTTGCTCAGCCCCTCTTATAGCGTTGTTAGTTGCAGGTGAAGATGAAGTTTGTTCCTTGTTGGAACATGGAGATGTTGTTCCTTGTTGGAACATGTTTACTTGTTGGGATATCACAATATATCTTATTTAATTAATGCATCTATATACTTGGTAAAGGGTGGAAGGCTCGGCCTTATGCCTGGTGTTTTGTTCCACTCTTGCCGCCCTAGTTTCCGTCATATCGGTATTATGTTCCCGGATTTTGCGTCCCTAACGCGGTCGGGTGATTTATGGGACCCCTTGATAGTTCGCTTTGAATAAGACTCCTCCAAAGAAGGCCCAACATTGGTTTTACCATTTTCCTCACCTATGCCCTTTTTCCCTTGGGTTTCGGAGCCCGAGGGTCATCTTTATTTTAGCCCCGCCAGTTCTCCTCTCGAGTGCTGGTCCAAACCGAAGCGATGTCCGCGCTCGGGCAATCGGGTCTATGCCAACCCGACGCCTTGCTCATCCGTGTGCCCTTAGAACGAGGTACGCGACTCCTATCGGGATTTGTCGGCACATCCGGGCGGCTTTGCTGGTCTTGTTTTATTGCTGTCGAATGTCTTGTAGCCGGATTCCGAGACTGATCGGGTCTTCCCGGGAGAAGGAATATCCTTCGCTGATCGCGAGAGCTTATCATGGGCTGTTGGGACACCCCCGCAGGGTATAAACTTTCGAGAGCCGTGCCCATGGTTATGTGGCAGATGGGAATTTGTTAATATCCGTTGTAGTAAACTTGAAGCAAACTCTTCTAAAATACACCAACCGTAGCGTAACGTGAGTGTCTCTTTTCAGGGTTGATCGAGAGGAGAACACGGTTTCTGGGTTATGTCTAACGTAAGTAGGAGTTCAGGATCACTTCTTGATCATTACTAGTTGACGACCGTTCCTTTGTTTCTCTTCTCGCTCTCATTTGCGTAAGTTAGCCACCATATCATGCTTAGTCGCTGCTGCAACCTCACCACTTTACCTCTTCCTTACCCTTTAAACTTCGCTAGTCTTGATACCCATGGTAATGGGATTGCTGAGTCCTCGTGGCTCACAGATTACTACACCAACAGTTGCAGGTACAGGTTATGCGATGATCATGACGCGAGAGCGATGTTTGCTTGTTTGGAGTTCTTCTTCTGCTTCTTCTTCGATCAGGGGATAGGTTCCAGGTCGGCAGCCTGGGCTAGCAGGGGTGGATGTCGTTTGAGCTTCGTTTTTGTTTCATCCGTAGTCGGATGTTGATCTTGTATATGATGTTGATGTATTCTTGTGGCATTTGTGCCTTATGTATGTATCCCCATCTATTATGTAATGTTGATGTAATGATATCCACCTTGTAAAGCGCTTCAATATGCGGGTCTATCCTTGGTGGGACCTTCGAGTTCCTTTTGGATAGGGTCGCATATTGGGCGTGACACACCCGCGTGGGGACACACGCTGTCAACAGCGCAACAGAGACATTCATGTGCATGGGCACCAAGACGGCGCCAAGACGTCACAGCGCGCAAGATGCACATGCGCGCGCAGTGCATCGGCATCAAGACGGGCATGCAGGCTGCTGCACGCAGCAGCGCATGCACTGGCAGGTGCACGGGCGCGTGAAAGTCGGCGGGGACCTCGTGGAACCCCGTGGCATCAAGCTCGGCGACAATGTGCGGCTCCCAGCCCATCAATGCCAAGGGGATGGGTGCTGGCGCAGACGGGGCGACGGGAGCCAGAACGGGAGCGAGGACAGGCGCCGTGTCTTCCCGCAAGGCCAGTTCAAGCTCGTCCCAAAGCGCCCTATGTTCTTGAGACTCCGGCTGAGTGTCTTCCTCAGGAAACTGGAACACTAAGGGCAGACCATCATGATGCGTCATGGCGTACGTTTAGGTCAGGCTAGTTGGAGGTAGACGACAGGAGAATCGGAGAGGAAGAGAGAGGATTGTAGCGATACCGGGTAGTGCGGGGTTGATTTTAAATCGCGGCGCCGACGACATTAAAAGTGGGAGCAGTTGGGACGACGGTGGGCGGCGGAGCTGGTCAAAGGGCTCGCCCCGTGAGTCTGACAATGGTCTCGCTCGCACGCCTCGACAGCCGGGCGCAGCGTTCGCTCGCACGCCTCCCGCCGACTCACACGCTTGCTGGGACGACACCGCCGATGAGAAGCGGGGACTCGTGGCGGCACGTAAACGCCCACAGCTTCAATAGTGAAAGCGTTCACCTTAACGTGATGTGTCTTTGTTCCAAAATACCTTGGCTCTTCATTTGTGCAACTTGTCATAAGCAGCTTGTCTCGAATTGAAGAAAAAACTTACGAAGTAATATTTGTGCCATATCACGTGACCATGCTCGTTTCAAGAATTTATGCTCACTTTTGGATTTTCTGAAATTTAAGATCCAGGATTCAAACAATATCATAACCTGCATCATGCAATAAATTTTCAAGCCGTACATCAGTCCTGTTGTATTTCTTAAGAAAGGATTTGGTCAAACATTTTCTTAGTTAGACTTCGCATAAGTTATATATGCAGAGTAAAAGGATAATCCCTCCGCATCAAAGGCATTGCTCGATATATTAACTCAAGTACTAGGCACGCAACAAACGGGCTCAATTCTATGCTCATCCTGGTGTAGTAGTAGTAGTACTAGGCAATGCAGTTGACGGGTGACCTTGACGAGCGCGCATCGAGGGAATTGAACTGCGTGCTCGCACGGTAGGTAACATTGTCTAGTTACTAAAGCATCCCTCCGTTGTTCATCGGTAGTCATTATGGACCGGGGACATGAGGGGAATTTCCTAGGGCTGGAATTCTGGCCACCAGATATTTTGACTTGAAACGCTGAGGCTCGACTGGTTGGGGTTGCCTAATTTGCGTACCACGCATGCCACCGAAGGACACGAGCCCAGTTTTTTTAGGATCAACACGAGCCAAGGTCTGGCTGGTACGCCGTTGGGTCCTACCATTTGAGAATACGAAAGGAACCTTTTAAATAGCCGAATGAATCTATTTGTATTATAATACCCGTATTTTCCTTGCAAATACTAATCTCAACGTGGTAATTGATTTATGATGAGTTGTTGAATTAGAGTGAGTTTGTGATATAGTGATCTCAACGCGGATTTAACATTTCATGGTATCCCTTGTAAGTTTTCCAATGCAAATTCAAATTTAAAAGATGAACAATATGGAGGTGAGAAAACTTTGTATGTATCAAGCATATGACCACACACACACACACACATAGAGACACACACGCACGAACACAACAACAATCCAATAAGTATAGTGCATCTATTTTTCCAAACCATGCATGTATGACACGAATTAAAATACTTTTCTATTCCTAAATATTAGTCTTTAGAGAGTTCAACAAGTGACTACATACGGAGCAAAATGAGTGAATCTAGACTCTAAAATATGTCTATATACATCTGTATGTCCTAGTCCATTTGAAGCCTCTAAAAAGACTAATATTTAGGAACTAAGGGAGTAAATGTAAGACATCCATGGTCCTCAGTTCAATATTTAAAATGAACATGAAACTGAAACATGAATATTAAGTCTAGTACTACAAAGACATGCAAATGTTGTGTTTAGGCGGAGCTATGATTGTCGGGGTCAACCCCGACCTTAGATAAAATTGTGGAGCTCTATTTAGGTTATTTAGATTATATTTGTCCCCACCTCCCAACCACCGATTGGTTGTGCACCCCACCCTCCTCCTCGGGAGAATATCATGTGCCCCATACCTTAGATGCTATATGCCGATACGAGTTGCTTGGAGCTTGTAGATCTGAGATATAGCAGCTCACATGATGTGTCTTAATATTTTTGTAGCAAACCTTGATGAGTTTGAGAATTGCACACAATTTGTACAAAAACTACTTAGATGCCCTTTGATCCCATATCCAACAACCTCAAAGCTTGTATCACCATAGCATCTAAGATGAAGGAGGACATCATATTCTCCAGTATGTAAGAATATCATGTGCTACCACACCTTAGATTCTTTGGTGATACAAGCTCTTCAGAGGCGTTGGATTTGTGACCCAACACCTCCTCGGTGGTTTGAATGGTTTTTCGCAGAAAAGCCCCAAAAGATTTCGGCCACTGCTTTGTAGTCCAATGAACGGTTGTTGGCTTTGTCCCATAACTTGATTTTATACAGTACTTGCGTTGAGTAGAGTAGAGGGAGTGCCTCGTCAACACGTGCATGACCGTTGTCTCACTTATCGGTGGGTCCTGTGTCTGCGATCTCAATCTCTTCTCTCCATCATCTAACCTTTGCACGGGCACACACTAAGAGCGGCGCTAGCTTGCCGTGGTGTTATTACAACTAAAAAAGCTTGGAAAATAGAAGAATCGCCTAGAACAAGAGACGTTGTGGCTGGTCGAGACGGAGCTAACCACATCTATACTTCGTGACACGTTTGCATGATGAAGCTGTGTGGCTAGTGGGGTGTTTTCAACCGACTGGCTGGGTCCCGAGGTCGAACCAACGGTACTACGTATGATACAGTATATTTTTACACGCACATTTTTCCTCCATGCCGAGACGTGGCACACCCTACCGCGCGGTTTCGGGGTCCTCCCGGATGGTGCACGCATATATTCTTCCTGATGTGGGACACCCTACCGCACGTTTTCTGGGTCCTCCTTGCACTACTAGGGAAAAGGCTACTAGCAGCACGGGTAAAAATGGCTACTAGTAGCGTGGGTACCTGCGCTACTAGTATCGCGGTACAGCTAAAAGTTAGCAGTAGCGTGGGTCGAACCCGCGCTACTACTAACTTTGTTAGTAGTAGCGTGGGTTCAACCCGCGCTACTGCTATTATGGACCCGCGCTACTACTAATGAAATAGTAGTAGCGTGTCTATAGTGCCAATGCTACTAGTATCCTAAATACTAGTAGCGCGCCATTTTATCCCCACGCCACTACTAACTTATTAGGAATTAAAAAAATAAAATCAACCAAAATCATTCTATCACACAGTTGTCGTATCTTCTCCAGTTCCTCATTGTAGCAGCAACTCATGTATAATTCCATTCCATCGCACAGTTACATAAGCAACTACGTTCCTCATTGTAGCAGCAACTCATGTATAATTCCATTATATTGCACAGGTACATAAGCAACTACCTACGTAAGTTGTTATGGCCCGATCCGAAAATTGGACCACTCGTCAATGTGCGGCGCCTGCCCGGCCTACACCGCATAGTCCACGAACCTCTCGACGACCGTCATCGTCGCCACTAGAACCCTGCAACATTGCAAACAAAGGTTCAGAAACTTTAAGCCGTAATGCACAACTGAAGCTATAAGCAGAGAATAGTTATACAAGAACGCATATAGATTTGACAAGTGCATTGAAAAACATAAAGCCCAAAAGAAACACAAAATCAAGCAAATCATGCAACCACATAATCAGGTAAACTTCTATTTACTCACAAATCAAATGACATCAAAGTCAACATACTGGCATTGGTCCTCGACACAATTTGTGCGAAAGAGGCTGACTCAGATCATAAAAAAAATATAAGAAGGACAAAGCCACTCATATTTCAGTCCAGACATATACGAGGACATATCATAAGGCACATACAAAGTAGCAATGAATAGATAAGACATGCTGAATCGGTTTTCCTCAGTTAAATATAGTAACTGTTATGGAAGCAGTCATAGTGTACATTTTACACTAAAGCAATCGTTTCTTTCAGCTTGAAACAGAGACACCAGAAAAGGATGAAGTATCAGGCACACATTTACCTTGTCAGAAATCAGATACTCGACATGGAACGAGTGCAAGCAATCTGAACAATTTCCTTATCAATGCCAAGTTCCTGCCCATCAAACTGGTTGCATGGGAAAGCAAAGATATCAAAACCTGTAGTGCCATAAATTTTTTAGCATAACATATCGTAACTCAAAATCAAGGACTAATCATATGCAGATAGATCATCCCCTGGTCCTTGTACTTCTCGTAAGTTCCATGTAGCAAAATGCAATTGGTTAGAATCGAACAAAAAACACACGTGCTGCACGATGGCGTCGAAAGCTCACTTAATGGATCACCAAATGTGAAATCCCTATAGACTTGGCTGTAAATCTAATCATTTCTAATTACCTATTTCTAAAGTGCAAGACATAGGACATCCATTATGAATTCAGTAACTATAACATTAGATTTTTTTTCTTCTGAAGTGCAAATCTTTCACTTATTTGCATGTAGCATCTGCCATGTATCCATTGTGAATTCAGAAACTATAACATCAGTTTGGTTGTTTTTTTGCCATGACGAAAAAATATTAAATAAGATACAATACACGGCGAGGTGATGAAGTGCCAATTTCTCTCTCCTTCCTCTTCTGCATTTTTATTCTTTTAGATGATGTGATGTACAAATTATCATCAGCCTATATGTACTTACATCTTTATAAATAAATTGTTTTGTTTATGAGTGCAAGCATATTTGATTATTGTTGAACTATTATTGCATCTATGCTTAATTGGGAGCATACAACTGTTTAAGTTCTTGCATACTATTCTTAATTGAGCGGTCATACTGTTCTGAACCTTTTATTATGTCCATCACATGCAGGTTTGAAGGTGTTGTGATTTTGGACAGAAGGAAAGAAGGAAGAATAGTTTGCTCAATACAACTCAAGAAGGAGGTCCTACACGCTACCAAAGTCAGAGCTGGACATGTATTTGGAGGGAAATTTCGAAAGCACTGAGGAAAGTTTTGATATTATGATTTGGTGGAGAACACATGCTGAAAAATATCCTTTATGGTGTTTCTAAGGCAGTGACTGAGACATCATGAAAGAAAACACGTTTCTGCATTTTAATTAGGGGGAGCTTTAGTTCTAAAATACTGGAACTGTGACTGAAAGATCATATATACTATTAGAAAAACAGACGAAAATCCCCGCAGAAAAAAACAGACCAAAAAAATTAACTTCCTACTTACAGTGGCAGAAAATCTTATATGAATGTGTTATAATATATAATGCTAACCATGAAGTATTCTTCCATATAACAAAGGAGTGACGAAAACAAAAAACATGTAATTCAAGTACGACATGAAGTTAGTTAACTATTTGCATGTCAACAGTTCTAACGTGTAGCTACAGATCTTCAAAGTAAAGATTGTGAACTCTATTAGACATGATTATATCAATTAGACCAAATAGAAAATAATTCAATATGTTGTATATCCG